>CM032453.1:167199913-167526581 GCA_019049505.1 Pachyrhynchus sulphureomaculatus | reverse complement strand
GTATACTGACGTGTTTGACATTTATTAGTGAAAACGACGCTGGGCGCCGCACCATGGTGACAATACGTAATTTTTACCCAAATTAATTTTCTGACCGCAATTTTCAAGCAATCTCAGTATTTTTTTTTAATATCTTCATTCGTGATTTGTCTATCGATCTGTCTGAGCGGATTTTTGATTATTTACCATGATTTTTACTAATTTAACAATATGTATTGCTTTGTTGTCCAAGAAATACCTTTTTAGGTAATAAATTAAACCTCAGTCACGCAATTTTCAAGGAATTTTTTTATAATTTTCGTTCTTGATTTCTCTATTGATCTGTCTCGGCAGATTTTTGATTATTTACCATGATTTTTATTAATATGTCTAGATAATGGAAGTTATGGTGAGCTAATGGGAGATAAGGAGAAATAATGGGAGATAAGTAGAAATATTGCGAGATAAGTCGAGATAAGCCTAGATAATGGGAGATAAGGTTGGATAATGGGAGATAAGGAGAAATAATGGGAGATGAGCAGAGATAAGCCTAGATAATGGAATTATGGAAAGATAATGGGAGATAAGGAAAAATAATGGGAGATAAGGGGAGATAATGGCAGATATTTATTATTTATTACGTTAGACAACATAAGGAATAAGCAGTGACGATAGTAGTGAATCAAGTCCACGCGAGCGGAGCCGCGGGCACGGCTAGTAAACCTATATAAAGAAGATCAGATTGACGTTTCCTAAACTTAAGTCTTTTAAAACCAGGAACACCAAACTTAACATAACCTAATGTCAAAAGGAATGTAGTTTTTCTAAGACATTTACATCATAAACTCTAAACATAATGTAACGTAATGTAATTATAAATATATATTTTATAATTGTTTCCTAAACCTATTACATTATAACATAACGAATTTTAAACCATATATAACCTGTGCCTAAAAATGTACTTATTACGTGTATATATACCAAACATTACTTAATAAAGAAAAGTGTATTTATGAATTTTTTCTAAACCCAACGAATTACAAATCAAATGTAACTTATTACACAAAATTATACTTATTAATATATACTTAGGCTTTAAAAAGTTGTAAAGTGTAAGTAAAATTGAAACTTGGTTAAGATTTGTATCTTTTACGAAGTTTTAAGACTAAAAAGTACGATATGCCCCTGAAATTTGCAGACTTTTTTGCATGACCGAGAATACATCACGTGGGGGTAAAGTCGCAAAGTATCCGGTGTGTTATGTGTGACGCTTGACACGGAGAAGGTATTGGGTACCACAGGTACTTCTCTACATATTTCTTGGCTGTTTTAATGCAGAAGTGTTTGAATTTATTGGCGTCAATACCATTTTTCGATGCTTATAGCTGCAGAATAATGTAAAGCCTCTTAATAAAATCTTCTTCAATAACTGTGATTTTAGCAATAACTGGAAGAACTTCCTGGCTGTATCGCCTTTATTCGTATTACCTGCCCCTTGCTTGACACACTCAACTTGTATACGCAATTCTTTCTGAATATTATTCTGAATCTCACGAATTGTTTTGTCCAACAAAGTATTTTTCATTCAAGTTTCCTAAAGGTATTTTGTATGCTAAATGTAGAACCCACTCCATATTCCTTATCCATGTATGGAGAGTTCAAAGACCATACTTGTACGCTTCTACATCCCCTCAATAATTTCTAATTCGTTCATTTCTTTCGGAAGACCATTGCATATGGAGCACCTTTGAGAAGAAATCATGCCTGTAAGAGCTTGATAGACCTTACTATCAATCATTGCTTGAAAATTGCGTGACTGAGTCTCATTGTATTGCCTAAAAACTTAAACACTATATATCGGTAACGACTGAAAATAAATATCAAGTATAACGTAAACGGCTTGAAAAACGCTGTTTATTGAGTGCCGTTTAAATAATTGTAGTTGTAATCTGTCAAATTTGACAAGTAACAAATTTTTTGTTATCATGTTTGGCTTCCTCATAAAAAACTAAGTTCAGTAATGAAAGAATTTTTTTTGGTATGTAGAATAGGAAAATACTGAATTAGATGAGACACTTAAAAGAATGTCCCTGTACATAAATACGATGTGTTATTTCCCTGGATAAGCTTGGAATTGGGGAAGACATAATTCTAGTAAATAATACTTTTTTACCATAACTTTCCACTTTTTATCTTATTTCAAATCATATTTAGGTACTCTATACTGGCGAATGTCATAAATTATTTAAGGTTGTGAAATTACTGTTGGGTTATTACGATTTATATTAAGGGTACATTGGTGTTTCGAGTTCTTGATAGTATACTTTATACCAGGTGTACTAAATTTTAGAAAAACTTGTATGGTACGTCAATGTATTGACAACTCCATCTTGACAAGCTGCGCAAGTCCGTCCTATATCATTATTATTTGCTTTTAAAAGATAGTTTTTAAACCAGTTTAAGTTCTGAATTGAAAAAAAAATTAAATGATAATATACCTCTTTACTAGTAACGTATAATAACAAACAATTCCATTAAAATCACCGATTATAATGTAATTAAATTAACTAAATAATTGAATGTGAAAATATTTTAGATTTATTGGCGCTTCCGGATCTACTGTAGGTTCCCATAAACTTTCATTTTTTTCTTTTAACTTTTTCTTATTATGAGTATTAAGCTTTATTATACGATTTCTTTTAGAATTCTAGGAAGATAGGCAACATATGGAAGAAGAAGGAAAATGTATCTACCATTACTTTTTATTTTTTAACCAAAAGTCTATCGCTTAATTTGAAGCCACAAATTTATTATCTAGCAGATTTGACTTTATTTGGAGAATTACTTGCTCGCCCACTAAAAAGGTTTAACTTTAAAACTAGCTTAATTTGGAAAATAAGTTGACAAGAGCACGATGAAGCCAACTGACCTTATGGATAGAATTTATTTATTAATAAACCGTCAGGAGAATTGTAAAAACTATTAGTTTTCCTTCTTTTTTCCTACTTGTTCCAAGGTCTTAATCTTTTTGTTATATTTTCTTAAATGTTTCTTGAGGGATAGGTATAATAGAAATAGCATTGTGTTAAAAACAAAAGTTGACTGCACACCTAGAAGTTTTAGGGTTTTTGGATATTAATTTAACTGAGCGCGATTGCTGGAGGTAAAAATTTGTTTACCTCTGTACGCACACATACATATCCAACAACTGATAACACTGGTCAACACAAGTCTTGTTTCCTTTATTTTTTTTTTCTGTTATTGGGTATTTCTATGGCCCTGACTATGAAAAAAATACTGGGAGATTGCTAACAGCTTTTGAAATATACATTTTGCCAAAAAAATACAAAAAAATAATATATTATGTTAACAAAATTTCTATTGAACACTAGCAAATGATCTTTTATAAGATTTCCTTGAATGAACGACTTTAGATAGATCTTGTTGCAAACTCCAGCAGTCGTTTGCCATCATATGTGAGTCTCACCGCCCCTGATAACGCTCTTCCATTGTCCGAAGATCCTGATGAAATCTTTCCCCCTGCTCCTCACTAAAATCACCCAGATTTTGTGGAAATCGGTCTAAATGCGAGTGCAGGAAGTGGATTTTTATGCTCATGTTGCACCCTATCTCTTGCAAGTTCGATAGCATGCACTCAACAAGCTCGACATGGTCGTCAGATTTCTTTTTGCCTAGGAAGCTACTCATAACCAAAACAAATGAATTCCAAGCTTTGGATTCGACTTCAGTCATTGATTTGACAAAATTAGGATCTTTCACGAGTTGCCTAATCTGTGGCCCATCAAAAATACCAGCTTTCAATTTTTCTGAACTTAATCCTGGAAACTTGCATGAAAGAAAATTAAAACATTCGCCACTTTTGTCAAGCGCCTTCACAAACTGTTTCATTATGCCGAGTTTAATATGAAGTGGAGGAAGTATGATGCGGTCTAGGCTAACTAAAGGCACGTTTATAAACATTTTTTGTACCAACTTTTAGCTCTTCCCGTACTGGCCAAACTTTTTGTGACCAATGATGTTGTTTGTCACGACTATCCCAGAGACACATGAAACAAGGGAACTTTGTGTACCCCCCTTGTTGACCTAAAAGAAAGTTAACCATTTTCAGATCAACACAAATGACCCATTTGTGGTCTTGATACTTAATTTTTTCCATAACCTTAGAAACATTTACGTATTCTTCTTTTAAAGTCGTCGAATGTGCAATAGGTATAAATCCGTACTTGTTACCGTTATGAAGCAAAACACACTTTAAACTTCTTTTGCTGCTGTCTATGAAAAGACGCCAATCACTAGGTTGGTACTGTTTTAATCCCATCTGCTGCAAAATACCACCAACATCGTTACAAAAAAAACTAAATCCTTCTCTTGAGAAAAATACGGTAACAGATTTTTTTTCTCGGGTACGATAAAATGTAATGTTGGTTTCCGGAGTAAACAAATTTTTTTTCTTTTAAACGAGATGCTAAAGTTTCAGAAGCTTCTTTTAGTAAGTTCAGATCTCTTACTAAGTCATTTAGTTCTTTCTGATTAAATGGTTGAGGTTCTGAAAGGCTACATTTGTAGTCTGAATCAGAGTCTTCACTTGATGTATTTCGTTCGGGTTCACAGAGATTTGGATCATCAGAAGATTTAGATGTGCTAGGTTGTACCTCTTGTGATTTTAATTGAGGTTGTTGAGCAGAAGATAAGTTAGGATATGACTACTTACTTCGATTTCCAGGGTTAATTCCGTTTATTTTCACAACGCAGAAGTAGCAATCGTCATGATGGTTTCGAGGTTCTCGCCAAATCATGGGTGTTACGAACATTATTGCATCTCTTTTTCCACTGGACCATAACCGTAGACATACCACACATTTCTGGCATACAATATGAGGAACCCATGGCTTGTCCTGATTACACCATTTTATTTTAAAGTATTGATGATACGCAGTTTTCACAAAGTCCGATATAGGTTTTCGATATTTTGTAACTATATATTCACCACAAATATAGTAAAAACAATCGGGATTAAGCACACAACATCTTCTTGACGAAGCCATATCTAAAACAACAACAAAATATATTTTAATGTCCAATAAAAAACGAAAATCTAAGTAAAAATAGTAAATGAGGGTAGTTAGCTATAACTCAAAAACAAAAGCTGTTAGAGAAAAATTGTTGCCATATTTATAAAATACGTGTCAATTTGAGATAGAACCAAAAAAAAAAAATCACAGGAAACAAGCAATTTTGTTTTTTTTGTTCACCAGTGTAATAATCGACTCTCTAAAAGTGCAAAGATCTGTATTGGACGTAATAAGTGTGGGAAGAGGTATCGTAATTCATTTAAACTACTCATCTCCTTACATAATAAAATTGGAACAAGTCCTAAGAGATTTTAACATTGAAATAAAGAAAATGCTACAATTAATCAAACTGTACAAATCTGATTCTCCCTAAATTGAGATACGGGGACTTCTTATATAATTTAGCAACACAGGGGGTAACGAGATCTTTAAACACAATACAGAATCAGGCCTTAAGACTGGCCACTAGGGCATTCAGAACTTCACCCGTGGTAAGTCTACAGTGCATAGCAGCAACACCATCACTCCGTCTTGATAGGCAACACTCTCTGATGAAGTTTTATGCATCCTCCCTTCAGTCACCTCACTCAAAAGGCTCAGTTAACTTAACAAATGCACATCGTTCAAACTCGATATCTCCTGCACATTCTATTCACAGTAGAATAAAGGACTTCATGCCACTGCACAACTTATCTCCCCCAAAATTTGATTATCCTCTCTGGAATAACTTCCTTCCTTGGAAATCTCCAATCCCAAATATTGACCTCCATCTTCATACTGAAAATGTAAGAAATAAGTCCCCCAAAGAAATAAAAATCATATTCCTAGATAGAATCCACACCCATTATCCGAAACACTCTATTATATATACTGATGGTTCCAAATCCGATAAAGGAGTAGGAGCCGCATTCATTCATGGAAACATCATAAAACGATTTAAACTACTTTCCCACAATTCCATCTTTACGACTGAGCTACTAGCCATTAAGGAGGCGACAAGATTTGCGATTTCTCCAACCATGGGGACACGTAAAATACTAATAGCATCAGACTCCCTGAGTGTATTAACGGTCATTAAATTCAATAATTCTAATAATATATATCAAAGGCAAATTATGAACCTCCTATACATTGCAAATATGAGAAACATCAAAATATCATATTTATGGATTCCGGGTCACACAGACATAAAGGGCAACGACATGGCTGATAGGGAAGCTAAAATAGCAGCAATTAATGGAAACCCCTTCTCAGGAGAAAAACAACAAAAACGATTTTCTTAAACTGCTTCAAGCAATAAATAGGAACACATTCCAATTGGAGTAGGATCTGGAAAATAATGACAACAAACTATGGTCAATAAAACCTATGGTACATCCACCCTTACATATTATGAGTAATACAAGATTTGAAAACACTTTACGAGGCTGGTTTGAAAAGTCCGTGCAAAGTCCGAGAGATGGCACCACCGGCGCGTATCGAGGTCATGTTTAGTTAGTAGCATCTTTTGAATGAACGCACACCAAGTTTCAGCCATATTGGTCTATTTCTTTGTGTTTGGCATTCGTGTGAATGAAGGAAAGAAATGGTCGAAAAAGAATTTCGTGTGGTGATTAAACATTACTTTATGAAAGGCAAAACGCCTCAGGAGACTAAAGAGAAGCTTGATAAACATTGTGGTGACTCTGCACCTTCGATTAGAACAGTTTATAAGTGGTTTAAAAATTTTCGGACTGGCCATATGGGCACAAGTGACGCTGAACGTTCTGGACGGCCTGTGGAGGTTACGACTCCAGAAATCATTGATCAAATCCATGATATGGTGATGGATGACAGAAGAGTTAAGGTGCGTGAGATTACTAGTGCTGTGGGTATCTCAACTGAATGGGTACATAATATTTTGCATAGACATTTGGACATGAGAAAGCTATCCATAAGATGGGTGCCGCGATTGCTCACGCTTGACCAAAAACGGAATCGTGTGAAGTGTTGCAAGGATGGTTTGCAGCTGTTCCAGAAGAATCCGGAGGACTTTAAGCGTCGTTTCGTCACTGTGGATGAAACATGGATACATTTCTATACTCCTGAGACCAAACAACAATCTAAACAATGGGTTACCAATAGGGAATCTGCACTAAAAAAGGTGAAGACCGTTCCTTCGGCCGGAAAGTTTATGGCGACTGTCTTTTGAGATTCGCAAGGGATAATCCTCATCGACTATCTGGAAAAGGGTAAAACTATTACAGGTGAATATTATTCATCGTTATTGGACCGTTTGAAAACCGAGCTGCAAGAAAATCGCCCTCGATTGGCCCACAAGAAAGTCCTTTTCCATCACGACAACGCACCAGCACACACCTCAGCAGTTGTGGTCGCAAAATTAATGGAAATAGGATTCCAACTCGTTTCACATTCCCCCTATTCTCTAGACTTGGCTCCCTCGGACTACTATTTGTTCCCCAATTTGAAGAAATGGCTGGCGGGACAAAGATTTTATTCAAACGAGGAGGTGATTGCAGACACTAATGGATATTTTGCAGACTTGGACAAATCCTATTATTCGGAAGGGATCAACAAACTAGAACATCGTTGGACGAAGTGTATAAGCCTAAAAGGAGACTATGTTGAAAAATAAAAAAGGTTTACCCCAAACACATAAGTAGTTTTTATTTTTGCACGGACTTTTCAAACCAGCCTCTCAATATCAGAAGTGTTTCCTACAATTTTCTCATTAAATAAATATTTAATGGAAATCGAGTTTCCTTGTTAGAAATCTATGCGAGATAATTTGCTTGGCTTGAGCCAGATATTCGCAAATATTGAAACCAATAACCTTTTTTTATGAACCTAGCACACGTGCTGCAGAGAAATCTCAAAAGCGCTATAGAAGCGACACGTGTGCGGAAAAAACGATTCACGTTGTGGTCTTGAATCGCTATAAATTGTACTCGGTCGGAAACACAAACCTGGGCAAATTATTCCAAAGCGATGAGATCTCCAGTCAGGCGAATGGCTCTATTCTGAATAGAATCCAACAAATGCAGTGTTTGTTTGGGAGCAGAGCCCCAAACATGGGAGCAGTATTCCGTCGTTGGTGAAATTTGAGCTTTGTACAGAATTAATAGTTGTTGTGGAGTGTTCTCTAGTTCGAAATAATATTCCCAGCTTTTGAGAAGCTCTCTTTGCTATGCTTGCAACATCTTTATGCTAAGACATATTTGCCCCCAAATTAACTCCCAGCAATTGAGTGACTATACAGCCTTATGGCTGTTAACCCCGGATAATAACGAACGAAGAAACCGATGGAAATGCTCAGAATAGTACAAGGAGCTATGGAGTATCCTTAAGATAAAAAAAAAAAATGAAATAATAAGAGCTATCACAAAGAAGAAGGGACGTTGGAGAAGCTGTTACCGAACTGAAATGGGGATTAGTGGGACATGTTGCGAGGTGCCATGATGATAGATGGAACAAAACAATATCATGGTGACTATAACTGGGGCAGAGACCAAGAGGCCGACCACCAATGCGCAGACAAATTATATCAAGCGAACCGTGAGACTATTTTAGCCGCGAGGGGCACCAAGATAGAATTTCTTCCAAGTGTTTGTTAATTTGAACGACCTACTGTTGTCTGCGGATATTTGCATGAGCAGCCGATGTTAGAGCATTCAGAGTGAATGATGAAGTAAGTGTAGTCTCATCTGCAAAGCTGTAGATTGGATTCCTGGTCTTTTTCAGCAAATTCTTAATGTAAATGAGAAAGAGAGTAGGAGACAGTATGGAGCCCTGGGGCACACCGGCGTTGATAGCGCGGAAACTTGTGAGTCATAAACAGAACTTTTCATACATACTAGAAAACAATGATATAATTGCTATGTTTCTGGATACAAGATACTTTAAACAAGCAATACCGTGAAAAGTAAATATTAAACCCTTAGTTTTAGTATTCTTGAACGATATCCCACATAGTATTTTAACAAACTTAATAATATCAAAAGACGTAATAAACAGAAGCAGACATTTCGGGATGTATTCTCTAATATTGACCAAACCAGAGATAAAAATGTCTTCCAAGGAATAGAAAAGATAAAAACTGAGTTTAGTTCTCATTGAAGTTTGCCATTGAGAGATCGAATAGCAAGTCGGTTTTTATGGTGGCAGATCAATATTAAGAATTTTCCTAGGTTAAGAGAACTTGCTCTTAAGTTTTTTGCAGCACCAGCTTCTTCAGCTTCTATTGAAAGCCTATTTTCTGAGTTTGGAAATATATATGAAGAAAAAGGGAACATATTGACGTTTAAAAATTGTGAAATACTAATTTACCTATATCCTAATTTACCTTCGCTTGATTTTAAATTTTAAAATATTCTATCTGTAAGTTTTGTTTCTAATATAAATAGTTTAGGTTTGTTGTTGTTATGTTTAACATGTTTCTCTTATGCATATTTTAAAATAAATGTTACTTTTAATTTGGTTTTATTTTGTTCAAAAAATTTAGCAGGGTTCTCGGCCGGGTAATAAAGCATCCGGCCACATTAGCCGGTTACTCGGTTCTGGCCGGGTAGCGGGTACCCGTTATATCTCTAATTGATACATAGATCAACAATTTTAGAAAGATAGACCGTATAACCCCATATTTCCCTGTTTCAGAGACCATAAGCTTTAGAATTCTTTTCTGAAAGTACCACTTCATTGGTTCTATTTCCACATTCGGATTTTTTGACGTGTCATAGCCGTAATTGGGGTTGGTTTATTATAGTGTTCCGTACGGAGCATTTACAAGATCACTTCAGTGTCTGTCTGTCTGTCACACCCGATTTTCTCCGAAACAATTTGGCCTAGAAAGTTGAAATTTGGCATTAGTATAGGAATTGATGGCCTCATCAGAGCCGTGTAGCTATGAAAGTTAAGTTTTAACTTGAGGGTTTTTTTTGGGGGATGAAATCGGAAGTCAAAAAAAAAATTTTTCCAAATCTTCGAGTTTGATATTAAATGAAAGCTTATAAAAGCACGAGTTCAAAAATATATATGATGTAATACTTGCGCACACTTTTCTTTGTATTATTTTTTAAAAAATGCGAAAAATCGCCGTCTCCCCTTCTTATCTCGAAAAGTACTGACCAAAAAATTTTGAAAAAAATTCTGTAATATTCTCCACAGGGTGTAGATTGAACAAAAGTTATCACGAGTGCATTACCTTTAATAATTTATCTGGTATATTAAAAGAAAAAAAAAATTTCAAGGACATCAGTATTTAGTAAAAATCGGAAAAAAAAACTCTGTTGAAAACTTCTGAAAAACCTGTTGAAAAAGCGAACTTGTTGGCTGAACTCTTTGCTTCACATTCTACTGTCGATTTCCAAGGAAAAACACCACCTACTATTCTCAAAAATTGTGCGAGGGAACTACACTAGTTTTCTGTAGACTTTTCAACTTATCCTACAGAAAGGGACTATTTCCTTCCTGCTGGAAATGTGCTACAGTTCAGTCGATACCTAAAAATAACTACCGACCAGTCGCACTGCTTTCAATAATATTGTAAGTCATGGAAAAGGCTATCAATCAGCATCTTCTAAAATATCTTGAAGGATTCAATATTATTAGCGATCACCAATATAGCTTTCGTAACATAGATCAACAGGAGATCTTCTGACTTATGTAACACATGTTTGGAACAACGCAATTGAACACTTTGAGAATCTCGAATGGTTGCTTTTGAGATATCCAAGGCATTTGACCGTGTTTGGCACGATGGACTGTTGGCTAAGCTACGCTCTTATGGTATGCCTGAAAAGTTCCGTTTGTGGCTCTCATGTTTCCTCAGAGAGCGTTGTTTACAAGTGGCAGTCGACAGATTTCTTTCTAACACCTTCTCTATCAACGCCGGTATGCCCCAAGGCTCCATACTATCTCCTACTCTTTTTCTCATTTACATTAACGATCTGCTGGAAAATATCGGAAATCCAATCTATAGCTTTGCAGATGACAGTACGCTTATCTCTTCATTCACTTTGAACGCTCGGACATCAGCTACTCAGACGAATATCCACACACAGCGGGAAGTTATTCAAGTTAACAAAGACCTGGAAGAAATTCTATCTTGGGGTGACAGTAACCAAGTGGAACTTAATGCTACAAATTTTGGATTGTTGTAGCTTCTACTTGATGGAAATTCATTATAAATATATAATAAAAGACTGTTTTTAGTCAATTTCCACTGGTTTATTTAAATTGCGATGACGCGTTTCGCTGTCGATGCAGCTTCTTCAGATCTACATTTTACACTGTCAAGTTAGGTTTAATTTTCACAGTTTTATATAATTTTTTAATTATAATATTACACCTAATTAAATTACATTGATAGTATTGGAAAATCCACACAGATTTGGAGTTAGGAGAATAAATTCAATAATGGTGAATTGCTTAAATCTACCTGGTCGTTGAGTAAAGTACCTGTAGTCCTTAATCGATTTATTTGCATAGTCTCTAAAAGGTTTAGTTTTAAACCTTTTTGTTGGGTGTGTAAAATTTTGAAATTCTTGTCAAATGTGTGATTTTCTGTTAATAGATGATTAGCATATGTTAAATTAGATTTTCTATGGATGAAACTTTTTTCGTGTTCTGTAATTCTTTGTCTAAATGTACGTCCAGTTTGTCCGATGTATGTTTTAGGACATGACCCACATGTTAATTGATAAACCCCTGATTTGTTGCCTTTATTGATTTGTGGTTTGTAGTTTTTAAGGTATTTCCCTATAGTATTGTTAGTCTTGTACGCTATGTTGATATTTTTTTGATTTAAAGATTTCCCCAGTTTTTCCGTTGGTTTGCCGAAATAGGTTAAGCATTTAAAAGTGGTATTTCTGTCCTTAAAACGTGGGTATATTTCTGAGATAGCCTTGTTTCTAAGTTTTTTCTTAACGATACTATTGATTAAAGTAATCGAATAACCGTTGTTAACGGCTACTTGTTTTATGTAGTTTAATTCTTTAGTAAAATTTTCTTCTGATAAGGGGCTATTAGTTAGTCTATGTATAAAACTATGATAAGCGGCAAGTTTATGATGGTTAGGGTGATGAGAACTATTGTGAATTGTGGTATCTGTATGACAAGGTTTGTGATATATTGCAAATTCATGTTTTTTTCTGGCTTTACTGATTGTTAAGTCTAGAAATATCAGTTTTACAATGGAAGAAGAAGTCGAAGGGAAAATCAATTTCCTAGACTTAACAATCAGTAAAGCTAGGAAAAAACATGAATTTGCAATATATCACAAACCTTGTCATACAGATACCACAATTCACAATAGTTCTCATCACCCTAACCATCATAAACTTGCCGTTTATCATAGTTTTATACATAAACCGATACGTTACCACGATACCACCACTCACACGGCCAGATAATTCCATTGCAACCACACCTGTTGAGAGAGCGAACTTGTTGGCTGAACTCTTTGCTTCACATTCTACTGTCGATTTCCAAGGAAAAACACCACCTACTATTCCCATATTGCAGTCAAGGATGCCCGATGTTGTCTTCAGACAGCGCATCATAAAGCGTATTTTAATGAAGCTAGACACCAAGAAGGCTTCTGGCGCTGACGGAATACCTGCCATAGTTCTCAAAAACTGTGCAAGGGAACTAACACCAGTTTTCTGTAGACTTTTTAACCTATCCTACAGAAAGGGAATATTTCCGTCCTGCTGGAAATGTGCCATGGTTCAGCCGATACCTAAAAAAGGTAAGAAGACCTTGCCAAATAACTACCGACCAGTTGCACTGCTTTCAATAATATCGAAAGTCATGGAAAAGGTTATCAATGAGCATCTTCTAAAATATCTTGAACGATTCAATATTATTAGCGATCACCAATATGGTTTTCGTAAACATAGATCAACAGGAGATCTTCTGACTTATGTAACACATGTTTGGAACAACGCAATTGAACACTTTAGAGAATCTCGAGCGGTTGCTCTCGACATATCCAAGGCATTCGACCGTGTTTGGCACGATGGACTGTTGGCTAAGTTGCGCTCTTATGGTATGTCTGAAAGATTCTGTTTGTGGCTCTCATGTTTCCTCAGAGAGCGTTCTTTACGAGTGGCGGTCGACGGATTTCTTTCTAATACCCTCACTATCAACGCCGGTGTGCCCCAGGGCTCCATACTGTCTCCTACTCTCTTTCTCATTTACATTAACGATCTGCTGGAAAAGACCGGGAATCCAATCTATAGCTTTGCAGATGACAGTACGCTTGTCTCTTCATTCACCTTGAACGCTCGGACATCGGCTGCTCAGGCGAATATCCGCAGACAGCAGGAGGTCGTTCAACTTAACAAAGACCTGGAAGAAATTCTATCTTGGGGTGACAGTAACCAAGTGGAATTTAACGCTACAAAAACCCAAGCGGCAGTTTTTTCTAAAAAGGTTAACGTTGCTGAACCCGACATAGTTATGTCGGGGCACTCTATTCCCCTAGCATCGTCGCTCAATTTGTTGGGCGTTAGTTTGGGAGCAAATCTGTCTTGGCATGAACATGTTGCAGGCATAGCAAGGAGAGCTTCTCAAAAATTGGGAATATTATTTAGAACCAGAAAGCTTTACACCCCACAGCAACTGTTAATTCTTTACAAAGCCCAAATTCGACCAACTATGGAATACTGCTCCCACGTTTGGGGCTCCGCTCCCAAACATACACTGCATTTGTTGGATTCTGTTCAGAGAAGAGCGGTCCGGCCTTGATTCGCTGGAACATCGAAGAACGGTTGGCGACTTGAGTCTGTTCTACAAGTATTTTCATGGAAAGTGTTCGAAGGATGTAGCCCGCTTAATTCCTCCCAAAGCGGTGCATGTTAGAAATACACGTCGCGCTGGTGCTTCGCATCCGTATGAGGTTCAGCTTGTTACTCCGCGTACGACGCTTTTCAAGCAATCTTTTATATGGAGAACGTCATCCCTTTGGAATAATTTGCCCAGCGCTGTGTTTCCCACCGAGTACAATTTACAGCGATTCAAGAACAACGTGAATCGCTTTTTCCGCACTCGTGCCGCTCCTGGAGCGCTTTAGGGACTTCCCTGCAGCACGTGTGCTAGACCAATAAAAAAAAAAAAAAAAATGACTAACTAATATCCCCTTAACAACGGTTATTCGGTTACTTTAATCAATAGTATCGTTAAGAAAAAACTTAGAAACAAGGCTATCTCAGAAATATACCCACGTTTTAAGGACAGAAATACCACTTTTAAATGCTTAACCTATTTCGGCAAACCAACGGAAAAAACTGGGGAAATTTTTAAATCAAAAAAATATCAACATAGCGTACAAGACTAACAATACTATAGGGAAATACCTTAAAAACTACAAACCACAATTCAATAAAGACAACAAATCAGGGGTTTATCAATTAACATGTGGGTCATGTCCTAAAACATACATCGGACAAACTGGACGTACATTTAGACAAAGAATTACAGAACACGAAAAAAGTTTCATCCATAGAAAATCTAATTCAACATATGCTAATCATCTATTAACAGAAAATTACACATTTAACAAGAATTTCAAAATTTTACACACCCAACAAAAAGGTTTAAAATTAAACCTTTTAGAGACTATGCAAATAAATCGATTAAGGACTACAGGTACTTTACTCAACGACCAGGTAGATTCAAGCAATTCACCATTATTGAATTTATTCTCCTAACTCCAAATCTGTGTGGATTTTCCAATACTATCAATGTAATTTAATTAGGTGTAATATTATAATTAAGAAATTATATAAAACTGTGAAAATTAAACCTAACTTGACAGTGTAAAATGTAGATCTGAAGAAGCTGCATCGACAGCGAAACGCGTCATCGCAATTTAAATAAACCAGTGGAAATTGACTAAAAACAGTCTTTTATTATATATTAATGCTACAAAATCCCAGGCGGCAGTTTTTTCTAAAAAAGTTAACATTGCTGAAACCGACATAGTTATGGCGGGGGCATTCCATTCGTCTAACATCGTCACTCAATTTGTTGGGCGTTAATTTGGGAGCAAATATGTCCTGGCATGAACATGTTGCAGGTACAGCAAGGAGAGCTGCTCAAAAGTTAGGAATATTATTTTGAACCAGAAAGCTTTACACTCCACAACAACTGTTAATTCTTTACAAAGCTCAAATTCGACCAACTATGGGATACTGCTCCCGTGTTTGGGGCTCCACTCCCAAATATACATTGCATTTGGTCGATTCTATTCAAAGAAGAGTTTTTCGACTGATTGGAGACCCGGAACTGACCGGAGGCCTTGATTCGCTGGAACATCGAAGAACGGTTGGCGACTTGAGCATATTCTACAAGTGTTTTCATGGAAAGTATTCGAAGGATGTAGCCCGCCTAATTTCTCCCAGAGTAGTGCATGTTAGAAATACACGTCGCGCTATTACTTCACATCCGTATGAGGTTCAGCTTGTTACTACTCGTACGACGCTTTTCAAGCAGTCTTTTTGCCCAGGACTGTATTTCCCACCGAGTACACTTCACAGCGATTCAAGACGTGATTCGCTTTTTTCCACACACATGTCCCTCCTGTAGAGCTTTACGGACTTCCCTGCAGCACGTGTACTAGACCCATAAAAAAAAACTCATTTGGGGTGTGTTTTGTGAAGTCACTGATCATTTTATACCAACAATTTTTATTTCAAAAGCAACCAACGCACGGAGGACTAATTGCGCAAGTCCGACTGGCCTTGGCCGTTTATAAATTTATTTTTTTAGAAAGCACAGCTTTATTTACCAGATCAAAAAAAAAAACTTCTTATAAGTATAAAGGTATTTAACAATAACTCGGTCCATCAACGATAAGATGCACAGTCTGTATCGTCTGGTTTGACCTGAAAATCTACAACGCACTCGACCGACAAACGACTAAAAACGTGATTATATTTGCAACATAAATCATCATCATTTGAAACTAAAACAAAAACATAACGATGAAAAATTTATTTATTAGATTCTGGGTGTGATTACTGGCTCGCCTAATTAAAAGAGATTTATTATGTCTATGCATGTTAGATATGTATAGCTAGAATGTCCAAAATAAGTTTAACCAGCCTCTTTCTCAGAAACGACACATAATTTTCAAATTATTTATTGGTATTACGAGTATCTATAATATATATAAAATGCAACGTCTCTCTGTCTGTCTGTCCGTTAGTGCTCTTATCACTGGAGAACTACTTATCCGATTTACTTACTTTTTTTTTAAACATATATCTTCTCTGGCCAGGTTGTAGGCTATATTTTATTACGATAGGTAGCATAAGGAATGAGCAGTGACGATAATAGTGAATGAAGTCGGAAAAAAAGTTTGCCGCTAGCGCGTTCCCTTGCAATACACAGCCTAAACCATTAAATATGGAACAATATTATGTAGAATAGAATATCTATAATCTATAATATATATAAAATACAACGTCTCTCTGTCTGTCTGTCCGTTAGTACGTTTATCCCTCGAGAACCACTTATCCTATTTACGTGATTTTTTAAATTCATACATATGTTCTCTGACCAGGTTATAGATATATATTTTATTACATCTAAAATATATATAAAATGCAACGTATCTCTGTCTGTCTGTCTGTCCGTTAGTGCGCTTGTCACTGGAGAACCACTTATCCGATTTACGTACTTTTTTTTCAAAAACATACATATGTTCTCTGGCCAAGTTATAGGCTATATTTTATTACGTTACGTAACATGAGGAATAAGCAGTGACGATAATAGTGAATCAAATCGGAAAAAAAGTTTTACCGCTAGCGCGTTCTGCCTAAACCACTAAATATGGAACAATATCATGTAGCAAAGGATATCTATAATATATATAAAATGCAACGTCTCTCTGTCTATTTGTCCGTTTGTGCGCTTATCACTGGAGAACCACTTATCCGACTTGCGTGCTTTTTTTTTTCCATTTGTAGCTCTCAAAGTCCATTTTCGAATTACCATTTTCTTAAAAAAGTATGTTCATTATAAGTATAGTCTTTGTCTCTCGGTATATCTAATTCATTTTCATAATTTCATTCATTATATGTATAGTCTTTGTCTCTCGGTATATCTAATTAGTGCTTGACCTCTTTAATTTCTTTGACCTATTCCGAAGAACTCGACTAATTTTCCATTACCTTCATTATTTCCTTCTTTAACATTGAAATCTGCAATTATAATGTAATTAGAACTAATCAACCGCCTCGTCTTCGTATTTTGATGTTGCTATATATATGTCTGAATTACTTTGATTTTATATCTCTTGGAGATTTTTAATACTAAATACAACTCTAAGTGAAATGTGTCGTATTTCTGTTTTATTCTGATTCCATCTTTTTTGTGTCATAAATTCAACTTTTTCTTTATTTATGGTATGTTATTTTCTAGTATTCTTCTGGTATGGTTGAAGGTGTTTTCAAATGGTAATTTTGTACATTGTCCTTCTTTCCTTCTTATCTCACATAATCCTTTCACATTCCCCTTTTTCTCTTTAACTTCACTTTTCAGGAGAATTCCCGAAAAACCTTTAATAAAAATTTTAAAAGAACAGAACTGTAACAATGCTGTCATGTTGTTAATACATAACGTGAAGCTGTAAGAGCTGTGCAATTATAGATCAATAACTCTTAAGTATCAAATATTTAAGTTACTCATGAAAATAATAACCACAAGGGTAATAAACAAATTCAAGTTATTTCAAAAGAGTGAACAAACGGGTTCCAAACAACAATATAACACTCTGGACTACCTACAGTCAATCAGGAACATCATCGACAAGAACTTAGGATATAACAAGGATTTATCATTATCAATACGGTTTTTTTATAGCGTTCTTTGCCGTCTGGTTCCCATGTTCCATCCTCTTCTATCTTTCCAATCTCCGAATTTTAGATTCCTTTCTGACATAGCTCTGTGAACACCCCCAAACCATCTCATTCTTGGTCTCCCTCTTCTTTTCTTTTCGCTTAGTACCCACTTTAGAACCATCTTTGGTATTCGGTGTTCTTCCATTCTTTCCACGTGTTCGTACCATATAAGTTGCCGTTGTTGAATTTCCTCAATAATCGTGGTTTTTACTTTTATTACATCTCTTATTCTTTCATTTCTAACTCTATCCATTCTTGACACTCTAGCTGATCTTCGTCTTTAATCCATTTCGGATGCAATTAGTTTCTGTTCCAGTCGTTTCATCAATTGCCAAGTTTCACAACTGTATAACACGATGCTCTTAAATATTGCATTATAAATGAGGTGCTTTTTCTGCGATGTTATATTCTTCGACCACAGAACAGAGTTTAGGTTTCTTATGGCCGCCTTTCCGTTACTTATTCTACCCCCCACTTCTTTTTCCGTCCTACAATCTTTATTTATGTTAATTCCGATGTATATATATATATATATATATATATATATATATATATATATATATATATATATATATATACTCTTCACAAGCATCAATAACCTCACCGGTATTTAGAATAAGGCTTCCCTGTTTTACTTCTATACAGAAATATTTGGTTTTCCTGCAGTTATTTGTTAAACAAACTCCAGTTTTGATAATCTTCAAACAGTTTTTTTGTCATAAATTCAAGGACTTCCTTCTCCTGAGCATTAACTACCTGATCGTCGGCAAAAAGTGGAGTGTACAACGTTGTTTCGTCAGTCAGCTGTATTCCCATTCCTCCACATACTCTTCGCCATCTCTCTAATACCTATAAATTTTGAATAATATAGGAGAAAGACAGCAGTCCTGTCTCATACCTTTTGTTACACAGAAACTTTCGGAGAGCATATTTCAGTATTTTATTCGGAAACGTGACTGATCGTACAGTCGTTTTACTGCGGCGATTGCTGAACTGTTTATGGTTGATCGTTCTAATATTTACCATAGTTTTTTTTCACTGGGAAGGGGTCATACATTTGGGTTAGGTCTACAAACAGTAGATGGATCTCTCTGTTCGTTGACGTCTTTTTTTTATTTAAGTTAATTACACTAAATATATTGTCTACACACGATTTACCTGCTCTAAAAATTGTTGCTCAATCTCAAGGATCTGTACAGCCTTTACAGACTACAGCAACGCAGCGAAATATCAACAATTATATATATGTGTTACGAGTTGCCATGTAGATTCGAGATATGTTGAACTGATCGAAAACAAATATAAAGAAGTGACTAGAATAGTGAAATTACATTCAGAAACAGGAAATAAAGAGCTGTCGAAAAAATATTGAGCCTCTTTATCGGTAGATAGCTTTAGTATCATATATCTCAAGTAGTATAAGTCGCATCAAGTAATACTTAGCGTCACTTGAAAGCTGACATCTAACCGTCATAGTCGTGCATCCAAAACAAAAGCGTGGCATTTTCAATCGCCTCTTATGGCTGGGAAGAACTTGATCACCCTTCGTATAGCCCTAAATTAACGCTCAGTGAGTACCATTTGTCGCTGCATTTAAAGGTGACACCAAAACGGCCGTGCTTGCTGTAGTGGTTAACAAACCAGGCGGTTGATTTCTAAGAGAACGGAATACAAAAGCTGATCTTATGATACAAGTACCTTAATATAGATGGATTTCATGTTGAAAACATTAAGGTCCCGACGTTCGAGTAAAAATAAAATTATTAAAAAAAATGGTCTTGTTAGTGTTCCGTACGGAACACTTATAAGATGACTTCGGTGTCTGTCTGTCTGTCTGTCTGTCTGTCTGTCCGTCTATCTGTCTGTCTTCACACCCGATTTTCTCCGAAACTATTTGTCATAGAAAGTTGAAATTTGGTAATAATATAGGAATTGATGGTCTCATCAAAGCCATGTAGTTTGGAAAGTTAAATTTTGACTTAAGGGGTTAGTTTTGGGGGGTGAAATCGGAAGTGAAAAAATTTTTTTCTACTAGGTCATCGAGTGTGGTGTCAAATAAAAGCTTGTGAAAACACGAGTAAAATATATATATATATATATATATATATATATATATATATATATATATATATATATATATATATATATATATATATATATAATGTAGTACTTGGACTCACTTTTCTTTGTATTATTTTTAAAAAGTCGCGAAATATCCGCCCACCTTATCTCGAAAAGTACTGATCAAAAAATTTTGAAAAAAATTCTGGAATGCTCTTCACGGGGTGTAGATTGAACGAAAATTATCACCAGTGCATAATAATACATTTTTATATTTTATTTATGAACAGGTTTTAATTAAATTAGTATGTTACATATATAATTCTTTCGAAAGTAATTCTTTTCATTGACTGCAACTTTTATCCATGAATCAGTTTTAATCATGCTATATCTCAACAGTATGTATGAAATTAATAAAAGTATTTGGTGTTACTGTAGTGTGCGGTCTACCTGTAAATCTTAATTGTTGCGTGAGGTCTTTTTGCAATAAATACATTTCTAAGTAAAGCAATAAAATAATAGAGTAAGTTTTGTTATTAATGACAATGACAAGTTGCTAATACGTATATTTTAAAAGAAGCATGCTTTTGCGAGATTTTTATATTAATATCACTTTTAACGAAGATGCAACAGTGACTTTTTTGCAAACGCATAATCTACTTATGCAGAATAATAATTTATCTGGTATATAACAAAAAAACAAAAATTTCAAGGTCATCAGTTTTTAGTAAAGATTGGAAACAAACTTTATTGAAAACTGGGTGAGGTATGTTTTGTGAAGTCACTGATTTTTTATACCACTGTAACAAAATTCTTTATTTTAAAAGCAAGTTCAACTTGCACTTGACCGGTTATGTTTTTTGATATCAAAACGGTACTTATTTTAAAAACGAGCCTTGTATTAAACCAGTGATTTCAAAAGGAAAAGCCTTTAAAATAGCCAATTTATGATCCCGGACCTATATAGGTGATATCGCATAAGACGGCGCAAACCTACAAGGCTGCAACATATGTAGGCAAGACTAAAGAAAAAATTCTTAGAAGGTTGAAAACCATGATATTAGGTGTGTCTTCTTATTTAGCATTTAAAGAGGAAAATATCACTGTGCACCAGCGGCTTTTAGATATATTACGCTATAAGTAGATTTGCTCAATAATATGTTCCAAAATGTTAAAGAGTCAGGACCGGATTAATTATAGGACACTTTAAGATCAGCTCCCGGAGGCATTGTTGAACAAAGAGATTGTATCACTTTAAATTGCTTTATTCGCAGAGAAGTACAGCAGAAGAATAGGAAAATTTTCAAATCACTACTGTAATTGTCCGTGCAGGAAAATAGTGATTCACGTTGCTCTTATGTACTTCAGGGCTCCGTACTGTCTCCTACTATCTTTGTTTTTCACATGATGATCTTCGGAAAATACTAAAAGTCTATATATATCATCTTCCGACAGCCAACTCTCCATGCAAATATCCGCAGACAACAGAATGTTATACGACTTAACAAGAAAGAAATCTCTGTCCTGTGGTGATAGCTGCAAAGTGACTAGAAAAATACTGACAGCAGTTAAAACTAGCTGAAGAGTTCTGGATGAAACGAGACATATCAAGTCCATTGTTTTAGACCTATCTTACTGTTAATACAAGGGCAAAAGTTATTGTTGAAGTCTTCATACGCCAAGCCATTATACATTTCTTTGTCGCGTATTTAGTAACTGGTTATTGTACTTTTCTACAATTGTCTAATAACAGCTTTATAATCTTATATTCGTATATTCTCAAGATGGTTCTCATTCTGTATTGTTTGTAAGAATTTGTAAGAATAACAATCATTGTTTCTATTTTAGGGTTACACGGGAAGCTTTATTCTCATTAAATATACTGGTCTAGCGTTGTAAAGATATGAATGTGGATTTATGTGATGAAAATGGATGCATGTTTTATAGATTACAATAAAGCTTTCGACGAGAAATTAATAAAAATTCTGGAAACACAAATATAAACAAAAAAGATCTAAATATTATTAAAAATCTGTAGTGGAATCAATCAGTGGAAGTTAAAATTGGGCTGGAAAAGTCCGAAAGTGTAAGTGCATTTTTTCACCACTTTTGATCAATCTTTTTTCTAATGCTTCTGATTTGGATTAACTATGAATATTAAAAAGAAACAAGTGGATGGTAATAACAGAGAAAAATCTATCATCAGAATCCTTCGAAATCAAGGACAACACCATAGGACAGGTCTCCACATTTAAATATTTGGGAACCAATATAAATGACAAGTGGGACCCAAGAAACGAAATTTATTCCCGAATTGAACAGGTCCGACTAACATATATGAAAATGCATACATTTTTCCATCCCACAGGTCTCAGAATGAGAATGTTGAGAGCGTATGTATTCTCCATGCTATTGTATGGATGTGAGTATTGGACTCTTGACTCTGGCTCAGAGAAACGACTGGAATCTTTTCAAATATACATTTATAGACGCCTTCTTCGCATCTCCTGAGTACAGGAAATAAAAAAACACAGAAGTACTGGAAAGAATGAACAAAATGAAAGAATTAGTAACAACCATATAAATGAGAAAAACTTAATACCTCGGACATATAATGAGACGTCCAAAATACGAATTGCTACGTCAATTATTGGAGGCAAAATAAAACTCAAACGATCGATCGGAAGACGACAGAATTCTTGGCTGAAGTACATTAGAAGGTGATTTTAATGTGCGTCGAGTGATATTTTCCAAACAGCAGATTCTAGAGTTCGTTTAGCTATATGGATTACCAGCCTTCATGAGGAGCGTCATAAGAAGAAGTTTATATTTTTGTGACGTTATATTGCTGGATCTTTGCATAGCATTTGTTAATTTTCAACAAGCGCTTGACACCGTAGAGCAATGGCAATAATGAAATCTCTCCAGAACGCAAGAATAGATAGCCTCTACATACAAATTTTGAAACACATATATCAAAACGCCACTTCTGCAATATAACTCAATAAAATCACAAATCCGATAAAGATAGAAATAAATATAAGACAAGGTGATACTCTATCGCCAAAAGTGTTTACGCTGACACGCGAAGACGTGTTTAAGGAGATACACTGGCAGTAGCAGGGAATATCAATAAATGGAGAGAATATTGTTCTAATATTTGAAAATGAGAAGTAACTTGGACAAAATAGAATTGGAAGAAAAGTCAGCAAAAACTGGACTTAAAAGGAACTTAGGAAAAACTAGTGATGTGTAGGGAAGACCCACATATAATAATATCAAACTGTGTTTACTTAGGAAATATAATATCCTTGAGAAAAGGAAATCAAACACGAGAGATAATTAGCAATTATAATACATTTTGATTAGTATTACTGAGTACTGTATACAACTATAAGTTTTTGAGGAAAAATGCTCCAGATTGTAATGGTTGTAAGGCTTTATATCTTTTGTGGGAATGCTGAATACAACTTAGCGAGACTCTGGAATATCACTAAGTTGTAATCAGCTTCCAGCAGAACTTCGAGTTCTGCCAATTTTTTATTATTTTTGTGTTCGCTTGACGAAGATTTTAAGAAAGTTACGCATCCGATTAAAATTTTAAATTTGAAATATTGATGTTTAGGTTTAAGGATTGTTGGACGTAGGAAATTCAAATCTGAAAAATTTTCACTGATTTTAACTCACTGGAAAACGAGAAAAATTATAACTGTATCTAAATGTACCGAAATTTATTATTTTGATATTACATGTTTGTGTCATTCCGACAAAGATGGCATATTAAAAAATTATACCCGTCGCGTCAGTAATTCTTAATCTGGCCCTGGATTTACTCATAATATATTTCAAAATGGTAAATAGTTGTAATGGATTTTGCATTCTAAAAAGCTTTAAAGACATATCAGATGGTTGATGGACAACGCCGACTAAAGTAATGTATTTGGAGTGCACAAATGTTAGAAATATGTATGAAAATATGATGTAATTTGTGATCGTTCTCAATGGGAAGCCGTTTACTGTCAAACGATTTATTTATTATGTAAAACATGGCAAAATAGATTGCTTCAGATCTAAAAAAAATAAATAAAAAAAATCAATAGAAAAATATAAAATAAATTTTGTAATATTGTTAACACATATTTATGTACAGTTAATTAAAAAGAGGAGACAAGGTACCAGATCTCTAAGATGCTGTTGTACAGGAGGTCCCATAAATAAGTTCAACTTTATTTGGCTCATTGTACGAATGCAACGAGCTGGAGAGATAAGACAGCGGTACAGAACATGACCCAGTCTTTCGAAATTTAGTTTAGAAAGTTACATTATGTACATATAACGACTTATCCAACAAAGGCCATTCTTTGTTTTTATATTAAAAGTATCCAATAAAAATGGACACATTCTGGCGTAAAATCCATTTTCATATTTGGATCGTTATTGAGCCCAAATTCTCACATTTTGTTAATATGCCCCTTAAAATTCAAAACTACAGATCATAAGCTTTAATTTGGACTAGATTGCGTCCTCATAAGTTACGTCAATTTCTGACCTCATGGGGGGTCCAGTTGAGGAAGAATGACCCATATATATATATATATATATATATATATATATATATATATATATATATATATATATATATATAGATATATATATATATATATATATATATATATATATATATATATATATATATATATATATGTTTGTATGTATATATATGCGTGTAAAGTTTTCTGGCCAGCGACATTTCGTACTCTAATTTATTAAAAGAAAAGACTAATGATTTTTAATCATTATGAGATGTGAGTATGAGATATAGGAAACAAAATAATATAGTAAAAGAATATTATTTATGTTTGTGAATATTCTTATATTTATATGTGCAAAAATTTCCGGCCACATAATATACATTGACGCAGTAGGACGTTCAAAGACGTATTTACGAATAATAGCGCGTTGAATATTCACATTTAATTCATAAAAGGCCGTGGGAGCATAAACATGGCTCGTCATATGCAAATCCAAATTCGTGAGAGCGTAATAAAATTTTCAAAAGAAGGAAAGTCTTCTGGTGAGATTGCTTCATTATTATCGATAGGTAAATCAACCGTGAACGATATTATTGTAAAATACCGTTGTGGATATGGTTTAAAAGATCGTCCGCGTAGTGAAAGACCAAGAAAAACGTCTAAAAAAGTAGATCGTATCATTAAACGCAAATCAACTGCGAATGTCAAGAAAACTGCTGCCGAAATTGCAAGCGAGCTAAAGGATGGAAACCTAGCTAATGTTAGTCATAATACTGTGACACGAAGACTACATGATGTGGGACTTTTTGGCCGTATACAAAAAAAAACCATTAATCAGTAAAAAGAATAAGAAGGCCCGATTACAATTTGCTAAAGATCACCTAAATTGGACAATCAAAGATTGGAAAAAAGTAGCTTTCTCAGACGAATCTAAATTTAATCTTTTGGAAGCGATGGCAGACAACATGTACGACGTCCTATTGGTACGAGAAATGATGTTCGTTACCAAATTCCTACTGTAAAACACGGTGGAGGAAGTGTGATGGTTTGAGGAATTTTCTTTGCGCAAGGAGTCGGTCCATTGATTGAGATCAACGGAAATATGAACGCTGATATTTACAGACATTTTAGAAAACAACTTGTTATCATATGCTGAAGAAACATTGCCGCAGAATTGGATATTTCAGCAGGATAATGACCCCAAACATACATCCAAGTTGTTAAAACAGTGGTTTTCTCCTTCAAATGTGAGAGTTTTAAACAGGCCATCTCAATCACCGACGCTAAGGCAGTTAGTCAAAATTTCACCAAATCCACCATACCACCATTCACACGGCCAGATAATTCTATTGCAAAGACACCTGTTGAGAAAGCGAACTTGTTGGCTGAACTCTCTGCTTCACATTCTACTGTCGATTTCCAAGGAAAAACACCACCTAATATTCCCATAGTGCAGCCAAGGATGCCCGATATTGTCTTCAGGCAGCGTATCACAAAACGTATTTTGATGAAGCTAGACACCAAAAAGGCTTCTGGCGCTGACGGAATACCTGCCATAGTTCTCAAAAACTGTGCGAGGGAACTAACAACAGTTTTCTGTAGACTTTTCAACCTACCTTACAGAAAGGGAATATTTCCTTCCTGCTGGAAATATGCCACAGTTCAGCCAATACCTAAAAAAGGCAAGAAGACCTTGCCAAATAACTACCGACCAATCACACTGCTTTCAATAATATCGAAAGTCATGGAAAAGGCTATCAATCAGCATCTTCTAAAATATCTTGAAGGATTCAACATTATTAGCGATCACCAATATGGCTTTCGTAAAAATAGATCAACAGGAGATCTCCTGACTTATGTAACACATATTTGGAACAACGCAATTGAACACTTTGGAGAATCTCGAGCGGTTGCTCTTGACATATCCAAGGCATTCGACCATGTTTGGCACGATGGGCTGTTGGCTAAGCTACGTTCTTATGGTATGTCTGAAAAGTTCTATTTGTGGCTCTCATGTTTCCTCAGAGAGCGTTCTTTGCTAGTGGCAATCGACGGATTTCTTTCTAACACCTTCACTATCAACGCCGGTGTACCAAGGCTCCATAGTGTCTCCTACTCTCTTTCTCATTTATATTAACGATCTGCTGGAAAAGACCGAGAATCCAATCTACAGCTTTGCAGATGACAGTACACTTATCTCTTCATTCACTTTGAACGCTCGGACATCGGCTACTCAGACGAATATCCGCAGACAGCAGGAAGTCTTTCAACTTAACAAAGACCTGGAAGAAATTCTATCTTGGGGTGACAGTAACCAAGTGGAATTTAACGCTACAAAAACCCAAGTGGCAGTTATTTCTAAAAAAGTTAACGTTGCTGAACCCGACATAGTTATGTCGGGGCACTCCAATTCGACCAACTATGGAATACTGCTCCCATGTTTGGGGCTCCGCTCCCAAACATACACTGCATTTGTTGGATTCTATTCAGAGAAGAGCTGTTCGTCTGATTGGAGACCCGGAATTGACAGGTGGCCTTGATTCGCTGGAACATCGAAGAACGGTTGGCGACTTGAGCCTATTCTACAAGTATTTTCATGGAAAGTGTTCGAAGGATGTGGCCCGCTTAATTCCTCCCAGAGCGGTGCATGTTAGAAGTATACGTCTCGCTAATACTTTACATCCGTTTGAGGTTCAGTTTGTTACTCCTCGTACAACGCTTTTCAAGCAGTCATTTATATGGAGATCATCATCCCTTTGGAATAATTTGCCCAGGACTGTGTTTCCCACCGAGTACAATTTACATCGATTTAAGAACAACGTGAATCGTTTTCTCCGCACACGTGTCGCTCCTGTAGCGCTTTAGGGACTTCCCTGTAGCACGTGTGCTAGACCCATAAAAAAAAAGAAAAAAAAAAAAAAAAAAACCGGACTTGAACCCAATAGAACACTTATGGGAAACGCTAGATCGTCAAGTTCGAAAGAATACATATTCAAATAAAGCCGCGTTATTCAAATCATTGAAGGAAGAATGGGATAAAATTTCACCTGCTTGTATTAATCGATTAATTGAGTCAATGCCACATCGTTGTGTGGCTGTTATCACTGCAAAGGGTATGGCTACAAAATATTAACATAAAAATATAATTTAAGTCCATTATAGAGCATATGGACTAATAATTTTTCTCGTAGTACAAAATGTCAACGGATCCAGAGACAGACCAAAAAATCGAGGAAAATGGTATACTATTATTACGTGATCAGGGCCCTGACACACACAGAAATCTTTATAGTCATTTCTTCACAGAAATTTTATAATAAGAAAATAATAGGCAAGTAAAAAGAGACAAAACAAGCAATTAGGATATTGAACAATTTTATGACGTATCAAAAAACATAAGAAAAATGGTTGCGAATTTTCTCTTAAAAATTATGTGTTGCTGTGTCATTAATTAAGGAGCTTCTGTACCACATCCACATATTCAAATTAGACTTTCTGAAATAGGATTTAAGACAAATCCTTGATTTGTTATTTTTTTTTAACAATTCGACAAATTATATGTTAAAATCATTAGTCTGTAATTTGGACTTATACGCCTCTTAATGGTTATCCTAATTCGGCATTGACAATTTTATTATTTTTATATGACTCATTCTTCGTGATTCGAATATATATGTATATATAAGTGGTTTGGTATTGGTTATTGAATTTTCGAGGTTGCAGAGTAAGAAAAATAAGTTTTTTTTAAAAATAAGCTTCATTTCTTTTAAACTCGTAGTAACAGGTGTCCCAAAGAAAAATTTTAATTAAAAATATTTGTAGTAAAACAACAAATTTTAAATCAAGAAACTGTGCTATAAACCAAACTATAGCTCTTGGAAAATTATTTTTGCAAAATAATGCGATCTAAATATAAACCTCTACATTTTCGATACTCTTCTTAGCGAGCGGTGAAATTTCAGAGCACTGCTCGGTACATGGTTTACGTGAGAATTGTAAAATTTAGTTCAGGTTAAAGGGAGATTTCCACAAGAAAGAAATCCATTTGCTTAATATTAGGGCTACGTGAAGTTGGACTTATGTTATTTCTTTGAGAAATTAATTTATTAGGAGATATTCCTCGGATGACTGATACAAGTATGTTTGAAGTAAGTGATATCCTGCTGAAATTTGAACTTAAATCTAATGTAATAATTTTAATACAACTAATGACTTTTCGTGCCTATATATTACTTATATAAAAAAATTAAATCCATGTACTGGTTTATTTAAACTCATTCGTGCTTGAGAATTACTACTTTTCAATGCCCAGATGGAGTTTTGAAAGTTTGGTTAGCGTTTAGTAAATAATATAATTTAACGCTAGCAAACAATTTTAATATGAATGATAACACAGGGGAACAGCTGTTTTGGTGTCGAGGTTTTTTGAGCTGATTCTATATCAATTTGATGTCCTGAATTCAAATAACGTATTCATTTGTACCTAGGAGCTCAAATTTTTAAGATATACAATTTTAGAGAAATGTAAGTTACATTATTGTAACTGAAATCCGTAAGTGTAATAAACAAAAGTAGATACGAAATTTTTATTTTAGTTATACAAAATACAATATTATGTCGTACTTACAAACAAAAAAAAAACATTGAAGAAATGAAATAGTCACTCAACACTTGGAAAGCTTCTTTTCCGCGACATTCTTGAATGTTTTTTTAAACAGTCCCTTTTTAAACTCCAGCAGTAATCTGCCATCATATGCATGTCCCATCTTCCTTGGTAGCGGTCCTCCATAACTTTAATATCTTGGTGAAATCTTTCACCTTGTTCCTCACTCATGTCTCCTAAATTTTCTGGAAAAACGGTCTAAGTGGCTGTGTAAATAGTGTATTTTAATACTCATATTGCACCCTAAGGATTTGAAACTATTAAGCATCTTGTTAACCATTTCAACATAGTTTTGAGCTTTATGTTTGCCTAGAAAATTTTCTACAACTGCAACAAATGATGTCCAAGCTTCTCGTTCAACTTGATTCATTGAATTTATGAAGGCAGGATCCTTAATTAATTGTCTTATTTGTGGGCCGTCAAATATCCCTGCTTTGAGTTTTTCTGTGCTCAACTGATGCATTTTTACCCCTATATATGCAAAACAAAACCCATTCTTATCAAGAGCCTTTACAAATTGCTTCATTAAGCCCAACTTTATATGTAACGGAGGAAGTATGATTTTTTCTCTTTCAACCAAAGCGTCGTTAATGACATTCTTTTCCCCAACGTCCATGTTTTCTCTCTGAGGCGAATCTTTTCTAACCCAGTGGTGTGTTTTGTCCCTACTATCCCAGAGGCACAAGAAGCACGGATATTTCGTGTAACCACTTTGCTGCCCAAGAAGAAAGTTTACCATTTTTAAGTCTACACAAATCATCCATGGATGTTCGTAATACTTTATCTTCTGCAAGACCAAAGCTATGGTATTATATTCTTCTTTCAGTTTCGTTGAGTGAGCTAGTGATATTGAACCATATTTATTCCCATTATGTAGAAGGACACATTTTAAACTTCGCTTTGAACTGTCAATAAATAGGCGCCAGTCATCTGGAATATATTCGGAAAGTCCCATTTCTTTCATGAGTCCCCTAATTTCGTGACAAAATACAAGATTGTCTTCTTGAGAAAAGAATGGTAGCAGATCTTTTTCTCTTGTACGGTAAAAGGTAATTTTGGTTCCTTGTTCCAGTAAATTTTTGTCGTTCAACCTAGAAGCCAGTACTTGATTGAAGCGTTGAGGAACTGATGACGTTCCCTCATAGTCACTGTTAGTTTCATTAGCATCAGAACTTTTATTAGCATCAGAAGAGCGATCAGAGGGAAAATATTCGTCATCAGAGATATGTGGTAGCTGATGAAATGTTGGAATCGGTATTTCATCTGAGTGCGGGATAGGGCGTATTGCCGAGTCTAAATTGGGATAAGTCCACTTACTGCGGTTATTTCGATTGATTCCATTAGTATTTACTAAACAGAAATAACAATCATTGAAGTGGTTTTTTGGTTCTCTCCAAACCATTGGTACGCCGAATTTTAGACATTTTCTTTTCCCGGTAGTCCACTGCCGTAAATGCTCTGTACAAGTTTTACATACGAGATGCGGGGCCCACGTTTTATCCTGATCACCAAGCTTAACTCCAAAGTATCCAAGATACGCTCGCTTTACAAAGTCAGTAATAGTTTGTCTGTTTTGTTGAAACATGTATTCTCCGCATATATAGCAAAACACATCAGGATGATTTACATAACTTCTTCTTGAACTGGAACCTGAACTCATTTTAATTCTGTTCAATAACACAAAAAACACTCTTTTCTTAACATAAAATAACACGCCGAATTCGATCTACTCTCATTAGTAAGAACACACAAACTGACGAGACTTACCCGAGTTAGGTGATTAAAAGGGTCAGTTCAGGTAACTGATAGGCAATGGTTCCACTATTTATAGATTTACCTGGAATTTACTCAATTACAGACTGACAATAAAACCATTGTACCTACATTAATGAATATATAATAATTTTAGAACTCTCATAAATGAATATACTGAATAAAAACCACATTGGTAGATAAGTTGATGTATCTAAAAAAGTAAAGCTGATAGAGAAAAACGGATTGCATGTATAGATTTAGCGTCCCAAATATAGTTAAAATCGGCTCTAAAATCCCAGGCACCAAAACAAAAATATTTTTTTGTTGCCCTGTGTAATCTTTATACAATATATTGCATAATAAAAATAAAGAATTATGAATAAATTACCTTTTAGGATCTTTGGGAAATCTAAAAGAACACACGACAAAAATTTCCTCTTAACATTTTTTTTTTAAAATTATTTTCAATTATTAAAGTCAAACGATTTATTTACTTATTTGAAAATTATTAATAATGAATTTCAGGGATATAAAACACAACCCGCGATCGCGCTGATAGCCATATTGTTGGTGTGATATGGGACGCATGCGTAATAAAAAAACAGGACCTAAACATTTTCTTGAGCGTTGCTCCTTTTGCGCTTTGTGTTTGCAGAATAATCCAAACAAATGTGGACGAGCATCCTATATAAATATTTGAATTTAGGCATCAATATTTGATATCTCCTAATTTTGTTCAGCAGTTTATTTATTTTTTAAATGTTAAATATAATATTTTTTTTGTTTTAGGTAAGTTTTCTTCAAAATACACCCATAATAAAAAAAAAATCGAGATAATTTGGTAAGTAATACTTTTACATTGAGTGATTATAAACATAACTAACAACAATTCTATAAGGGTCTTATGTGCTTGAAGATGCCCCCTATTATGTTTGCTTTCTTCTAGCTGACGTAGTTCAATTACAGCAAATCACTAATTGGCATTCAGTAACAAAAAAAAAACATTCATTTTTTGGGAGCTCCTGTACCTCTAAATTTTATTATAAAATTACCAAAGCAATAAGAAATGTACATATTTCCAGTTAACCAAGATTTCGTTAAATTAATGAACAGACCGAAAATAGGCCGTGAAGTTTTTCTTTTCTAGACTACTAAAAATTATTTTTTAGGACATAAACTTCTATTCTAACTTGCTTACAGTCCGTCAAGTAAGAACGTGTCCGCGATAATTCATTTTTGGTAGATGCGATTCTAGCGATTCAACAAAAAGTCGGTAGAGGGAACCTTTGTCTAGGACGCATTTTAGTAAAAGTATCAGTCGATTCCGAACTTTCGTCGAAATCACGGAAATCCAAAAAGGAGTTGCTTGTTTGCGCGTCAGTTCGAGGCAGTCTTTCTTCATTCCCATTCATCTAAAGGGACCTAAAATGAGACATTCTGCAGCCTCTAAATATATTAAAAAGTCGGTATCGTTTGTGAAGAAGTGGGTAAATCATTTTAACAAAACAAAAAATGTCGACGATTTGCCAAAAACGTGGCTCGGTAGGTAAAATCACTCTGAAAATCGAATCGTGTCTTTGTTTTCACGAGACCCGCTCCTTGACGCTACGTCAAGGAGCGGTAACATTAACAAAATCGGGTTTCAATGTGTCTCATGAGACCATTCCACAACATCTTCGTGCTCGTGATGTCACATTGCGAAGCACGTTGGGCGAAAATCACGTCGCAAAGTGGCTCGCTTGGGCCCACGATGAGATATTAGGATGGCCCTCACAATCGTCGGACGTCAACTCTATTGAAAAATTTGGTCCCTTGTAAAGAGAAAGCTCAGAGGAAGGACTCTGAGGACTCGGTTGTCTCGCGAGATTCGAGAAATTTGCAGAGTATGCAGAAAATCACGTTAACAGCAGCTACTTAGTAAGGTAAGTGCGCTGTTATTAGCACACCAAAGATTGATGGCAAAAAAGTCCTCAAAACACATTTTTTCAAGAATGCCAGTGGTCACATTCTTACTTGACAGACTGTATCGGGGCAACTTGTAAAACCTTTCCTTAAGAATCAACAATTAAACAAAGTAAGAATTGCTTTGATACGATTAATTTGAGTAATGGTAAATCTTTGTTGGTCTATCAATGTGAAACTAGTCACCCAAAAATGAGCGTACTAACTAATTCCAGTTTTCTTTGGACTTTTCAACCTTCTGCTGGAAATACTCTACAGTGCGACTGATACCCAAAAAAAGGCAAGGGTACCTTGACAATCAAATATTGACCAATTGCACTGCTGGCAATAATATCGAAAGTTATGGAAAAAGCACTCAATTAGCATCTCCTAAAATATCTGAAATAATATAGTATTATTTATATTAGAAGACTTAACTATGTCACATATGTTTGGACCAACGCAATCGAACGTTTAGGAGAATCTTAAGCGGTTGCACTTTATGTATCCAAGGTATTCGACTGAGTTTGGCATAACAAATTGTTGTTTAAGCTACCCTTTTATGGTATTTCTAAAAAGTTTTTTTATGGCTCTCTTGTGTCTTCAGAGAGTCTTTTGTTAGTGGCAATTGCCGAGTTTCCTTTTAATACCTTCAGTATCAACGCTGGTGTGCCCCAAGGCTCCACAATGTCTCCTACTTTCTTTCTCCTTTACATTAACCATTTATTGGAACGGATCAGGAATTTAAACTACAGCTTTACAGGTGATAGTTCGTTTATTTCTTAATTTAATTTGAACGCACGAGCATCAGCTGCTCATGCAAATATTCGCAGATAGCAGAAGGTTATTCAACTGAACAAAGATATAGTATTTTGGGTGACAGTAACCAAATAGAATTTAGCGCTACAAAAACCCAGCCGGCATTTTTTTCTAAAAAAGTTAACATTGTGGAGCTTGAGATGGTTTGTCGGGACACTCCATTACTCTAGCATCATCATTTAACTTGCTGAGCATCAACTTGGGAGAAAATATGTTTTGGCATGACCATGTGTCAAGTACAGGAAAAACAGCCTTTCTAAAGCTGGGATTCAAGATCAATGTAATTCGTTTTTCCGCACATTCGTCCCTCTTGTAGCGTTTAAAGGATTAATTATGCCCATAAAAAATAACCGGTCAAGTGCAAGTTGAATTTGCGCAATTAGTGTTCCGTATGTTGAATGCTTTTAAAATAAAAAATGTTGTAGCGGAAGTACAAAATGATCAGTGACTTCACAAAACACACACCCCAAATGAGTTTTCAACAAAGTTTGTTTCCAATCTTTACTGAAAATTGATGACCTTGAAATTTCTGTTTTTTTTATATACCAGATAAATTATTAAAGGTAATGCACTCGTGATAATTTTCGTTCAATCTACACCCCGTGGAGAATTTTCCAGAGTTTTTTCAAAATTTTTTGATAAGTACTTTTCGAGATAAGGCGGGTGGACAGCGATTTTTTCGCGATTTTTTAAAAATACTACAAAGAAAAGTGCGCGCAAGTATTACTTTATATATATATATATATATATATATATATATATATATATATATATAGCTCTCATTTGACACTATACTCGATGAACTAGTAAAATTTTTTTTTTTTTTCACTTCCGATTTCACTCCCCAAAACTAACCCTTTAAGTCCAAATTTAACTTTCCAAACTACATGGCTCTGATGAGGCCATCAATTCCTATATTATTACCAAATTTCAACTTTCTATGACAAATAATTTCGGAGAAAATCGGAGACAGACGGACTGATAGGCGGACAGACAGACTCCGAAGTCATCTTATAAGTGTTCCGTATGGAACACTAAAAAGATAAACTTTCTGCAACAAAATATCCAAAGTTTCTTGTCGGGTTATATCCTGATTAAAATATTGTTATTAAATTATTAACTAATATTTTTGATATGAAAAATTAAATTAACACCTATAGTACTGTATATATGTATTATATTTCCGTATAAATAAAGCACTGAATTCCTCTAATGCATATTGTTTCCTTAATATTTAATTTTCATTTATTAACCAGAAAACAACAAACGTAAACCAAACCCATTTTCTCCGCGTTCAACTCTAACTAACTGATCTCTTTGCTCGACCGTATGGGTACTACATCGAATGGAACCTGCAGTAAGAAGTGGTGCCTCGTAGAGTAGCACCCATTCATTCACTTCCTAAAACCGCGACAGTCGCTTTCCGCGGTACCACCAACCGGGTTGGCAAAGAGTGACATATACGGTACGAGCATTAAATTTTTTAAAATTAAATTAAAAAAAAGATCAATAACAATAAACTAATTTGTTTTATTGTGCACTTGTGACTTCACTAAGTACATTATATGTTCGTGTGAATTGGAATTGTGTTACATAATTAGACACCTAAGTGTAAAAACTACCCCTGGATTTATAGTGGATCGGTATGAAAAGTTGTGAAATAAACATAAGAATTTCGTTTGAGGATTGTCTTACCGATTTTTACATATGCCAGCGGCATTCCGGTGAGAATTTTGGAACTATAACTTCACTTAATTCATATTAATTTATGCTAAAACAATGATTGTTGTCATGTTTCTTACTTGTCTAACAAAAAAAATATTCAAAAGTGGTTGGCGTCAATTTAATGCGTCGAGGTTTAATAAACAAGTCTAAAAATAACATTACTTATTGTGTTTTTAACCAAAAAAGGGAGCGTCAACTTGGACGATGAGTGTGTAGGTTTATTTTTTCCATAATTGGTGTGAACAAATTTTAGTATAATATTTATTATGTTTCACTAACCCAAACTTGACGAAAATATTACAACGCAAAAAAATTCGCATGCTGCTTATTCTATCACACGATTTTTTGAAGAAAAGTTGACAAACCCTTTAAAATGACCAATTTTAACATTTCCGCATAAAACGCCTTGTGATTTCTATTTTTTAACAGTTTACGTAACCGAGTAAAATGCATCTGTTTTTCAGATATAATCTATATAAATTACTTCGAATAACTATACCGTCCGCCCAAAAACAACTGAAATTTTTAACAGAACATAAAATACAAAGGAATTATATTTTTTCAGTTTCCCTAAGGCGTTTAGGATGCTCGATTATTTCGTTTTATGAGTTTTGTAAATCGAGATATTGTTGATGATCGTGGTCCCTCTTACCTTTATATTTTGTATGGTGTATTGCTTTACTTTCAACGGCAAATAAAGTCGAGGAAAGAGTAAATAAGTCATAAGGGCCTAAATCAGGCGAATGCGTTATGTGTTCCAACATACAAACTCGGTTATTGCCCAAAAAGGGCCTCACAATGTCCAAACGAATCACGTTTCATCACCAGTAACGATTATTTTAAATAAGTTGGTGTTCATACGAGCAGTCAAAATGTTGAGGATTCCAACATCAACGACAGTTGATTTTAAAACGCGCAGTTCTTCATAATTCTGAAATTTCGGGTTTTTAGTCTCACACCTACTTTAAATTTGCTTAAACCACCCGTAGACTTGAGTAAAGAAATAAACATTCATGCATTTTAAAGCATTTGATGCATTTTGGTTCCAAAATTTAACACACAAATCAACCTTCGTTCTTTGTTTGAAACTCATTTTCCGACTGTTCATCAAAACACAAAAGTCACCCTTACCACTGTAACTGGGCATCCGATAAAATAAAGGCCATAAAACAACTGACAGAGTACACGTGGCAACAGAAGATACAACAGCTAATGTCACTATTGCCATCTGTGTTGGAAAAGTAACAGCTACAGCGTTTCACAATTGTGATCAACCCAAGTTAGTTTAAGACTTTATTGTCTCATCTTTTTCTGTCGTCCTCTTGCTTTTGAACGCCTGCGTCTACACAATAGCATTCAGTTGTCCTGATTGATTCGTATTTTGTATCAATCGAATGCGAATTAGGTTTTTTAATTGATATTAGGAACGTAAACAAGCTGCAAAGGCAAGCGTCTTTAACCTAGTGAAATATAATATTCCAAGTTTTAATATATAATAAGTTATTTGCTAGAACTAAATGTTTTAGTAAAGTCTTTTCATCGCATTACAACACATTAACTTTTGCTAGATGGATTTATTGCCTATTAGGGGGCTTAAATGCTATAACTATTAGACATTATTGACTAAGAAAAAAACGTGAATATACATATTGAATCTTAAGATATATACCTGTCAGGGCCCCAATTACCTTAGCCTATATTAAACTAGCAGTGCTCGCGGCTTCGCTCGCGTGGTGTTGATTCACTACTATCGTCACTGCTTATTCCTTATGTTACCTAACATAATAAAATATCTGCCATTATTTCCCCTTATCTCCCATTATTTCTCCTTATCTCCCATTATTTCCCCTTATCTCCCATTATCTCCCCCTCTCCCATTATTTCTATTTAACTCCCAATATCTCACCATAATTCCCATCATCTAGACTTATCTCCCATTATCTTACCTGATCTCCCATTATCTAGGCTTATATCGAATTATATAAAACATATGTATAAATTTATAAAAACACGTAAATCGGACAAGTGGTTCTCGAGTGATAAGCGCACTAACAGACAGATAGACAGAGAGACGTTGCATTTTATATATGTTATATTCTTTGCTACGTGATATTATTCCATATTTAAGGCTTTAGGCAGTGTATTGCAAGAGAACGCCCTAGCGGCAAACTTTTCTCCGACTTGATTCACTATTATCGTCACTTCTTATTCCTTATGTCACCTAACGTAATAAAATATATCCATAACCTGGCTAGAGAACATATGTATGTTTAAAAAAAAAACATGTAAATCGGATAAGTGGTTCTCCAGTGATAAGCGCACTAACGGACAGACAGACAGATAGAGAGACGTTGCATTTTATATATATTATAGATATTCTTTGCTACATCATATTGTTTCATATTTAATGGTTTAACATGTTTAAAAAAAAAAGCACGTAAATCGGATAAGTGGTTCTCAAGTGATAAGCGCACAAACAGACAATCAGACAGAGAGATGTTGCATTTTATATATTATAGATATCCTTTGCTACATGATATTGTTCCATATTTAGTGGTTTAGGCAGTGTATTGCAAGAGAACGCGCTAGCGGCAAACTTTTTTCCGATTTGATTCACTATTATCGTCACTGCTTATTTCTCATGTTACCCAACGTTATAAAATATAGCCTATAACCTGGCCAGAGAACATATGTATGTTTTAAAAAAAAAGCACGTAAATCGGATAAGTGGTTCTCCAGTGATAAGCGCACTAACGGACAGACAGACAAACAGATAGACGTTGCATTTTGTATATATTACAGATATAGATTATTATTATTATATAACCTGGCCAAAGAATATATGTATGAAGATGTGTGGAAGGATAAGTGGTTCTCGCGTGATAAACTCACTAATGAACAGACAGACAGACAGAGAGACATTGCATTTTATATATATTACAGAAGCAAATCGAAACACTAATTGAGCAAGTCCGACTTGCACTCGCCTTTTTTTTTCAATCTTAACACTAATAGCATTCAAAAAGATATGAGTACTGGGTAAAAAAAATGTTGTCGGGGAAGTTTCAAATTTCAAAATTTTTTATTTTTTTGTAAACTAAATTGCCCTTTTGTTCATAATTACCGAAACTTGTTCGGTTTTTCACCGCTTGTCGCAAATATTAGTCAGTCAATAAGTTTTGAAAGCGAAAATGAAACAAGATGAATTAATGAGTGGAAATACATTTATTATTCAGTATAATCTCTCTTAACCTCAATACATTTTTTCCAGTGATTTTCCAAATTCATTTACACCATCTCTGAAGTGGTTTTCCGGAAGACCTTCAAAATACCCATCTACGAATGCTTTCATCTTATCATTTGTTGAAAAACGCTTCCCCGTAGAAATCTTTTGAGGTTTGGGAATAGGTGGAAGCCAGATCTAGCGAATAGGATGGATGTTCCAACAATTCGTGCTTAATCCAACCAGTTTTGCCGTTGTCAAAGCACCTCTATTAGCAAGTGCGTTGTCATGATGAAAGATGGTTTTTTCTTTTGCAAACCAGGCCTTTTCTCACGAATTTTCTTATCCAGCTAGTCCAAAAGGTTGCAATAATACTCTCCTGTAATTGTTTTATCGATTTGAAGGTAATCAATTAATAAAATTCCTTTTGCATCCCAGAAAACTGTTGCCATAATTTTTTTACCACTTCGGCTGCTTTGGAGCTGAACAACCAATGATGATGATGATGATGTTTTGGGTCTTGGGCGCATCGACAACTAGGTAATTTAGCGCCCCGCAGTGGTGTTTAGACTTAAATTTTGAAGTTGATATCTGTAAGGAATTCTCTTATGTTGTTTTTGTGGGTAATAAAATTTGTGATTATACACTGAAGACTGGATGGGAGGTTGTAGAAGTCACGAAGTTGTTGGTGGCAGTTTGATTCGAAAATATGTCGGATCGTGAGTGAGAACTCGCAGTCAGGTGCCGGGTTGTTTTTTAATAGGTGTATGTGTGTAGTGTATGAATGTCCTATCGCTAGCCTGCGCCATGTTACGTTTTCACGCCTCGTAAGTTGAGTGGAGGGAATGGGAGGATGGAATGTGGGTTTGACCTGCCAGAGTTTATTATCAGTGTCTATTAGGTCTCAGTTCAGCTGTGATAGTTGATTAAAAATGTCTTTAAGGTAGTGATTGAAGTCTCTAGGATGGTTTTCACTATAGGCGGAGGACCCTGTACGATCGCTCGTTTTGCATAATAGTCAGCGAGATTATTTCCGGGGTTATTAATATGACTCTGTAACCAGCAGAAGTGGATGGTCTTATTCTTGATTTTTGCAACATATAATAGATCGTAAATCTGACTGATATAATTTTGAGAAAGATTCTTTGATTCGATGGCGGAAAGGGCACTGTGGGAATCTGCGGGAATCTGAGACAATAAGGAAGCTGGTGTGGGATGGGAGAGAGAGAGGACAACCGAGCTCAGTCCACTGTGCGGTTTGTTGCCACATTTCAGTATCATACTGGTAAACCCCAGTGTCATCCATAGTTACAAGTTGACGCACAAAATCAGTTTTATTCTTTGTGAAACGATCCAAATGTTGTTTAAAAACTTTTTTTCGAGTGCATTTTTGTTCTGATGATAGCAAATCCAGACCGATCTTGTGAATAGCTTTCTCATACTCAAAACATTAGTTAAAACCTCATGTTCTGATCCATGCGAGATGCCTATAGCCTCAGATAAATCATCTATGGTTAATTGATGGTCTCCCATTACCATATCTTGCACTTGCACAACAGTTTCTTCAGTTTTTGCAGTTTTTGGACGTCCTGAACGTGGATCCTCATTGACGCTTGTACGACCACGTTTAAATTCCATCCATCTACGAACAGTTGGAAATGAACGAGCAAACTCCTCACTTTTACTAACTTTGCATGGAGTTCAGCTGCTGATAAACCTTCCAAAACAAAGAATTTTATCACTGCACGATATTCGATTGGGGGGAAAAATTAATGAACTACTTAGGAGTTACTTAACTGGGAGAACCCAAATCGTACATGTAAGTTCAGCAGACATATTACCGATAAATACAGGTATACCGCAGGGATCTGTCTTAGGGTCTCGGTTGTTTTTGCTTTTTGTGAACGATCTGCCTAATATAGAAGAGCAACATAATCTCATCATGTTTGCCGATGATAATAGTTACGTTTGCTCTCACAAAAGCAAAATGGATTAATGCAAATAAATTGTGTATAAATACACAAAAGACTCTATTCATTGATTTTACTCCTCGAACTAAAGCAATATCTGAAAGTTATCTATTAAAAATTCAAGGGAAAAGTATCCAACAAGTAGATGAAGTAAAATTTTTAGGAATATATTTGGAAAATAGCTTAAGTTGGGAAAGCCATGTTGATGCTCTTTGCAGGACTTTATCATCGTCGTGTTTTGCATTATATAAACTGAAAGATTTGACCAATAGAAATGTTTTGTTTTCTTTTTACTATGCACATTTCTATTCAAGAATTAAGTATCGCATAATTTTTGTGGGTTGTTCTTCTTATAGCCTCAGGGTTTTTCGGTTACAAAAGAGAGCTATGAGAGCGATAGTTAGCGCTCAGAGAAGTGCATCCTGTGGGCGGATTTTTAGGGATTTAAGGATCCTCACAGTACCTTGTATTTTCGTGGTTGGAATTTGGTATTTGTGAAGCAGAAACTACAGAATTTTGTTATTAACAATTATTATCACGATTATAATACAAGGTACAGTGATAACTATGCTGTTCCAGTCCACAGTTTCTCCACAATGGAAAACAATCCCCGTTATATGGGCATTCACCTATTTAATAAATTGTCTCCCCCGTTTTCGAAATATTGATAATATAAAATTGTATAAAAGAACGTTAATTGATTTTTTTTGGAAAAATGTTACTAAAGTATAAACGATTTTTTAACAGATAGAGGCTACTAATGTTAAGATGATAACTTTTGTTGGCTTTATTACATTTATGTAAATTCATTTTTAATACTCTTCTCACTCATTTAAAATAGTGCCTGACTTGTCTTATGCTATTGTAATGTAATGTAATGTGTAGAGGGGAGTGTGGCCCAAAATGGCCCTTTGCACTGCGACCATCATTGATCTATTGTGCTTCCCCTTATCCCTCACGGGTTTAATACATCCAGGAACAGGATCAGCTTTTTCAATGCGAGCGTTAGCAGATCCTGTTCACCCAGCATATAGGCATGTAGTATTCTATGTCTCTTGTGTCCCAATGCCGCACAGTTGGTAATCAAGTGTTCCATAGACTCCTCTTCTTCACCGCAGAATCTGCAAGTGTACGTGGTTGATAGGCCTATTCTGTATAGGTGCTTATTGCAGGTATGGTGGCCTGTGAGTGCCCCCGCCAGTAATCTTAGGCTTTTCCTATCCATTTTTAGGGCGAGATCCGCCCTCCTTGCATCAAAGCTCAGAAACTTTTTAGAATGTTCCAGACCGTTAGTGTCGTTCCAATGTTTCTCTACTATGGATTTTGTCCATTTCGTGATCTCCTCTTTAAGGAGACCCCTGCTGAATCCAAAGGATGCTATTGGGTATGGCCTCCTGGATTAATAAAGTTTATTTATTTATTTCCATTTTTAAATAATACTCAAACACGTCTACTTTAACCAGAGCCGATAAACAATGAATGACTTGATGGATTGACTTAAAATTTAGGGTGTGTTCATATGACAAATGAAGCTTCAAAATGGTGTTCAATATTTGGTTCAAGTGATGCTCCATAAGAGTCGCTTTCAAAACTTATCGACTGACCTGATACAATTTGTTAAAATTAAATAAATGTCTGTATTTTCAAGCTTTCAGGCGCCTTATATATTTAGCATATTATACGTCCACCCATGGATGTTGTTTATAAAACCTTGGTGTAGCAATTATTAACAAAGTCGTTGGTAGAAAGAAATTGAATCACTTAAGTATGAAAAGGAGTTAACTCCATTTTTGGTTAGACGTGTGAGATTGCATGACGACCGATTAATTATAAAGCGCAATTGCATTTCGGTTGATTTTATTGTTATTAATAAATGAGCCAGTTAAAATGTCTAGATAGGCAATAACGGCCCAATTCACTACAAAGGTTTAACTTGAAAGCGGGTCTAAGGTGACAATTAGAAGTTTACAAGACTAGCGGTAAGGTCACGAAATAAATGATGTTATACAATATAAAATTCAACCGATTAAAATTATTTTAAGTATCTGATTAATCCGTGGTAAGGTCCGAGGGTATTAAAGGGGGTTTAAAATCAAACAACCATTATTTTTTAGAACGGCTAATTACCTTTTCTATACCACTAAAAAACTAATTTGAATTGTTGTCCTTAAAATGATCTAAAATTTCCGAAATGGCTTGTTTTTTACTTATATATTTGTCTCCACGCAGGTTCGACTTCGATTTAAAGAACAAAAAATAGTCGTTAAGGTTTAGATCGGGGTTATATGGTAGGTGATTTTTTTCCTGGAAACCACACGGCTGAATGGCTGTGTCAGGCCGAGAAGTTTTAGAGCGACCCTCGTAAGTCACATTTGGTTTAAATATAACTGAGAGTAAGGTGAAGTTACCGGAAAAATGTAGTTTCTTTATTGTCAGACCCTTTTGCGTCTTGGAAATTTTGCACACAAAAAAAATGGAAAAAATTATATATTGTATCTGAGGGAATTTGCTAAAAAAATTATTGGTGTTTTTGTAATTATTAATTGTTTTCTATTATTTTAATTAATTATTTTAAAAAATGGACCTCATCAACACATCTCGTTTTACGAGTTGAATATAGAAACAATTAATATTCATGTGAAAGATAATCATCATGGAACCTATAAAATTAATTAAAGTAATAACTAATTCAGATAGACTATGTCCCGAATTGATGATAAATTTATTGCGACTTTAAAAACTATAAGAGATACAAAAATGGTGAAACGGGAAACGCTTTAGTGAATTTAGAAAAAAAATATCTTTCAAAAACAAAACGAAATTGTTCTTTGTTCTTTTTTTTTTGAAGTTATTTTCATTGATATCAAAAACAATAAGATAATTCTCTAGGTTTTGGATGGTTGTAGCTTCTACTTGATGGAAATTCATTATAAATATATAATAAAAGACTGTTTTTAGTCAATTTCCACTGGTTTATTTAAATTGCGATGACGCGTTTCGCTGTCGATGCAGCTTCTTCAGATCTACATTTTACACTATCAAGTTAGGTTTAATGTTCACAATTTTATATAATTTCTTAATTATAATATTACACCTAATTAAATTACATTGATAGTATTGGAAAAACCACACAGATTTGGAGTTAGGAGAATAAATTCAATAATGGTGAATTGCTTAAATCTACCTGGTCGTTGATTAAAGTACCTGTAGTTCTTAATCGATTTATTTGCATTGTCTCTAAAAGGTTTAGTTTTAAACGTTTTTGTTGGGTGTGTAAAATTTTGAAATTCTTGTTAAATGTGTGATTTTCTGTTAAAAGATGATTAGCATATGTTGAATTAGATTTTCTATGGATGAAACTTTTTTCGTGTTCTGTAATTCTTTGTCTAAATGTACGTCCAGTTTGTCCTATGTATGTTTTAGGACATGACCCACATGTTAATTGATAAACCCCTGATTTATTGTCTTTATTGATTTGTGGTTTGTAGTTTTTAAGATATTTCCCTATAGTATTGTTAGTCTTGTAAGCTATGTTGATATTTTTTTGATTTAAAAATTTCCCCAGTTTTTCCGTTGGTTTGCCGAAATAGGTTAAGCATTTAAAAGTGGTATTTTTGTCCTTAAAACGTGAAAGATAGTCCTAACAACATATCAAAATTTCAAACAGCCGAAATTATTAAAAAAGAATTCATATCTAACAATAACAATATCAACCAAGACTTAAGGACAATAAAAACCATTCAGAGTAAAGCAAAACAAAATGATAGAATCTTTACCAAAGCAGATAAAGGTAACACAGTAATAGCAATAAACAAAATCGACTATATTAATAAAACGTTAGATTTTTTCAAAACAGGAAAGTACGAAATTTTAAATAAAGATACAACAAATTGAACAGGCTAAAAGTATCATTCACGATAAAGATAAATTTAAATTGATAAATATGAATCCCCAAATCCCACAACTTTATTCACCCATAAACCTACACAAAATTGACCACCCATTCAGACCAGTTGTTTCCTACATGTCTGCTCCAGCATATAAGACGTCATCCTTTTTAATTGATTTAATTAAATATCATACCAAATTTGAACCTAAATATAGTATCAAAAACTCATACGAACTCGTGAATAAAGTTAAGAATATCACAATACCAGATAATTCTAAATTAGTCTCTTTCGATGTCAAAAACTTATTTCCTAGTGTTCCCCCAGACGAAACAATAATTTTAATAGAGAACCTATTAACAAAAAACAAAGTAAATGAAGTTATAAAAATGGACATAATTAATTTATTAAGAACTTGCCTAAGACAAAATTATTTCTCATTTAACAATACGTTCTACAATAGTAAGGAAGGGTTAATTATGGGGAGTCCATTAAGTCCATTACTAGCCGAAATTTTCATGGACAGTATTGAAACAATGATATTTAACAACCATAATAACAATAGTAATAATTGTCTATACTGTATCGATACGTAGACGATATAATTGTATGCTTTACAGGTACGGACAGACAATTAACTCACTTTTTACAGTATATTAATTCTTTACATAGAAATATCAGTTTTACAATGGAAGAAGAAGTCGAAGGGAAAATCAATTTCCTAGACTTAACAATCAGTAAAACCATGAAAAAACATGAATTTGCAATATATCACAAACCTTGTTATACAGATACCACAATTCACAATAGTTCTCACCACCCTAATCATCACAAAACTTGCAGCTTATCATAGTTTTATACATAGACTAACTAATATCCCCTTATCAGAGGAAAATTTTACTAAAGAATTAAACTACATAAAACAAGTAGCCGTTAACAACGGTTATTCGGTTACTTCAATCAATAGTATAGTTAGGAAAAAACTTAGAAACAAGGCAATCTCAGAAATATACCCACGTTTTAAGGACAGAAATACCACTTTTAAATGCTTAACTTATGTCGGCAAACCAATGGAAAAACTGGGGAAATTTTTTAAAACAAAAAAATATCAACATATGTTACAAGACTAACATTACTATAGGGAAATATCTTAAAAACTACAAACCACAAATCAATAAATCAGGAGTTTATCAATTAACATGTGGGTCATGTCCTAAAACATACATAGGACAAACTGGACGTACATTTGGACAAAGAATTACAGAACACGAAAAAAAGTTTCATCCATAGAAAATCTAATTCAACATATGCTAATCATCTTTTAACAGAAAATCACACATTTAACAAGAATTTCAAAATTTTACACGCCCAACAAAAAGGTTTAAAACTAAACCTTTTAGAAATAATGCAAAAAAATCGATTAAGGGCTACAGGTACTTTACTCAACGACCAGGTAGATTTAAGCAATTCACCATTATTGAATTTATTCTCCTAACTCCAAATCTGTGTGGTTTTTCCAATACTATCACTGTAATTTAATTAGGTGTAATATTATAATTAAGAAATTATATAAAATTGTGAACATTAAACCTAACTTGACAGTGTAAAATGTAGATCTGAAGAAGCTGCATCGACAGCGAAACGCGTCATCGCTATTTAAATAGACCAGTGGAAATTGACTAAAAACAGTCTTTTATTATATATTTTTAATTCTCTAGGTACTTTTAAACGATCTTTAAGACAGGATTAGTCTTTATTAAACAGGAAGTTTTGTGTTTTAGATAGTATTATTCGAATACATATATTTTTTGTTGATTAGCAAGAAACTATTAAGTAATGTGTTATTATCTAACACTTTTATATAGTGGCCAACATTATTTAATAACAAGAAAAAATATATTATATTGAATGTATTTTTCAATACACGTAGAAAAAGTATATTTAGCGGACTACTGGTTCGTTACTTTTTTTTGAAACTATGTACCATAGTATATATCGGAGACAAAACAAAAATCAGGAATAGTTACGACGTGACAGAAATTTAAACTTGTATGTTATTTTGTAATTTTACTTTTAAAATCACCAGTATGATTAAGGTAATATGTTTGTTGTTTTTGCTATTACAGTTGATAGGCAAGTCTTATTATAAAGTTATAGAAAATAATTATTTAAATTGTTGTCACGTATGTTTTATTTATGTTTCCTCTGACACTTTTAACATGTAATAAGCTGTGAAACAATAAGATAAAGAACAATAAATACCGGTATATTGTTTTTTTTCATACTCTTAGAATTAACGGAAGTAGCATTTAGGACGATAATATTTAATTATGAGCTGAAAATTCAATTTTAAATCTACTGCTAGAAAAGAATTCAAAAATTATGGAAATATGGTAAAAAACTTTCTGGTTCAACTACATTGAAACTTTGAAATCTTTGGAACAATGACACCACACACCGATTGTCACCACTATACTAAAAACTTTATTTTTGCTCTCAATATACGTCAATCATAGTTCCTGTTGACGCTGACATGATTATCGAAGTAAGAGTCGAGCGAAAAAATAAAGTGTTTGGTAGCACCGAAGTCATCTTATAAGTGTTCCGTACGGAACACTAAAAACTATTTTTTTTGTATTTCTTTTAAGAGAACATCTCTCTTGAACGGACGCTTTGGGTGTGTTGATATATATATATATATATATATATATATATATATATATATATATATATATATATATATGTATATATATATATATATATATATATATATATATATATGTATATATATATATATGTATATATATATATATATATATATATATATATATATATATATATATATTATATATGTATATATATATATATATATATATATATATATATATATATATATATATATATATGTATATGTATATATATATATATATATATATATATATATATATATATATATATATATATATATATATATATATATATATATATATATATATATATATATATATATATATATATATATATATATATATCAACACACTCAAAGCGTCCGTTCAAGAGAGATGTTCTCTTAAAAGAAATACAAAAAAAATAGTTTTTAGTGTTCCGTACGGAACACTTATAAGATGACTTCGGTGCTGTCCGTCTGTCCGTCCGTCTGTCTGTCACTTCTGATTTTCTCCGAAACTATTTGTCATAGAAAGTTGAAATTTGGTAATAATATAGGAATTGATGGCCTCATCAGAGCCATGTAGTTTTGAAAGTTAAATTTTGACTTAAGGGGTTAGTTTTGGGGAGTGAAATCGGAAGTGAAAAAAAAATTTTTTTATTAGGTCATCGAGTGTGGTGTCAAATAAAAGCTTGTGAAAACACGAGTAAAATATATATATATATATATATATATATATATATATATATATATATATATATATATATATATATATATATAATTAATGTAATACTTACGCGCACTTTTTTTGTATTATTTTTTAAAAAAATTGCGAAAAATCGCTGTCCACCCGCCTTATCTTGAAAAGTACTTATCAAAAAATTTTGAAATAACTCCAGAATATTCTTCACGGGGTGTAGATTAAACGAAAATTATCACGAGTGAATTATCTTTAATAATTTATCTGGTATATAAAAAAAAAAAAAAAAAAATTCAAGGTCATCAGTTTTCAGTAAAGATTGGAAACATACTTTGTTGAAAACTCATTTGGGGTGGTGTGTTTTATGAAGTCACTGATCATTTTATACTTCCGTAACAAAATTTTTTATTTAAAAGCAATCAACGTACGGAACACTAATTGCGAAAATGCAACTTGCACTTGACCGGTTATTTTAATTAAAACTGTTTTTAAAGAATTTGGAACATTTAAAACCTATACTTATGTACGTACACATATTTTTAAAATAAATAAAAAACTTAAAACTTAAGGAAAAAACAAAGATTTGTTACCTTTAGATACATATAAAATATAATAGGATAGAGTTATATATATAAAATGAAAGGTCACTTTAATGATGCAAAAATTCATATATTGTTGTTTGTCTCCACTTTTTCTTTAAAATGGCGTCCACAAATCGTATTTCTAATTTGGAAAGAAGCTCTAAAGACTCATCTCCGTGACCTTCGGCAAAACTTTGAAGCTGCTTGGTTAGGGTAATAGCTTCACCATAATTTAGAATATAATCTGTTGGTACTGGAACCTCATCGACATCAAAATCTTTGGAAAGTCCTTGTATTTCAACTGGATTTTCAGTTTCTTGTTCTGAATCTAGATTTTGAACATACAAATTTTCATCTATGTTCAAAAAAATCATTAAGGTTTTCATTATCAGTCACCTCCAACAACTTCTTATTTTGAAGACATCTGCAAGTACGTTAAGTGATGAGTCACCTTCTGGATCAGATGTAACAGCCTCAGTTAACTGGTCTTTACTTTGCATACTTTCATGCTTAAATCCCGTATTACGGAAGCAATTTTTAACTGTTTTCTTGGTTACTTGTTCCCAAGCGGTTTTTGTAATGTAAACTGCTTGTAATTTTCTTATTTAACTCAAAAGCTGTACTAGCAGTTTCATTGTTTACTATCAGGTGTTTTAATATTAGACTTCGGTAATAAATTTTAAAGTTTTTTATAATTCCCTGGTTAAATGGTTGACAAGCTGATGTACAGTTATGGGGCAGAAACAAGATTTTTATATTTTTTAAGCCGACGTCTTTTGGATGAGATCCTGCATTGTCTAAAAACAACAAAATGTTTCTTTTTTCTTTTGTCATTTTCCAATCAAGATCTTGCAACCACTCTGTCATAATTTCTCCTGTCATCCAAGCTTTCTTATTATATTTCCAAGTTACAGGCAGGTTGTTTATGTTAATATTTTTAAATGCTCTGGGTTTAGCTACTTTACTAATGACCAGTCAAAAAGCTTCTTCTTTCATTCAGATTGCTGTGCGACATCCACTTGTTTAGGATTTCTTTATGTTTAATTATATTAGCAGGTTGTGTTTTTCTGATATTAAAACGCTTGGATAAGTCTCTTACACTTAACTTTTCCTTATTGTGAACTTCAACAATCTCAATTGTTTGTTTAAGCGTGAGAATTTTTCTATTTGGAGCCATTTCTACAAAGAATGTGTCTCTTTTTCGCATAGGCGTCAGACTAATATTAAATCTCCGCATGTACCGAAAAATTCAGATCGGTAAATCCCCGGTTTACTCGGGGAAGTCCCGCAGTGAAGGCAGGCAGCGACGTTGGCGCATGGCGCGATTGGGAAACGCAACAGCGATACTCGTCACAGAAATATGAGACAGAGCATTTATTTTTTACTGTTTTTTGTCTGGTTAAGAGAACATTTTTTTGTGTCCGCATCCGTTCAAGAAAATGTCCTTCCAAGGGGGAGTTAACCCAATGCCAATTATATGAGAGTCGGTGGGGACCATGAGAAACTGTCGGTTCAAGAGAAGTGTCCGTGTAAGAGGGGTATTCGCGAAGGGGAATTTCACTGTATGTATGTATGTATATATATATATATATATATATATATATATATATATATATATATATATATATATATATGTATATATATGTATATGTATATTTATGTAGACGATGTCCACTAACACGATTGCACTATCAAACATGTTTCATCCGGGTTTAGTGGAAATTTTACTATTAGGTTTTGCTTAAATAAGGATGAAAAAAGCCTACTAGGTGATGTAACTTCCTTTACCTGTCAAATTTGACGTTTTTTCAAGAGATGGGCAATAAATTACACTAAGTTCACTAAATTGATGGTAAAATTAGAATAAATAAAATGTCATCGTTCTGATTCAAATATCTATCTATCAATTTTTCCTGATTTGAAGAAAAGCTGAACTTGATACTACATGTTTACTATGAGTATGTGGGTGTGCTGTTACTAACTGTTGCGATTTATTTTATGAATCAAATAAATTATATTTATTGAATATGTCAGCGATGGAAATTAAACAATTGGAGATCAAATTTTGTTATTTTTTTTAAATAATAGTATAAATAATTAACTAGAAACATAATTCATTAATTTGGAAAATAGAATTTGACATTATTTATAAATTTAATGTAATATAATTCTAAAGTGTTATTTTTGCTTTGTTATAAGCAACACTTAAGTTAAAAAAGTGACAGTGTGATGAAGGTACTTGAAAAAAATAGTTTTTTTTAATATAATACTCCTGGGATATGTCTTGGATTAAGTGAGAAATATAACAGTTTTCTAAATTCAACATAATATTTAATTTCTATTGGTTGAGGCATAACTAAAAAACGAATTTTCTGGTCTTATGCTGTGTTTAAACACTTACTTTCCAAATGAGGGCGGTTTTAAAGCTAGATCTTTTTATTGATTCTACTAATAAAATTTGGAATCACTACTAAAACTGAAAAATCTGTGAAATTAACAAACGAGCAATTTTCCTATTTAAAACTCAATATTTTATTATTAATATAATGAATCTTGATTTTAAAGCGGTGCTTCAGAATAGTCGTCTTAGAACATTAAATTTGTAGATAATTATGAACTTTTTCTGATCTCTCTATAGCAGATGTAATCTTTAAAATCTTATATTTCAGATGTCTAAATTTCTGCCATGTAGGAAGGTGACCGTGACCCACATCTGAGATGGGTTAAACAATACTTGTGTCATTTAAACGGTCGTTATGAAACAATAAGAATATCATTGAAACAAATAAAACTTTTGTTCTTTGCGTAGTACCAAATTACAGATCATTAATTGCATACTTAGAAACTTATTTTGAAACATAATATAATTTAACTATCTTTTCCACGTATGTATAATCAAGATCCTAATTTTTATTTATAAAGTAGCTGCCCACTGAATTATTTTGGATTTTAGATGTTATAAAAATGTCCTAAGTTGAAGAAAAACATAAACTTCAATCGCTTGTGAAATTATTCCTTAGTTGTATTGATCAACTTTACTGTAGGTTTGCTTTATTATCTTCCTGATTTTAACATAAAATATTTTATAGATATATTTCTTCTGGATTTCGTTTGTGTTGATTGATGCTTATGTCTTGCCGGATTCTGTCTTTAAGACTTTCAGCAGCAAAACAGATAGTTTGTGTCTTAACATATTCTCATCTCGTACTCACCTCAAGGAAGTCAAACTCGATCCCAACGATATTTTACTCAGCTTCGATTTCAAATCTCTTTTTACCATTCCCAATACTTTATTATAAGAGATCAAAATACCCAAAATCTGTCTCAGATCTCCTTACTCTAAATGAGAAATCCGGGCTTTTTTTCTATACAATTCTCCAATTATTGTAAAGATATTTAAGGAACACTTCGACAAACAAGCCATTGACTTGACACTTTTTATCTTAAACCGAAACTTTGGAAACGTTACATTCAAATATTCACTTTACCTTTGGCATTGAAAATAATAATACTCTCCCTTTTGTGGATATTCGTATTAATCGAAAGTCAAATATGACTTTCGGCCACTCAGTATGCAGAAAGCCCACTTAGAGGAATAACGCTTCTTCGCATTACCAAAAGCCCTCAGTCATCAGTTCCCTTGTTCAGAACTGTATCATTCCTGCAATAACAATTACTTCATTTAGAACTAAAACACCTTACTTCTGTTCTTCAATCAAACATTTTCCAGTACCGAGATATAAAATTATTCATTCAAAAACATATATCTTCCCAGGTGTCTCCGAAGACTAGAAGTCCAACAGATCAGTCTCTTTTGAGTATAGTTCTTCTATACATTAAGAATGTCACAGTTCTCATCGCGCCAATTCTACGGAAACATAAAATAATAATACGATTCCCTACTTTCTCTAAACTCTCAACAACATCTCAGACCTGTCAAAGATAAGATTCCCCTTGAAAAACGAAGAGCCTTCAATATCCCATGTAGCTATTGTAACACCTATATCGACGAAATGAGCAGAAAACAGCAGTACGCTTTTCCTATTAAAAATAAACCATTTTGTGAATATATTTGAGCCAGACACGTCTACTTGTTTGAGATGAGTATCTATGTCTGAGCGATATTGATGTGTTCATGTATTTATGAGTTACTTAACTTAATTGAGTGTTCAAATATCTCTCAAATTGGAGATGCTTGAACACGTATAACCATAACAAGTGCAACTTTGATTGACTTAACTTTACCAAGGAATGTTGAAATAAATATTAATGTTTAAGTTCAGGTAATTTATAATATATCTGCTAATGACATTACGTTCACCAATTACCCCACAATAAAAATTTTCATTTTGATTCCTTTGTAACCAAAATCAAATCAGTCAAACCAGCAGCCAACTCCTGTCGAATGCCTTAGATACATCAAGTGTATCCGCTCTACTTGCCCTATGATATTAAACTGCATTGTTCCAAGGATGTGTAACATAGGTTAGAGCAATGCTACTGGTCGTTAATTATTTAATATGACCTAATTGCCTTTTTTATGTATCGCCTGAACTCAAGTGTATTTCCAGAAGGACGGAAATGTTCCCATAAGATAAAATGCATCGATCAGTTGGTATTGGTTTATTGACACGTATTTTTAGCATAATGACAGGCTATAGAAGGTTTTTCGATGCCTAATTTTATTAAGGTACGTTTTATAAGACGCTGTCTGAAAACAACACCAGGTATTTGTAATATACATTAGGTGCAGTGAACGGTGTTTTCCATGGAAATTGACGATAGAGTGTCAGCTGATACGTTGTCCTTTTAAACAAAATGTTGCAATTGTGTTATTTAAGTGGTAAAATTTACTAAAATTTTGACTCACTCCCTTAGCAAGCAACCAAAAGGATCTTGGACCCTTAAGAAAGGGAAGAAACGTAATTTTTATCATCTAATTTTCTGTTTTTTTCTCTCACAGATTATTTATTTTTATTTGTTTCCACTACTAACAACGACATTGCAATTGATGGCGTTAGCCTCTTCACGCCACTGTTGGCCAGGTAAAATGTTCAGAAGCTTTTTTGCATCTTCGATTGAACTCAGACTTGTCGCTAGAAGGGATTTTCTTTGAAGAACGAATGAAAGCGTTCACGCTAGACATCATAAATCTTTTTAGCGGCAGCAGATAGGTCCTCAGAGCTAAAACAAACTCTTTGCTTAAGAAAAGTTAAAAAATGTTCCTCGATAAATTCCATTTAGCATATTTGTAGTATTAAATTTTGCGCGGTTTGGATGATTTTTAATCTCCCAACGATGGAACACTCGATGTTAAAACATTTTTCTTCAGGATTTATGTTGATAAAATAAATCTCCTGATTGGAAGTCGAAAAGACATCAAGAAAACTAGTGAACTCTCGATCACAATACGTGTTTGTTCATTGCATAGCAAAGAATTCAGCTTGTTCTTGTCTTCTAGCAATTCTGGCAATTGGTTCATTAATCTATAAAAACTGAAAGTATTTACAAGAAAAACGGGAAGTGCCCTAAAGTCAGTGTCACTGTCAAGTTGTTATTTTTAACCACATAATATCAAAGTTCTAGAGACTTCTCTTTCCTAGCCCCTTTAATATGATAAAGGATAACCCAGTGACCTCCACTAAAGTAATCCATACAACAGTATTAATTAATACTTTAATAACCAAACCAAATTATAAAAGAAAGTTCTTAGAGAATATAAATATAATATTTTTTAGTACGGTCAAACGAAAAAATAAATATTTAAAAATTTAAACCCTCCTTACTGACCTCGTTTATTCGGGAACAAAAGTGAAATATAAAGTATCCGATGACGGCAAAAGGATTTATTTTGCAAAACAAATGTCGTCTTCGCTGTTAAAATGTTTATAAATGTGTCTATTATAATTTAATTATTCATGAAGTAATATAAGCGTTATTCAATATTTCCAAATTGGGTTACTGAGTCAAGACCTTCAACAATATTGGTAAAACAGTTTGCATAATTTTAATGAATAATATTGCAACTTTTCTTTTAAATAGTTCAACTTGTCCTATAGTACTTGGAGGGATTTAATATTACCAAAAACCATTACTATTTCAGGCCTAATCTAAAGACAATAGTGCCAGGATCAATAAGACTAAACGTGGCTTACCATTAATCTCAAGTTTAATTGCATCTCATGGTTTTGAGGTTTCAATTTAAGAATGCATCCACCCCCCCCCATTCTGTTTAACATCTACAGAGAGTGGGCTATCGGGAAGGCTTAAATGGAATATGTATTTTTTTTTTATTTTATTTGTATTTTCAGGATCAACCTTTACTCCTTGTACTGTACCGATAGAACCGTTGACTAAGCCAAGACGCACGTCAATATTTCGTCTTAACATGACTTTTGCTCCTATTTTAATAACTATATTCTCTTCTAGCCCTGCTGTCATGGAAGCATCATCTTCATACTTTTTTTATAATTAAAATATACTTAAACTTAACAATTTTTTAATTACACGAAGTAGGTAAGTATTATTAAACGAATATATTTGATAAATGAAAAATATTATTAAATATAATATATTAATTAATAAATAATACAAATTATTCATAATTATGGATTTTTTAAGTGATTAATTAACTTTATACGACGTATTATTTACCGGACTCACGGTTGATCTTGCATTATGCTATGTATGGCTGATCGCTGCGCGCTCTCCGCGCTCTATCTCAAAAAACGGTTAAGCGTATAAAAAAATGTTTAGAACAAAATTTGTAGAGAGTTTTATGCTCTACAATTTTTATAATAAATGCAAATATCATTGAAACCATAGGAAGCGAGACATTTGCGAAAAACCGATTTTTGTGACCTTAGACCTTGAATATCTTAAGACGCGGACACGAGATTTTATGAGACTTTTGAGACAACTTTTAGAATGCCAAAATAAAGGTTTATACAAGTTTACAGCTTATTATCTCTCATTCCGAGGTTGACTCTCTTTTTTGGCTTAAGTGACCGTACAATTTAGAAAACGGGACTGAAATTTCGGGATGTTTCAGTTTTTCTTCCTTTATAAGCTAAACACTAACTAAAATTAAAAATTTGAAGTTTGTGTGTCTGCTAGAAGTACCTTAGAATTTTGATGATCGGTGAGTGTGTCAGTGACAAAATTAAAGAACTTCGACTGGCGATAGTTCGTAAACTATAAGGTATAAATAGTAGGTAATTTAGGAATATAGTTACTATAGTATGTCCTCTTGGTCACTGAAAATTCAGGCTTCTAGCTTTATCCACAACTAGTTACAGGGGGGTCGAAAGTGCCGTGAGTGGCTTCGAGAAAATGATGGTACGGCTGTGCTTTCTGCTCGACTTGGCGGGGGCACTGTCGTGCTGGCACGTAATTCGACATATGCAATGCTAAAAAAATATGTTCTTTACCCTTCGGAAAAATAACATATACTAAAAATGAAAGGATAATTATGGTGGTTCACCATGACTATAGCAACAGTATGCCCCGATGCGATATATTACAAGTTACGCCCTCTCTTAGGAATCCCTCAAACTTAATTCACACTCCTTATAAATGAACATCATGGGAAAGCTCAAAACATTGTACTTTTTAAGAAAAGTGGCTTAACAAAACACATAATCTTGTGGGCATGTACGAGGCTGGTTTGAAAAGTCCGTGCAAAAATAAAAACTACTTATATGTTTGGGGTAAACCTTTTTTATTTTTCGACATAGTCTCCTTTTAGGCTTATACACTTCGTCCAACAATGTTCTAGTTTGTTGATCCCTTCCGAATAATAGGATTTGTCCAAGTCTGCAAAATATCCATTAGTGTCTGCAATCACCTCCTCGTTTGAATAAAATCTCTGTCCCGCCAGCCATTTCTTCAAATTGGGGAACAAATAGTAGTCCGAGGGAGCCAAGTCTGGAGAATAGGGGGGATGTGAAACGAGTTGGAATCCTATTTCCATTAATTTTGCGACCACAACTGCTGAGGTGTGTGCTGGTGCGTTGTCGTGATGGAAAAGGACTTTCTTGTGGGCCAATCGCGGGCGTTTTTCTTGCAGCTCGGTTTTCAAACGGTTCAATAACGATGAATAATATTCACCTGTAATAGTTTTACCCTTTTCCAGATAGCCGATGAGGATTATCCCTTGCGAATCAAAAAAGACAGTCGCCATAACCTTTCCGGCCGAAGGAACGGTCTTCGCCTTTTTTGGTGCAGATTCCCCCAATGTATCCATGTTTCATTCACAGTGACGAAACGACGCTTAAAGTTCTCCGGATTCTTCTGGAACAGCTGCAAACCATCCTTGCAACACTTCACACGATTCCGTTTTTGGTCAAGCGTGAGCAATCGCGGCACCCATCTTGCGGATAGCTTTCTCATGTCCAAATGTTTATGCAAAATATTATGTACCCGTTTAGTCGAGATGCCCACAGCACTAGCAATCTCACGCACCTTAACTCTTCTGTCATCCATCACTATATCATGGATTTGATCAATGATTTCTGGAGTCGTAACCTCCACAGGCCGTCCAGAACGTTCAGCGTCACTTGTGCCCATATGGCCAGTCCGAAAATTTTGAAACCACTTATAAACTGTTCTAATCGAAGGTGCAGAGTCACCATAATGTTTATCAAGCTTCTCTTTAGTCTCCTGAGGCGTTTTGCCTTTCATAAAGTAATGTTTAATCACCACACGAAATTCTTTTTCGTCCATTTCTTGAAAATCACTCGACTTCCTTGATTCACACGAATGCCAAACGCAAAGAAATAGACCAATATGGCTGAAACTTGGTGTGCGTTCATTCAAGAGATGTTACTAACTAAACATGACCTCGATACGCGCCGGTGGTGCCATCTCTCGGACTTTGCACGGACTTTTCAAACCAGCCTCGTATATCCGAACTGTTTCATTTTAATTATCTTATTTTGCAAATTGTACTAGCTAAATCAATTAATTGACTTTGGTTGTATAAAGCAGTGTCAAACAAATTCTTAACGCTCATCTATTTCGGCGAAAATAAATTCTAACGGAGCAATGACCACAAATGGTGCTTCTATTCTACACCTACATAGGTGTACATACAAGAGTACACCTGTCCAGTCCTGTTGGATTAAATCTTATATTTAAAGCTTCATGATTATCATTTACATAAACATGACATCAACGGTCTACATTCGAAATTACATTTTTACTATTAAGATCTTAAGTGTTGTAGGCCCAAAAAAAGAAACAAGTTATTAGTGTATTTGTTATCTAAAAGTGACAGCATATTAACACAAACTTAATACATTAAAATCTACTGATTAAATAACGAGCTCAATTTTTATTAGAAAAGTAGGTTGCCAACTTTATATAAGATACCATAAGAATATTTGTCTTTTACTTCCGTCTGTTTGAAAAATACATGTTTTAATACGAGATAAATATTATAGTTTAAATCAGATTTACTAGTTATTTCAGTCCCAAGACAACAAAAACCCACATAATATATATATATATATATATATATATATATATATATATATATATATATATATATATATATATATATATCAATCGGTTTTATAACGTTTTCCGTCTTCTGATGCCTAATTTCCACTCCTCCCAGTTTCTCCATCCCTCCTCCTCCAGATCTCTCTCTAGTACTTCCTTGTTGATTCCTGCTCTCCAGCTTTGGCGTGGTCTTCCTCGCTTTCTTTTTCCATGAGGGTTCCAATTTAAAATCTTTTTAGGTAGTCGGTCTTGTGACATTCTCTGTACATGTCCGTACCATACCAACTGTTGGGTTCTGATTTCGTCCACTATATCGTGGTTTATTTCTAAAGCTCTCCTTATCGTGTCATTTGGTATGCGGTCTTTTCTGGATTTTCTGGCTGCTCGTCTCCAGAAGTCCATTTCTGTAGCTTTTAGTATTTTTTCTGTTCTTTCCTTTAATGGCCACACCTGGGAGTGATACTTTTCACTATTGAGTTGTAAATTCTCTTCTTATTTTCAGTGGTTATGTTTTTGTCCCATAGTATACTATTAAGCATTGCAATCGCTTTTCTTCCTTCTAGATATTCTCGTTCCCAAATACTTATAACTGGCACAGTGTTTGATGGTTGTCCTGTCGCCAGTTTCAAGTCCTGCTGTTGTCCTCCGACGCTCATGTACTCGGTCTTTTTAATATTGATTTCTAGGCCCCATTTATTCATATTCCTCCATAAGTTTTCGTGTCATGTATTCTATATCATCGATGTCCTGAGCGACGACTACTACCTGGACATCTGCGAATGATAGCGTGTACAATGTAGTATCGTCATCCAGTGGTAATCCCATACTGCTGCATTTCCTTTTCCAGTTCTTCAGTGCACTCTCCAAATAGATTTTAAATAGCGTTGGGGATATACAGCAGCCCTGTTTGAGACCCTTTGTGACCGGGAACCCTGTTGTTATACCATATTTGGTTTTCACACTACTTCTTGCGTCTTGGTATAAAGATTTTATGGCTTTAATTATTTCGGTGCTTACATTACTCTGTTGCAGTGTTTTCCACAATCTCATTAGGCGCACGCTGTCGTAGGCCTTTTTTAAATCAACAAACAAGACATGGACTTCCTGATCAAATGCGGTTTTCTTTTCTAGGATTTGTGTCAGTGAGAAAGAGATGGTCTATTGTGGATCTTCCTGCTCTAAAGCCTGCCTGTTATTCAGCTTCTACGTCCGCGTATTCCGTTTCTATTCTATTTTTAAGTATTTTTCCGTATATTCTGCTAATAGATCCTGTAACCGTTATTCCCCTATAGTTATCGCAATTATTTTTGTCTCCTTTCTTATGGATTATTGATATGTATGATATTTTCCATTCCTCAGGTACTTCTGATGTGTTAATGCATCTTTGGAATAAGTTCCTCAAAGCGTTAAATAGCTTTTCAGTTCCGTATTTTACTATCTCTCGTGGGATGTTTTCTGGTCCTGGAGCTCTACCATTTTTTAGCGTTTTACATACTTCTTTAACTTCTGATGTTGTTATCCTTATTGGGGATCCTCGTATAACTATATTTGGGTTTCCATGTTGGGTACTTTTTAACTCTGGTCTATCTTCTGTTAGCATATTTGTAAATTATTGGTTCCATTTTTCTGGTGTTATTGGTGAGAAGATTTCTCTTTTCCGTTCTGTTCTCATGTTCTTAAGAAGTCTCCAGCTTTCTGTGCTTTTTCTTCCTCCTATGTAAGTGTTGAGTCTTGAGCATGTCTTTTCCCATTGGTTGTTCTTTTTGTCACTAATCATTTTGCGTACTCTAGCTTGGGATTCCTTATATTTTACTTTGTCGTTTGTGCTCTTTGAACTTAAGTATTTGTGATAGCTTTTCCGTTTTTCTTCAATTTCGTATTCAGTTTCTTTCATCCCACCAATATGGTTTTTGCTGTTTTTCCCTTTTCTCTTGGTACCCTAATGCTTCCAGTGCGGCTGCGTGTAGGCATTCCTTTATATACTTATATTCTTCTTCTATATTAACAAATCCCGTCCGTCGTATCTTTTGGTCCAGTCTACTCTTGTATAGATTTCTGATACTTTCATTTTGTAAGCTATCTGTGTTATATCTTATTGTTGTTTCACTTGTTGTGTGCTATGTACTTGTATCTTCCAGTTTGCTTCCCCGTGTTGTTCGTGAGGTTATCTTTCCTTTCACGAGGTAGTGGTCGCTGCCACAGGAAGCCCCTCTTTGGACTCTTACATCTAGGAAGTTTAATCTAGGTCTCTGAGGTATTATCATATAGTCGATAATACTTTTTAAATCTCTCGTTGTTTGTCTCCACGTATATTTATGAATATCCCTATGCTGGTAGTGTCCGTTTAATATTGTAAGGTTGTTTTGTTCACATATCTCTATAATTCTTTTTCCGTTGTCGTTAGTAACTTCTTCGCCATATTTTCCTACCACCTTATCGTGTTCTTTCCTTCCTATTCTTCCATTTAGATCACCCAAAAGTAATATCTCTCTTGATGTTCCAATTTTGCATATAATTGCAGATAATATATACTTTTTTTAAATTTTAATGAATTATTGTTTATTTTCACATTATTTACAGTCTAGAAAGTCAGAAATATATTCATGATTTTCCGGGATTTTTCTCATCTATGTGACTTCCTTTGTTTTTAATTACCGCTTTACAGAGTTTCGGCATTCTGTCCGGTAGTTTCTTCAGAGTTTCGTCGGTTCTTTTAACCCATTCTGCTTGTAAAAGTACCCACAAGTAATTTTCTGATGTTAGATTGAGTTTTCCAACACACCTGTCCAAATGGTCCCACAGCAATTCGATGAGGTTCAAGTCGGGTGATTGTGGAGGCCAAGTCATCACTTCCAGGACGTCATCGGATTTTCATTGGTCCAAAAGTTCTCTAATTTGTTTAACAAAATGTTTAGGGTCGTTGTCATGCTGAAAAATAAATTTCCCCTGAAAAATGTCTCTTCCAGAAGGAAGCATTTGAGTTAGGAAAATTTCTTGATACTATTTTTTTCGCATCATTCCTGCTATCCTAAAGATTTTTCCAACTTTACCGTTGCCAAAACAACCCCAAACCATTACTAAACCTCCTCCATGTTTTACTGTAGACATCCTCTCCAGCTGACTGCCGCACGTATACTCGTCGATTTGAACCGAAAATTTCGAATTTAGATTCGTCAACGGAATTCCATTGTTCTCATGTCCAATTTTCATGTTCTCAGGCCCATTCTAATCATTTACGGTTATTCACTTGCCTAAGAAGTGGTTTCCACACTGCAACTCTCCCGTGTAGTCCACCTTCTGCTAACCTGTTCTTCATGGTTGTCACGCTGATGGGGATGGCCTGATCCAGGTTTCCTTGAGCCGTGATTTCTGGTGCGGTTATGCGGCGATTACGTCTGCTGGACATTGTTATAGTTCTGTCTTCAGCGGGAGTCGTTTTTCGAGGCCTTCCTGACCGTTTTTGGTTGCGAATTCCATGTCCCGCAGAAATTTTTTTACGATGTAGTCCACCGTTATTCTTAGCATCCGCATGTCACTCGCTATTTATCGACTCGAGTGACCATTTTAATGGCTTGCAATTCAAGAACCTTGATAATATACCTCGATTGTGACGATTCTCAAGGAGGCCAATAATATAAGTACGAAGCCACCCTTCAAACTATCTTCCACACACCTATAAACCCTTATATAAGTTTCTAAAAATAATTTTACTTAAAGTTTATTCATTATCGTCAAACCAAAAACCAGGAAGAACTTAAGCGACCCAGCCCAAAAGGCTGAATAGAATAAGGTTAGGATTAAGTGCTGCTGGAGATTAAGATATCAGTAGAATTTCTTTTCAGTTTAGACCTATCTATATATATATATATATATATATATATATATATATATATATATATATATATATATATATATATAGAAAATATTTGGTTAATGCCTTTATACAAATTTGACCCCATTATAGAACTTGGTTTGAGGCGTCTAAGTTTGCGAATTTGTCACAACCAAAAATGTGTAATTACATTTCTTCATATTATTTTTATAGTCCGAATACAGAATAATTTTTCTCTAAGAATTTATTTTGCTAATTTATTGATAATATAATTATTTATTTTGAAAAAATAACATTTAAAAATTTGCACTTTTTAAAGGCTTAATTAATTAATCAATTCGTTAATTAATCTTGTAACAAACCAGCTATTAATTCTACTTTTTAATTAAATTTTTATATTATTATGTATTCCTATCACGTCGTATATTGTGATATTATGTAGTTTTTTTTTAGAAACCAGTATTTGCTATCTGTCGCCTTGCTCATATGCATTTAGGAACATAACTTGGTAATAGGTTTATATGGACCGTATTTTATGTTTTAACTTCTACTTTCATAGAAGACTATTTAACCTTGGAATCTGCTGCCGACACAATGTGACAAAATTAAAAAGGTTTTGAAATATAAAATATAAGATACATATCTTGTCGCAAATTGTATTTAGAACGTTACTAAACAATTACAAGGACTTTCGTAAAATTTAACTTCACAAAAATAATAACACAGGGGAACAGCTGTTTTGGTGTCGAGGTTTTTTGAGCTGATTCTATATCAATTTGATGTCTTGAATTCAAATAACGTATTCATTTGTACCTAGGAGCTCAAATTTTTAAGATATACAATTTTAGAGAAATATAAGTTACATTATTGTAACTCAAATCCGTAAGTGTAGTAAACAAAAGTAGATACGAAATTTTTATTTTAGTTATACAAAATACAATATTATGTCGTACTTACAAACAAAAAAAAAAAACATTGAAGAAATGAAATAGTCACTAAACACTTGAAAAGCTTCTTTTCCCCGACATTCTTGAATGTTTTTTTAAACAGTCCCTTTTTAAACTCCAGCAGTAATCTGCCATCATGTGCATGTCCCATCTTCCTTGGTAGCGGTCCTCCATAACTTTAATATCTTGGTGAAATCTTTCACCTTGTTCCTCACTCATGTCTCCTAAATTTTCTGGAAAACGGTCTAAGTGGCTGTGTAAATAGTGTATTTTAATACTCATATTGCACCCTAAGGATTTGAAACTATTAAGCATCTTGTTAACCATTTCAACATAGTTTTGAGCTTTATGTTTGCCTAGAAAATTTTCTACAACTGCAACAAATGATGTCCAAGCTTCTCGTTCAACTTGATTCATTGAATTTATGAAGGCAGGATCCTTAATTAATTGTCTTATTTGTGGGCCGTCAAATATCCCTGCTTTGAGTTTTTCTGTGCTCAACTGATGCATTTTTACCCCTATATATGCAAAACAAGACCCATTCTTATCAAGAGCCTTTACAAATTGCTTCATTAAGCCCAACTTTATATGTAACGGAGGAAGTATGATTTTTTCTCTTTCAACCAAAGTGTCGTTAATGACATTCTTTTTTCCCCCAACGTCCATGTTTTCTCTCTGAGGCCAATCTTTTCTAACCCAGTGGTGTGTTTTGTCCCTACTATCCCAGAGGCACAAGAAACACGGATATTTCGTGTAACCACTTTGCTGCCCAAGAAGAAAGTTTACCATTTTTAAGTCTACACAAATCATCCATTGATGTTCGTAATACTTTATCTTCTGCAAGACCAAAGCTATGGTATTATATTCTTCTTTTCAGTTTCGTTGAGTGAGCTAGTGGTATTGAACCATATTTATTCCCATTATGTAGAAGGACACATTTTAAACTTCGCTTTGAACTGTCAATAAATAGGCGCCAATCATCTGGAATATATTCAGAAAGTCCCATTTCTTTCATGAGTCCCCTAATTTCGTGACAAAATACAAGATTGTCTTCTTGAGAAAAGAATGGTAGCAGATCTTTTTCTCTTGTACGGTAAAAGGTAATTTTGGTTCCTTGTTCCAGTAAATTTTTGTCTTTCAACCTAGAAGCCAGTACTTCAGAAGCTTTTTTCGATAAATTGAGATCCCTGGTGAGATCATTTAAATTATTTTGATTGAAGCGTTGAGGAACTGATGACGTCCCCCTCATAGTCACTGTTAGTTTCATTAGCATCAGAACTTTTATTAGCATCAGAAGAGCGATCAGAGGGAAAATATTCGTCATCAGAGATATGTGGTAGCTGATGAAATGTTGGAATCGGTATTTCATCTGAGTGCGGGATAGGGCGTATTGCCGAGTCTAAATTGGAATAAGTCCACTTACTGCGGTTATTTCGATTGATTCCATTAGTATTTACTAAACAGAAATATCAATCATTGAAGTGGTTTTTTGGTTCTCTCCAAACCATTGGTACGCCGAATTTTAGACATTTTCTTTTCCCGGTAGTCCACTGCCGTAAATGCTCTGTACAAGTTTTACATACGAGATGCGGGGCCCACGTTTTGTCCTGATCACCAAGCTTAACTCCAAAGTATCCAAGATACGCTCGCTTTACAAAGTCAGTAATAGTTTGTCTGTTTTGTTGAAACATGTATTCTCCGCATATATAGCAAAACACATCAGGTTGATTTACACAACTTCTTCTTGAACTGGAACCTGAACTCATTTTAATTCTGTTCAATAACACAAAAACACTCTTTTCTTAACATAAAATAACACGCCGAATTCGAACTACTCTCATTAGTAAGAACGCACAAACTGACGAGACTTACCCGAGTTAGGTGATTAAAAGGGTCAGTTCAGGTACCTGATAGGCAATGGTTCCACTATTTATAGATTTACCTGGAATTTACTCAATTACAGACTGACAATAAAACCATTGTACCTACATTAATGAATATATAATAATTTTAGAACTCTCATAAATGAATATACTGAATAAAAACCACATTGGTAGATAAGTTGATGTATCTAAAAAAGTAGAGCTGATAGAGAAAAAAACGGATTGCATGTATAGATTTAGCGTCCTAAATATAGTTAAAATCAGCTCTAAAATCCCAGGCACCAAAACAAAAATATTTTTTTGTTGCCCTGTGTAATCCAAAAGATTTTTACTGGTGTTGATCGTACATTTTCACATTGTCTTATGTAAATCCGTCATATGATATATTAATCTCAGAAGAACGCAAGAAAAACATGGAAGTAAAGATAGCGGAGGGCTCTTGTTAAGCTTTGTTCCCCAATTTAATTCACAACATGACTAAAATTAAAGCAAATAAAAATATTTAAAGAAAGAGATGAAAAATAAAATGAAATGTGAATTTTTAGATTACAGTCACTAATCAACTTAAAAACACACTGTTATTCGCATTTATTAACATATTTTTTTTTAAATTCGAGTTTATTTTCCTTCATTCGTTTAATAAATAAACCATGACGTAATAAATTTAACAAAAATATAAATAAAAGTAATTAAAAATTTGCCAAAGCATAATAGAAAACTTAATAAACTATAAATAATTTCATTAAATGGAATAATGTTAAAAAGTATGACTAAAATTCACTAATAGGCCAACAGAAATTGCCACAAAATAATAAAAATAAATCGCCAAAAATTGTCGAAATTTAAATGTTGGCTCTTTGAGGTCATCTTATATTTTACCGCGACCTCTATAAGGCAAAATCGAAAAACTATAAAATTTTACATCACTACGCAAACTCACCTTCCCTAAACAACATCGCATAGCGGGGTCATTTTCGGATCGATCATTGTTTCATTGGCATTAGTAATTTAGTAATATTAGTTTCATACGTGCAGTACTAATGCTTTGTAAGTATTATTATTACAAAAGGATATCTTAAGAGTTGGGTATTTTAATATTTTAGGACCTTTAAAACATTAGCGGTATTTTATATATACCAGGTGTACAAGTATGAAATGCGGATTTTTTTTCTAAAAAAACATGTTAAATTCGGAAGAATGATAAAAAGTGCTTTATTCAAAGTATGCTCCATCGCTTGTTATACATTTTTCCCATCTTTCGGGCAATTTGTAAATACCACGCCAGTGAAAAACTTCCCCTTTTGCTGCGAACCATTCATCGAGTCATTTTTTCACATCTTCATACCTGGATAATCGAAACCAAAAAACTTTTGTCCCCACTTCAATATGGCTTTCGGAAACACCGTTCCGCAATGGACCACCTCGCATCATTAGAAACTGACATCAGACGTTCCTTTTCTAACAATAATCACACTCTTTTTAATCTCCTTGGATCTCTCTTCAGCATTCGACATAACCAATAAAAACATTATCATTACTCAGTTGTTTTCAGCGAGTCTCAGAGGGGCCCTACCTAAATTTTTAATCAACTTTCTTCAATCCAGAACATTCAGAGTCAAAGCCAACAGTATTATTTCCATTCCATTCACTACCTCTCTGGGAGTCCCACAAGGCTCTGTACTCAGCCCCACCCTTTTTAACATCGCCCTTAGTACACTCTCAGAACACATTGCCCCCAACATAAAATGCAAAATATTCGCTGATGATATCCTCATGTACACCTCCTCTCCTTCCTCTTCAGATTGCACCAGATTGTTGCAACGCTCCGTTAACTCACTATTCACCTGGGCAACCAAACACGGCTATATTTTCTCCCCTCATAAATCTTCATCCGTTCATTTCTGCAAGAAGAAATGCTGTCCTAGAATGAATCCGCTAACCATTGCAAACATCTCCATCCCTTCAGCAGACCAACTAAAAATCCTAGGCCTAATATTCGATTATACACTCACCTGGAAACCTCAAATACAATCCCTTAAAATCAAATCTTTCTCTGACATCAATCTCATTCGAATGCTCTCTGGTGCGACTTGGGGCGCAGACTTTCATTCTCTCTCTCATCTATACAAGTCTCTTATCCTTTCCAGAATCAACTACGGCAACTTCATCTATGACTCCGCAAGCCCTCATGTCAAGAAACCTCTTGAAACTATACAAAATTGCTGTCTCCGACTGGCCACAGGCGCATTCCGAACCACCCCAATCACTAGCTTAAGTGCATCGCATCCACTTAGTCACTTCAACTATCTCGCCAACTTTCACTGTTAAAATTTTACTCAACTTCCCTACATCGACCTCATACCAGATCCTCACTCAACCTGGTCAATGTCCACAGACCAAACATTACATTCCCCACTGATTCTATTCCCCACAGAATCAACAAATTACTCATCCAGCACAATATCTCCCGCCCTTATTACAACTACCCCCTCCAAACCACCTTTCCTCCCTGGCTCTCCCCACTCCCCAACATTGACCTAACTTTGCACTCCTATAAAAAATCAGAACATTCAAACATATTCTTTAACAAGCTCTTTCTTGACAGACTATCCAATATCTATCCCAATCATTTACTTTTCTTCACAGATGGTTCAAAGACAGAAAAGGGAGTTGGGGCTGCCTTCTTTTTTGATAATATCGTCCAAATGTTTAAATTACCTAAACATATCTCTATTTTCTCCGCAGAATTGTTGGCAATAAAGGAGGCTATCAGATATTCCCTCCAAGCAAACATCCAACAACCAACTCTCATAATTTCTGATTCCCTAAGCGCTCTCAAAGCCATCAATTCTAGAAATCTCAATTTCAACTATATCAGGCAAATTCTGGATCTGATGTACACGGCCACCTTGAAGAAACGTACCATATCCTTGCTTTGGTTGCCCAGTCACATAGGCAACCCTCATAACGACAGAGTGGATTATCTTGCTAAACTTGCCATAGAAAGGGGCAGTATGAACATGGAAGAGAATCATTACTCTGATTTTAACATCTTCATAAAACACCTACACAGCTCTCTCTTCCAACTCAAATGGGACTTGGAAGATCCCAACAACAAATTATGGTCCATCAAAACCAATGTATTTCCTCCCCTTAACTCCACAGAATTGAACCGAAGACATAATGTAATAATGAGAAGACTGGCATTGGGACACACCTACTCCACGCATGTACATCTATTAAAGAGAGATCCCCCTCCATTCTGTCCTAAATGTGACTCCCCCTTATCAGTGTTACATCTAATCGAATCCATTCAACATCAAAACTTGAGAGACACCCACGGTATCCCATCCAACATCACCATCCTCATAAAATCTTTTGTCCCACTTAAAGAAAAGATAACCAATTACTTAAAAGAATTCAACTTCATAGTCTAATCTATTTATACCAAACTAACTCTAGTGGGCGCTAAATGATCTTAGCTGTCGATGCGCCCTGCCCAACAGAAACAAACAAACAAACAAACTTCTTCGTACGAACCAAAGCGCTGGTCAGCAGGTGCGTGACCCATCGATGCAAACAAGTGGTAATCGGAAGGAGCCAAGTCTGGTGAGTAAGCTGCATGGGGTAGAACTTCCCAGCTGGCCGCTTCCAACCTGCCGCGAACTGGTTTTGCCGTATGTGATGGAGCATTGCCATGAAGAAAAATGACTTTGTGTTGCCTCTTTCGGTATTCTGGCCTTTTCTCAAGCAGCGAACGGCTCAAATCGGTCAATTGTTATTACTAACGTTTAATATTAACCGTTTCCCCAGGTTTTAACATCTCATAATTGACCACACCCCTCTGGTCCACCAAACACAGAGCATCGTCTTTCTTCCAAAGCGATTCGGTCTTGCGGTCGATGTGGATGGTGCGTCTGGGTCTACCCATGATTTTTTGCGTTTGGATTCTCAAAATAAATCCACTTTTCATCCCCTGTAACTATATGATGCAAAAACGACTTCCTTTTGTACCGAGCGAGCAAAATGTCACACGTGTTTTGCGCTTTTCCATTTGCCTGTCGTTCAACTTATGTGGTACCCATCTACCGATCTTTTGAATCTTTCCCATCTCTCGTAGTCGATTAGAAACAGCTTGTTGACTAACGCCCAATTGCTCGGCGAGTTCTTTTTGTGTTTGCGAATCATCGTTTTTTTGGCGGTTTTCCACGTTTCTTGTCTGCATCATCGAAATCACCACTTTTGAAACGCCGAAACCATTGTTCACACGCATCTTGCGATGGAGCATGTTCACCATAAGATTCGCGAAGTAATCGGTAGGATTCAACAGCAGTTTTCTTCAAATGAAAACAAAAAATTAATGCTGTCCGCGAATGCTCTTTGTTCGATATAAATTTCGACATATTGAACACAACAACACAACACTATACACACACTTGTTGATGACACAACAAAATGGCGCAGTGTCAAATCTTTATAGCACAAACTGCATTGGTGCACCATCTGTTGTCTGAAATCCGCATTTCTTAGTTGTACACCTGGTATATTTAAAATGCGTGTGTGTGTCTACTTATAAATATAGCGAAAGTTGCTGTATTAAATTTATTCTTGAATTCGACTATCCATTAGAACAAATTTGTCCCGTAACTGAAGAAAAATTGAACAGAACTTATTTTTTACTTTTATTGATCTGATGGGATTAAGGGTACCTTCAGAAGGTGCTGCATTAATGTTAAGCCTGCAGGTGTTGTAATCTTATAGTGAACTTTAATAATAATTATATGAATATTAATTCTTGCATTACTATTAAATTTTAATCTATACCTACATATACTACTTATAAAAAGTAGAAGGTAACCTTAATAACGTCACATGCACCATATTGTTGAACTTATTAGAATAAAACTTATTCAAAACCAGCAATTAATTAAGAACCTTGAGAGCAAAACGAACATTTATTTATTATTTCAGGCTACCTACTTATTATATATGTACATAAATATATGCAAAATTCTATAAGTATTTTTAGAACCAACACTGAGCCTATGATAACCTTGTAGTAATAATAAGTATCTATACAAACATTATTTTTCCTTCCATATATGTATGTGTACATTAATTCCGAACATGTGAAAGATATTCACTTTTAGGATATTTGTCAATATTTTTATTTTTTTAATTAAAAACATTGTCTAGAAGGACATCTACAAGTTAATCAAATCGACGTTCCTATGAACGAAGCTATATAACTATACCATGTTATAAAGAAGTTAAATATGATGAAGGTTCATTAAAAATAAAACTAAAAATTCATCGACTTGTCTGTATGTGTCTATGGACATACGTACATATGCACAGCATTTGAGGAATATTGTTTATTGTATTTAATTGGGTAAACCTTTGTGTCAAGCGGAACTCTGAAAAAATAGTGATAAATGGCGCTTCGGTTTACCTACTAATGAGAAAGTCGACCCTGAAGATTTATTTTTATCCAGTATGTACGCCAATACACATATAAAAAACAATTAAGGCCAATTTTAGTAATAACTTGGATTGTTGTAATATTGTCACATTGTAAAATTAACAAATTATTTTTAGTGTTCCGTACGGAACACTTATAAGATCACTTCGGTGTCTGTCTGTCTGTCTATCTGTCACACCCGATTTTCTCCGAAACTATTTGACATAGAAAGGTGAAATTTGGTAATAATATAGGAATTGATGGCCTCATCAGAGCCATGTAGTTTTGAGAATTAAATTTTGATTTAAGGGGTTAGTTTTGGGGGGTGAAGTCGGAAGTGAAAAAAAAATTTTTTTACTAGGTTATCGAGTGTGGTGTCAAATGAAAGCTTGTGAAAACACGAGTAAAAAATATATATATAATATTATACTTGCGCGCACTTTTCTTTGTATTATTTTAAAAAATTCGCAAAAAAAATCGCTGTCCCGGGCCTTATCTCGAAAAGTAGTTATCAAAAAATTTCGAAAAAATTCTGGAATATTTTCCACGGGGTGTAGATTGAACGAAAATTATCACGAGTGCATTACCTTTGATAATTTATTTGGTATGTAAAAAAAAAAAAATTTCAAGGTCATCAGTTTTAACAAAAATTGAACAAAATCAAAAATAATTAAAAAAAATCGAAAAAAATTGTTACAAATTGAAAAATTGTCAGACGTGGAAAAAAATCAATAAGAATTCAAAAAAACTTCAAAAGTTTGACAAAATTGACGATTCGTTATAAAACTTTAAAAAAATGAATATTAATAAAAATTTGGAAAATCAAAAAAGTTTTTAAAAAAACAAAAGAAAAAAAATAATAAAAATTGAAAAATAGTAATTTGCAAAATTGAAAAATCGAAAAAATAGTAAAAGAAAAAAAAATTGAAAACCGAGAAAAATTTAAGAAAATCCAAATAAAATCGTTAAAAAACTTAAAAAAATCGTCAAACATCGAAAAAAAAAAAAAATCATAAAAACACAAAAAAATCGCAAAAAAAATATTAAAAAATCGATAAAAATTGTTAAAAATGGAAAAATCAGTTGTGTAATTTGAAACGTAATTTGAAAGTTAAAAACTGAAAAACTCGAAAGGAAAACTGAAAATCGGGAAGAAATTTAAAAAAATTGAACAAAATCAAAAATAATTAAAAAAATCGAAAAAAAATTGCTACAAATTGAAAAATTTTCAAAAGTGGAAAGGATCAATAAGTATTCAAAAAAACTTCGAAAGTTTGAAAAAATCGACGATTCGTTATAAAACTTTAAAAAAATGAAAATTAATAAAAATTTGGAAAATGAAAAAAGTTTTTAAAAAACAAAAGAAAAAAAAAATAAAAAAATAGTAATATTGCAAAACTGAAAAATCGAAAAAATAGTAAAAGAAAAAAAAAATGAATTGAGTGCATTTCCTTTAATAATTTATTTGGTATATAAAAAAAACAAAATATCAAGGTCACCAGTTTTCAGTAAAGATTTGAAACAAACTTTGTTGAAAACTCATTTGGGGTGTGTTTTGTGAAGTCACTGATCATTTTATACCACCCTAACAAAATTTTTTATTTTAAAAACAATCAACGTACGGAACACTAATTGTGCAAGTTCAAATTGCACTTGACCGGTTTTTTTTATTTTATAACGAACCCAAGAAATTGATCCTTTTCAATTTTTTTTAAAAAAGCAACCGATTCTGAAGACACCAACAACTTCCGAGTTTAATGTTTTAAAACAAATTATTCTTAAGCTTGTCGAAATATGAAAGAGTAACTTTGCAACTGTTTTTTTTCATGGTAAAACAATATTAGAGGGTGACCCGAAATTTTGACCTGTCGACTAACGGTCTGCCTAGTTGTTCATACTATCGGGCGAGTCGAATAAAAGCCTTTAACATTGATTTTGCGGCCCCCTTGCCATGGAATGCCCAGATAAGGCCCAAAAATGGACCACTTGAATCAAGTACCATAACATTTATTGACACTAAAAAAGTCGAGCGCCCCAAAGGGCAGATGCCGCCGAGACCGGACCCAGCTTTAGGGCCTAAAAAACTATATAAAATCAATAAACTTAGCTTGTTTTTAGTGTTCCGTAGAGAACACTTATAAGATGACTTCGGTGTCTGTCTGTCTGTCCGTCTGTCTGTCACACCCGATTTTCTCCGAAACTATTTGTCATAGAAAGTTGAAATTTGGTAATAATATAGGAATTGATGGCCTCATCAGAGCCATGTAGTTTTGAAAGTTAAATTTTGACTTAAGTGGTTAGGTTTGAGGGGGTGAAATCGGAAGTGAAACAAAAATTTTTTTACTAGGTAATCGAGTGTGGTGTCAAATGATAGCTTGTGAAAACACGAGTAAAAAGTATATATATAATGTAATACTTGCGCGCACTTTTCTTTGTATTATTTTTAAAAAATTGCGAAAAATCGCTCTCCACCCGCCTTATCTCGAAAAATATTTATCAAAAAATTTTAAAAAAATTCTGGAATATTCTCCACGGGGTGTAGATTGAACGAAAATTATCACGAGTGCATTAACTTTAATAATTTATCTGGTATATAAAAAAAAAACAGAAATTTCAAGGTCATCAATTTTCAGTAAAGATTGGAAACAAACTTTGTTGAAAACTCATTTGGGGTGTAATTTGTGAAGTCACTGATCATTTTATACTTCCGTTACAACATTTTTTATTTTAAAAGCAATCAACGTACGGAACACTAATTGCGCAAGTTCAACTTGCACTTGACCGGTTTTTAATAAAATAAGATGGAACCTGCAAAAGGCAAACGCCTATAATATCAGAGCTGGACCCGCTTTTTTCAGTGGAAAACGGTCGTTTTTCGAGTTTTTGAATAAATAAGTAAGTAAGTCCCAAGTTTTGGGTCCTACGCGTCTGCCCAAGTTATTTTTGGAAAACTTAGGCTTTAATTAATAAAATATCATGAGGGCAGATGCCTCGCTTATATCCAAACAAGCCCAGACATTTTCAAAATTCTGAGAGTATAGACGCTAGTATAGGTTCTACTTAACATTCGTACCGGAGGACTGACTTTGTTATTTTTTTTATATTTTTCGACCCATAGAATCGAATTTGCCATTTTCTAGGCCTCATAATGTTCGGGCCAAGCGTACTCTAGTACTTCCTTGTTGATTCCTGCTCTCCAGCTTTGGCGTGGTCTTCCTCGCTTTCTTCTTCCATGAGGTATCCAATGTAAGATCTTTTTAGGTAGTCGGTCTTGTGAATTCTCTTTACATGTCCGTATCATAGCAACTGTTGGGTTCTGATTTCGTCCACTATATCGTGCTTTATTTCTAAAGCTCATCTTATCATGTCATTTGGTATGCGGTCTTTTCTGGATTTTCTGGCCGCTTGTCTCCAGAAATCCATTTCTGTAGCTTTTAGTATTTTTTCTGTTCTTTCCTTCAATCGCCACACCTGGGAGCTGTAAGTTATTATACTTTTTACTATTGAGTTGAAAATTCTCTTCTTATTTTCAATGGTTATGTTTTTGTCCCATAGTATACTATTAAGCATTGCAATCGCTTTTCTTCCTTGGATATTCCTCTCGAATATTGCTTCTTCCCGTGTTCCGTCCCTAGATATTCTCGTTTCCAAATACTTATAACTGGCACAGTGTTTGATGGTGTGTCTTGTGGCCAGTTTCAAGTCCTGCTGTTGTTCTCCGACGCACATGTACTCGGTCTTTTTATTATTGACTTCTAGGCCCCATTTTTCATATTCCCCATAAGTTTTCATGTCATGTATTCCATATCACCGATGTCCTGAGCGACTACTACCTGGTCGTCCGCGAATGATAGCGTGTACAATGTAGTATCGTCATCCAGTGGTAATCCCATACTGCTGCATTTTCTTTTCCAGTTCTTTAGTGCACTCTTAAAAAGATTTTAAATAGCGTTGGGGATATACAGCAGCCCTGTTTGAGACCCTTTGTGACCTGGAACCCTATTGTTATACCATATTTGGTTTTCACTCTACTTCTTGCGTCTTGGTATAAGGATTTTACGGCTTTAATTATTTCGGTGCTTACATTACTCCGTTGTAGTGTTTCCCACGATCTCATTAGGGGCACGCTGTCGTAGGCCTTTTTTAAATCAACAAACAAGACATGGACTTCCTGATCAAATACGGTTTTCTTTTCTAGGATTTGTGTCAGTGAGAAGAGATGGTCTATTGTGGATCTTCCTGCTCTAAAGCCTGCCTGTTCTTCAGCTTCTACGTCCGCGTATTCCGTTTCTATTCTATTTTTAAGTATTTTTCCGTATATTCTGCTAATAGGTCCTGTAACCGTTATTCGTTATTCCCCGATAGTTATCGCAATTATTTTTGCCTCCTTTCTTATGAATTGTTGATATATATGATATTTTCCATTCCTCAGGTACTTCTGATGTGTTAATGCATCTTTGGTATAAGTTCCTCAAAGCGCTAAATAGCTTTTCAGTTCCGTATTTTACTATCTCTCCTGGGATGTTTCCTGGTCCTGGAGCTCTACCATTTTTTAGCGTTTTATATACTTCTTTAACTTCTGATGTTGTTATCCTTATTGGGGATCCTCGTATAAGTATATTTGGGTTTCCATGTTGGGTACTTTTAAACTCTGGTCTATTTTCTGTTAGCATGTTTGTAAAGTGTTGGTTTCATTGTTGTTGTTATTGGTGAGAAAATTTCTCTTTTCCGTTCTGTTCTCATATTTTTAAGAAGTCTCCAGCTTTCTGTGCTTTTCCTTCCTTCTATGTAAGTGTTGAGTCTTGAGCATGTCTGGTCCCATTGGTTGTTCTTTTTGTCACTAGTCATTTTGCGTACTCTAGCTTGGGATTCTTTGTATTTTAATTTGTCGTTTGTGCTTTTTGAACTTAAGTATTTGTGATAGGTTTTCCTTTTTTTCTTCAATTTTGTATTTAATTTCTTCATCCCACCAATATGGTTTTTGCTGTTTTTCCCTTTTCTCTTGGTACCCTACTGCTTCCAGTGCGGCTGCGTGTAGGCATTATATACTTATATTCTTCTTCTTAAAAAACTTCCTTAACTTGGTGTATGGTGGCTCTGCACAAAAAACGATGGCAAAAAAGAACAGCGTGATTTTATGCGTCTTCGAGAAGAATCTTCGTCTGTCATTGGCGGGCAAGCATTTTTAATTGTGTCATATGACACTATAAGAATACGTGTAGCGGCTCATGAAGCAAAATTTCGAAGCGCAGTAAAGAAGCCTCTACTTTCCGAAAAACACTGGGCGGAGTTTTTTTGGGGCCCTTTTTTCCATCAGTCTCACTTGATTTAGTAACGCCAATAGACTTATTTAACGATCCCTTAAACACTCGATTAAGGTGTATGCCTGGGGCTGTTACTCGAAACAGAAAAAATGGGTAAATAGTGTGTCTCGGAGATGCCATGCAATTATAAATAATGAAAGCGATTGGACAACTTTTTAATAAAAAAGCATCATGGCCTACACCATGCAGTATGTGGATATATTGTTTTTTTATTCATTGTCCTAAAAGTTTACCCTACCACATTAAGTTCTCTTTTGTGACTAGTTTAAAGTCACCGACTTTTTCAATAATCGCTATTCATCATTAAATGCATTTTATCATGAACAATTCTAACTGCATGGGATAGGTCGACACACTTAATCTTATTTGACATCAATGGACCTCCTAAATGCTGTTATTTGAACTGGACAATTTCATTGTACAATTAGTTTTTGATGACTCGGTTTGATGCACACGAGTAGTTTTTCAAAACGGACTAATGGTGTATCGATGTTGTATACGTTTATAATAAATTAAATTTATTACTCGGAAATTTATTAATTCTGTGTTTCAGTGTCACGGTTCTGTATATTATGTAGCGGACAAATTTCTAATAAAATACCATAACAAAATAAATCTCTTCGCACTCCTCTAACGTGCTTACTTATAATTTTTAACACAACCTTTCGAGTACCGAGAAACAAACCCAACTTACATTCATAGTTTATTTTTTTTCCTTCTTTTTGACACACTAACAACCATATTATTGGTATATATATATATATATATATATATATATATATATATATATATATATATATATATATATATATATATATATACAGTCCCTGGCCAAATTATTAGACGCACTGCAAGATTTCATGTAAAATATTAATTACCGAGTGATATTGTACCGTTTTATTATTTTTTAAATTGATTTGTTTTTTATTTTTATATTATCCAATCAATTACCTATTTATTTGACATAAATAAAACAGCATTAATTTAGAAAAGTATAGGTTTTTATTAAGTTTTAAAGAAAAGTGAAATTAACGTTAGTAAAAGTCAATATTTAGTTGAGCCACCTTTAGCCGCTATCAAAGTTTTAATTCTGCCCGGCATACTATCAATGCAAGATTGTACTGTCTCCTGCATTTGAGGATGATGATTCCACACATGAATAATCTTTTCTAGGAGCTGGGTTTTGTTGGTAATCACATCTTTAGCCACTTCTCTTTTCATCAGCTCCCACACATTTTCAATGGGGTTCATATCAGGGCCAATCCAACAGAGGGATATTTTTTTCTGCCAAAAAAGCTTTAACAGACCGAGCAGTGTGGTAGGGAGCTCCATCTTGCATGAAAGTGAATGGTTCCCCATTTGGAAAACCATTCTCTGAGCTGCTGAATCAACCGATTTTGTAATACTTCTTTGTACTGATCTTGCCTCATTATTCCTTTGACGACGTACAGACGTCCAGTGCCCTTGCCGCTGATGACTGACCAAATCATCACTTTGGTGGGATGTTTAACCGTCGGGACGACACAATCAGGATGAAACTTTTCTCCATGACGACGACGCACATACTGAGCTTTATTCTGCAAAATTTCGAATGTGCTTTCGTCACCGAAGCAGACCTGTTAAAAATAGGAAAAATATATAAACTTCCATGTTTATTTGCTTTATTTAACTGAAAATGATAATAATGTATCAATTATTGATTAAATTGCTGTATCTTACCGATCTCCAGAAGTCCACATCTTTGTCTTGCCATTGTTTGGCCCACTTCAGGCGCTTTGCTTTCATTGCAGCTGTTAACTTGGGCTTCCTGGCGGGGCGACAGGCCTTAAAATCTAATTCTTTCAATTTTCTTCGAACAGTGCGCTCAGAAGCATTTACGCTAGCATCCTGGAGTTGTGATTTTATTACCTTTGTGGTAGCAAATCTGTTTTCTACACAAATTTTCTTCAAACATCTCTCTGACCGTGGAGTGAAAATTGGTTTTTCTACCGCATCTTTTCTTTCTTTTCGGGCTTAATTCCTTCCCTGACTCAATTTTCTTTTTTATGCGTCGTACACTAGCTTCAGAAACCTCCAATCTTCGTGATATTTCTCGGTTTGTAAATGTTTTCGCAATCACAAGGGCCTTCACTTCAGCTTTTTACGTGGTGAAAGATCGCCTTTTCTACCCATAATGAAAATAGTCCAATTACTTTTTTAAAACACTGCATACAAAATAAACTAATAACTGAGTAGTATAAAACTGTTAAACAAACAATCACAGTCCATAAAGCCACAGAAACACGTCCGTACCTGACTCGATTCCGATCGCGACTGATACAGGTTTGTACTTGTTTACGTTCATGTATCACTTTGTCAACACAGTGTTGCTATATGTTAAAAATAAATACAAATATGTAGTCTACAACAATTCTTTTAAATAAAAATCAATAATATTGTAGTTTAAATATACCATTATTGCATAAAAACTCTTAAGAAACATAAATTTACTAAAAAAAATACAGTGCGTCTAATAATTTGGCCAGGGACTGTATATATATATATATATATATATATATATATATATATATATATATATATATATATATATATATATATATATGTATATATATATATATATATATATATATATATATATATATATATATATATATATTTTTGTATTTATATATAACAATCCTAAGTTTAACTACTGGGAAACGCCCTTAAAAGGAGAAGAGATGAGCAATCAAAGATCTAAAGGCTCTAGTATTTGCTTTTTCTTTTTGTTATCGAGCTTTCGCTGCCTATTGGTAGCTTCTTCTAAAAATGCAAACCAGGTACAGAAAAATAAACTCAAAACGTTTGTTTTTAAAATGTGATTCAATGAATTATAAGACTGTATGAGAAATTACTTACAAAAATTTAGCAGTTAATTCATCTCTGGTGAAGACAATAAAATTTGCATTTTTGTTAGCCAGGTAGTAGGAAAGTTACAATACATAGAAGGTCTTTCCCAGTCCTTGTCTTCTCTTTTTAAAAATACAAACATTAAAATTGCTAATTACAACATAAAAAGAATGAATTGTTTTTAATACCAATTTAAAAGATAAAACCGATACTTTACAAAGATCTAATATAATCTGCGGCATTCCCTGTCAATGTGGTTTGGTCTACGTTGGACTTGGAACTTCACAAAAGCTCTCTAAGAGATTAGCGTTACACAAAACTGACAGTAAACACAAACCTAATGCAACTAGCTTGAGCTTACACGTAAATAATACAGATCACAGAGTACAATATAACAACAGCTTTATTCTGGATGTTGAGACTAATTACTTCAGAAGAAGTTTCTTGAAAATGTGTTACATAAAACTTGTAAAAATAATCTCAATCACAAAAAAGACATAGAAGGATTGAGCTCCATGTATACCTATTTACTAACACAAAACCATACCAAACCAATGAAAAAGAACGATTTTTATGAAAAAATTAGTTTCCAGTAAAGTTGACGTTTCTTTTATCTTTATTATTATTCCTGCTTTTTATTACTAATTACTTTTCTGTGTTCTTTTTATAAAATTAAAGAAATTAAATATGATAAATAATAAATAACATCCAATATTAATATTCTCTTTCAAATATTTTAAATTAGCCTGTGAGTCCCTCTGTTATAAAATTAAAGAATTAATATAATTAATAATAAATAACTTGTCTAATAGTAACATTCATCAAATTTAAGTCCCTTTGTTATAAAATTAAAACTAAAAAATAAATATCATTAATAAAAAATAATTTGTCTAATAGTAGCATCCACATAAAAAAATGACCACATCCCTAACTTTAATGCTTTTGTGGTTTTTTGTCGACCTGATGATGACATAGACTACCAACAATATCCGGTTCAGACTTAAATATCACTAAATAAGTTACTAAACTCGATGTCAAAAAAGATTTTTAAAATGGAGTACCATTTCAACATCATGATGTTTCTTACAGTTGTGTTCTGTCTTAAAAAGTGTTTTTGATTAATGTTTATTGACAAAGTTTTATTTTTAATACTTGTGTAACTCTCTAAGTTTCATGTTTTTGTAATCATACCTACTATCTGGCCAACAAAAATGCAAATTTTATTGTCTTTACCAGAGATGAATTAACTGCTAAATTTTTGTAAGTAATTTCTCATACAGTCTTATAATTCACTGAATCACATTTTGAGTTTATTTTTCTCTACCTGGTTTGCATTTTTAGAATCCAGAAGAAGCTACCATTAGACAGCGAAAGCTCGATAACAAAAATAAAAAGCAGTTACTAGAGCCTTTAGATCTTTGATTGCTCATCTCTTCCCCTTATAAGGGCGTTTCCCAGTAGTTAAACTTAGGATTGTTTGTTGCCAGTGCCCTGTTACTGTCCTTCCTCTTTCTTATATATAACATATATATATATATATATATATATATATATATATATATATATATATATATATATATATATATATATATATACATACATACGGTATTATGAAAATCGCCTAATAAATTTGATTTGGCATATGTTTGAAGCAAATCAATTGAAGAAGAATATTGATAAATAGCCTCCTTGTTATAAACGTGTAAAACAACTCAAAGAAACAAACCTTTATTCCAAAATCATCTACGTCACTGGCTGATTGATTGCGAATTCAGAATGACTAGCCTATACATACCTGTTTTACTAAAGCAGTCAGCTAACTGTTCCAACAAACAAGACTTTTTTCAGAAATTCAAGATTTCATAGCAAAAAATACATTAAATAGATCGATACAGGTTGAAAATTAGATATGATACACACAATATAAAGACCACCACTTTTTCTTAATTAAATGAACTGTAATGGAAAATGATTGTTACGAAGCTTTGGCAACATCAATAAAATGTCTGCAATATGTTTTTATTACGAATTTGTAATATTTCACCAGTAAAGAACATTTATTTGTACATCACGTTTCCCAACGTAAACAAAAAATTGTCTTTAATAGCTGAGGAGCGGTTCAGCAGCTTTTCTCTCCCAATCGGTTACAAAATTCCCTGTCTCTCTTACTCATGTATATTGCATGACTACGAAAAATAAACAGAATTGTCATTATTGGAGTCCAACAAATCCAAAACTAAAGCATCAAAAGCCGTTATATTGCTCTAAAGAGATAGAGTTGTTTAGTTTTCACTTCTTTAAGGATACCAGAGGCTACGCAACAATTGTTAATTGGAATACAGGTAAGCCTATATCACACACTTTGAAAACACTATCACTATCACTATAAGCTTAATTCCATCCAATGCTGGATGTAAGCCGTCACCCTGAATTTCCATCTCAATCTATTTACATCTGTTGCCATCCATCCAATGCCCGCAACCCTCTGTATATCATCCCGCCATCTTGTTTTGGGACGTCCTACGCTCCTTTTTTGTTCGCGTGGTCTCCATTCTAATGTTCGCTTGAGCCATCAATCACTGGTCGCGCGTGCCACATGTCCAGCCCAGTGCCACTTTCTTTCTGCTACGTGCTCTGTAATATCCTGTAATTTCGTTTCTTCACGTATCCACTTGTTTCTTTTTCTATCTTTAAGTTTTATCCCGATCATCTGTCTTTCGTGTGCTTCCTGCGTCCGAGCTAGTTTCTGTATATCGGCTTTATTCAGTGTCCAAATTTCAACGCGATATGTAATTACGGGTAGGATGCACTGATCGTAAACTTTGACCTATAACTTATGTGGGATGGCTTTATCTTTGAATATATAACTTAATTTCCCGAATGTGCACCATCCAAGCCTGTTTCTTCTTGAAATTTCATCTCCGTCGTCGTAGTAATTGTGTGCCCCAGATATACGTAATCTTTTGAAAACAAATCTCGAGTAAATTGAGGTCCAAAAGTTGGCTTTCATGTAGCCGTTTTTTTTTTGTGAGGATATCTCAAAATTAACGCTTATGGTAACAATCCTCACTTCCTCGAACAATTCACAGAAAATATTCAGGAAGCACTGACAGCAATCACGGAAATGTTATCAGTGATTTGACCGTTCGCTTAGAAGAGTATCGAGAACGTAACAGTTCTTATTCAAATGACATTTTTGTCAAAGAAATAATTTTCTAAGGACTGGACTTGCATTTACATCGATATAAAGTTTTTTTTTATTGACAAATTCATCACTAAAATGTTCATGCTTTTGAAAAGTCCTTTGCCCAACTTTGATGCCAGTATTACCGTCTTTGTTGCTTTTGCCTTGGTTTTTTCCTGTTATGCACAAAAATGCTGACATTTTTTTTATTCTGGAGACGCTGGTATTAGAAATTTGTCTGTATGAAACACTATAAATAATAAATTGCCTATTTCCGTTTTCACTCACGAGGCCTTGCTCTTTTACATTGCATCACTTTCTAGGGCTGGGTATCTTTTTTTCGACCCTGTACAACAAAAAAAACTGAACTACTTTGTTCGTTGCTTGGGGACTTAAATGTTGAAATATCTATAGTTAAGTCTCACTTAAAAGAATATGCATACAATAAAATTATAGTCTTTTATGTTATAATAAAAACATGTTATTTTGTCTTCAAGGTGCAAATTAATTACAGGTGGTTCGATAAAATTTAATGGATTAAAAATGTAGTGCAAGTACCTAAAATTAGGTTACTGTATTACGATCGTTTAACTAAAATAGACTTTGATCACGCAAGGCGGTTTAAAGTATAACCAGTGACGTAGCGAGGGACAATTTGACTCTTGTGTAACAGGATTTTGGGAAGTTTATCTCTTTGTTGGCCAAATAATATTTGAAAAGCAGTAAAGGAGAATTTCCGGTTTTTTTTATTGTCTTGCAATCGACGCACCTATGAATCCGCAATAAATGCCCTATTTAAAAAGGTAGCAAGAATCCAGGATTTCATAAGCAACGTTCTGCTCAAATTCCTGGACAAAGCCACGCACCATCCCAATCTCATAATCAGATTTCCCCCACCGCCCCCCACCTCGCCACGTCCGACGTGAATTTCCAAGGCCCTCGGACCCTCCACCATTGGATTAGCTTAAGTTGGCCTTAATTAATTTTAAGTTAAGTCTATGACCATGCATCTTAAGTTCACATATCTTAAGTTTTCTGTTCATGAAATATCTTAAGTTTCCTGTTCATGGACTATCTTAAGTTCAAATATGTTCAGTTCTCTCGACATAATTATATAAACTCCTTACCTAGGCTAAGGTAGTCAGTCACAATCAGGTGTAGAAGATTCAATTTGTATACTCTGTTTCCAAATATATTCTTATATAATAGTAATAGCATTTGTAGCTAACTAATAAGTCAATAAAGATATTGGATATTGGAAGATAGCAACTGCAGTGCCGCGGTACGGTAAAATTAAAAGAAATTTATTCTCGTTTCTATATAAAAGTCCCCACATAGGAAAAGAACAAATGTGAAGAAGTTCATGAGAAAATGAAAGATATCTATGGTGATTATGCAGCTGAATACTATTAAGTAGGTCCACATAACGCCGACACAGGAAGTTACCAACTAACGATAAATTTTGTGTCAAATAGTTTTTTGGGATACAGAAGAAGTTCTATTTATAGGATTCCTATGCTTTTATTGTTGACTGGTATGTGGCTGCTCTATACCATACACAATGCTTACGTAAATGACAGAATCACTAATGGTAAACACACAGTAACAGTCAAATTTAAAAGCAAATTTCGGTGTTCGTTAATGCAATGCATAGCAAATGTCATTGCATCTATATTTTTTCGCTGTTTCGCCAGCTCTATTTTGTTGCATCACATCTTGATAGCTTTCACAATATTCTATTTTTTCTCTTGCGAGTGCCTTAATTGAAAAAAAAAATTATAAACTTGCTAAACGTGATTAGTCTCGGCTGTTGCAACAATCTCTGCAGTTCTTTTCAAAGTAGATTATTTTGTCAAGCTGTAGAAAATTTGCTGAGTGCTTTTTATCGTCTTTATTTAACCAGGTTAGTTATCGAAATGTCACTTTTCTGTTTATAGGAACTTTTTTATTGGTATAGGCTATTTTTAAAATTTCTCCCAATATCTCCTATATCTACAGCCTTAGCTAATATATCTGCCACCTAACGAAACTTAATCTTAATCTTTAAAAGAACAAAATGAAAGACTTTCGTTAAATTAAGTTCGTATTTTTATTATAAATATCAATATTTAGCACAAATTCCTTTGGCTTTTATTAGGGCTTCAATTCTTTTTGATAATGAAGAAGTTAACTTTTGTCATTCTTCTTGGAAATTAGTGTTCCACTCTTCGCACAAAATGCGTTTGAGGATATCTTTGATGTGATTGGGTATTCCTTGATTCTTGGCGTAAGGATCGATCATACATCTTCTGTAGCGTTGTGATCTAGTAACTACAGGGACCAATCCAGAAGCTCCACTCTATTCTTAGGGAACCATTTCATTGTCGCTGCCACTTTGTGATACAGTGGATTACCTTACGAGAATGAATTTACAAGATGATGGTTTTATTGCAGTATTTAGAACTTCTATATACTTTTGTGAATTCGACTCTCGTAACCACTTGCTGACATGGACCCTACAGTAAAATACTTCTTCCCTTCGTGTTTTACAATGGGTTCTACGGAATCGAAGTTATACTCCTCTCCTAGCCGGTAACTTACGTAGGTACCACCAGGAGTACCAGTAACCTAAAACAAAGGACAAAAACATTTTAAAAAAAATTAAAATAGAAACTTTTGGGTTACTCATTCATTGAAATAAATAGTCTAAGCAATACCCAGAGTTAATAAGCAATACGTTTTTCTAAGTTCGTTAGTCTCATCCGACCTCATAATATTTGACACATCCTCTTCGTAGAAAGATTTCTAGGTCCATGCCAAGTGCATAGCAAGAGTTTTTTTCTAGCTTTACAGCTTTTGAGCTCAGTATTTTGAAGTCTTCTTCTTACTACTCGTGCAGAAATTTTCTCTCCACTGTCTTAAAAAAAATCTATGTGATGACTTTTTTTTGCAATTTTTAAAAGAAGTATGTATCAACTGCCGGTCTTCTCTCGCATTTTTAATACATTTTCTACCACTCTTTCTTTCTTACCGTCCGATGTAGACATTTGATTAGTTTTTGCCACTTTCAAAAAGAAACTGTACAGGGTGAGTCAACGATATAGTAAAGTTCATTATCTCATTTGTTTCGGGAATGATGAAAAAATATTAAATACAATAGTTTTAGGGAATATTAAGGTGCACAGTTTAAAATTATTTTTGAGTATACATGGTACCTCAAAAAAGTATGGCCGATATAACATGTTTTTTTTTTTTAAATGGAACAGCCTATTTTCTAATTAATTTTTAAATTCTGTGTAAAATTTTATAACTTTTTTGTTAATAATGTTATATACCTAAACCTAGTAGTTTTCCTAATATTTGAATTTTTTTTTAAAAAAATATAGTTTTTAGTTTTGTAAAAAATTGCTAGTAGCGCCATTATTTCTAAAGGCGGAACACTTATAATTGGTACGAACATTTTATAGAGATGAAGCAAAAGATATATGTAAAGAAATTTGAGTTAGATGCTACAGGGTGTTCAAAATAAATTTATGCATTTCGACTATTTTAAATTGAAAAATATCAAATTTTTTAAATGGCACACTCTGTATATTATTATTTTTTCTGATAGATTTTATAAAACCCTCCAACTTTTGTTAAGTATGTCATATACCTATTTCTAATATTTTTCGATTTATTTTGAATTTTTCAATTTTTACCCGTGTTTTTAATACACTTACGCTATAACATCATAGTTGCAAAGACAAAACAAAAAATGTAGGCATTGTCAAATTTTGACATGTCTATTAAGCAAGTAAAAATAGTTTAATTTGTTGTAGTAAGTGACGTATAAAGGTAATAGTTATGGATTTTCCTAAAAATGAATTAATTGATATGGTTTATATACTGGTCGAGGCGGGAAAAAATTGTCTTTTGACAGTAAAGCTTTACGGAGCGAAGTACCCTAATAGACGTATACCATCTAGAAAATTTTTTCAGTGCTTAATGGAACGGTTTGATGGTAGTGGTAACGTTGAGTATACGAAACGGAAAGCCGAAATGCTACCAATGAGGAAAAAGAAATGGAGATTTTACTTCATGTTGAAGATAATCCCCAGGTCAGCAGCCGTCAACTAGCTGACTTATCTGACACATTCCAATCTACAGCTAATCGCACCACGAGAAAATAAAAGTATTATCCCTTTCATATGGAACTACACCAAGAACTTCAAGACCGTGATTTTGAACGACGAGTAAACTTTTGTACCACCATGAATGGAGCAATAGAAGCCGATCCAAATTTTTTATCCAAAATAATGTTTTCTGATGAAGCTACTTTTCGCAGTAATGGATCGGTAGAGATGGATTCATTCAGTCGCCCCTTAGATAATGTGACTTAACACCTTTAGACTTCTATTCATGGGGCTACATTAAAGATCGTGTTTATGTGAATCCCCCTACAGCACCAGTAGATATGGAAAATAGGATACGGGATGCGTGCAGGACAATAACGCCCTTTATGCTAAGGAAAGTGCAGGAAAATATAGTAAAACGACTAAACATGTGTATTCAAGTAGATGGGCATATTTTTAAACATTTATTACGTCATAATAATTAATCATTAGATAAGTTAAACTGTATTAAAATTATTATTAACTATTTGTTTATGTTTTCACAATAGCGTAAGTGTATTAAAAACAAGGGTAAAAATTGAAAAATTCAAAATAAATCGAAAACTATTAGAAGTAGGTATATAACATACTTAATAAAAGTTTGAGGGTTTTGTAAAATCTATCAGAAAAAATAATAATACACATAAAAAAATTTGAGATTTTTCAATTTAAAATAGTCGAAATGTACATATTTATTTTGAACACCCTGTGGCATCTAACTCAAATTTCTTTACATATATCTTTTTTTTCATGGCGCTACTGACAATTTTTTACAAAACTGAAAACTAGTATTTTTTTTTTTAAAAAAATTGAAATATTAGAAAAACTACTAGGTTTAGGTATATAACATTATTAATAAAAAAAAGGGATAAAATTTTACGCAGAATTTAAAAATAAATTAGAAAATAAAATGTTCTATTTAAAAAAACATATGTTATATCGGCCACACTTTTTTGAAGTACCCTGTATACTCAAAAATAATTTTAAACTGTGCACCTTAACATTCCCTATAACTATTTTATTTAACATTTTTTCTTCATTCCCGAAACAAATGAGATAATGGACTTTACTCTATCGTTGACTCACCCAGTATTTTTTAGACGTTTTTCTCAATACAATTCACACTTTTTTTCTCATTTTTATATAAAAATACACTTAACCTTTAGTAGTATCCACTAAAATTAACACATTATTAACATCACTACAAAGTCTCGAAGGATGTTGAATAATTACAAGAATAAAGCAGGTTAACCATGGTTGATTTCCAAGATTTTGCTGTTTTATTTTTTCATTGAGATTTATTATATTGGTCTCTTTATTTGATGTACCAATTCAGAGAAATAAACACAGTTGGTCAGAAATAAAAGTTTTTAAGGGAAGAAGGGGGTGCAAATAATTTTGACCAAGGCTATAGTTAGAGTTGGTCTTTTCTAGTAGAAAAGGCTGAATCAGGCTTATTATTTTTAAGAATATTAAGCTAAAATTAGATTAGTTAACACATCGTAAACTTGTTTATTCCAGATCCATTTCGTTCTTTGAGTGCAAATTACCACTAGATGGTATGAGAGAGATGGTTATTACAGAATTCATAAAAAACGTGAGATAATATTTTACAGTATTTACATGGACATTTATTGCCCAGGTTAATTTTTCAGTCTGTTCATAACAATTTTACCCAGAAAAATCATACTCATTTGACCTGAAATGAGATCAAAAAGCATGCAACAAAATTTAACGTAGGTAACAGAAAGGTGAAGAAATAAAAAGATATGTTTTTGACTAAGCCGTTTTGTGTATTTTCAAACATTGACGAGCGTCGATAAATCAACGTCAAATAAGGCACATCCTTATTGACTCGCCAATTACGACATATTCTAACTTTGTTAACATTTTCTTTAATTTAGTTGAGAAGGATGAATGTCGAGATGTCACTTAAGATCAGTTCTAAGATGCTGAAGTCGTGTTTAGTAATGACGATAGTATTTCTTTCCTCTTCTAATATAATATTAATTTATTTAAATTTAGTCATATCGCGATGATATCGTCAGATGAGCTGGTTCGCATTATTTCGTATATAAATACCAAGGATAGATGATAAAACCATAAAAAAAAATAATGGATTTTGATTGCTAAAAATATTTGCTTTGGGGAAACTGAGTATTACTACTAAGATAGGTGGTAAGCATTTTGATTCACTGGACAGGTGACCGTCTGCCAGTCTACTTAATTGTGTGAAATTCTTGAATCTACGTGTAGGTTAGTTATTTTGTTACAGAATTAAACATAATTTTTTTTTGACAGGATTTTTAATGTGAATTTTGTGCGTAAAAATACTTTTTTAACAATTTCTTAATCAAATAAAAATTAACTGGGTATATTACCAAAGCCACAAATATAACACTGCGTTACAAGTTTAATAAAATAATTAAGTACCCACTTAAATTTTTCCTGTTTATTTATTAATACACACCACTTATTAAGAATACATAAGTACTTTTTGTCTATCATGGACTGTTTTTTAGGTACGATAGTTAATAATTTTAAGTAAAATAATTAAGGAGTAAAGTACAGTGTACACGTAGCTTCATTAAATTTTCCAATAATTCGAATAAAACTGCTAAAAAAATTTTTATTGATACATTTGGACACAACTAAATATAAAATATATGGTAAAAAGTTTATATTGTACATTAAAAGTTAAAAATATTTAACTTTTTCTCTTATGTTGGGAAATATCTTCTCGTTTTAAAAGCCAGCAGTAATCTCCCAACATAGTTACGTCCCAACGACCTTGAAATCGTTCCGCAAGCCTTTTCACATCCTGATGAAATCGTTCCCCTTGTTCATCACTCACTGCTCCAAGATTTGATGGAAAAAAACAGAAATGGGAATGGAGGAAATGAATTTTTAATGACATTCGGCAACCCATCTTTTTGTATGCTCTTAACAAATCGTTCACTAAGAGTTCTGCATTCTCGGGATTTCCTAAAAAACCTTTTATCACGGCTTTTAAGGATGTCAATGCGCATAGTTCTTCGTCATTTAGTGTTTGATCAAATTTGTTGTTTTTCATTAATAGGCGTATTTGTGGACCAATAAAAATACCTTCTTTCAACTTTGCGTCACTTAATCTTGGAAAAAAATATTTTAAATATAAAAATCCTTCGTCATTTTTATTCATCACTTTTACAAAATTCTTCATTAAGCCGAGTTTTATGTGTAGAGGAGATAAAATGACGTCTTCGGGGTTGATTAAAGGCAAGTATTTTACATTTGACTTCAAACACACAAATTCCGTTCGTTTTGGCCAGTCTTTGATCAAATAGTGCTTATCAGTAGCTCTACTGTCCCACATGCAAAGAAAGCAGCAGTACTTAGTAAATCCACCTTGCAAACCAAGTAACATAGCTATTACTTTGAGGTCAGCGCACACTTTCCATTTAAAATTTTTGTATTTAATTAAATCCAATATTGATTTCATATTTTCGTATGTCTCTTTTAAAACAGTTGAATAAGCCACTGGTATTGACGGATATTTATTACCATTATGAAGTAAAACTGCCTTCAGATTTGTTTTCGAACCATCAATAAAAAGACGCTTTTCATTTGTATCATAGGGAATTTCTAACTCACCCATCGAAGATACAATGTCATTACAAAAACATATGTTTTCTGAACTAGAGTAAAAAGTTGCCATTTCTTTACTTCGTTTTCGTTGTACAGATATTTTTGTATCTGGTGCCAACAAGTGCCATTCCTGTAGTCTTGATCCAAGTAATTCGGCTTGTCTAACAGACAAATTCAAGTCCCGTATCAAATCATTTAATTCCCGTTGTTAAATTAAATGTGGTTGGCATAAATCATTTGAAGAGAGTAAAAAGTCTGGATCTTGGTTGTCAACTTCCATGTCCTGTCCATCGTTATTTTCATCGCTTGGTATATCTAACTCTTCAGTGTGACTTTTCTTAGGAGGCAAAGGAGGAGTCATGTCTTCACGACATGATATTGGTTTTGATACAGAATTCACAGAAGGGTACTCGATATTATGCTTAATTTTCTTTGAAAATCCTCGTACATCAGTCACGCAGAAGTAGCAATCGTTAAAATGATTACTAGGTTCGCGCCACACAGTCGGTACTGCAAATGGCATAGATGTTTTGTTTCCGTTCAACCACGACAGGAGAGTAGCATAACATGATACACAAAACAGTTGCGGAATCCAGGGTTTATCTTGATGTACAGTACGTCCAAAATATAGAAAATACGCAGTACATACTTTTTCAGATATTTTTTTTTCCTTGAGACTTGAGAATGTACTGTCCACACACGTAACAAATCTTGTTTGGTGAAGTTTTGCACTGACGGCGACTTTTTTCAGTATTCATCTTTAAAACTGTATTATTACACTCTTAATCAGGTAATCTCAAAGAAACTAATAAGAAATGAACATATCCTCTCAATAGATTATCTAGCGATTACATTTATTAATATGAACAATATGAGGGTAGGTTAAGAAAGGGTTATCGGTGTGTACCTTAAAAACAAGACGTGATAGAAATAAAAGACATCCACTGCTTACATACTCTAACTAATAGGAAACTATAATAGCAATCAGTTTTTCGGGTACCAAAATCGTGTCACGCTGTGTAATTGAATTATCGGAAACTTTAATTAATTTAATAGTTTTCTCTTTACCTGAGATTATTAAATAAAATTTGCAGATATCTCCTCGAATAATTTTTTTTTTACTTAAATAGCATACATTGAGATATTATTTTTACTGTCAATGTCGTTAGCAGTAAAAATAATATCTGCGGAGTTTACTGACATTTTATATTTTTCTAATAAGCGGATTATAGAATTATATGATGTACAAGCTCCTTTAAAAGCAGTAAGCGCTTGAACCTGGGGCTTACTGAAAATCTCAAACTGATAATGAAATAACCAAATTGCTCTTTATCAAAATATTAAAATATCAACTTGCTATATATATATATATATATATATATATATATATATATATATATATATATATATATATATATATATATATATATATATATATAGCTATATAGCTAAAATATACTGTTAGTCCTGAAAAGAAGCTAATCTCGAGTAGTTCTTTGTATGAGATCCAAAAGCTTAAAAAAATTAAGATACTTAACCATTTGTTCGAAAGCTAAAAAAAAAATCCAATTTTGGACTGGACGAGAGTATCACTGCCAAGAATTTAATAACATTTTTATTCATAGTATTTCTGTCCTGGATGGTGCTCATAAAGATTTTCCTGATATTAAACTACAGCTACAGGTAAGCTATTGCTTCTTGTGCTATTTTTATTGCCACACCCAACCATTATTACAAATTAATGTTTGTCTTCAAATCAGTATCCAAATATGTGAAAATTGATTAAAATATTTTCTGTTTCTAAATCAATTAGTTGTTAGTGTTGATTAATAGTTATCAAAACATAAGCAATATCTTTTAACGATTACCCAATGGTGGGGGTGGCTTTATGGATACAAAGGGCGCTTCTTTAAGAAATAAAAGGTAGCCCAAAAGCCGGAGCTGCTTATAGATGGAGAAGGAGAGTGAACAAATAATAACCAGTGGGGATGAAACTCCATTATGAAAAAGAAAACTTCTTACACTGCAGCTCTAAGAATTTAGGCCATTTCCGACACAGTGAACTACAAATCGATGACTAGAGTATTTAGATTTTTCACAAAAAAGACCCCTTTTATACAATCAAACTTTTAAAACTTAAACCCCATTTGAAAATTAGTGGGATCCGAGGAGTAAAAATTATTCAAATCAAGAACTAGCTATTTTGAGTACAAAACTGAAATATATTGGACTCAGCGACGGCGCATTACCATTCTGTTGAAACCAAGGGCAGTATTGATGAATCGTGACAAATTTTTGTAGACTGGGAATAATTGCTGAATGTTTAACGATAGTGTAAGTTTTGGTTCAAGAGAAAAAATCTAGATTAACGTTAATTAATTAATTATTAATCAAGATTAACCAGCAAAAATGAATTTAAAAGTAAAATATTTTCGTTACTTGGTTATCTTTTGGCTTATTTTTAGTCTTAGTGCCCCGCAGGGTATTACAACTATTACTGTCTCATTTTACGCACGCCACTGTCGTTAAAATACAACGATCAGACCTATTGAGAGAATCAGGTAAATCTGGACAGCATCACCGTGGGTTTTTAGCCGAGTTGGTGCTGCTGCCGCGGTCAGTAGGTTACCTATGCCTGCTGGCTTGATGGCTCGACAGATACACTTGCATTGCAGTACTGTTCCTCGTTAAGTGAATGGGCCTGCTATGGTGATAAATGGACGTTGTCCAAATCGAGGGAGAATCTAAAGTTGGCGGCCTTCCGCGTTACTTTGAATCTAAAGTTTTCATTTATTTTCTAATATCTATCTTAAATTATTTGAAAATGAAGAAAATGGTCACGAGTTTTTTGCGGAGACAGTGCCAAGCTTCAATTCATATGGATACAATATTTGTGTGCGAATGTACAGTAATCGTTTCAGTTCAAAATATTTTGTCATTTTCCTGTCCTCCTTAGAATAAGCGAGAAATTTTTATGATATTAGCAGACAAATAAGTCTGTCTGTCTACTATTTAATTTACCAAGTAAACAAATATGAACCGGTTTTTAACAGCCCGGGTTTCGTTGCCTTGCAACCGTCGCGTCGATTGAGTACTTAAGCGATTTTCCAGTAAAGTGAACCCAAAAATCCTATTTTAATGGAAAGAGAGATTTTGAATATAGGCTTGATGATGTAGGGTTTGATATGTATAGGGATACAACACCTAAATTAAGCAAAAACTGTCAAAATTCGTAAATTTAGATACAGGATAAGCATACCATATCATATCATAACCAAAATAGGCAACAATAGCTTTTTGTTTTAAATTCATTTTCCGTCCGTCCATCAGAACACATTGTTTCTCTTCCCACTATAATGAATCACCTAATGCAACAAATGGCATAAAACAGCTGACACGATATTAATGAAGATTGTCGCTTCCCACAACAAACAAATACAACAAATGGCGCTACTAATTTCGAGAATTTCTATTTTCTTTTAGCAGAGAGTGTACAACCTCAATAAAATAATTGTAATTCATAATATTGCTCTTTAACGTGGTTTTTAATTGATTATAGCCATAAAAATAATTAACCTATCAGACTCTACATCGATGAATTTGTATTGAAAAGTCCTTTATGTATATTAAACTGAAAATACACACAGTCATTCATTTCAAGAATACCTTTAGTTTATATGTAATAAAAAATATTCTTCAGTAAGACTCTTTTTGTTGTTTGTCCTTGATAAGAAAAAAACACTTCTATGTGTAAAATTTATTTTATTTTTTTAACATAGCCTCCTCTTAGCTCGATACACTTAGTCTGTCTTCACAATAGACGTTTGTTTCTACAAACACCTCATCGTTTGAGCAAAATTTTTTTTCCGACGAGTCATTTTTTTCATATTCGGACATAGAAAATAATCGCTGGGGGCTAAATCTGGCTAATATGGTGGATACGGAAGCAATTCGTATCCTAAATCATGGAATTTTGCCATCGCAATGACATAAGTGTGCACGCGTAATATACGCGTGCACACTTATGTGATGAAAGGGTATTTTGCGGCCGTTTTTCTTTGACAGTCTGGTTGAAACGTTCCAATAAGTTGATATAATATTCAACGATTGCCCTTTTCAAGGTAAGTGACGTGGATTATACCGTGTGCATCTCAAAACATTGTGGCCATGACTTTGTTGACCGATAAAGTTGCCTTAGCCTTCTTCGGCGCCGGTTCGCCCCGGAAAATCTACCGTTTGGACTATTCTTTGATTTCTAATGTGCTCTGATGAATCCACGTTTTGTTAACAGTTATAAATCGACGTCAAAAATCATTCCGATTGCGCTTAAACATCACCAAATATTCTTTTGAAGTTGCGTGCGTGTTTGTTGTCAGTTGTGAGCAATCGCGGCAACCATCTTGCGGAAAGCTTTCTCATATCCAAATGAGTTCTAAATGTTTTGTACTCGTTCAATTGACATGGTCACAGTCTCAGTAATCTCACGCGCTTTCACTCTCCGATCATGTATTACTATATCGTGGATTTTTTCGATCATTTCTGATGCGGTGACCTCATTTGGACGACCCAGACGTTCTTCATCAAAAATGCTTGTATGGCCACGTTTAAATTCAGCTGTCCAATATTTTATGGTCAATAACAGAGGTGCAGAGTCCCTATAAACTTCGCTGAGTTCCGTTTTTATTTCACCATTGGTTTTCTTTTTCAAAAACAAATATTTTGTCACTGCTCGATATTCAATTTTTTCCATTGTTGCAAAATCGCAAGAGTTGTTATTTAAGTGGTTGCCAGTCACAAACTAAATCACGCAGCAACGTAAAAATTTGACAGGATTCTTATGGAACGTTTTGTTTATGAAAATATAATTTTTTAAACAGTCGTAACGCCATCTCTGGACGACGCCAGGTACTTATCATACAACCCTCGTGTTATATAGTTTCTTAGAATTACGAGTATATGCGATGGTTTTTGTTGTGGAAATATTGAAAATAAGTCAAAATACACGCATCTAGAACCTTTTTCTTTTCTTTTCTTGGACTGTAGAAAAATGAATTTGATTAATTACCACTAATTAAATGAACTTGAAGCGCGATCTTTATTAACTTGCCAAACACCACCACAGCCTATGCGGGCCGGAGCAACAGGTTTTCTGCCGTCGGGCTTTTTTCAAAAATAATAAAAATATATAATATTCCTAATGGCTTATCAAGATGGAGTTACCGATACACTAACGTACTGTGATCGTTCTGCTGAGGCTTAAAAGACCAAGAACCTAAAACCCTCAAGCGTCTATTATCACAAAGAATACTTTCGACATAAATCGTCATGTTTTATTTCTTTGGATATTTCTACGGCACTGATTAGTTCCTTATAGTTTCTTATATAACATTTGAGATTAAAGTGGTAGTGAAAAAGAGAATATGTTTTCCTATTTTTCGGATTTATCAAAACAGAATTTTAGCACTAGCGGAGTCCAAAATAATAAGAAAAAAAAAGAGAGAAAACTGCTATATAAGCTACTACTATTACTACTACATAGTTCTACAACCTAGGATGGGTCTTGACTGACTACACTATACTTCTCTAGGTTTTCCGGTCTTCTATCAGATTCAGGTCCAAATGACCCGTTTCCTGATTCCTGAATGCTCCGTCCTGATGTTGTCTTTCTGTTATAAGTGTGTCCTTCCGTGTGGTCTTTCCCGACTGTATCGTCTCCTATGTCAGCCTCGCCAAACTGTCATCATACAGTGAAAATGACACTCATTAGTCTCGATTTAAATCATTCCTTGGACCTCCAGAAACAGTTATTTACGACTGAATATGACTTTTTTAAGAACTTTTTTTTTTACAATTCAATATGCAAATTATTGCGGAAAAAGAGAAAAAAATCCGCTAAATTGCCGTAAAAAGAAGTTTTAAAAGTTTATTCATGCGATTTATTGCAATTATTCATCGTGAATCCTGATAACGTTTTCCTCTTTTACATAATGGCAATTTTTTGCCCACTTTATATCCTTTCGTAAAATTAACGTCCAAGTACACTTTTCTTATGTCCTTTGGCTTGCTGACTTCGAATTTTTATGTACCTTATTGATATTAGGATATTGTTTCCAAGTTATGATCAGATTTTAGTCACTTTTTGGTTAGAAATGGCCGTAAATTAAAAATGTATATATACATTATACGTACTTTAAATACACCATAATCTGACTATAACTTTGAACGATATCCTAATGTCAACGCGGTACATAAGGATTCGCAGTTAGTAGGTCAAAGAACATAAAAAAAAGTGTACCTGGACGTTAATTTGACTAAACGATATAAAATAGACAAAAATGGCCATTATGTAAAGAAGGAAAACGTTATCAGGATTCATGATGAATAATTTCAATTAATTGCATGGATGAATTATCATACGGTATATTATATATTGATTTTTGACGCTTTTTACGGCAATTTAGCGAGTTTTTCCATTTTTTCCGCAAAAATTTGCATAGTGTGCCTTAAAAAAAAGTTTCTTAAAAAAGTCATGTTCAGCCGTAAGTAGTTGTTTCCAAGGAACGATTTAAATTGAGTCTAATGAGTGTCAACTCAAGGAAATGCTCATATTTGTGCAAATTAAATAAAAAGATAGGTCAAAGATTAATAAACAATAAGCAAGCATGCCATACCAGTTGGAATGAAAATATATTTTTAAATTAACGTGTATCCCACGTAAATAATTTATATGTTTTTTGAAAGTGAAATTTTTAAAAATAGAACACGTATGATTATATCTGTTTTAGTTTGATATTAGGTATCTTCGCTTTCCTTATTTCTTGCATTAATATTGTAAATATTATTTTTTAACTGAATTTTATTAAATAAATATAATAAGTTATTCAGTTGGCGTATAAAATAAGTTATATATGTGATCTTTACATCTTTAATTTAGTATTACTAAGTGTTTCTCCTGAAAAGTTGGTCATCCATGATCGTATTTTTTTAACTTTTATTGTATTTTATTGTAAAACATATAAACTTTCTTTGCCACAACTGATATTTTTGAGAAGACACATCACAGTAACTTAATTCACTTGAAATTACCGAATCTACAAAATGTAGTTTTTATTATATAAAGGTTATTAAGTGAATAATACAAAAGAATGGCGATTATATATTTTTAATGTACTTTAAATTATAAAAAGATATTTTTTTAAAAAATATATTTTCGATGTTAACATTATTTTTTATTGGGTTAAATGAACCACTGGTTAAAACTATGGCGCCTTCTTTTCTGTAACTTCACAAAAAATAATCTGCAAAAATAAAAATTAATCTTGTAAAATAATGTAGTAGTTGTCGAGGGGAGTTACGGTGTTTCAAACTTTAGTATGCAATTTTCGACCAAAAAATTTATGTTTAATTATTTATAAAAAAATGTCTATTAAAAAAATTTCAAAAATCTCTTAACATTTTGTAGAAAAAACTAACTATTTAAAAACAAAAGTTAAAAAATATAGCTTTGTATTGGAATGGAGTTTTCTTAAAACTTTTTTTGGAATAATTCTTGGAATTACAGAAAATAAAGATCCGCAAAAAAATCAAATTTTTGAAAATTCGAGGTGTATATAACCCTTCAAATAATCTTTAGAATTATATAAGGGTTGTCGAGAAAGTATTGAGCTTTTTAAAGTCAAAATTGAGACAATTATTTTTTGTATTATATACTTTATTAAACCAAATATGTGCCATTTTATTCGATAACCTTTTGCCATTTTTCTGGCATCACCATAATCCCATCACCGTCGAACCTGTGTGGTTTCTGGGCAAAAAATGTGACAAGAGGTTTTCACAGGCAACTCATTTAATACCTTTTAGGGAGTTTTGTAAAGACGAAAACAAATGCATACTAACGACTCAAAGTGTGAGCTCTACGATAGATGCATTAAAACTTCCGGGCCAAGGTCTCCTAATTTTTGCCGAGTTATGAAAAATAGGTGTAGTCTGACGCCATGGTAGAACACGCTACCCTTTCTGTTGACCAGTTCCGGTCGATTTGTCTGAGTCGTTTGCTTCAATTTTGTCAATTGCTGACAATTATATACAGAGTCAATCATTAATCGTTTGGCCAGGCTGCAATACCTCTTGATGTGCCATCCTCTTCCAATTTCACCAAACACCAGCATCACTTTTTTTGGAGTCAATCCGGGCTATGCCATCGTTTGTGGAGCTTCAGCCTTTTTCGACCACGATCGTGTCCGTATATTATTACCGTAGGTGATCCACCTTTTATCGCCCGTGATCAATAGGTCGATTTCGTTATGTTTCTGGAAAGTAAATGTTTTAGTGTCAAATCGCGTAACACCCAAACATCGAGCTTATTTTTGTAGCTTTCTCCAAATGGTTTAAAAATGTTGGGTGATAGACTGACTATAAGCAAATTGCTTGCGCAGCATTTGTGCCTTTATCGAAATATACTTCTAAAATGTAGACATATTTGCAAAAATTTCATCTTCAACTTGTTCTAAACTGTCAAATGTCAGCTTTCAACTAACGGTAAGTACGGCCTGATTCGACTTGTACCTTTTTACAATGAAAGAAAATTTTTTTTTGGTAAAAATCGTTTTATTGTTTCTCAAAATATTCGCCTTTAAGATTTATACACTTTTGCATGCGTTCGAACCAATTTTTGAAAGGATTCCACAGCTTCTTGGGGTGATGAAAATCGCTGTCCACGCATTTTTTTTGACATTCTGGAACAAAAAGAAGTCTTTAGGTAATAAATCAGGTGAATACGGTCAATGAGGCATTAATTCGATGTTTTTCTCCGCCAAATAATCAATTATTTGACGTGCTGTGTGAGAGCTGGAGAATGATGCGACGTTTTCGGTTGTTTTTCCGAATTTCATCGATGACTTCTGGCAAACAAGTTGTTGTATACCATTCAGCATTAACTGTTCTTCGTTCCTCTAAAGCAATGGTTGCAACATGTCCAGTATAACCAAAAAAGTGATCATTTTCTTTAACGTGCTTCGCGAATGAACCACTTTTGTTGGTACGAAAATATCCAAGTTTCGTCTCCTGTTACGATGTTGTATACGGATTTTGCATGTCCTCGGTCGAATTTTTTGAGTATTTCCTTACACCAATTAAAACGAGCCTGTTTTTGAGTTTCGGTCAAATTATGCGGAGTCCATCGGGAACAGATATTTTTCACAGCTAAATGTTCATGCAAAATCGTATGTACTGCAGCCTTCGTTGTACCTTATCTCTCTATCTCACGGTAGATCACATACCGATCCTCTTCAATCATTTTCCACACAGCATTAATGTTTGAAACAACAACCGATTTTGGTCATCCTTCATGAAATTCATCGCTGATGGAAGCACAACCATGATGAAATTCTGTAAACCAATTTTAAATGGTCTTTTCTGATGGTTATTCATTACCAAAACATCGATTCGAGGCATTGTTGTTGAGTTAGGCCTTTACTAAAATCGTAAAAAATCACTAAATGAAAACCTTCACGTAAAATTTCCATTTGTTCAGAAAACTGTTTTTTTTTAACCCTTACTGTAAACAAACTATTAGATCAATTTCTGAGGTGCCACTGTTTTAACACTAACAAATATCTAATTTTACAGCAATGGGAATGCCACATCTCAATAGCGCCATCTAGTGGTTGTTTATAAAAACTTAAAAGGCGACCCTCATATAACTTGAGATATGTGATGCTAAATCTACCTAACCAGAAAACGCCTCAATACTTTTTCCACAACCCAATAAAATTCATAATTTAACTGTACTTGTTAAGTAATTTTAAAAATTTAGATATGGATTAAATAAGACATTTGTCACTATTATTATTATAGTACAAAATGACTGCCTGTTATTTTTCCGATATTTCCAATGCTACTAAATCAATTTTAATTAAACGTGGTGTTCTCCGAAAATATAAATCATATTCTTTACATGTGTAAATACCAGTAGTGTAAAAGTAGACATTGGTATGTCAATATGTTACTACTATATGAGGCCAAGATACTCCTATGTTATTAGGTGTAACAAACAGGTGTCTGATGGCAATAAAGTAGATTCTTGATTTATAAATATGTCTATAAAAGAGCTACAAAAAGACGGATTGCAAAGTACTTACTAATTGATAAGTGGACTTTAGTACTGATTTAATTTATAATAACGGTTATCGATCAACACATAAATAAAAACGAAATTAATTTCTCATTAACGAGGAATAACAATTTTTGCAGGTTACCAGTTTCCGTTCCGAGTATCTTTATAGCTCTATAGCAGACCAGTAAATTTTTCAAACAAATATCAAAATTCTTTGAAAAAATCAGCATGGATTTTTAAAGTGCAGTTGAACTGATACACATTCATCGACAACTTGCTTGAATTGTGATATACTGGCTGCTGCTGCCCTGTTTTTTTATTTATCTGAAAGATTCGACATCCTAAATCAGAGTGCATCATCATCATCATCATCATCATCATCATCATCCTCATCATCATTAGCTTATTCCATTCATAGTCGGATGTAAGCTTTCCCAAATTGTCTCCACTGAGCTCTGTTGTTTACGTTTTGCATCCAATCGTGTCCCTCTAATATTTTTATGTCATCTATCCATCTTGTCTGTGGTCTAACTCTGCATCTTTTATATTCTCTAGGCCTCCATTCGACCATACGGCGTGTCCATCAATTATCATTCATCCTCGCGATATGCCCAGCCGAATTCCACCTTAATATACGAGTACATATTCGTTGTTTTACATTTGTCACTCTTGATCTTCCTATCTCGATGTAAGGAATATGATCTTGGAGTCTAATATTTAGCATTATCCTCTTCATTGCTCTTTGAGTTACCTAGTGTTTATATATTATTAAGGAAACCTAAATATGCAAGTGAAAAACTTTAAAATATGCGCATAAATATGTAAATATTTTTCTCAAAATAGGCACATACATGTTGTAAATATGCAGTAAAAAAAATTTCGCTGTGTTTAAATATTAAACGAAAATGAAATACCCTGTATATTCAGTAGGTATTCAAAAATTATACTTACAATTTTAACACATGCAGAACAGTAGATTTTTCCCATATCTATTCTTAGTTCTTTGTATGGTTTAATCCACACTGACACACTACTGGCTTTGGGCATTTCACTGTAGTAAAATACGACTCAAGGATCTCCAACTTTCCCATATTATAAAGGATTATATATTGCATTTTCTGTCATTTTTCAGCATTATCTCCAATTATTTCGCCTTATCTCCCATAATCTCGAATTCTCCCGTAGTACAGGAGCTTATATCTCTTTATCTATCATTATTCAAGCCATTCTCCAAATATTTCTCCTTATCTCCCAGGATCTCCAACTTTCCCATATTATAAAGGCTTATATATTGTCATTTTTCCGCATTATTTCCAATTATTTCGCCTTATCTCCCATAATCTCGAATTCTCCCGTAATACAGGGGCTTATATCTCTTTATCTATCATTATTCAAGCCATTCTCCAAATATTTCTCCTTATCTCCCAGGATCTCCAAATTTCCCATATTATAAAGGCTTATATATTGTCATTTTTCCGCATTATTTCCAATTATTTCGCCTTATCTCCCATAATCTCGAATTCTCCCGTAATACAGGGGCTTATATCTCTTTATCTACCATTATTCAAGCCATTCTCCAAATATTTCTCCTTATCTCCCAGGATCTCCAACTTTCCCATATTATAAAGGATTATATATTGCATTTTCTGTCATTTTTCAGCATTATCCAAGCCATTCTCCAAATATTTCTCCTTATCTCCCAGGATCTCCAACTTTCCCATATTATAAAAGCTTATATATTGTCATTTTTCCGCATTATTTCCAATTATTTCGCCTTATCTCCCATAATCTCGAATTCTCCCATAATACAGGGGCTTATATCTCTTTATCTATCATTATTCAAGCCATTCTCCAAATATTTCTCCTTATCTCCCAGGATCTCCAACTTTCCCATATTATAAAGGCTTATATATTGCATTTTCTGTCATTTTTCAGCATTATCTCCAATTATTTCGCCTTATCTCCCATAATCTCGAATTCTCCCGTAGTACAGGGGCTTATATCTCTTTATCTATCATTATTCAAGCCATTCTCCAAATATTTCTCCTTATCTCCCAGGATCTCCAACTTTCCCATATTATAAAGGCTTATATATTGCATTTTCTGTCATTTTTTTTTTTATTTATTTTTTTTTTTTTCGCATTATCTTCAATTATTTCGCCTTATCTCCCATAATCTCGAATCGTAGTTACGTAGTACAGGGGCTTATATCTCTTTATTTATCATTATTCAAACCATTCTCCAAATATTTCTCCTTATCTCCCAGGATCTCCAACTTTCCCATATTATAAAGGCTTATATATTGCATTTTCTGTCATATTTTGTCCTAAATATATGAATGTTTGTACGTTTCCTATTCTTTCACCTTCTATTAATAGTTCCTGGCTGTTATCTTCAGTTTCGTTGTTCAAACATTTGGTTTTAGTGAAGTTTATTTTTAGATCTATTACCCGAGAGTTATTTAACTCTATTAACATGTCTAGTAATTCTTCTTTTGTGTTATGTACAGCAAAACTTTACTATCTAAGAAGAAGGAAAAATGTGCTGTCTCTAATAATATTCCTTTTACAAGAAAGACAGATCATTATACGACTTGTTAGCTTCCTGTCTGATTGATGTGACGTCAACACTGGAGCAGTTCAAGGTTCAGTGTCAGAATCCTAATCTTTGACATTGGTAGCGTATATGACTCAAGAAGTATTACTACATTTGTATATTTAGCTTTTCTATAAGAACTAAGTAACAAGTTATTTCAGTATTAGTAAATTTCATTCTACAGTCTTTTTTTACCACATCTGGACTTTATTCAAAATATTGGATTGGATACTGCGCGGTATAAAAGTGAAATTTTTGTAAAAGCGTTTTTTTTTCCAATATTTTGGATAGATAAATAATACAAACAACACTTACCAGGTGTACAAATATGAAATGCGGATTTTTTTTCTAAAAAAACATGTTAAATTCGGAAGAATGATAAAAAGTGCTTTATTCAAAGTATGTTCCATCGCTTGTTATACATTTTTCCCATCTTTCGGGAAATTTGTGAAAACCACGCCAGTAAAAATCGAGCCATTTTTTACATCTTCGTACGAACCAAAGCGCTGCTCAGCAAGTGCGTGACCCATCGATGCAAACAAGTGGTAATCGGAAGGAGCCAAGTCTGGTGAGTAAGCCGCATGGGGTAGAACTTCCCAGCTGAGTGCTTCCAACGTGTCTCGAACTGGTTTTGCCGTATGTGATGGAGCACTGTCATGAAGAAAAACGACTTCGAGGCAACACAAAGTCATTTCGGTATTCTGGCCTTTTTTCAAGCAGCGAACAGTTCATATCGGTCAATTGTTGTTGGTAACGTTCAGTATTAATCGTTTCCCCACCTTTTTAACAGCTCCTAATAGACCACGCCCCCCCCCTGCTCACACCAAATACAGAGCATCGTCTTTCTGCCAAAGCGATTCGGTCTTGCGGTCGATGTGGATGGTGCGCCTGGGTCTACCCATGATTTTTTGCGCTTGGGATTCTCAAAATAAATCCACTTTTCATCCCCTATAACTATACGTTGCAAAAACGACTTCCTTTTGTACCGAGCGAGCAAAATGTCAGACGTGTTTTTGCGCTTTTCTATTTGCCTGTCGTTCAACTCATGTGGTACTCATCTACCGGTCTTCTGAATCTTTCTCATCTCTCGTAGCCGATTGGAAACAGTTTGTTGACTAACGCCCAATTGCTCGGCGAGTTGTTTTTGTGTTTGCCAATCATCTTCGTCCAACAATGCTTGCAATTCCACATCTTCGTATTTTTTTGGCAGTTTTCCACGTTCCTTGTCTGCAACATCGAACTCACCACTTTTGAAACGCCGAAACCATCGTTCACACGTATCTTACAATGGAGCATGTTCGCCATAAGCTTCTCGAAGTAATCGGTATGATTCAACAGCAGTTTTCTTCAAATGAAAACAAAAAAATAATGCTGTCCGCGAATGCTCTTTGTTCGGTATAAATTTGGACATATTGAACACAACAACACAACACTATGCACACACTTTTCCAACTTATCACTCGTGCGCATCTGACACTTGTTGATGACACAACAAAATGGCGCAGTGTCAAATCTTTATAGCACAAACTGAATTGGTACATTTGATACTTGTACACCTGGTACTACAAAAATGAATAAAAAGACTTTGTCTTTATTGTCTTACACACAAGGCATAGCTTATTACTTATATTAATGATCATTGTTACTACATGACATGAAAGATTACTTATTCTAACCTAACCTAGGAAATGTGCTTATGTTACAACCTAACTAAACCAACTTATGCTAACTTAAAGCTAGGTTTACAATCTTCTATATGATGGGTGGGGTAGGTCATCGGGTCTCGGGTATTGGTGACGGGCCAAATTAGGAATATCAGAAAGAAGTGATCTAATATTTACAATTCTAGGAATTTAAACCAATGGCCATATCGTAATTTGAAAGAAACTTTCTAGATTGTATAATAATTTGTGATGAAACGTGGATTCATTATTTTGAACCTGAATCCAAATTGCAAAGTTTTAAATGGAAATATCCTAATTCTTCGGCAAAGAAAAAATTCAAAACCTATGCGTTTGTTAATAACATAATATTAACGATGGTCTGAGACTCTTAAGACTCAATTTATTGTGATCATTTAGGTTATCAACATATTGTGAACTATGACTACTAGTCAAACACGCTTCAACAGAAAGTAAAAGGTATGATTCTGCTGCATGATTACGCCCGCCCTCATACCACTCAGAAAACACGAGAAACGATCGAATAATTGGGTTGGGATGTATTGCCACACCCACCTTATAGTCCCGACCTTGCTCCGTCTGATTTTTATCTGTATGGCCTGTCCAAAGAGTTCCACCAAAGTCGAAGACAACGAAGCAGTTAAAAAAGCTGTACAGAAATGGCTCAGACAACAAGGTGAAAAATTCTCCACTAAAGGAATTCGGAAGCTTACAGAACGATGAGAGAAATGCCTAAACATTGATGAAGACTACGATGAAGTGTAAATTTCATTGTCATTCAATATACTTTAAGGTTTTATTTTAAAATGCTTGAAAAGAGCAGCACTCTTCGTGTTCATATTTAGTATTCTTCGCGCAAGGGGCAGCGTAGAAGCTATCTTATTTATTCTCTGTTAGAAACGAATGTAGGTAAGCACAAAAGAGGCACTAGAAAATTAATTGTTGCTGTTTTCTTTGAGATTGTCCACTGTCTAGTATTCAAAGGCACTATTAGTAGTTAAATAATCTCGAGAACGAAGCTCTTGATGCAATAAAACAAGTATGGAGCATATCCACAAATACGTGTATATTTTAGAAAAAAAAATTATTCATGATAAATGTACTTTTTATGAAATCTAAACACATCAAGATAATTTTTAAAAATAATAAAAATTGGCAGGCAGTCTTAATGTAAATTCTGAGTAAGCTTCCGGTTCTACTGACTTTTTTTATTTTATGGGGATGAACGATACCATTTATGATATATCACGCCCAGTCCCGGTCAGGTAGCAACCCTATTAGGCGTTCAGTAGAAAGTTAGTGATGTTACTATAGCGCTATTCTCTGAGGAACGCTGTCATTTTATTATAAATAAACGTTGAATTTAGTAATTATTAAAAACTAACAGAAGATTTGTTTTTTAATTCATATTTTAATATTATATAATTCACAGCAATTGGTCTCGTTAATTACACAGGACCACATTTTTTTCCTCAAACAAGACAAGGTGTCCTATACGTATTTTGGGTCGCTGAAAACAAATCCGTGAAACATAATCTCTAAACTATATAAATAAAATCATCAAAATAAATATCAAGTTTCAAATAAGATAACTTAATTGATAAAAAATATGCCAGCCTAGAGCTTACAAATTAAATTCCGTATATAAACTATAAACTGGCCTAACTTGTAACAAAACCAACAAAACCTAACCTAATCTAACACAGGCCCACAATTTAAATTCTGTATATTTCATTTCGGTCACCATTGTTTGTTTGCTCCATGCCTTCAGGATTTCAGATGGAAGAACTCCAAACCAAACATAACCCAATCCTAAGATCTCTGCACCAAGAACTCCAAACGTGACATAACTTAATGGAAGAATTTTACACCAAAAACTCCGGACCTAATGGAAGAACTTTACACCAAGAACTCTGAAACTAACCTAACCTAATCCTAAGATCTTTACATTAAGAACTCCGAAAGTAACTTAACTATGTCACCGTCTTATTTCTAACCCTAAAAAATAGCTCTAAGTCAGTGAATACCTTCATTCAGTTTCTAACTGAAAATCTCCTTTTTTTGAAGAAAATATAGTGTTGCTGGTAAAAAATGAAACAATATATTTTGATTTCGTTTGTGCTTTTTTTGGTGAGTCCCCTTGCCTCTCACAATGGTGGTGCTTAATTTGAGTGAGTCCATCCACCTCTCACCATCGGGGTGCTTTATTTGGGTGAGTCCTTCCATTAGATTATGTTAGGTTTCATCTGAAATCCAGAAATGATGGAGCAAAACAAACAACAGCATGTATTTAGCGACCGAAATTAAATATATAAAATACAGATTCACAGCATGTTACTTTTCATGCATTTAATAAAAAAAATTGTGGGCCTGTGTTAGGTTAGGTTTTGTTGGCCAGTTTACAGTATATATACGGAATTTAATTTGTAAGCTTTAGGCTTGAAAATTTTTATCAGTTATCTTAGGTTTGAATCTTGATATTTATTTTGGTGATTTTACTTATATAGTTTTGAGATTCTATTTCTTTGATTTATGCAAAAACTAGACGTGCTGGGTGGACACGGACAACGAATTCATTTTTAGTGACCCAAAATACGTATAGGACACCTTGTCTTGTTTGAGTAAAAAAAATTGTAGTCCCGTGTTATTGGATATCCCTCATGCAATAAATACCAGCAACGTAAAAATCAACATAACTTTTTAGTGTTCCGTACGGAACACTTATAAGATCACTTCGGTGTCTGTCTGTCTGTCTGTCTGTCTGTCTGTCACCCCGATTTTCTCCGAAACTATTTGACATAGAAAGGTGAAATTTGGTAATAATATAGGAATTGATGGCCTCATCAGAGCCATGTAGTTTTGAGAATTAAATTTTGACTTAAGGGGTTAGTTTTGGGGGGTGAAGTCGGAAGTGAAAAAAAAATATTTTTACTAGGTCATCGAGTGTGGTGTCAAATGAAAGCTTGTGAAAATACGAGTAAAAAATATATATATAATATTATACTTGCGCGCACTTTTCTGTGTATTATTTTTAAAAAAAATCGCGAAAAAAAAATCGCTGTCCCGGGCCTTATCTCGAAAAGTACTTCGCAAAAAATTTCGAAAAAATTCTGGAATATTCTCCACGGGGTGTAGATTGAACGAAAATTATCACGAGTGCATTACCTTTAATAATTTATATGGTATTTAAAAAAAACAAAAGTTTCAGTTCATCAGATTTCAGTAAATATTGGAAACAAACTTTGTTGAAAACTCATTTGGGGTGTGTTTTGTGAAGTCACTGATCCTTTTATACCACCGTAACATAAATTTTGACTTAAGGGGTTCGTTTTGAGGGGTGAAATCGGAAGTGAAAAAAAATTTTTTTTACTAGGTCATCGAGTGTGGTGTAAAATGAAAGCTTGTGAAAACACGAGTAAAATATATATATATATATATATATATATATATATATATATATATATATAATGTAATACTTGCGCACACTTTTCTTCGTATTACTTTTAAAAAATCGCTGTCCCCTACTTTATCTCGAAAAGTACTGATCAAAAAAATTTTGAAAAAATTATCACGAGTGCATTACCTTTAATAACTTATTTGGTATATAAAAAAAAAAAAAAAAAATCGAGGTCACCAGTTTTCAGAAAAGATTGGAAACAAACTTTGTTGAAAACTCATTTGGGGTGCGTTTTGTGAAGTCGCTGATCATTTTATACCACCCCAACAAAAAATTTTATTTTAAAAACAATCAACGTACGGAACACTAATTGTGCAAGTTCAACTTGCACTTGACCGGTTTTTTTTTATCATATGAACCCAAAATACTTCTATGTTATTAGGTGTAACTAACAGGTGTCTGAGTGAAATAAAGTAGTTTCTTAATTAATAAATATGGCTTGAAAGTAGCAACAAAAAGTTAGATTGCAAAGCATCTATTAACGGATAAGTTGACTTTGGTAGTGATTTAACTTATAATAACGGTTTTCAGTAAATACATAAATAAAAACAAAATTAATTGATGATTAATCATTAGCAAATTTTTAAAGAATAAATAAGCCAAGTGAACCAGTTTAAAATAAAAGGACATGCATTTACTGTACATCACGTACACGATAGTTTGGGAGATAAATTATTATTCTTTCCTTACATACGCTACCCCTTAAACGTGACATTTTTTCAATTTTTTTGGTGCTCGACTATTTTCAAAGAAAGAGAAGAAATCTTTATAAATGTTTTAATGGGTTATTACTTATACGTAATTCAAATCTAGGATTATTTTAATTTCGTCTTTATTTTCAATTTTGGCGTGTGCGGAAGGGGAATAAGACCTTCCATCCTTCTCTAGGACAAATTTTACGGCCAAATTATATATCTGTACACTCATTCTTTTCTTTTCAGTTGAGGTTGATAATAGAAAGCTGCGACGATTTTCTAATTTTTTTAATTTCAAGAGTCTTTTAAACAGCATTCAATATGCTATCCCGTTGTGAGTTATCTTCCGGTCTCTCCTTTAGTTATTTTTAGAAAAAACCAGAATATATGTATCGTGGTTCGCACTTTTTACTTCTGTCCCCTATTTCCTTTTGTAACTACGGGGGGACCATTTTAGAACATTGTAAACAAAAGAGCACAGAGAAGATATATACAGCAACTAAAATTGGGAGGTATTATTTTTTTGTTTTTTGTTTAGACAACTCACATGGACAAGTTTGTTGTTCAAACAACTCCCATGCACAAGTAAGGGAATAAATATAAGAGCGGAAGCAACTCAATTATTTGCGATTTGCGGATGATATTATGCTTATATTTAACAGCAAAGAAGAATTTGAGGAAATGCTGAACGAACTTAATAACAAATCCAGAAAGATTGGGCTGAAGATACACATCGCCAAAACCATGTTCATGATAAATGACAACAATTGATAAACAAGCAGTACTGAACAATGGAAACGCCAAAATCACAAGAACGGATATATATATATATATATATATATATATATATATATATATATATATATATATATATATATATATATATATATATAGGGTGCGGTGCCAAAATCCGGACAAAATTCAATTTGAATTTCCCGCCGTTCTATACCACTTCGAGAGGTCGCGATTGGCATCCAAATAGCTTGACGCATGTACTAAACATTCATAACCTCGAAACAGTCGCAATGTTGAAACCAAGCACGGAGTATAATCTAAGAGTTGTTAAGACGTCCGAAATCATTTAACGAGCTCAGGAGCTGATTTTTGAGGATCCAGGGCAGTCGATCCGGAACGCGTGGTTGAAAGGGTCACTAACAAGTTTAGACATCCAAACGTCGCATCACTGAGAGCCGCTATTGAAGCAGCATTCGCCGATATGGAGCGTGACTCATTAAAACGGGCTTGCGACCGCTTCAGATTGAGAATCGTCTCCATTCTCAATCTGAAGCGGTCATATCATTCAAGCAGAAGTAAGTTATATTGAGTAAATGTGTTCTTTATGACCTAATAAACAATTTAGTAAAAAAAATAATTATAAACTGCTCCATTTTTGCAATAAAAATTATGTTTCAAAGAAATGTTTAATTTTTCCGGATTTTGGCGCCGCACCTTATATATATATATATATATATATATATATATATATATATATATATATATATATATATATATATATTCTTGAACAAAAAATACCAATATCCAAAGAAAATTTGAAATCGGAATGATTTTTGGCGTCGATTCATAACTGTTGACAAAACATGGATTTATCACACACACCAGAGATGAAAGAACAGTCCAACAATTGATTTTCCGTAGCCTCAAAGAAGACTTAGGCAACTTTATCGGCCAATAAAGTCATGATCACAATGTTTTGAGATGCACACGGCATAATCCACGTCGATTACTTTGAAAAGAGCAAGATGATTAATGGGGAATATGATGTCAACTTATTAGATCGTTTCAACCATGCTGTGAAAGAAAAACACACATTTGGAGAAGAAAATTCTCTTTCATTAAGACAATGCACGCGTGCACACTTGTATCATCGCCAGGCAAAATTCCTTGAGTTAGGATATGAATTGCTTCAGCATCCATCATATTCGCCAGATTTGGCCCCCATCTATTATTTGCTATTTGCGAATATGAAAAAATGGCTCGGTGGAAAAAAATTTGGCTCAAATGATCAGGTGATTGCTGAAACAAACGCCTATTTTGAAAGGTTAAAGAAATTGTATTTTTTAAATGGGATACAAAAGATAACAAAACATATTATTAAGTCGAATGTTTTTTTCTTGTCAGGGCCAGGTACTTATCGTACAACCCTCGTATTTTGTATATTAAAATTATTTAAACACATTAACCTGCAACGAGTGGTTAATGATCTAGAAATATAATTTAAATACACATTACAAAATTTAATAAATAAATTTGATTCTCTCTCTAAGATTTAATTTATTCTTCAATTATTTTAAATGGAGCAAAAAATTGTTAATGCCGATGACTAAAATTGGGTCTCGAGAACAGTCTCGGGGCATACAGTCAATTCAGAGTGTTCACTATTCAGACATACGAATGCATTCTGATTATTATCATTACCTTAACAGTATTTCTAGGTCAGGGGGGTCATTTTAAAACAATTTATTTAGTTGAGCACACCGTTCAATTGAATACATTATACTCTTAATGTAACTATGAAAATATATATATATATATATATATATATATATATATATATATATATATATATATATATATATATATATATATATATATATATATATATATGTATATATATATATATATATATATATATATATATATATATATATATATATATATATATATATATGTATATATGCATATATATATATATATATATATATATATATATATATATATATATATATATATATATATATATATATATATATATATGTATATATGCATATATGCATATATACGAGGCTGGTTTGAAAAGTCCGTGCAAAAATAAAAACTACTTATATGTTTGGGGTAAACCTTTTTTATTTTTCGACATAGTCTCCTTTTAGGCTTATACACTTCGTCCAACGATGTTTTAGTTTGTTGATCCCTTCCGAATAATGGGATTTGTCCAAGTCTGCAAAATATCCATTAGTGTCTGCAATCACCTCCTCGTTTGAATAAAATCTTTGTCCCGCCAGCCATTTCTTCAAATTGGGGAACAAATAGTAGTCCGAGGGAGCCAAGTCTGGAGAATAGGGGGGATGTGAAACGAGTTGGAATCCTATTTCCATTAATTTTGCGACCACAACTGCTGAGGTGTGTGCTGGTGCGTTGTCGTGATGGAAAAGGACTTTCTTGTGGGCCATTCGCGGGCGTTTTTCTTGCAGCTCGGTTTTCAAACGGTCCAATAACGATGAATAATATTCACCTGTAATAGTTTTACCCTTTTCTAGATAGTCGATGAGGATTATCCCTTGCGAATCCTAAAAGACAGTCGCCATAATCTTTTCGGCCGAAGGAACGGTCTTCGCCTTTTTTTGGTGCAGATTGCCCCTTGGTAACCCATTGTTTAGATTGTTGTTTGGTCTCAGGAGTATAGTAATGTATCCAAGTTTCATCCACGGTAACGAAACGACGCTTAAAGTCCTCCGGATTCTTCTGGAACAGCTGCAAACCATCCTTGCAACACTTCACACGATTCCGTTTTTGGTCAAGCGTGAGCAATCGCGGCACCCATCTTGCGGATAGCTTTCTCATGTCCAAATGTTTATGCAAAATATTATGTACCCGTTCAGTCGAGATGCCCACAGCACTAGCAATCTCACGCACCTTAACTCTTCTGTCATCCATCACCATATCATGGATTTGATCAATGATTTCTGGAGTCGTAACCTCCACAGGCCGTCCAGAACGTTCAGCGTCACTTGTGCCCATATGGCCAGTCCGAAAACTTTGAAACCACTTATAAACTGTTCTAATCGAAGGTGCAGAGTCACCATAATGTTTATCAAGCTTCTCTTTAGTCTCCTGAGGCGTTTTGCCTTTCATAAAGTAATGTTTAATCACCACACGAAATTCTTTTTCGTCCATTTCTTGAAAATCACTTGACTTCCTTGATTCACACGAATGCCAAACACAAAGAAATAGACCAATATGGCTGAAACTTGGTGTGCGTTCATTCAAGAGATGTTACTAACTAAACATGACCTCGATACGCGCCGATGGTGCTATATATATATATATATATATATATATATATATATATATATATATATATATATATATATATATATATATATATATGCATATATATATATATATATATATATATATATATATACTTATATATATATATATATATATATATATATATATATATATATATATATATATATATATATATATATATATGGCCTTTTATCATGTTTTTTGTGATACCTACTACCTGGCCAACAAAAAAGCAAATTTTATTATTTTCAGCAGATACGAATTAACTGCTGTAAGTAATTTCTCAAACAACCTTATAATTTATTAAATCATATTTCAAAAACGAATGTCTTAACTTTATTTCTCTGTACCTTGTTTGCATTTTTAGAATCCAGAAGAAGCTACCATTAGGCAACCAAAGCTCGATAACAAAAATAAAAAGCAGATACGAGGCTGGTTTGAAAAGTCCGTGCAAAGTCCGAGAGATGGCACCACCGGCGCGTATCGAGGTCATGTTTAGTTAGTAGCATCTCTTGAATGAACGCACACCAAGTTTCAGCCATATTGGTCTATTTCTTTGTGTTTGGCATTCGTGTGAATCAAGGAAGTCGAGTGATTTTCAAGAAATCGACGAAAAAGAATTTCGTGTGGTGATTAAACATTACTTAATGAAAGGCAAGAGGCCTCAGGAGACTAAAGAGAAGCTTGATAAACATTATGGTGACTCTGCACCTTCTATCAAAACAGTTTATAAGTGGTTTCAAAATTTTCGGACTGGCCATATGGGCACAAGTGACGTTCTGGACGGTCTGTGGAGGTTACGACTCCAGAAATCATTGATCAAATCCATGATATGGTGATGGATGACAGAAGAGTTAAGGTGCGTGAGATTGCTAGTGCTGTGGGCATCTCGACTGAACGGGTACATAATATTTTGCATAAACATTTGGACATGAGAAAAGCTATCCGCAAGATGGGTGCCGCGATTGCTCACGCTTGACCAAAAACGGAATCGTGAACCGATTTGAACCGTTCGCTGCTTAAAAAAAGGCTAGAATACCGAAAGAGGCAACACAAAGTCATCTTTCTTCATGACAATGCTCTATCACATACGGCAACAACCAGTTCGCGACACGTTGGAAGCTCTCAGCTGGAAGTTCTACCCCATGCGGCTTACTCACCAGACTTGACTCCTTCCGATTTACCACTTGTTTGCATCGATGGGTCACGCACTTGCTGAGCAGCGCTTTGGTTCGTACGAAGATGTGAAAAAAAATGGCTCGATGAATGGTTCGCAGCAAAAGGGGAAGATTTTTTACTGGCGTGGTATTCACAAATTGCCCGAAAGATGGAAAAAATGTATAACAAGCGATGAGCATACTTTGAATAAAGCACTTTTTACCATTCTTTTCCGAATTTAACATGTTTTTTTTTTAGAAAAAAAATCCGCATTTTCATACTTGTACACCTGGTATTCTTAGCGCATATTTTATTCCTACCCACTGTTCTTTCATTTCTTAATCCATCTCATGCTGCGCTTCACCGTATTACGACTCATTAGCCGAGCTAAAAATCGACAAACGAGAAAACAAAACTTCGGGTACTTATTCCCGTACTGGTGTAACATCGTGGTAAGATAAAATTTTCAGTTCTGTATACTGCTATTATAACAATATGTTTGTCAGCAATTTTTCTTGGAATAACTTGATGGATGTCGTTGCTTTTTTCACTATCCCTTATAAGATTTCGCATGGATGGATATAGTTTATAAAATGAAAATATAATTTCAAAAACCGGTCAAGTGCAAGTCGAACTTGCACATTCACTGTTCCGTACGTTGATTGCTTTTAAAATAAAAAATTTTGTTACGGTAGTATAAAATGATCAGTGACTTCACAAAACACAGCCCAAATGAGTTTTCAATAAAGTTTGTTTCCAATCTTTACTGAAAACTGATGACCTTGAAATTTTTGTTTTTCTTGTATACCATATAAATTATTAAAAGTAATGCACTCGTAATAATTTTCGTTCAATCTACACCCCGTGGAGAATATTCCAGAATTTTTTCAAAATTTTTTGATCAGTACTTTTCAAGATAAGTTGGGGGGGACAGCGAATTTTCGCGATTTTTTAAAAATAATACAAAGAAAAGTGTGCGTAAGTATTACATTATATATATTTTTTTTACTCGGGTTTTCACAAGCTTTCATTTGACACCACACTCGATGACCTAGTAAACAAATTTTTTTTCACTTCCGATTTCACCCCCCAAAACTAACCCCTTAAGTCAAAATTTAACTTTCAAAATTACACGGCTCTGATGAGGTCATTAATTCTTATATTATTACCAAATTTCAACTTTCTGTGACAAATAGTTTCGGAGAAAATCGGGTGTGACAGACAGACGGACGCACAGTGTGTCGCGTAGAACATGCTAGGTGGACAAAATTCATGTTATGATTTCCAGGAAATCTTATTTGCAAAACGTAAACAACACCCCCAAACCCCGAATTCCGAGAAAAGGTTGTTTATCAAATTTGCAAGTGGCGAGTCATAAGCGTCAGAAGTCAGGTAATGAGTTTAATGCAGCTCTTTCAATCAATCAGTTGCAATTTTTAGCGACACTTTCGTGCACATCTTATGGTGACATACTATAATATTGTGAAAGTTTTTGTGATGAATATTAATACTGAGGGTAAGTACTATTTTTTTAATGTATTTTTTTAATTAGAATCTATTAATTTGAATTTTTAGTATTTTTTTTAAATAGCGTATATATTTTTACCGTGTTTTTTTTTAAAAAAAAACTTTGAAAGTTCAGAATATACAGACATTCACCTCTATCCGGGCTAGTTTTTAGATATTACACAGAAATAACTTTATTCTTCCAAAAAATACACATATTGTTTAGCACACTTCAGTACAACATGTTTGTTTTTCTTTTTTTCCAGAACACGTTTACTCTATTTCAAGGGTAGCCTTTTTTGAGGAGTGGTTCAAACACACGAAGAATGAAAAAAACTCGCGTGTATATGACTTTCTTTCTTCAAAATTTCACTTTGGTGACATTACTGAAAGCAGCCAAAAAGAAATAAAGTTGAAGATATCCAACTTGTCTAATAAGTTTGGTGCCAAATGGTTGGCTTCAGGAAAGTCGAAGGAGCGTTTTTTAATTAAAAATAAGAATTGGTTGGATGAAGCAGACATACAGTTTACTGCGAGTTCTTTTGCGCCACAACCTTCAACATCAAGTGAGAATGTGACTCCTGCAGGAAGACCTCGCAAAGATTTCGAGGAATCGTCGTTTAAGACGAAGAAACGTCGCGTCGTGGATCTCGTAGAATCCCGAAGTGTCAGTGAATTGGTGACTGCTGCCAAAATTGCTGTGCGTTCAGCAAGGCAAAGGAAAATTGCCAATGTGATTAGAGACATTAGTGAGAGCCCAGATAATATTATTAAGTCTAAAAATACCAGTTCCGTTAATCCTAGGCAATTAAGTAGTGACGAAGCCTTAGCTTACTATATAGATTCTAAGTCAACAACGCATTCTTACAAACAAACTAGGAAGTGGTCCATGAAGGCGGGGCATAATGTGTTTCCGTCATATTTTAGTTTAAAAAGGTCCAAACAGGCCTGTTACCCTGCAGCGGAGCACATTGCTATAACAGAAACTCGTGCTGAAATAAATTTGCAAGCCTTATTAAATAAAACAGTGGAACGTCTAGTATTAGCACAGAATGAAGTTATCAGCAGTGTGCTCCCAACAAGTTCATCGTTTACACTTGTTAGTATATGGGGATGTGATGGAAGTTCTGGGCACAGCACATACAAACAGAGATTTGAGAACACTGAATATACAGACGAGTTTCTTTTCGCATTTTCTTTAGTTCCCCTTAAGTTATATGATGGGTCCAAAATTATTTGGCAAAATCCTCGGCCTTCATCAACTTTGTATTGTCGCCCAATCAAATTTATATTTGCCAAAGAAACGAACGACTTCACGTTAGTGGAGACAAATAGATTGTGGGAAGAAGTTAATGCTCTTCTTCCAACACTTATCAACTACTGATTTTTCATCTGGTTATTATTAAAAATAATAATACAGTGTCTTTCATTTAGTTGCACATTCAAGTTTGTAGAAAAATTCGTGCACATACGCAGAATATTTTGTTTTTGTTATACAATGTTTTGTGCAGCTGGACAAAAAATACAGGTAAGCGAAATGCAGCTAAATGAAAGACACTGTATTATAATTTTTAATTCTAATAACCATACAAAATACCCTTGCCCTTTATGTTAGTTCCGTTATCTACCTGCTAAGCTGAAGCAATCCTACCGCGATATGCAAGAGTGGCTGTATCACACACAAATTTTATCGATATTGAGTACCTGCGGTAAATTGTGAATAAAACCCACATTTATTAACCGATTTTCATGATTAATACCTTATTTTATTTTCCAGATACGCAGCTGTCAGAAAAATGTATAATATTTTGTTTTTCTTTTGTTATTGCGCTTTTTTACCGAAAAAAATAATGAATTTTACACGAAAAAAAATTTTTTCTCTCCATTAATTTCTAAATAACTCCAAAACGATAAAAAATAGAATAAAATAATATTCAATCAACTTTAATAAAATTTTGTTACGCATTTTTTAATGTTTTATTTATAAAAATCTGACAAGTTGTTCCCGAGTTATCGTTAAATATGTCTGCGTTGCCGACTAATTTAGGGGAAAAAAATTAGCCACGCCCATAAAAAAAAAACCAACGCGATGAATTTTTTCTTAAAATAACGTAATATGCCTAGAATATACATAAACAATTGAAATAAGTGAAAAAATAATTTTGTCCAGCTAATTTGTACTAGTCGACACACTGTGGGACGGACGGACAGACAGACAGACACCGAAGTCATCTTATAAGTGTTCCGTACGGAACACTAAAAAATGAGGTATCCAACATAGCGGTTTCCTAATTTATACAATTAGTCGATACTTACTAGAAATCCATTGTAAATTAATAGCAATGGAAAAGAATTTTTGTTAAGATTACCACTTTATTTTATTAATATAAGGATCGTTTCGACACCACCGTGTCTTCTTCGAATGACATAAAACTACCAAAGATTGTACAGTTACCAGTTTTCTTTTTTAATTTTAACTATGAACTTTATCTTTGGTAAAAATTTGTCTATAAATCTGCACCCCGCAATTATACACAGCCTTTGGTAGAGAGTCAGTATGCACTTAATATTGTGGTTGACAACCATCAGAGAAGCAATACTCGTTGTTTCTTACGGCTTTAAGGAAAAATGAAGGATGACACTCAACAGTGTTACCACATATTGAAAAATTATCAAAATCAGTGAAAACATACTCGAATTATTAAATTTTCAAGAAGCAGCTACTTGAATTTCACCCACGTCGTATAGTAAAGTGATTGTAGGGTTTCAGGCATAATAGAAATGATGCAAGAAGTTGCATGCATATGTGACCTTTTCTGTAGGTTGCGTTCAGTTTGTAAGAGGAGGAAATCAATTTGTTTTGTAATAAACCGTTATACGACGTGGGTCTAAAGGTTCAAAACTAAAAAAAGAAAAATAAATGCTACTACTGTTTTTAATAATAGTAATAATAAACGTTTTAATTAGTTTACAACATAAAGGGTATTAAGGGGGGTCTCGTTGCGTTGGTCCACTGGGGTCCGGTATTTTAAGACAAAATCCTTCCTGGCTAGGGTTGGCATTACTTGACCTGTTTTTCGACTAAATAAATATTCAGTATTTCGTAGACTTACTAATTTTTTCATAAAAATAGATTCTACCTATTTATTACATAAATCAGTGCAAAGTTTGTATCAGGACGATATTATAACATAGTATAAAGACTACTCAGTATATATCGCCACTACACCAAACACTTTATTTTTGCACTCGACGCGCGTTTCGCTAACCATGTTAGCTTCATCAGGATCGATGATTGCCAATAATCTCTATATTTTTATTCCCCTATGCATTCTTTTTATAGACGGTTGATAATCTTAATAATGTCAATTTTGAGTAAACAAAATATACGATTATAGTAATTTATCTTTCATGTTATATTTACTCACTGCATGATGAACTCTTTTGACACTAGAAAGGACATACAACCTTCTTCTTAAGACATAAGCTCCTGTCAGTTCAGGTTAGTTCAAGTTAGTTCATGTTATAACGTATTGACTTCACCCCCACCGCGCTCCCCCGCCACCTGCAACACGAGTTACACTTAATGCTTATTGTTTTCAATACCTGTTATTCACATTGCCGGCTGTACATTTGGTATTATGGTAATTTGTCTTTTATTTTGTACTGTACCTAATCTCTTATCGGCATTTCATAGAATGCCTGAATTATACACTTCGCCAGTAACATATATATATATATATATATATATATATATATATATATATATATATATATATATATATATATATATATATTATATAATTTCTTTGCGAAGATAGGAGAAAACAATGGCTAGTAAAATTATCTCTAAGAAACAATTCAAAACAGTATAAAAATACAACATAATTTGAATAAATGCCTCTTCTTAAAACCAGTAAATGAAAAAGAACTGATATTAAACATATAATCCTTAAAATCAAACTCCTCCCCCGGTGAGGATCGCATAACTGTAAAATTAATTAAAGCGATCCACATGCACCACGACCCCTATCCCTTTAAGTAACTTTTCAAAATTATGGGAAAAATGTTTAAAAGCACGTCTGGTTAATTTTCTCGATTCACAGAATGTCCTTTTTAATGAACAATTTGGTTTTAGACGATAGTATACAACTCACTAGTCGAGTCAATTTTGAGGTATTGTGTAGTAGTTTGGGGAGGTCTTAATGATGATATGGTGCAGGTTTTAACAGTATGCCAAAACAAAATTCTCAAAATCATTTTAAACAAAAACAATCAATATCCTACAGTTGACCTTTATTCTCACCTTGATGTCTTAAATTTTAGAAGACTATTTGTAAGTACAAGCCTTTTTTTCTATAAAAAAATTAAACACATCTTTGGAGAACTAGACCATCACTACAACACCCGCTCTAAAATAAATTATAATTTACAGTCACACTTTTTCTACAAATCACACTTGCAAAAAAACATACTATTTTTACTTCCCAAGTTTTTAGGAATGCTACCTTTAAACCTTAGGGCAAAAATTGAAAAAATGAATACAATGGGCGGTTAAATTTCGAAATAAAAAATTTTATCATTCACAACTATGACAATAATAACACCCCCTGGATCAAAGCCAAGGAAGGCAAAGATAAACATGTGACAGAACAGGAAAATTCCACATTAACTACTGTGGGACCAAAGAGCATGATGAGGCGCCTGGATGCACGAAGTTCCGGAGGTAGAATGGCCCCCCGTTCGGATCTCCGGGTAGGGGCTGGTTCGGAGGCGGCGACTTGCAGACATCATAATTTTAAGATAGATTTTTGCAACATACGAGGTATAAACTCGAACATAAATTCAGTGCATCAACACCTGCAATCAGATAAACCTCATGTACTCGCTTTATGTGAAACCAAGGTCAGTCCATCGACCAGCACGGTCAACTATCTTTATCCTGGGTACGACTTCTATTCCCGATTTAGGCGTAACTTTGGAATCTGTCTTTTTGTCAGAAGCGACCTCTCTTGTCAACGAGAAGAAGCTCTGGAGCCCCCAAACTTTGATGTTATGTGGTTAAAAATAACGACTCAACAAACCACAAGGTTCATCTGTATCCTGTATCGACCACCAAGTGATACCAATTTTCGAACACTTTTCGCTTCTCTTGCAGACACCATCGATTATTTACAAAGTAACTATCCAAGTGCCGAAATTGCCATCCTGGGCGACTTTAATGTCCACAATATCAACTGGCTCAAATATTCGAATACTACCGACGAACAAGGTCGTGAAGCTGAATCATTCTCAATCAGTTATGGCTTAACTCAGCTTATTGACGAACCAACACGGATCCCTGATCGAGACGGGGAGTTCGCCAGTCTTCTTGATCTGTTTTTAACCACCAATCCGGAGATTTACACGGTCACCGTAAATCCGCCGTTAGGTTCTTCCGACCATAAACTGCTTTCGACATCGAGTATCCTGCCAATCAGTGACAGAGAGGCGCCTAGGCCGCGCAAGATTTGGCACTACAAATCTGCTAAATGGGAAGATCTCATGGAATACTTTCGAACTTTCCCCTTGGATGGACGTTTGTTTTCGATCCGATAACCCATCTGACTGCGTCAGGGAGGTCTCCGATGTTATTTTGGCTGGTATGGAAGCTTACATCCCTTTTTTCGAAAAAATGCTCCTCCAACGGCAAACCTTGGTTCGACCGAAAATGCAAAGAAGCTGTTGCTTCTAAACTTATTGCCTACCGACAATGGCGTGAAAATCCTAACACCTTAAATCGAAATATCTTTGTTCATGCCCGGAACAGATGCAAGGGAATTATCGACGAGGCCAAGGAGGCACACAATCAACGAATTAGAAACAAGCTTCTCGCTTGTCCCAACAATTCCAGGTCCTTTTGGGCAGTCGCTAAGGCAGTTAGTCAAAACTTTACCAAATCCACCATACCACCACTCACACGGCCAGATAATTCCATTGCAACCACACCTGTTGAGAGAGCGAACTTGTTGGCTGAACTCTTTGCTTCACATTCTACTGTCGATTTCCAAGGAAAAACACCACCTACTATTCCCATATTGCAGTCAAGGATGCCCGATGTTGTCTTCAGACAGCGCATCATAAAGCGTATTTTAATGAAGCTAGACACCAAGAAGGCTTCTGGCGCTGACGGAATACCTGCTATAGTTCTCAAAAACTGTGCAAGGGAACTAACACCAGTTTTCTGTAGACTTTTTAACCTATCCTACAGAAAGGGAATATTTCCGTCCTGCTGGAAATGTGCCACGGTTCAGCCGATACCTAAAAAAAGGTAAGAAAACCTTGCCAAATAACTACCGACCAGTTGCACTGCTTTCAATAATATCGAAAGTCATGGAAAAGGTTATCAATGAGCATTTTCTAAAATATCTCGAACGATTCAATATTATTAGCGATCACCAATATGGTTTTCGTAAACATAGATCAACAGGAGATCTTCTGACTTATGTAACACATGTTTGGAACAACGCAATTGAACACTTTGGAGAATCTCGAGCGGTTGCTCTTGACATATCCAAGGCATTCGACCGTGTTTGGCACGATGGACTGTTGGCTAAGTTGCGCTCTTATGGTATGTCTGAAAGGTTCTGTTTGTGGCACTCATGTTTCCTCAGAGAGCGTTCTTTACGAGTGGCGGTCGACGGATTTCTTTCTAACACCCTCACTATCAACGCCGGTGTGCCCCAGGGCTCCATACTGTCTCCTACTCTCTTTCTCATTTACATTAACGATCTGCTGGAAAAGACCGGGAATCCAATCTATAGCTTTGCAGACGACAGTACGCTTGTCTCTTCATTCACCTTGAACGCTCGGACATCGGCTGCTCAGGCGAATATCCGCAGACAGCAGGAGGTCGTTCAACTTAACAAAGACCTGGAAGAAATTCTATCTTGGGGTGACAGTAACCAAGTGGAATTTAACGCTACAAAAACCCAAGCGGCAGTTTTTTCTAAAAAAGTTAACGTTGCGGAACCCGACATAGTTATGTCGGGGCACTCCATTCCCCTAGCATCGTCGCTCAATTTGTTGGGCGTTGGTTTGGGAGCAAATATGTCTTGGCATGAACATGTTGCAGGCATAGCAAGGAAAGCTTCTCAAAAATTGGGAATATTATTTAGAACCAGAAAGCTTTACACCCCACAGCAACTGTTAATTCTTTACAAAGCCCAAATTCGACCAACTATGGAATACTGCTCCCACGTTTGGGGCTCCGCTCCCAAATATACACTGCATTTGTTGGATTCTGTTCAGAGAAGAGCGGTCCGTCTGATTGGGGACCCGGAATTGACCGGCGGCCTTGATTCGCTGGAACATCGAAGAACGGTTGGCGACTTGAGTCTGTTCTACAAGTATTTTCATGGAAAGTGTTCGAAGGATGTAGCCCGCTTAATTCCTCCCAACGCGGTGCATGTTAGAAATACACGTCGCGCTGGTGCTTCGCATCCGTATGAGGTTCAGCTTGTTACTCCGCGTACGACGCTTTTCAAGCAATCTTTTATATGGAGAACGTCATCCCTTTGGAATAATTTGCCCAGCGCTGTGTTTCCCACCGAGTACAATTTACAGCGATTCAAGAACAACGTGAATCGCTTTTTCCGCACTCGTGCCGCTCCTGGAGCGCTTTAGGGACTTCCCTGCAGCACGTGTGCTAGACCAATAAAAAAAAAAAAAAAAAAAAAAAAAAAAAAGGTTTAAAAAGTTAACGAAACCGTAGAAAAGGAAAAAATTTCGATTTCTTTTGCTTCACCAGGCTGCAACCCTGGTCCTTAGGGTTTCGTGGTTGCTCCGTCTTTTGGTTTCCCCTTATGTGCTCCTTCTTATATAATAGAATACTTCTTATAATCGAATGTGTTCTTTTCACTTGTAAAATATGTATCAAAAACGAATATTTAATTTCTGGAACATATGTTTACTACCATACAAGAAGGACTTCGAATACAGGCCAACGAATGGTCTAGTGAAGTTTTTTACTCCGTAGTAGACAATAAGGATATGATGTGTAAACACCTGAATTATGTTAACTTTATGTATTGTAATGTAATGTAAAAAACTTATTGAAATATATTGAATATTGAATATATATATATATATATATATATATATATATATATATATATATATATATATATATATATATATATATATTTGGGCTTGAGGGAAATCATCAAGATGCCCAAAAATATATGGATTACCGAAAGTCCATAAACAAGGAGCACAAACAAGCTTTAGCGAAACACCTAGCTATTACTCTGCAACCTCATGTGGAAAAAGCCGCATCTTACGTGAAAAATCCCTAACATTTTATTCAAATCATAAAAAACCATGCAGCTAGAGAAAAATGATTACTAGTCAGTTTTGATGTCATATCCCTTTTCACGCAAGTACCAGTTACCGAAGCACTGTCTATCATAGAGACGAAATACAACCTGCCCGAATACGTCATCAGTCTATCAAAACACTGCCTCGCTAATACATACTTCGTCTATTCAGGCCAAAGATACGAACAAATAGAAGGTGTCCCGATGGGCTCTCCATTGTCACCAGCACTACCTAATCTATACATGGAGCATTTCGAAACACTAGCTCTAGAAACTGCTTCACATAAACCGAAAACATGGCTACGTTACGTACTACTCAGTATATATCACCACTACACCAAACACTTTATTTTTGCACTCGACGCGCGTTTCGCTAACCATGTTAGCTTCATCAGGAGCGATGATTGACGTAGATGACACATTTGTGGTATGGCAACGCGGTGAAGACAACTTAAACAAGTTCCTGGAACACCTTAAAAATATACATCCAAACATTAAATTTACAATGGAATGAGAAGTAGCAGAACAACTACCATTCCTAGATGTCCTTACTGTCTTCACTAGAGTTGAATTAACTGCTAAATTTTTGTAAGTAATTTCTCATACAGTCTTATAATTTATTGAATCACATTTCAAAAACGAACGTCTTAAGTTTATTTTTCTGTACCTTGTTTGCATTTTTAGAATCCAGTAGAAGCTACCATTAGGCAGCGAAAGCTCGATAACAGAAATAAAAAGCTGAGTCTTGATAAACGAATCTACAGAGTGCTAAAAAGCACTTTATCTAGCAACGCGCGAGTACTATTTGTTACACGAGTTGTTTATGTTATCACTGATGAAGGTTTATTCATCAAATTATTAACAAAACATACGCATAAAATACATTTAACCTTTATTTTGATAAATATTCTAGGTGTATTGAACTGTTGTATATTCAGGCAGTTCTGCAGGTAAAGACTTTTGAAGAAATCTTCCAAGGTTATGTGAAGGATTAGCAAATTTCTACAACAGCGCCTTTATTATTATTATTAATAATAATTCTTAATAAAAGACAAATACCTAATTAATAGTTTTAATTACGTGAAATTATAAAGTAAATTTCTCCGATTTACAATGGCCAAATAAGTCGAAACATCAATAACTTTTCACTCTGTCGTCTGATTCGATCTCAACGACTAAAGACATTAGACAAATTCTGTGCTTTCTAACTAAATATTTATGTTAATATTTACTATATTCGAGTAATATTGGGTAACTAAACTGCTCGTCAAAAGAAAACGATTCGCCGGTGCCGCGTATTTAGGATCATTTTAAAATATCTCTTCTTCCTTCTCCTTTTAATAGACAGTTGCCTGTCTTCACCTATCTGACAATTGATTGGTTGTCGTTTCAACATTTTTGGGGTCTACAGACATTTTGGTCTTTCTGTTGGTGACCTCTCAATTGTGACTTTGGTCATTTTTTATTCTGTCTGATCGTTCCATTGTATCTTATTATTTAACATCCAATCATTTACATTTTATCTATTTTGCAGGTCCTTCTAATGTTATCACGACTCCCTCGCACTATTAAGGTTTTCCTAGTAGTATGCCTACTATTTTTATTTCCGTTCTTTCGGCTATTTGCTTTTCGATCTAGATCTAATTGTAAATTCGAGATTTCATTTTAATTCTTACCTGTTTAGTTTGCTATACTGCACTGTTTAAATATGTCACTGCTTTCATCGTCATTTCTCACTTCTTTGAGAATATCACCAAAACTCAATGAAATAACAGGTTAAATAAATTTGGTATAACAGTTCACTGGAAGTTTGCTCTGAATTAATCTCCGGACCCATCAATTATCAGAAAGTATGTGACCCGCCCAACTTCACTTCAATCTGCTTTTCTCTTAGCTACATCAGTTATCTTGGAGCTTCTTCCAATGTCTTTATTAGTCCGCCTATCTCTCAATGAAATAACCTATATATATATATATATATATATATATATATATATATATATATATATATATATATATATATATATATACGAGGCTGGTTTGAAAAGTCCGTGCAAAGTCCGAGAGATGGCACCACCGGCGCGTATCGAGGTCATGTTTAGTTAGTAGCATCTCTTGAATGAACGCACACCAAGTTTCAGCCATATTGGTCTATTTCTTTGTGTTTGGCATTCGTGTGAATCAAGGAACTCGAGTGATTTTCAAGAAATGGACGAAAAAGAATTTCGTGTGGTGATTAAACATTACTTTATGAAAGGCAAAACGCCTCAGGAGACTAAAGAGAAGCTTGATAAACATTATGGTGACTCTGCACCTTCGATTAGAACAGTTTATAAGTGGTTTCAAAATTTTCGGACTGGCCATATGGGCACAAGTGACGCTGAACGTTCTGGACGGCCTGTGGAGGTTACGACTCCAGAAATCATTGATCAAATCGATGATATGGTAATGGATGACAGAAGAGTTAAGGTGCGTGAGATTGCTAGTGCTGTGGGCATCTCGACTGAACGGGTACATAATATTTTGCATAAACATTTGGACATGAAAAAGCTATCCGCAAGATGGGTGCCGCGATTGCTCACGCTTGACCAAAAACGGAATCGTGTGAAGTGTTGCATGGATGGTTTGCAGCTGTTCCAGAAGAATCCGGAGGACTTTAAGCGTCGTTTCGTCACTGTGGATGAAACATGGATACATTACTATACTCCTGAGACCAAACAACAATCTAAACAATGGGTTACCAAGGGGGAATCTGCACCAAAAAAGGCGAAGACCGTTCCTTCGGCCGGAAAGGTTATGGCGACTGTCTTTTGGGATTCGCAAGGGATAATCCTCATCGACTATCTGGAAAAGGGTAAAAAAACTATTACAGGTAAATATTATTCATCGTTATTGGACCGTTTGAAAACCGAGCTGCAAGAAAAACGCCCGCAATTGGCCCACAAAAAAGTCCTTTTCCATCACGACAACGCACCAGCACACACCTCAGCAGTTGTGGTCGCAAAATTAATAGAAATAGCATTCCAACTCGTTTCACATCCCCCCTATTCTCCAGACTTGGCTCCCTCGGACTACTATTTGTTCCCCAATTTGAAGAAATGGCTGGCGGGACAAAGATTTTTTCAAACGAGGAGGTGATTGCAGACACTAATGGATATTTTGCAGACTTGGACAAATCCTAACACATAAGTAGTTTTTATTTTTGCACGGACTTTTCAAACCCGCCTCGTATATATATATATATATATATATATATATATATATATATATATATATATATATATATATTCCGGGTTTCAATCCGTTCGTCTAACAATGAATTTGCACGACGTTTCGCCAAAATCTCATTTGGCATTTTCAAGTGTTCCCGCTGCTGCTCCGACTCGATACTGTGATCTTGCTGCTGCTGCCGCTTAAAGCTAACTGAGAAACCGACGTGCATTCGCCGTCTTTTATAAGTCGGCAGTAGGTGGGTGGGTCGGAACTGTTCGTCCGAGCATCAGTGTTTGCCGGCTGGGTGGTAATTACAGTTTCCGGCGCTATCTTGTACAAAGTTGACAAGAAAATAATGTAAAATTTGAAGGAAAGTGATCACAGCGATATATTAAGCCCTCTGAAAAGTTCGTAATAAAAGAGTTTTTATATAATTTTAGCATACTCTTTTGCTGTAATAATTGTAATATTTTCTTTTTTGAAAAATATTGTCGAAAAATGCTTTGTTTGTTAAAACTTTTACCAGTAAATTCAAACTTGTAGTTCTTATCACTTTTTTAAAACCATTAAAATTTCTAAAGAGAAATCTCTTGAACTGCCAGTTTCAGGAGTATTAAGCCGTTATGATACTACGAGTATTTAAAAATTATACCTACCAATCGGCTTTTTTGACCAGTAGTTTATTTATGTTAATATTTAGTCGATTAACATTGCATCCTAGTTGCATCTACGAGTTGCTAAGATATTCAAGAATTCAAGTGGTTTCTAAGAAGTATCTGTTCTTTGTTTAAATATTTACTTTATCGAAAAAGGTAGCCGCCTACGGTTGGCTTTACAGGTCACATTGAAACTTTTACTGCTTTTATTTATTTTTTACTTTAGAAGCGTGGTAAGAATTTTTATTATGCTGGCGACATGAATTGATTGCATTGAAGCTTCTTATTTTTGAAAATCTTCCAAGATAAGGCAGTATATGATTATGGAAAAAAAATGTCCATCATTTATTAGCTCACTTTTTGTTCTTTTCAGTTTTTATTACAATAATACTAATATGTATTTAATCTTTAACTAGATTTTCTAATTGTTTTTAAAAAAATATAAAAATGTTTCAGCTGTAAACCGGCACCGTTTAAAAAGTAAAAATCAAAATTGAAAAAATTAAAAATTATATACCTAGATTAAAGATTTTATTTAAAATTTTTAATTATTTCTAAAATTAAAATATGCTTTCGTTTATTCTGTTTTCAATATCCTTTTTATGTTTTCTGAAAAGGTGTGATTGGTGCCTTACTGGGCAATGAAACAAAAAACATTCTCCACAGTGGCCTAATAGGGAATGGGAAGGTAGGTGGATACAAGGGACATTTTCTTTAAGTAACAATATTGCATTTCCTGACCTTTAGTTAGGGCCAAGCCCTCTTACTATCTTATCCTCGTAGTTAGTAATTTACTGAGCTGCCTCTGGAACATCGTTATATTTTTAAGAAAGTTTATAACTAACTAATCTTTCATACAGACTTGTATTGTGGGACGGTGGAGTAACTATATGGTATACATATTTGCGCCTGAAATCTGAGGCATGAACATCTGAAGTTTATTTTTTGAGATAATTAAAAAGCACATTTTTGAAAAATTGTTTTAATATATAATAATAAACTGTGGAACATTCTTCTTTTTCTCATACTGAACCAACCCATTTCCCTCATTATGGCACTCACTGCCCCTGTCATTTTCTTATCCCACCTATCATTCGTACACAACCAATCTCAAGCCATAGTCCGAGATTTTTAGCAACAATTGCATTATTTAGAATAACGCAGAGTAAATCAGGATAACCTCAGCCCTTTTTCCCAGGACTGTGTTTCCGACCGAGTACAATTTACTACCAATATGAATCGCTTTTTTCGCACACGTGTCACTCCTGTAGTACTTTAGGAATTTCCTTGCAGCACGCATGCCCATAGGCCCATAAAAAAATTTCTAATATGTGCACGCCTGAAAAGAAGTACAGTCTGTCAAGTAAGAACGTGTCAGCGATTATTCATTTTTGGCGGGTGCGACTCTAGTGATTCAACAAGAAATTGGTATAGTGAATTTCTGTATACGACGCATTTTAGTAAAAGTCACTCCGAAAGTCGAAAAATGAATCGTGTCTTTGTTTTCACGGACCTGAAATTGACGCGGCGTCAATCTTAATAGATTGGATTCTTTCAGAGAGATAGTTCTCCAGAAACCAACGAGCCCTTGTCTCAAAGCCAGTAGATTGAATAATCACTCAGAACAATTGAAATTATCGATAAAGGATCAAAGGTGTAAGCTCAACCAAGTACGTTGCCGTCTATTTTAACTACGTGAAAAAAATTCTTTAAAATACTGAAAGTTCTGCATTTAACATTTTTAACAAACCCTTGAAATAGAAGTGTTTAAGGAGTAGTTCATTTATAATTAAAAACTCTTACATTAAAAATCCATAATAGTTAATAAAATTTTCAATAATTATATCTAATTTCAGTAGAAGAGTAGAAATTTCAATTCGATAATTAGATAGATTTTTAAAAGAGTTTTCATGTGATTACCCGCAAGCAAATATCTTCTTCTTCTTCTTCTTCTTCTTCATTGTAGGCACAGTTGCCTGTTCTTTCTTCGTAGCTTGCCTAATCGTAATTGATAGTAAGGTTATCGCTCAACCTTTTTCGCGGCCTTCCCGAACTTCTTCTTCCCACTGGTGATTTATCGCATGCAATTATCACGATTCTTTCTTGATCCATTCGGTCTATATGTGCGTTCCACTCGCATTTTCTTTCGAGGATCCACCTGTTAACCTCTTCCACCTGACATGCTCGTCTAATGTTTTCATTTCGCTCCCTATCCAACATAGTCTTTCCGGCTATTTTTCGTAAGACTTTCATTTCGCATGTTTCAAGTATCCTTTTAGTTTTTGTTGTGTCTGGCCGGGTTTCTGCTTTGTATGTTATTATTGGTCTTATGACAGTTTTATAAATTCTTGACTTGGTCCCGATTCGCAGGTGTTTGTTGTTCCATATAGGGTCATTCAGGCACCCGGCTACCTTCAATGCTTTGTTTGTTTGTTGTGACTTTTGAGTCGACATCCCCGTGTCCAAAAAGCTCTATGTCCAAGTATTTGAGTGTCATTTCTTGCTGGGTAATTTGGTCGTCAACAACGAGTTTACATCTGATGGGTGTTTTAGATGTCATCAAGCTTCTTGTTTTAGAGACAGATATTATCATATTAAGAGATTTGGCTGCAGAGTTGAAGTTGTGTAGTAGCCGTTGTAGGTCGTCCTCGTTCTCCGCCACCAGTACTGCATCATCAGCGTAACAAAGGATTGTGATATTTCGATTGCCCATCTTGTACCCCTTTAGTTGGTGGATTTGTCTTATGATCTCATCCATCACCACGTTGAATAGTAGTGGGCTCAGGAAGTCATCCTGTCGGATTCCTTTTTCTACGGGTATTGTTCTGGTTAGTTCTCCATCGATTCAAGCAAATATATGATATTAAATTTCATCCAAAGTGTAGATTAGTTAATTTGATAGAAACATTTTAAATACGTTTCTTACAGTGAAGGTAACATTAATGAAAAACTGCATACATTTACTTTTTTTTTAAAATAGCTTAATGCTTTCTAAAAAACACATTCCAATGCAAAACAACAATTTCACTTGGCCAGTAGATATATACATATTTAGCAGATATTTAATCTTAAAATCTTATATTTCACATGATTTGATCTTCCTGAAAGGAGATACAGTTAACTAAATACCCATATCAACTTTGTCAGATTAATTTACCTGTCTGGTTCCGTAAAGTGAAATAAAATTAAAACCGGAAAATTCAATTTTACCTTTCTGAGGCATTTCTCTTTTATCATATTTGAAATGCCTGCCAGCTACTCTTCTATTATACACCTAACGTGGAAACGATTTATTTTCTAGTTTTATTGGGACATTCTACTAAGACAGGAGCACAATAATACAAATTGAGGTCAAATTTTTAATAAAGTTTCGTCAATCATCAGCTGAGAACTTCATTATCTTTGTCTATTTAATATAAATAAAAAGGAGGTTATAATATATTAGCCGAGCAGATCGACTCGAATTTGGAGGAATTTATTTGTGCGTTAACATGCGATGAGAATGAAAAGTACCATATGTAAAGTTTCTGTACCGAAAAAGTGACCGAAAAAATTCTAAAAATTATCGTACGGTGGGTGTGAGCTACTTCGTTAGCAGATTATGAGAGAACATTGTAAAAATTTCTAACAGAAAATATTAGTAATGTGATTGGTGAGCATGAAAGCGGTTTTATGTTAGAACGCTCTGCTGTCTACAATTTATTTTGATTATAACATCTGTGCGAACAGATAATTCCAGTAAATTCCAGGTAAAATATGTTTAATGTTCGTCGATCTAATGATAGCTTATGACATTTTATCAAGAAATGAAGTTTGGAAAGTACTGACAGGACCTGTATACAATACGTATTATATTTGTATAATTCAAAAGTATCATGATCAAAATATTGCTCTTATTAAACAAAACAACAATATATCCAAAAAAAATATTAAAAGCCTGAGATAAGTTTATAGTTTGGTCCATATGTTACTTAATATACGACGGTGGGTTGATAAGTTTAGTAAATTTCTATGAAAATGACGGGAAATTTTGTTAAGCGGCATGACTGTTGGTAAACTTGATTCTTGTAACGGTTGCTGTCAAAATTTCAAAAAGATGCAACGCGCAGTTGTTTGTTGGCAGCTGTTTAGTAGAAGTGAATAACGTCGAGTATCGTGCAGTTATAAGTCATTTTTACTTAAAAAAGTGAACTGCGGCCCAGTAGACCTTGAAATGAAGGAAGTTCATGGGGTCATAAGAGTACTGCGCCTTCAGGATGCTCAATTAAGATTTCTTCTGAAGAAATTGTAGATAAAATTCATGGTATCGTAAGGGAAGATCGTCGTATTAACCTTCGGGAGATTGTTGAGATGAATTAGGACATAATATCCCGCATGAAATTCTGAAAATAGAAAAGCTGAGTGCGCGATGGGTGCTCCGTTTTTTGGCTCCAGATTAAAAATGCACGAGGATGAACATTTCAAAATCGTGTTTGGAAAAGTTGCAGCGTAATCAGAAGGACTTCTGGCGTTGTTTTGTAACTGTAGACGAACCGTGAATTCACCATTATACCGCGGCGTCAAAATGGCGAAGCGAAAATAGTTCGATCGGCGGGAAAAATGATGGTGATGTGAATGAATATCACACAGAGTTCCAAAAATGCAATAAAAGGTTTTGCAGGAGCACTAAGTCCAGCTTGACCGAATACAAATATATGATTGAAAAAACACAAGTAATATTGTAGCATGGAAGTGATGTTTGAGCAATAACGGCTGAGCTAATGACAGTTGTAATAGATTGATTATCTTCGACCAAGTGTTGATATGTCAGGAGTAGATAGAGCAGGAAATCAAGGGATTGGAAATAGGCTGACAGAAACAGTCAAGCGTAGAACAGAATTAAGAGAAGCTGTTTTACCTGTTAAGGATATCTGATTTAAGTTGTCCAGACAATGTATTTGTGTTGATAACAGAAAAACGTAGGAAAGCACTACCAAATCCCGGAATAAAAGTATTTGAAAAGTAATCACGTGAAAAAGTTTTTTATGATATATTATTTGAAACTCATTCTTAACACTTCTTACACACTGTGATGTCGCGATACAGTTCTAAAATGGAGATAATTGAGAAATTATCTCCTACTCAGATTCCCTCTCATTTTTTTTAACATGGTCATAATTTTAAAATTAGTTGATACCAGTTGCATAATAAATCATGTATATGTTTATCCTTATCTTGAATATTTATCACTGGCTTTGAACTCTTATTACATATAGTAATACATTTTTTGAAGACGTAAACATTTTAAATAAGTTCTGCCTTTTATCGACTTAAGATTTGTTAGCAAATAAAGGTGCCCTTTTTGTGTAGAATAACCCAACTAAAAACTGTTTTCCTTGTTTTATTTAAATTTATTACTGTCTTCATAAGGTATACATGTACTTCCGTTTACCGTAAAACGCAATTAAAATAGTACACCATGGTAATAATCGCAGACTAAGGAAACGTTTCAGTTAGATTTTTCTAAAATCTGGTCACAGATTAAAAAAGAAAATAGCAACCGTATAAAAAATAGGAAACACCTGATTAATATTTACGAATGTGAATTGTCATGGCCTAAGGTTTTTAGTTCTCAAATTGTGAAGAATGACATACCAGGTGTACAAGTATGAAATGCGGATTTTTTTTCTGAAAAAAACATGTTTAAATTCGGAAGCATGATAAAAAGTGCTTTATTCAAAGTATGCTCCATCGCTTGTTATACATTTTTCCCATCTTTCGCGCAATTTGTAAATACTACGCCAGTAAAAATCTTCCCCTTTTGCTGCGAATCATTCATCGAGCCATTTTTTCACATCTTTGTTTAGCGCTGCTGACCAAGTGCGTGACCCATCGATGCAAACAAGTGGTAATCGGACGGAGCCAAGTCTGGTGAGCAAGCCGCATGGGGTAGAACTTCCCAGCTGATTGCTTCCAACGTGTCGCTAACTGGTTTTGCCGTATGTGATGGAGTTTGTCATGAAGAAAAATGACTTTGTGTTGCCTCTTTCGGTATTCTGGCCTTTTTTCAAGCAGCGGTTCAAATCGGTCAATTGTTGTTAGTAACGGTTAGTATTAACCGTTTCCCCAGGTTTTAACAGCTCATAATAGACCACGCCCCTCTGGTCCCACCAAACACAGAACATCATCGTCTTTCTGCCAAAGCGATTCGGTCTTGCCGTCGATGTGGATGGTGCGCCTGGGTCTACCCATGATTTTTTGCATCTGGGATTCTCAAAATAAATCCACTTTTCATCCCCTGTAACTATACGATGCAAAAACGACTACCTTTTGTACCGAGCGAGCAAAATGTCACACGTGTTTTTGCGCTTTTTCCATTTGCCTGTCGTTCAACTCATCCCATCTACCGGCTTCTGAATCTTTCCCATCTCTAGTAGCCGATCGGAAATAGCTTGTTGACTAACGCCCAATTGCTCGGCGAGTTGTTTTTATGTTTGCGAATCATTTTTGTCCAACAATGCTTGCAATTCCACATTGTCGTATTTTTTTGGCGGTTTTCCACGTTCCTTGTCTGCAACATCGAAGTTACCGCTTTTGAAACGCCGAAACCATCGTTCACACGTATCTTGCGATGGAGCATGTTCCCCATAAGCTTCTCGAAGTAATTGGTATGATTCAACAGCCGTTTTCTTCAAATGAAAACAAAAAATTAATGTTGTCGGCGAATGCTCTTTGTTCGGTATAATTTTCGACATATTGAACATAACAACACAACACTATGCACACACTTCTCCAATTTATCACTCATGCGCGTCTGACACTTGTTGATGACACAACAAAATGGCGCAGTGTCAAATCATAATAGCACAAACTACATTGGTGCACCATCTGTTTTCTGAAATCCGCATTTCATACTTGTACACCTGGTATATATATATATATATATATATATATATATATATATATATATAATATATATATATATATATATATTATATATATATATATATATATATATATATATATATATATATATATATATATATATATATATATATATAACACATGGGCTGAAAAGTCCCGGGCCTAACAAAGAAAACACGGTTTTTTTGGTTCAAAATTAGCTTTATTCATCAACGTAATCTCCATCAAGAGCAACGCAATCATTCCAGCGCCGCTCTCTAACATTTCAATACCACTTTTGTAGAACGATTTATCTTTTGCCTCAAAATAGGCCTCAGTTTCAGCGATAACCTCTTCATTCGTGCGAAATTTCTTACCGGCGAGCATTTTTTTCAGGTCTGCGAACAGCCAGTAGTCGCTAGGAGCCAAATCTGGCGAATACGGTGGATGTGGGAGCAATTCGAAGTTCAATTCATGTAGTTTTGCCATTGTTTTGATTGACTTGTGACACGGTGCGTTGTCTTGATGAAACAAAATTTTTTTCTTTGCCATATGCGGTCGTTTCTTTGCAATTTCGGCCTTCAAACGCTCCAATAACGCTATATAATATTCACTGTTGATGGTATTTCCTTTCTCAAGATAGTTGATGAATATTACACCACGCACATCCCAAAATACCGAGGCCATAACCTTTCCAGCCGATTGTTGTGCTTTCGGGCGCTTTGGACGAGGTTCACCAGTTGCTGTCCACTCAGATGACGATCGTTTTGATTCCGGAGTGAAGTGATGGATCCATGTTTCATCCATTGTCACATATCGACGCAAAAATTCCGGTTTGTTACGTTTAAACATGGCCAAACACTGCTCAGAATCATCAACACGTTCTTGTTTTTGATCATCAGTGAGCAAACGCGGCACCCACTTTGAACAGAGCTTTCTCATAGTCAAATGCTCATGCAATATAAAGCCAACACGTTCCTTTGAAATCTTTACGATGTCAGCTAACTCACGCAACTTCACTTTTCGATCATTCAAAACGATTTTATGGATTTTTTTTGATGTTTTCTGGTGTTACCGCCTCATTTGGACGTCCACTGCGTTCTGCATCATCGGTGTCTCTACGACCACGTTTGAAGTCAGCAAACCAACGTTTTATTGTTGTTTCTGTTGGAGCGGAGTCCCCATAACACTTTTCAAGCCATTGCTTCGCTTGAACGGTATTTTTTCCCATCAAGAAGCAGTGTAAAATTAAAACACGAAATTGTTTTTGATCCATTGTTTTGAAAATAACAAAAGTAGCGTCACTCTTAGTACAATAACTCACAAACTAATGAATAGAATATCATGAAATTTTAACAGCTGTCTTTTGAAGGTTAGTATTAACTGAAAAAAAAGGTGACTGCAATAAAACTAGCGCCATCTATGTGTTAGGCCCGGGACTTTTCAGCCCATGTGTTATATATATATATATATATATATATATATATATATATATATATATATATATATATATATATATATATATATGTAATTTACTCGATCTAACCAAACTCAATGGTAGGTAGATAAGATCACCAAATAATATTAAAATGTTAGGTCATTCAGTGTTAAATATATAAGGCCTCGAAGAAGGCCACGGTCCAAATGTTCGTAAGTACTTAAGCAAGGTCAAATGATCAAATTGAAATGAATTTTCTTACAGTCCTTGCTGGAATTTTGGGGCCAAAATTGCCTAGAAAGAAAGTGGTTTTCAAAGGCATCGTAATGTGTCACGATACCAAATGCGATATTATTATCATTAAAAAAAAAACAAAAGTAGATGGTAGTATTTTACGAACATATATTGCTAAAGACTGTGTTTGTAAATTATATATAATTTAGTTATAAATGTTTTTTCACAGCATGAAATAACTATTGGTAAAAAAAACTTTTATTTTAAAAAATATTAATCGCCTATTAAGCCGTAATTTAACCTCCGTATCCGTAGGCCGTTTACCTTTTTTGATAAAGCAAATATTTTAACAAGGAAGAGATAAATCTTAGAAACTACACGAAACCTACTAACTTACAAATTGATGCAACTTGCCTATAATAAGCTGACTTAAAAAATATTAACATAAATATTTTGATAGAAAGCCATACGTTTTACAAATCTGTGAAGTGATTTATACTGTTGGGTTAATATTTAGGTGTTAAAATTTTATTAATACGAATTTATTCAAGGGTCCTGTTCACGAATTTTAATTTCATGATTTGTGGATTATTACTTCTATTGTTTAAGTAATGTAATGAATAAAAATAAGACAAAAATATTAACCAGCACATAACAACATAGTTGTAAATTTGGGAGGAACAGTTCTTGAAATTCTTGAGGAGTATGTTTATCTAATGCAAAAAATTAATACGACGACGAAAGACAGTGCTTCGAATGAAATTTCAAGATGGATCAGGCTAGGATGGTGCACATTTGGAGAATTAAGATATATTCAAATATGCTAAAAGCCAAAGTTTATGATCAGTGCATCCTACCCGTGACTACGTATGACGCTGAAATTTAGACGATGCAAAAACGACTACCTTTTGTACCGAGCGAGCAAAATGTCACACGTGTTTTTGCGCTTTTCCATTTGCCTGTCGTTCAACTCATCCCAACATAGTTGTAAATTTGGGAGGAACAGTTCTTGAAATTCTTGAGGAGTATGTTTATCTAATGCAAAAAATTAATACGACGAAAGACCGTGCCTCGAATGAAATTTCAAGATGGATCAGGCTAGGATGGTGCACATTTGGAGAATTAAGATATATTCAAATATGCTAAAAGCCAAAGTTTATGATCAGTGCATCCTACCCGTGACTACGTATGACGCTGAAATTTAGACACTGAATCAAGCTTATATACAAAAACAGGCGCAAACCGAGAGAACACACGAAAGACAGATTCTCGGGATAAACCTTAACGATAGAAAAATAAACAAATAGGTATATGAACAAACGAAACTAACGGATATTATAGAGCACATAGCAGAAAAAGAGTAGCAATTGGCTGAAGATGTGGCACGCAAGACCGAAGGTCGATGGACCCAGCGAACAATAGAATGGAGACCACGAGAACAGAAAAGGAGTGCATAACGTTCCGTAATAAGATGGTGACATGACATACAGAAGGTTGCCGGCATCGGATTGATAACAACAGCTGCAAATAGATTAAGATGGAAGTTCAGGGGGAAGGCTTACATCCGGCATTGGATAGAATTAGGCTTACAATGATATAGTGACTTCCATTGCTAAGGGATGTATTGTACTGGTGAAAAAATTACTTTTCGATGTGTTTGTATTTCTACACGGTTTGGGGACTCTATATCATGAAAACCAGTTTCCAATTTCCATCGATTCGTCTTTCAATTTATCGCTACAAAAACTGCCAAACAAAATGAGATATCGATTTTAAACTTTGTTCTCGAACAGTGCTATAGAGATATAATTTTGGAACAATATTGCTTCACGATAAGAAAATGATAGATGTAGGTGTCGATAAATTTGGTAGAGTTTCGATAGCGTTATATAATTTTTTTCTGATATTTGGTTGTGAAGTTAAATAGAATTTGTTTATTCTTGCAAGAGAGTAAGCAGATTTTAACCATAATTATTTATAGATAGAACGTTGAAAATACGAATATTTCCCAAGGGTATGGTATAGATATGTGGATGATATTTTCGCGATTTTTGATACAAAGAAAGCAAATATTGATGATTTTGTTTCCAAATTAAATAGCCGGTATGATTCCATTAAATTCACTTACGAAGTTGAGAACAAAGGACAATTGCCTTTTCTAGATATTTTAATTATTAAAAATAATAATAGATTAGAATTTGATATCTATAGGAAGGACACAGTAACAGATAGATATATTCCTAATGATTCTTTTCATTGCAAACAACATAAATTAGCCTCATTACATTTTTTAGTTCATCGTTTGGTCACTTTCCCTCTGAATAGAGTAAACTTTAATAAAGAAAGGAATCGTATTAGAAATATAACTAGAGTTAATGGTTACGACGATGACTTAGTAAATAAGCTAATAAATAGGCATAAGTTTAGGTTTAATATTCAGAATTCCACCTTTTTTACACGCGAAGAAAATAACACCAAGTATGTCTCCATACCATATAATCCGAAATATAGCAAGGGACTCAATAAGGTATTTAATAAGGTAGGCCTCACCTTAGTCTATAAGTCATCAGACAATCTGAGGAATATCTTAGGAAATCCCAAAGATAAGATTCCTAATTGTGAGAAAAGTGGAATTTATGAAATTAGTTGTAATGATTGTGACAAAAAGTATGTTGGGCAAACTAAAAGGTCAATTAGAACATGATTTAAAGAACATTTAGCACACTTAAAATACAACAGAACAGAAAAGTCTAGCATTGCCGAACATGCTCTTGAAGCTGATCATACTGTAACGTTAGATAATCTAAGATTAATAAAAAATGTATCTGATAGGAGATTGTTGAACGCATACGAAAGTATGGAAATCATAAAATGTGAAAGTAGTTTAAAACAAAGACAGAGGGCCTATTCCTTATAGTCCCCTCTACTGGTTACTTGACCGGAACTGATAGCCTTGCCTATGTCATTAGTTCCGCTTGAGTAATTCAAGGGTTAGGCTAAGTATAAATAGGGTAGATTTGGTAGTTTAGCTTTAGTCAATCATCGCTCCTGATGAAGCTAACATGGTTAGCGAAACGCGCGTCGAGTGCAAAAATAAAGTGTTTGGTGTAGTGGTGATATATACTGAGTAGTATCATTGTGCCAAAGATTCCACATTCCCAACTTAGTTGAAAAGGGGATTAGTTCAGATTATAAACATATACTTACGGACTCTGTACAGGGTGAGACAACTCTAGAGTAAAGTTTATTTTCTCATTTGTTTCGGGAATGACGGAAAAATGTTAAATATAATAGTTTTAGGGAATCTTAAGGTGCACAGTTTAAAATTATTTTTTTTTTAAGTGGAATATCCTATTTTTAAATTCCGCGTAAAATTTTATAACTTTTTTACTAATAATGTTATATACCTATAACTAGTAGTTTTTCTAATATTTCATTTTTTTTTTCAAAAAAATACTAGTTTTCAGTTTTGTAAAAAATTGCCAGCGCCTTTGTTTCTGAATGTGAAATACCCACGTACGAACGTTTTATAGAGGTGAAAAAAAAAGATGTATGTAAAGAAATTTGAGTTAGATGCTGCAGGGTGTTCAAAATAAATCTATGCTTTTCGACTATTTTAAAGTGAAAAATCTCAAATTTTTTAAGTGGCACATCCGATATTTTATTATTTTTTCTGATAGATTTTACAAAACCCTCCAACTTTTATTAAGTATTATTAAGTATGTCATATACCTATTTCTAATAGTTTTCGATTTATTTTGAATTTTTCAATGTTTACCCTTGTTTTTAATACACCTACGCTATAACATCATAGTTGCCAAGACAAAACAAAAATGTAGGTATTGTCAAATTTTTCCATGTCTATCAAGCAAGTAAAAATAGCTTAATTTGTTGTAGTAAGTGACCTATAAAGGTAATAGTTATGGATTTTCCTAAAAAGTCGAATATACGAAACGGAAAGTAGTAAACCAGAATGCTACCAATGAGGGAAAAGAAACGGAAATCTTACTTCATGTTGACGATAATCCCCAGGTCAGCAGCCGTCAACAGGCTTACTTATCTGACATCCCAATCTACGGCTAATCGCACCACGAGAAAATACAAGTATCATCCCTTTCATATAGAGCTTTACCAAGAACTTCAAGACCGTAATTTTAAACGACGAGTAAACTTTTGTACCACCATGATTGGAGCAATAGAGGCCGATCCAAATTTTTTATCCAAAATAATGTTTTTGATGAAGCTGCTTTTCGCAGTAATGGAGCAGTTAACAGCCATAGCATGCATTATTATTCAACAGTTAATCCATTTCGGGTCCGGGAAGTTCAAAACCAAAACCATTGATCGTTTATTGTATGGTGTGGAATATTAAATTTTCGAATTATTGGTCCATATTTTTTCCGCGTACCGCTTAACGGGCCTAGATATCTAAATTTTTCGCAAAACGAATTACCCCAGCTTCTTGAAAGGAAAATAAATGTGGATTCAACAAGATAGAGCTCCTGCTCATTACCACCGGCAAGTTCGGGAATTTTTAAACCATCGTTACCCACAAAAATCGATCGGTAGGGATGGATTCATTCAGTGGCCCCCTCGATCATGTGACTTAACACCTTTGGACTTCTTTTTGTGGGGTTACATTAAAGATGGTGTTTATGTGAATCCCCTACAATACCAGTAGATATGGAAAGTGAGATACGAGATGCTTGCAGGACAATAACGCCCTTTATGCTAAGGAAAGTGAAGGAAAATATAGTAAAACGACTAAACATGTGTATTCAAGTAGGCGGGCATATTTTTGAATATTTATTACATCATAATAATTAATCATTAGATAAACTATATTAAAATTATTATTAACTATTTGTTTATGTTTTCACTTCAATAGCGTAAGTGCATTAAACACAAGGGTAAGAATTGAAAATTTCAAAATAACTAGAAAACTATTAGAAATAGGTATATAACATACTTAATAAAAGTTAGAGGGTTTTGTGAAATCTATCAGAAAAAATATTAATATATAGAGTATGCATTTAAAAAATTTGAGATTTTTCAATTTAAAATAGTCGAAATGCAGAAACTTATTTTGAACACCCTGTAGCATCTAACTCAAATTTATTTACTTACGTCTTTTTTTCATCTCTATAAAATACTCGTACCAATTTTGAGTATTCCATCTTCAGAAAAAATGGCGCTACTGGCATTTTTTTACAAAACCGAGACCCAAGTCTATCGTTGACTCACCCTGTACATGTAGACATCCACAACGCGAGCCAAAATTATTGCCGCCACTGTTTAATCGACCGCGAATTGATTGAATTTCTCGATTTTTATATTATTACAAAAAATATTAGGAAAAAAAAAACTGTAACTTGAGTGTTCCCACTAAGAACAATATCCGATCGTCCGACTCTTCTAATTCGGTGCCTTTACGTGTTGAATGATGCCGCACAAATTTATGTATTTTGTAACTGTGATTCAATTGTAAATTATTCGTAACTTTATAAAGGCCTCTGAAAAATTGGATAAATTAGTTCTCGTCTGATTTACCATACGTTGGGCGCCATTAGTACTTGGAAGAATGATTGCTTGGAAATATCACATGTTGTTATTTTTTTTTTATTTATATTAATTAATACTTCTTCCATTCGGTTAAATTTGTCAACATCTTCTCACTCATCACGCAGTAGTGTATGTAATGTATTTTTTTATATATAAAAATATCGGAGATTCTAGAAAATATATATTTACAAAATTTAAGTTCATTGGGACTATAAAAAGCTTGAAAATTCATAAATAGAGGATTCTAGACGTACTTTAAATATGCTTTTTAAAAATCTTTTGAATTTTATTCCTACTCAAATAAATGTGAAGAAGCAAAAATAGCTGAAGTTTTACAGTTCTTAACTTATACAAGTATGTGATTAGTATCTCACTGTAAATTCATAGTATCATTTATTGAGTATAATTAAGTAATACTCTCAATACTATTTTACAATTTTTATCTGTATTGAAGTCCTGAGTACAGAAATTTTCCAATTTTTTTCCTATGTTTCGGAAATAATTTTTTTTTAGGGTAATTTACGGGGACTAGAAGCTTTATACTACAATATGAAGAGATTTCGTAAATAAAGTAGAGCGGTACAAGATAAACTTAAAATATATTTTCAAATTTCTATCGAAACTTCAGTTTACGCTTTGTACCATCCTTTGCAATTTTTTTTTTTTCAGCAATAGTATTTAAAAAAAACAACACCACTTTTTAATATTACAATACGTAAAACGAAACAAAACAACAATCATTATATTTAGTGTCCATTTATCAGTAACATGCTTACTAATACAATAAATGTAGCTCTAAAATGAACAATAACTGACACAACAAAAATGTCAAGTGATGATTCATCAAAAACTGACTGCGAAGAAGAACCAATCAAATTCCATCAAGAACATCCATCACTGCTTCTTAACCAATGGCTGTATTCTCTTGAAAAACGTTCGACACTATTTTGGGTGCACTTTCCTGAAGATGATTACACTTCCAGAGCCGAGACGTCGTCTAAACGCGCGAATTCGCTCGAATCGAATTCGGATCCGTTAAGTGATACAGACTCTGGTGAAAATTCTTTGAATTTGAATTCTCTAAATTCTAGTGTGAATTATGAAGATGAATTGGATAAAATCGATGAATTGTTTTCCGGTTCACCGTGCAGATCTATTGCTCATAGAGAGAATGATTTGCTGGTGGCTTTATCGGAAAACTGTACGTTAGGACCAGTGTGTTACTTTTGCAGGTACTTTACTTTAATTTATTTATTTTTATATTTAATTACATAATCGGTGGAGGTATCTAAAAGGTTCATTTCTCCATATTTATTTTTCCTTCAAATCATCTTCAAATTACTATATATTAAGATGTCTTTTACCCAAACAGATCAACAGACTCTAATCTTATCTCGTATTCAGAATTTATTACCAGAAGCATGTATCCAGGGACCCGGGTTAGTTCTGCTGGCACTAGATCAGATTTTTTTACTTCAAAATTAAATCAACCCCTGGACAGTCATCCATCGATGTTATTTATTATTTATATAAATGATATTAAGACATATTTTCGACATTCTCAATTCCTCTTTTACTCAGGTACTCTTAAAGTTTACAAGAGGATATCTGTTACCAGTAACTATGATGATCTACAATCTATCTCAATAGAAATTCTGTTTATTGTCGAGGTAACAGTTTATTCAGGTATTTGAATTCAATCACCTTTACACATGATCATAATAAAAAAATAAAAATTTGCAATATTGGTTTATTTTAGGAGAGGGAGACGGGCGAAAAAACTGGCTACTGAAACTGTGCCGGATTGACATAAAAGGGCCCAGAACTTTTGACCTTTTTTGATATTTTCTAGAGGTGTTGATTAATTAATAAAATTAGGTTCTTTTTAATTGAAAAATTGAGTGTTATTACCCACGAAAAAATAATAAAACTTCATAACAAAATCTTCAGATATTATGCATATGATTGCAGCTGATTTACAGTTAAGAACTCGTATATATAATATTTTTCTGTTATTTAAAAGAAGAGAATTCTACAGAAAACTAGAGTTAGTTCGCTTGCTCGTGTGTCGCTCACTATAACCTTCCTTACGTATAGTATAGATGACACTGGTAGAGATACTTTCTTGGCTCCATTTAAAAAACGAAGTTTCATATTGAAAAATCTCACGAATGCTTTGCGGCACATGAAATTCCGAAATCTTAATTCTTATCTTGGAAGGCTTAAGTATAACTACTATCTTATCTAATATGCCGCTATCCATTTTATCCACTGTATCTTACTAAATATGCCGCTATCCATTTTAAGTAAACAATCCTTTGTTGAATCGGTTTAAACAGAAGTAATAAAATATGTGTACGGTCAGAAACTGACAAAAAAAAAAGAATTCTAAAAAGTGCTCTTAAAAACTGATGACCTTGAATTTTTTTTTTATGTACCGAATAAATTATTAAAGTTAATGCACTCGTGATAATTTTCGTTCAATCTACACCCTGTAGAGAATATTCCAGAATTTTTTCCAAAATTTTCTGAACAGTACTTTTCGAGATAAGGCGGAGGGACAGCGATTTTTCGCAAATTTTTTAAAAATAATACAAAGAAAAGTATGCACAAGTATTACATTATATATATTTTTTGAACTCATCTTTTTACAGGCTTTCATTTGACACCCCACTCGATGACCTGGTAAAATTTTTTTTTTCTCTTCCGATTTCATCCCCTAAGAACTAACAAAATTTAATTTTAAAAAGTACATGGCTCTGATAAGGCCATCAATTCCTATATTAGTGCCAAATTTCAACTTTTTATGTCAAATAGTTTTGGAGAAAATCGGGTGTGACAGACGGACGGACGGACACCGAAGTCATCTTATCGGTACGCAACACTAAAACGACTAACGTCAAGAAAAATTTTGAAAATTCACACTCTGGGGTTTCCGAGGATACTAAATTCATATTTCTGCATTTAGTTTTTGATTTTACACCCTTACAAGGGATGAAAGCAGGGCTTGGGGTGATTAATTATCAGAATTCGTAAAAATTTAGTTCTACAGATTCGGGAATAAAAATTTAAGGTTTTTTTGATATTTCTAATTAAATTTTTAAGAGTAGTTTTTAAATTCGTACCCCTTATAAATGTGAAAAATAGGGCTAGGGCTTAAATATTGACATAATTGGGCTTTAATGTGTCTGGAATTAAAAATTTGTCAGGGGTTTTTGAGGACGCATATTAGACTATGTAATGTAAACTTCCTGTTTCTGTTTTATCAGCTATGGTATGTCAGGTTGAGGTAGTTTAGTTACCTTTCTGTACTGGTACTGGTAATGCTCAGTTATGTTAAGTTGCCTTTCTGTGGTGTGGGCTAAGAAATATTAAGTTAGTATAGTTAATCAAGGTTAACTATACCTTTTTTCAACATTTATAACCTCGATTGTAAATATGATTTTTAGCTGATTTAACTTCTTATCGTCCAATCGACCATTCTTGGACTTTTGCGTTCTTACTTCCAAAATTTTGGGCTGCTGCCTATTTTGACTCTGATGTCAGTTTTATACCTTTCCACCGTTGGAGAGATGAAAATAAGGGTTTCGTCTGAAAATAAGGGTAGGGAAGGGTCGAAATTTTGATATCATCAGGAATTTTGTACGCAGATTTAAAAATTTGTTATCAAGGGTTTTTGAGGATGTCAATTTTGACTTTCATATTCCATGCACGGATGAAAATAAAGTAAGGGTGCAAATTTATAACACTAGTGTCAAAGTTAAATTTGGTATCCTTAAAAACCCCCACAGAGAAAAAGTTCTTATTACCAAATAGAAAAATTTCTAATTATGTAAAAATTTCGCTCATCTCTACCTTTATTTTTAGCCTCAGTCCTTATTTTTACCTCTCTGAAGGTGGAAAAGTATAAAACTGACATCAGAGTTGACATAAGCGTCCTGGAACACCCCTGAAAACTAATTTTTAATTCCAGACACAATAGAACATAATTATTTCAATATTTCATCCCCAACCCCTATTGTTCACCTTTATAGGGGATACGAATTTAAAAACTACCCTTAAAAATATAATCAGAAGCATAAAGCTTCCATTCCCCAATCTGAAAAATTAAATTTTTCAAAAACTCTGATAATTAGTCACCCCAACCCCTGATTTCATCCCTTGTAAGGGGACAAACACCAACTTCAGAAATAAATTCAGTACCCTCGGAAACCCCCGAGCATAAATTTTCAAAAAATTTTTTGACTTTATTTGTTTTTTTAAAATAAAAATACATTTTTTTTGCTTAAACATTATTAGTTTAGCCGGCATATTGCGCCCGCCGAATTTTTTAATAGGTCAGGTAGCATTCGAAAGTAGACACTTTAACAAAAATTTTGAGCGATTACACGTATGTGTGCATTTCTCTCAGTTCTGGTCACACGGATGTCCCCGTTGAAGTAAAACGTCCCATATATACATACGTACTGAGTTTAACATCCTTGACAGTGACCATGAGATGAAAAAAATCAGGTCGCCAACTAAATTCTCAAGAGAATACCAAAAAACTACAATTATTAAATTATCCCACATGAACAATAGTATCAACAATAATAGTAACTTTTTAATATCTCTTTAACCATATATAGAATAATATTCGCTATTATGGTTTCAATTCGTGAGAACAGTATTACAAAGCTTAAATGGGTCCATATTTATCATTGATATAAGATTGTTCTATTCATTTAGTGACCTAGATGTGCCTATGGTTATATTTGTCTTATGTTTATTTCCAAATTCCGCCATTGCCAGAAGGTTGATATGGAGTGACATGCAATAAGGAAATGAAAAACAAAATTTCTTACCTACTTTCTAGTAAATAATTGAGAACTTTAAGTTCCTGTGTTTAAGACCGTATCAAGGACAGTACTCTATTAAATATGACTTATTTTTAACGATAGTTTAGTGAACTCAAAACGTTTGTACCTGAAATTTGTTCAAATATACCATTAACACAAGGCTTGGTTAACTGTTTAGTGAGCAGTTTTCTTTGTCTTTACTACTCAGTATATATCACCACTACACCAAACACTTTATTTTTACACTCGACGCGCGTTTCGCTAACCATGTTAGCTTCATCAGGAGCGATGATTGACTAAAGCTAAACTACAAATCTACCCTATTTATACTTAGCCTAACCCTTGAATTATTCAAGCGGAACTAATGACATAGGCAAGGCCATCAGTTCCGGTCAAGTAACCAGTAGAGGGGACTATAAGGAATAGGCCCTCTGTCTTTATTTAAACTACTTTTACATTTTATGATTTCCATACTTTCGTATGCGTTCAACAATCTCCTATCAGATACATTTTTTATTAACCTTAGATTATCTAATGTTACAGTATTATCAGCTTCAAGGCATGTTCGGCAATGCTAGACTTTTCTGTTCTATTGTATCTTAATTGTGCTAAATGTTCTTTAAATCGTGTTTTAATTGACCGTTTAGTTTGCCCAACATACTTTTTGTCTCAATCATTACAACTAATTTCATAAATTCCACTTTTCTCACAATTAGGAATCTTATCTTTGGGATTTCCTAAGATATTCCTCAGATTGTGTGATGACTTATAGACTAAGGTGAGGCCTACCTTATTAAATACCTTATTGAGTCCCTTGCTATATTTCGGATTATATGGTATGGAGACATATTTGGTGTTATTTTCTTCGCGTGTAAAAAAGGTGGAATTCTGAATATTAAAACTAAATTTATGTCTGTTTATTAGCTTATTTACTAAGTCATCGTCGTAACCATTAACTGTAGTTATATTTCTAATACGATTCCTTTCTTTATTGAAGTTTACTCTGTTCAGAGGGAAAGTGACCAAACGATGAACTAAAAAATGTAATGAGGCTAATTTATGTTGTTTGCAATGAAATGAATCATTAGGAATATATCTATCTGTTACTGTGTCCTTCCTATAGATATCAAATTCTAATCTATTGTTATTTTTAATAATTAAAATATCTAGAAAAGGCAATTGTCCTTTGTTCTCAACTTCGTAAGTGAATTTAATGGAATCATACCGGCTATTAATTTAGAAACAAAATCATTAATATTTGCTCTCTTTGTATCAAAAATCGCGAAAATATCATCCACATACCTATACCATACCCTTGGGAAATATTCGAATTCTTGACTGGCTTCGATTTCAAACTTACTCATGAATAAATTGGCTATGAAAGGTGACAAGCAATTACCCATAGCTGTTTCTTCTTTCTGAACATAAAATTGATTGTTATATTGGAAATAATTTTGTTCCATACAAAGTTTAGATAGTGTTAAGTATTCACGAATAATTTCGTCTTCAAAGTCATTCATTCTGTGGAATTTATGAAATTAGTTGTAATGATTGTGACAAAAAGTATGTGTTGGGCAGACTAAACGGTCAATTAAAACACGATTTAAAGAACATTTAGCAGACTTAAGATACAATAGAACAGAAAAGTCTAGCATTGCCGAACATGCCCTTGAAGCTGATCATACTGTAACATTAGATAATCTAAGGTTAATAAAAAATGTATCTGATAGGAGATTGTTGAACGCATACGAAAGTATGGAAATTATAAAATGTAAAAGTAGTTTAAATAAAGACAGAGGGCCTATTCCTTATAGTCCCCTCTACTGGTTACTTGACCGGAACTGATGGCCTTGCCTATGTCATTAGTTCCGCTTGAATAATTCAAGGGTTAGGCTAAGTATAAATAGGGTAGATTTGTAGTTTAGCTTTAGTCAATCATCGCTCCTGATGAAGCTAACATGGTTAGCGAAACGCGCGTCAAGTGCAAAAATAAAGTGTTTGGTGTAGTGGTGATATATACTGAGTAGTATCATTGTGCCAAAGATTCCACATTCCCAACTTAGTTCTTTGTCTTTAATTTATTTCCAGATGCATCCATCGTCACTTTATGTTAATCGAATATTTTGTTATCTCCTTCTTTCTCTTTTTTACATGTCTGTATATTATTATCATTTCTCTCTCTATATAGTATTTCTCATTTAATACCGCGCACGATTTTTGAATTCTGTTGTACTACATGTTCTTGTTTTGATTCTGATGTTTTGACTGGGTTTCCGCTCTGTACGCTCGTCCTATTACTTTTTTTCTATCTTTCTAGAACATTCTTGTTTAGGGATTGGTCTAATTATTTTATCCATTACCGCATTGAAAAAAAGCATCTGTCAATTTTCTCACGGGATTTCTTATTTATGAGCATACTTCAGGAGCTGCCAAAAGTTCTCCATTACCTTTTGTAGTGGCGAATACTGTTATGGAAGCCAACTCATGCGAATAGACATCTAAGGGCAAATTTATCCGCATCAAAAACTTTCTGGTATCAACTCACTGTGATATTTCGAGCTTTATTAATATGTGATGAAAATTCATCTCGAAGTAATGGATAGTGCACTAACAATAATAGACGTTTGTTTAACTGCTTTAAAAAAGTGGCTTCCAGACAATATAGTAATAAAGATCCACCAGTAGATAATTCAATTTTACGTTACATACACGGCACAACAAAACACAACAATAATAACAAACAAAATAGCCAAATGGCCTTAATGGATCCAAGATTCGCTCAATCTTCAACATTTAAATGAAGACGGGAGAATGCTCTAGATTACCAAGAGACACAATTTATTTACAATCAGAAAGTGACTATAAAATTCCCCGTACAGTGGTACTGTGCATATATAGAAAAATTGAAACATCAATACCGACTTAAACTAAGGAACATGAAAGATGTATCAAAATCTAACAAATTGTACAATCAATTCCAAATTACTTAATGTATACAGGGTTACAGGGAAAGTCGTCCTAGATAATTAAGGACGTTATAGTTTAGATCGTTTCTGACCGATTTAACTCTATGACATGATGTCCTAAACTTAACCGTTTTCAAGATATTGAAGTTTAAAGATATTCTAAAAAAAAAAAACATGTTTTTTTTTTTTTTTTTTTTATATCGATTTTTTTTTTATTAGAGGTTCTCGAGTGCGATTTTTTTGGTTATTTTTAGTTAGTCTGTATGTCAAGTATCAAAAATCATCAAAAAAATTTGAACTAGTTACTAACAGTTTCAAATGGCGGCTTGTTAATGTTTCTAAATTACGAATTTTTACCAAGTGTTTCCTACTTTAAATCAATAAAGAGAAAAAAAAAATGCATGGAAGTTATTCTGCAAATTATTTTAAAAACTTTTACGTCTTTTCAGCTATCAAAAAACGTATAATACTAGGAGTTTAATAGGAAAACTGTACACAGAATGACACCTAAAGCGGGCTCGGGTAGCAAAAGGTAAATTTTTAGTTCTAGGTGAAAATACGAAAAATACACAAATAAAAGAAAAAACCTTGCAATTTAATATTTTTTATTAATTATAATTCATGTTCTATATGGTCGCCCCTATTTCTAACACAAATTCTCATTCTTTTTCTTAAATTACTTTTCACAACGCTGGTTGTGAGGTGCCGCCTCATTTCGTCAGCCGCATCAATTATTTTTTGTCTTAAGACATCCACGTTTTCGATAGGATTTATCTGGTCGAATACGAGACTTTTCATGTAACCCCACACATAAAAATCCATCGATGTTAGGTCTGGGCTTCTCGTCGGCCAAGGTATGGGTCCGCCTCTTCCAATCCATTTGTTGGGATAATTGTCATTGAGCCATGCACGAACATTTCCTCTGTAGTGAGCTGGGCAGCCATCGTGTTGAAAGTACATGTTTTGTCTCAAACCAATAGGTAGGTCTTCCATCAAATTAGGTAAATTGTTCCGCAAAAAATTGTCGTATTCCTCGCCATTCAAATTATCTGGCAGGAAGAATGGCCCAACCAAATAATTAAACCCATCCACACATTTAAACTGAATCTTGTTTGTGATTTTTTCGTTCTTATTTTGTTTGGGTTGCCTTCCTCTTTAGAAGCCCAATAGTGGGCATTGTGGTAGTTTGTAAGACCGTCTTTGTCGAATTTCGACTCGTCAGTCAATAGTATTTTCTTAAAAAAAGATGCATCTTCGACATCGGTATTGAGCATAAATCTGCAGAATTCTAATCGTCGCAACGGATCCCCTTCTTCAATGACTTGCACGAGCGTATAGTGGTAAGGGTGTTGCCCAACAGTATGCATTACAAACCATACCTTCCACTGCGAAATACCAAGCTGTTGTGCGACAACATTTGTAGATGTGGTTGGGTCCACCTCAAAGAGACGTCGTATTTAGTTTTCTTCGTCTTCGTCAAAGATACGTGGTCGTCCCATGTCAGTCCGCCGTCTTTGTACGGAACCAGTTTCTCGTAGTCTTCGATAAGTTCCATCAAATGCGCTAACATCAGGTACACGACGAGTAGGATATCGCAGTATGTATTCATCACGTGCACGCGACGACACTCCTTCGCAAAATCCGTAACACATTAGGATGTGAGCATATTCCTCGTTGGTATACGTTGCCATATTCACAAGCAGAGATCAAAATCCAGTTACGAGCCAATTCACACAGTCAGAAGATGAGACACAGATATTTTTGAAAAGCACGGTATAGCACATCTACCACGGACGAATCGCATGAGCAGACTAAAAATCATTCAATAATGTTTAGTGAACAGAAAATATCACTCGCACAGAGAGTACCCTGACCGGAAAAAAATGCTTACCCAACCCTTTTTATTGTTTGAAGGTGCAGGTAGTAAACCTGTAATTGGTAGTATCTAAATTCTATTATTATGTTACTCTACATTTGGGCCTATTGAAATCTCATTTTCTTAGAATTTTCAATAGATCCAGTAGACATTATACCGTTTTAGATAGCTAAAAAACGTAAAAGTTTTTAAAATAATTTGCAGAATAACTTCCATACATTTTTTTTTTCTCTTTATTGATTTAAAAAATTCGTAATTTAGAAACATTAACAAGCCGCCATTTGAAACTGTTAGTAACTAGTTCAAATTTTTTTGATGATTTTTGATATTTAACATACAGACTAACTAAAAATAACCAAAAAATCGCACTCGAGAACCTCTAATAAAAAAAAATCGATATAAAAGCAAAAAAAAACATGTTTTTTTTTAGAAAATCTTTACACTTCAATATCTCGAAAACGGTTAAGTTTAGGACATCATGTCATAGAGTCAAATCGGACAGAAACGACCTAAGCTATAATGTCCTTAATTATCTAGGACGACTTTCCCTGTAACCCTGTATAATATTCGCTCAATCGTCAACACTTGAATAAAAATTGGACAAGGCTTGAGATCGCCAAAAGACACAATTAGTTTACTAGTTTACTAAAAAAACGTATCTATAACATTCCCTGTATGGTGATACATTATACATAGAAGAAACTGGAATATCAATAGCTACTAAAGTTAAGGAAAACGACAGATGTTTCAAAATATAACAAATTGTACAATCAAATCCATGCATATAATATTCGCTCAATGGTCAACACTTGAATAAAAATTTCACAATGCTTGAGATCGTCAACAGACACAATTAGTTTACTAAAAACAAAGTATCTATAACATTCCCTGTATGGTGATACGTTGTATATAGAAGAAACTGGAACATCAAAAGATACTAACATTAAGGAACACGATAGATGTTTCAAAATCTAACAAATTGTTCAGTCAAATCCAAATTACTTAATGTATATAACATTTACTCAGTCGTCAATACTTGAATAAAGATTGGACAATGCTTGAGATCACCAAAAGACACAATTAGTTTACTAAAAAACGTATCTGTAAGATTCCCTGTACAGTGATACATTGTATATAGAAGAAACTGGAACATCAATAGCTACTAAAATTAAGGAACATAAAAGATGTATCAAAACCAAATAAGTTGTAAAATCAGCTGTAGCAGTGTGGTGTGTTCAAAAATTATTCTTTGTAGGGGCACTTTATTACACTTATTCATCAGAAAACATATGAGAAAAACTCGACATAATTTTCTCTGGGAAATATAATATGCTTTTACTTCATTTTGTTAGTATGATACGAAGAATTGTGTGGTTGTAAAGTGATTTTCATTTATAAAGGATTTTTTTGTTATGTTTTCTTGTCATTTTGCTAAGGGCAGTGTGTTTCTATCTCTTAGTTAGGTTGTGGTTAATTTATATTTGAAAGTAGAATGATGTTGGCATTTTGTTTGATTGTTTTAAAATTGGAAAGCTAGTAAAAATCGGTGGGATTATTATTAAAGAGATATGTTGTAAGAATTTTCATTTTGGCTGCCTATTTCTAGTATATTGGAGAGAATTAAACTCAGATCTTCAATGTCAGTTTTTTTATTGAACGAGTTAGGTTCAAGGTAGATTTCCCTAAAGATTCTCCTGCCGAGATTTCTCTCTTTATATAGGATTTTGTGTAGTCATCGATCGATCTATCAATAATCTATGTTCTTTATAAAAGATTGGCCGTTCATCCAGCATCATAAGCTGATAAGTAATAGTTCCAAAAGAGTACGATGTTTCCCACAACAACAAAAAAAGAAGAAATAAATAAAAATTATAGAAAATAATTCTTGAAATGTGTCGACAATTAATCGCTTGTGATACTTCCTATTGTGTTTTGTAAAGAATATTTCACAATGTCCATTCTAAATATGAACTACAGTTAGAATAAAAATTATTGTTAAATCAAAACAATAGCGTGTCATCATCGATCAATACTTTTTAAAAATTTCTCATCGGAAAAATTTACTCTAATGACATTAATAACCCATGATTTTACAATAAATATATTGAAATGCCTATTGTATTTAAACTGTTAAAAACTCCTTACGAATTCTAAGTAGGTGTTATTACATTTTAAATAACATTTATAAACCCATATTGGGAAATCAAGTTGTATGCATTTCTGGTGGTGCATACAGAATTACCATTAAGAGATTTTAAGGAAAGTAACCATATGGTTATTAGTATGCAAGAAGGAATTTGAAGTGGCCACGGCGAGAGACCAGGTAGAATTTAATTTGCAGGTGAAATACTTTTAATTTTATTTATTGTTTTTTTATTATAAAAGACTTGCCATTTTGTATCTATTAAGTTAAAGTTGAAAAATGTAGTAGTGAAGAAACAATATATTAGAATTAGAATATAGAAACCTTTATTGGAAACAAGTGACAGTAAACATTGACGGCAACATGTCAAATTAAATCGAGATCTGTAAGGGTGTCCGTCAAGGCTGTGTTCTCTAGTCAATCTTCTTGAACATTTACTCTGAATAATCCAAGAGGCACTGCCATAACAAAGCGGTATAAAAGTAAACGGACAGCACATCAATAATATCAGATATGCCGATGATACTGCCATTGTGGCTAGTAATCTTGAAGACCAACAAAATTTAGTAGAAAGAGTCCATCGATGGCCTTATCCTCAATTTTTCTAAAGCCAAATATATTATAGTTTCCAAAAAAACCAACGCATAACCGGGGGTCCTTGACAATTAACAACATAGTAGTAGAGCAGGTGACGATGTTCACTTATTTGGGTACTACAATCTATGACACATGGGACTATGGTGCAGAAATTAGATATCGCGTCGAAAAGGCCAGGGTGGCATTTCTTCAAATCACGACCTTATTCACTTCAAAAGATCTAATCTGCAACTGAAGATCAGAATGTTGTGCTGCTATGTCTTCTCTGTTCTACTTTACGGAGTCGTATCGTGGACGATCAACGAAGCAGTAATGAGGAGAATAGATGCCTTCGAAATGTGGCTATACCGACTTATCCTGAAAATCCCCTGGACACAACATGTAACGAGGTGCTCAGGAGAATGGGAAAGGGTCTAGAACTGACCTGAACGCTGAAAAAGTGCAAATTGGAATACCTTGGACACATCATGACGCACGACTAGTATATACTGTTGCGACTGATAGTTCAGGGTACGCTTGAAGCAAAAAGAGGACCAGGCAAAATACGTCAGTTCGATACAGCTTTTTCGTATTGTGTCTAATAAAGTTGAAATATCTCTGTTAATCGCTAATGTCTGGAATGGATAAGGCACTATTAAAAGAACAAAAACCAATAGCCACATTTCCATTCTGAATATGTCAGAATAACTCTGTAAATCAATATATTTTTTTAAAACGATATTTGAAATAGTTCAGTTTCTTCTCCTTTATTGACAACGTTTCGATTAGTATGTATCTCTGATTTCAAGTGTATACTAAAAACAAAGTGTCGATCTATTAAGCTAAAAAATGCAGTAATGGGGGGTGGTTTATTAAAGTTCTGTAGAATCCACAGCCACGTTTTAATTCTGAATATGGTGAAATTCTCTGTCAATTTATAGTTTTTTAAAATATCATTTCAAATAGTTGCTCTTATCAAGAGCGTAAAAGTATCCGTTTCATCCAATAAAAGGTGTAATTTTTACTAAGAACACATTATTAAATGAAAAAACCTTTATTTTATATCAAATTTCAGTATTTGGAAATTTATTTGTTTCAAGAGCAGCCATCTAAATGGGAATTCGGTACTTTTCTAATCAAGCGTCGAAAGTGTACTACAAAGAACACTACTACTACTCTACAAGGAACAAGAATTGTTACAAAAATACTTCAAATCAGAGCTACCTGGATGCTTATTTATGTCACCTCTTTTGGAAATCAGTTCCATCCCATGTTGAAACCATGTTGTCAGTATCTTTTTGACATGTGACTCCGAATTAACAGTTTAGCAACATTTTCCAATGTAAAAAATAATTACATAGATAATCCTGGGTTCATTTATAATAATCGATTCTTATGTAATTACACAAAAAATTCTGTGAGCTACCAAGCCATTATGTTAATTTCCATAAAATTACGTAAACAATATTTCATAGATAAATTAAATATGTTACACAAAAATGTGGAATAAAATTCATATTTTTATTTAAAATTTTTATTTCTGTGAGCTAACAGGATTAAAAATTAAGATAAATCAGAAATAACAATAAACGCTTTATTAAAATAAATCCCTATAAAAAACTAAAACACACAATAATTAGTAAGAAATAGTAAAATTTACCTTTTTAAGGGGTAAATGTGCCTATAAAGATTATGAGACGGCATTCAACTCTCATCAGCACTAGCAAGACTAAAATATCATAGGCGTCGCAACTAGCGGTAAAAGAATGCCTCCACGTAAGCACTATATACATATTCTTATGAAAAGCATACCATAAAAATGCATAAACCTATTGAAAGATAAGGGTGCCGCATCCGAAAATAAGATGTAATAATTGTTAAAAACCATTTGAACAGTACCAGTTCGTTTTAGCTCTTGCATCAGCTCTATCTTGTCTGGGTGCAGACATAAATATTCTCGGAGAATGCATTCTGATGAACATTTACAGCAGTTTCTCGTTATGTGGTGTAAATAATATTGTTGCCGAAATTTTCGTCGCTCGATATTCGCAAAAATATTGTTTTTGTAAAACTCTTGTACACAAGCGGCTTATTCTGCTCTGTTAGAACACTCCATAGCAACTGGATTTACGATGGCTGCTGTTGCACTTTAAGATATTAAAAAATAAAACAATAATAGCCATAAAAATGAAATTAAAAACACATACTAGTATGCAGCTTTTTATGCGCAAATAATCTGAATCTGTTATTAAACTTCCTAGAAAAAGAATTTATAATGTTATTCCTCCTTGTAGATGTTATCTTACTTATATTGCGATTCAATCAAATGGCTTGAATATCGAAAACAATCGAAAAATACTTTTTTCCCATTGTTCGTCCCACTTTCTAGATCAAGATAACTAGTTTGTTCCATAAAAATCATTTTATTGTTATACAACAAACATCTCTGCAGAAATATCCACAAATAATATAAGCTATTGATTTTTATGTGGTGATGATTGACTCGACCCCAATTGACCTTTTTTTGCTTGGATATGCACCCCTTGGAAAGACGTGCCAAGCACTGATAATAATTTCGCCGGTCGCTTAGAAAAGTACCGGAACGTACGAAAAATTAACAAATTTTCACGATGAATAAGTTCGATTCTCGACCAGTTTATTTTTATTGTAAAAATTGTGCAAAAATTGCTTCACGGTTATTACAAGGACGCATTAAACCATTACCATTACCGGCAAGAGTTTTTATATTTATTTACCATGTCGTGTAACGTTCAATCTAATAGCCTCATTCATTACAGTTTAGCTAACCTTTAAATGCAGACTACTTTTTGCCAACAGGAAACACATGTCTGCGTAATTTATTTGTTATTATTTTAACTTGAAGGACTGCTCTTTACTTATCAGGTTTACATGAAAATGGACACAGATAAAATATTTTTGTAAAAATTTACACTAAGATTTTAAATCATTTAGGTATTTTACATACGAGGCTGGTTTGAAAAGTCCGTGCAAAAATAAAAACTACTTATGTGTTTGGGGTAAACCTTTTTTATTTTTCGACATAGTCTCCTTTTAGGCTTATAATAGGATTTGTCCAAGTCTGCAAAATATCCATTAGTGTCTGCAATCACCTCCTCGTTTGAATAAAATCTTTGTCCCGCCAGCCATTTCTTCAAATTGGGGAACAAATAGCAGTCCGAGGGAGCCAAGTCTGGAGAATAGGGGGGATGTGAAACGAGTTGGAATCCTATTTCCATTAATTTTGCGACCACAACTGCTGAGGTGTGTGCTGGTGCGTTGTCGTGATGGAAAAGGACTTTCTTGTGGGCCAATCGCGGGCGTTTTTCTTGCAGCTCGGTTTTCAAACGGTCCAATAACGATGAATAATATTCAACTGTAATAGTTTTACCCTTTTCCAGATAGTCGATGAGGATTATCCCTTGCGAATCCCAAAAGACAGTCGCCATAATCTTTCCGGCCGAAGAAACGGTCTTCGCCTTTTTTTGGTGCAGATTCCTCCTTGGTAACCCATTGTTTAGATTGTTGTTTGGTCTCAGGAGTATACTAATGTATCCATGATTCATCCACAGTGACGAAACGACGCTTAAAGTTCTCCGGATTCTTCTGGAACAGCTGCAAACCATCCTTGCAACACTTCACACGATTCCGTTTTTGGTCAAGCGTGAGCAATCGCGGCACCCATCTTGCGGATAGCTTTCTCATGTCCAAATATTTATGCAAAATATTATGTACCCGTTCAGTCGAGATGCCCACAGCACTAGCAATCTCACGCACCTTAACTCTTCTGTCATCCATCACCATATCATGGATTTGATCAATGATTTCTGGAGTCGTAACCTCCACAGGCCGTCCAGAACGTTCAGCGTCCCTTGTGCCCATACGGCCAGTCCGAAAATTTTGAAACCACTTATAAACTGTTCTAATCGAAGGTGCAGAGTCACCATAATGTTTATCAAGCTTCTCTTTAGTCTCCTGAGGCGTTCAAAGTAATGTTTAATCACCACACGAAATTCTTTTTCGTCCATTTCTTGAAAATTACTCGACTTCCTTGATTTACACGAATGCCAAACACAAAGAAATAGACCAATATGGCTGAAACTTGGTGTGCGTTCATTCAAGAGATGCTACTAACTAAACATGATCTCGATACGCGCCGGTGGTGCCATCTCTCGGACTTTGCACGGACTTTTCAAACCAGCCTCGTACATTTTATTATTGTTTATAGACAATAATATAATATATTTCAAGTGTTTTAAATATTATTATCATCTAATACCGTGGTTACCAACCTTTTTTAATCGCGTCCTTTTTTAGAATTTTTAAAATGTTCGCGACCCCCCCCTTTCCATCCGCCATATTGGATCAATACATACTCCACACAAGTTTTTCTATTGTAAGTCGTTACTTTCAAAGAATGAACTTATCATCTTCATGACGTATTCACCTTTCGTAGTAGTTTTTAATGCTTTACTTACTCTCTTCTTTGATGTCCTCCAAGTGAATATATCTCACGAAAACGAGTAACTGGGAACATGAACTAACATCGGTAGACTCGTCAAGTTGAAAGGAAAAGACTGAAGATGCCTTTATTTCAGATAAAACTTGTTTCATTAAGTTTATGAACATGCATCTCTAAATTGTATTGTTGGACAAGGATATATTACGCATTCTAATCGCACTCGCTTCACCAAGAATTAGCTTAACTGACTTTAATAAACAGGGTTTGATGAGGATTTCTGCAATTGTATAGGCTTTTTTCCAGTACAATTTCATTTGATGCCTGAACTACAGCTTGACTTTGTTGTTGAAACGTCCGTCCCAGTAAAATCTAACTTTTGTGTTTTCAAGGCAGCCTCTTGTCGTTTAAAAAACTCCAAGTCTTTTGTAATATGTTCCGAATGCTTTGTTTCTAAGTGACGGTTGAGCTTTCGGGATTTTTAGAGTCAGCACTAAGAACAAACTTACATAAAACACACTGAAACTTCTCTATGCCGTTATTAACAACAGTTGAAAATCAAAATTTTAAATAGTTCTCTAAATATTTTCGTTTTTCTCCATGACGTTGATATATGGAAAATAAAATATTTCAAAATAATTTAAAACAATGTTTAAACATTATTTAATGTTTTTTGCTTACCACAACGGTAAATGATAGAAGAGTCTGTTTTAAGCGTGCCTATCGGAGACGAATTGTGACGGGTTATCCTAGTATTGTACTGTTTTTCGGATCAAACGAGACAATAACTAACAACAAGCTATTGATATACAAACGACTAAAATAAGCCTGTAACTATTAAATACTTGGTAATGAGTTTACTGAGCGCGACAATTTGCGCGGCTGAATAACTGAAGATTGTCCCCTACGGCACTGCTCGTTCCGTATATATCAATTGGGAATACTTTCCCGATTATTCTCAGCTCGGCGGAACGTCAAGCTGTCCGTTTCGAAACGTCTCTCTTTTACACGTTTCTACAAGAGGTAACGGAGTGTCGCGATCGCTGCGCACTACCCGACTAGCTTGCCCCAGTAGAATTTCGCCAGGCATAAGGAGAGGCACGTGCGCCAGCCGTTCACTGATTACGTCGCATATCTCGTATGTTGCCAAGCATAAGTAAATTATTAACATTTTAACACCTACTTCTAAATTTTTAAATTTAATTTGGGTTTTTAAAATTGATAACCGGCGACCTCCCACAAGGCAACCCCTTGTGGGTCGCGACCCACCGGTTGGGAACCAACGATCTAAAATAAATAAAACCATATAACACAACCTATATCTCTAGCTGCTGGCACCCAAATAATAACGATAAACCCGGCTTTTATTAAGGGCCACGAATTGAAAGAAGTAAAGACGCAGTCTTAATTGCTAAAATATCCGCTAAGCAGCGCCTCATATATAGGATGTTAATCCCAGATAAGGAGTAAACGTAATTATTGTAAGGCTACCAAAATTTAAGGAGGTCCAGAAATTATTTATATACTTTTCCATGCTCTATTCTCTATCAATCCTAGCTCGGCTGATGAGTGATGATACGTTAAATTCTGCGGCCCGAGATGGTTCAATAGATAATAGATCAATATATAATTGAAATGTGACAGATGAGAGAACTTTTGTCGCTGCTAAAATATGAACTTTTTGCATTTTTACAGGTTTGTATAGATTTTAATTACTGGGTTAGAATCTTAACGATCGAGCTTCCTGATGGTAACGATTCATCTGTCGGTCTATAGCTCTATCACACCAGTACCGCAATAAATTTTGTTATTTCATTTGTGGATTCTAGATTGGCTGATGAGCTGACATGGCAACACGCGTCCCGAAATGAATTAACAGATAAGAGAACATAACTAAAATATGGACTGGTGTGCATTTTTAGGAGTTAATATAGATTTTCGTTGCCGGTTTAGAATCCTAACTTTTGAGCTGTCTAGCGGTAATTGTTAGTAGCCATTCATTTGTCGGTTTATGACTTTAAATAGTCTCCGACAGAGGGTAGATATGCATTTAAATTTTAAGTTTTCACAAGCCAGAGATATAATTCATTGTATCATACTGCGATGTTACAACAGTACAGCAATAAGTATTCGAGTTTTGTTCTCTAGTTTGTCGATCCTAGCTTGGCCGACGAGCTGCCTAGTTATAATTCCTTGTCGGTCTCGTTACGGAGGGCAGGTGTGTTATTAAATTTTGGGCTTCTACAAGCCAAAGATTTGTTGTAACTTACTGAAATGTTATACCTACTTGTTATTTATATTCATAAGAAAATTTTACTTTTGTCCATTACTTTATTGCATGTAACAAAGCATAACAAATAAACTGCTTCTAAAATGTAATTAGCTCTAACTTATATATTTTATTTCTATTTTAGCAAGAAGAATTCCATTGTACTTCGAACTCAACTATCCGTACGAGTCCATACGATAATAGGTAAGTAGATATTTTTGACAGGCTCCCTGCCACGTAAAAATAAAAAAAAAGAATTGTCCTGATGCTACAGAAGCATTTTTAATGGACAACCGTTAAGGAATGAGATTATCAAAAGTCAAACAACGATCAGTTTATATTTATTATATAAGTAACCGGCAAGCACTTGACTTCTTGAAAACATCGCGGACTGGCACTTTTTCCTACCATAAAAACTTTGAATTTTTCAGTACCGCTGCTACGTTTGCCGTCCGCAAATAGGTCACCCTTTCCTTGTCTAATTTGCCTCCATGACAATTTTCATTTTTGAAAGGCAACGTTTTTAGTACGCATTTAAAAAACACACCGGTTTCGTGTGCGTTATAGACGACGTTTGAATTACAGGGTGCTAATAGAGCCGGCAGACTATCATCAATCCAAGCATTACATTGTTTCATCAATACCAGCACTTCCACCGCAGGCTTTTTTGCACTGTGCCATTCCTAACAAAAACAAAAAAATTAGTTCATGCTCCAACACGTAGGCTGAAAAAAAAATTCATATAATTTTTAGGTACCAACCTTCAAACGATACGTGTCAAAATTTGATGACATTTCGACGATTAGTTTACAAGCTACAGTGATTTTAGTGACGCTACTTTTATATTTCGTGTGTTGACTAAACACTATTTTTTGATGGGAAAAAATACTGTTCAAGCAAAGCAATGACTTGATAAGTATTACGATGACTCTGCCCGTCCAAAAACACTTATCATTTACTGGTATGCTGAATTTAAACGCGATCATTCAGACGCAAATGATGTTGAACGCTCTGAATGCCCAAATGAGGTAGTTACACTGGACAACAAAAAAGTCCACAAAATTGTTTTGGATGACCGTAACGTGAAATTGCGTGAACATTTGGGCATGAGAAAGCACTGTTCGATGATTCTGACTGCTGTTTGCACCTGTTTAAGTGCAATAAAAAAGATTTTTTTCATGCGATATATGATAATTGATGAAACATGAATTCACCACTACACACCGGAATCAGATCGGCAGTTAGTGAGTGGAAACCAGCCGGTAAAAGTCGCGTGAAGCGACCTAAGACACAACAGTCGGCTGGGAAGGTTTTGGCCTCTGTATTTTGGGATGCGCATGGACTAATTTTCATCGGCTATGCGAGAAGAGAAAAACCATCAATAGCGAATATTATATAAAGTTATTGGTGCGTTTGAAGGCAGAAATCGCAAAGAAACGGCCCAAATGAACAAGAAAAAAATGCTCTTTCATCAAGACAATGCACCGTGTCACAAGTCAATGGTTACGATGGGAAAATTGTATGAATTGAAGTTCGAATTACTTCCTTATCCACCGTATTCTCCAGATTTGGTCCCCAGCGAGTATTATTTATTCGCAGACCTCAATAAAATGCTCACGGGAACGAGATTTGGTTCCACTAAGGAAGTTATCTCCGAAAGTGTGTCCTATTTTGAAGGCAAAGACAAATCCTTCTACAAGAAAGGTACAGCAATGTTAGAAAAATGTTGGACTGATTATATTGCTCTTGAAGGAGACTATGTTGATGAATAAAGTCGAATTTTGCAAAAAAATGTGTTTTAAGTAGCTAGACCAAAAATTTTTCATCCTACGTGTTATGTATGAAATTTATTTTCTTACCTTTCTTTTAAATTTTTCAAGCCACCCTGAACTAGCATTAAAACTTCTCCTAATTTTTGGGCAAAACCGAGTGCTTTTTGCTGCAATAGTGAGCCTAATATGGGCAAATTCTCTCTTTTAGTAGATTCAAACTATTTCATCATTGTTAACTGTTTTTTTAGGCCTATTTCGCTTAAAATTAGTCCGATCGTTAGTTTCTGCACCAAACTGTAATATTGCAGTTTTATTCTTGATAATAGTTGATAAAGTACTTTTCGGTATTTCATATTCTTCAGCACTAGCCTAAACAAAAGAAATAATCGCCCCTCAAGGACAGACTTTTTTCCTGCAATGATAGTAATTGTTACCTAACTTTATTTTGATTTACTTTGTATATCTCCACAAAAATTCTGATATATACATAACCAAGTCACATTCACATGATCCGTTGAGTATTTTAAATGCATTTGATATTCAAAAATGGATATGTATGTATGAGATGCTATCGCGCAAAAATGGCACACGTTGTTTTACGACTTCCTCAATATTATTTTGTCTTCAATCGTAGGCACCGTAAAAGGCAATACAGCTTTTTAATTAATTACCCGAGGCTCATATAACTTTCAATGGTTGAATTCGCATTGAAATAACAATATTTATAGGACTTGCATTAAAAAGTTAGTGGTTGCTCCTGGGACGAAAGCGAGATATATATATATATATATATATATATATATATATATATATATATATATATATATATATATATATATGTATGTATATATATATATATATATATATATATATATATATATATATATATATAAATCAGAAGAGGAATTATCGGGTGTCGGTCCGTATGAGGATATGAAACTCAATTATTTCTTACAACTCAATATTTCGTCAATTTATTGTCGACATCATCAGGAGTTAACTACAAAACAAATCTTTACTAGTTGCGTGTACACATTCTACAATAACTTATATATATATATATATATATATATATATATATATATATATATATATATATATATATACATATATGTATAGTCTTTTAAAAAATTTTTAAAACATTATAACAACCTACAACATTAAAAAAAAAAAAACACATTTAAAAGTTTCATAAAATATAGAAAATCGTACCATCAACAAAAAAAAAAAAATATGATCTGAAAATCCTTACTAAATTATAAAAATACTTACGAAAATAAGGGTTAATCCATTGTAAACTGAACACAACATATATACTGTACTGCAACTCACGAACCAACTACAGCTGTTTACCGTATAAAATTTTATCTAGTTAGTGTGTTGATCTTTTTAGTGTTCCGTACGGAACACTTATAAGATCACTTCGGTGTCCGCCCGTCTGTCTGTCCGTCTGTCACACCCAATTTTCTCCGAAACTATTTGTCATAGAAAGTTGAAATTTGGTAGGAATTGATGGCCTCATCAGAGTCATGTAGTTTTGAAAGTTAAATTTTGACTTAAGGGGTTAGTTTTGGGGGGTGAAATCGGAAGTGAAAAAAAAATTTTTTTACTAGGTAATCGAGTGTGGTGTCAAATGAAAGCTTGTGAAAACATGAGTAAAATATATATATATAATGTAATACTTGCGCGCACTTTTCTTTGTATTATTTTTAAAAAATCGCGAAAAATCGCTGTCCAAGGCGGGTGGACTTATCAAAAAATTTTGAAAAAATTCTGGAATATTCTCCACGGGGTGTAGATTGAACGAAAATTATCACGAGTGCATTACCTGTAATAATTTATCTGATAAATAAAAAAAAACAGAAATTTCAAGGTCATCAATTTTCAGTAAAGATCGGAAATAAACTTTGTTGAAACTTATTTGGGGTGTATTTTGTGAAGTCACTGATCATTTTATATCACCGTAACATAAATTTTCACTTAAGGGATTCGTTTTGAGGGGTGAAATCGGAAGTGAAAAAAAAAAATTTTTTACTAGATCATCGAGTATGTCAAATGAAAGCTTGTGAAAACACGAGTAAAAAATATATATATAATGTAATACTTGCGTACACTTTTCTTCGTATTACTTTTAAAAAATCGTGAAAAATCGCTGTCCCCTACCTTATCTCGAAAAGTACTGATCAAAAAATTTTGAAAAAATCCTGGAATATTCTCCACGGGGATAGGTTGAACGAAAATTATCATTACCTTTAATAATTTATCTGGTATAGAAAAAAACAAAATTTCAATGTCACCAGTTTTCAGTAAAGATTGGAAATAAACTTTGTTGAAAACTTATTTGGGGTGTGTTTTGTGAAGTCACTGATCATTTTATATTACCGTAACATAAATTTTGACTTAAGAGATTCGTTTTGAGGGGTGAAATCGGAAGTGAAAAAAAAATTTTTTTACTAGGTCATCGAGTGTGGTGTCAAATGAAAGCTTGTGAAAACACGAGTAAAAAATATTTATATAATGTAATACTTGAGCACACTTTTCTTCGTATTACTTTTAAAAAAATCGTGAAAAATATCGCTGTCCCCTATCTTATCTCGAAAAGTACTGACCAAAAAATTTTGAAAAAACCCTGGAATATTTTCCACGGGGTATAGATTGAACGAAAATTATCATTACCTTTAATAATTTTATCTGATATAGAAAAAAAAAAACAAAATTTCAAGGTCACCAGTTTTCAGTAAAAATTGAAAACAAACTCATTTGGGGTCTGTTTTGTGAAGTCACTGATCATTTTATACCACCCTAACAAAATATTTTATTTTAAAAACAATCAACGTACGGAACACTAATTGTGCAAGTTCAGCTTGCACTTGACCGGTTTTTTTTATATAATTTTGTTGTTTTCAATTTATACTGTTTTGATGGACCCACGGAGGAAGTAATCTCAACACAAATTGAATATAAAAAACTACCATATATTGAAAATCTCACCAACTCCATTACTGCTTTGTTCAAAGATTGCAAAAACATAAAAATAGCCAAATTCAATAGCTTAAAAAATTCCAATCTATTTTCTAAAGTTAAAGACAGAACTCCCATGTTATACAAATTTGGTACACGTAATATGTCGATTGCCTTGTCTAAGTTGCCAAGGAACTTACATAGGGCAAACATCACAGTGGCTAAAACAAAGAGTAACTCAACATAAGAGTAACGTCAGATTGGAAAAAAATTCGTGTGCAGTGGTATTGCATAGTCTAAATACGAACCACAATTTTGATTATGATAATATAAACATTTTACATAGGGAAAATAAATATTAAAAAAAAAATTTTTGGAGATGTATTACGTTAATAAAAATAAGGAAGCCATAAATTATAAGTCCGACGTTAATCAGTTAAGTTAACATATATTGTAACGTTTTAAATAATAAGTTGTACAGATATAATTAGTATTTGTAACACACTATAGCAGGGACTAATAGAGTAAGTTGTCTTATTAATAACAATAACATCGAAAAACAACAAAATTATATAAAAAAAGATCAACACAGCTAGATAAAATTTTATACGGTAAACAGCTGTAGTTGGTTCGTGAGTTGCAGTACAGTATATATGTTGTGTTCAGTTTACAATGGATTAACCCATATTTTCGTACAGTCCCTGGCCAAATTATTAGACGCACTGCAAGATTTTATGTAAAATATTAATTACCGAGTGATATTGTACCGTTTTATTATTTTAAATTGATTTGTTTTTTATTTTTATATTATCCAATCAATTACCTATTTATATGACATAAATAAAACAGCATTAATTTAGAAAAGCATAAGTTTATTAAGTTTTAAAGAAAAGTGAAATTAATGTTAGTAAAAGTCAATATTTAGTTAAGCCACCTTTAGCCGCTATCGAAGCTTTAATTCTGCGCGGCATGCTATCAATGCAAGATTGTACTCCTGTCTCCTGCATTTGAGGATGATGATTCCACACATGAATAATCTTTTCTAGGAGCTGGGTTTTGTGGTAATCACATCTTTAGCCACTTCTCTTTTCATCAGCTCCCACACATTTTCAATGGGGTTCATATCAGGGCCAATCCAACAGAGGGATATTTTTTTCTGCCAAAAAAGCTTTAACAGATCGAGCAGTGTGGCAGGGAGCTCCATCTTGCATGAAAATGAATGGTTCCCCATTTGGAAACCATTCTCTGAGCTGCGGAATCAACCGATTTTGTAATACTTCTTTGTACTGATCTTGCCTCATTATTCCTTTGACGACGTACAGACGTCCAGTGTCCTTGCCGCTGATGACTGACCAAATCATCACTTTGGTGGGATGTTTAACCGTCGGGACGACACAATCAGGATGAAACTTTTCTCCATGACGACGACGCACATACTGAGCTTTATTCTGCAAAATTTCGAATGTGCTTTCGTCACTGAAGCAGACCTGTCAAAAATAGGAAAAATATATAAACTTCCATGTTTATTTGCTTTATTTAACTGAAAATGATAATAATGTATCAATTCTTGATTAAATTGCTGTACCTTACCGATCTCCAGAAGTCCACATCTTTGTCTTGCCATTGTTTGGCCCACTTCAGGCGCTTTGCTTTCATTGCAGCTGTTAACTTGGGCTTCCTGGCGGGGCGACAGGCCTTAAAATCTAATTCTTTCAATTTTCTTCGAACAGTGCGCTCAGAAGCATTTACGCTAGCATCCTGGAGTTGTGATTTTATTACCTTTGTGGTAGCAAATCTGTTTTCTACACAAATTTTCTTCAAACATCTCTCTGACCGTGGAGTGAAAATTGGTTTTCTACCGCATCTTTTCTTTCTTTTCGGGCTTAATTCCTTCCCTGACTCAATTTTCTTTTTTATGCGTCGTACACTAGCTTCAGAAACCTCCAATCTTCGTGATATTTCTCGGTTTGTAAATGTTTTCGCAATCACAAGGGCCTTCACTTCAGCTTTTTTAAGTGGTGAAAGATCGCCTTTTCTACCCATAATGAAAATAGTCCAATTACTTTTTTAAAACACTGCATACAAAATAAACTAATAACTGAGTAGTATAAAACTGTTAAACAAACAATCACAGTCCATAAAGCCACAGAAACACGTCCGTACCTGACTCGATTCCGATCGCGACTGATACAGGTTTGTACTTACGTTCATGTATCACTTTGTCAACACAGTGTTGCCATATGTTAAAAATAAATACAAATATGTAGTCTACAACAATTCTTTTAAATAAAAATCAATAATATTGTAGTTTAAATATACCATTATTGCATAAAAACTCTTAAGAAACATAAAATTACTAAAAAAAAACCTACAGTGCGTCTAATAATTTGGCCAGGGACTGTAAGTATTTTTATAATTTAGTAAGGATTTTCAGATCATATATTTTTTTTTTGTTGATGGTACGATTTTCTATATTTTATGAAACTTTTAAATGTGTTTTTTATAATGTTTTTAAAAAAATTATACATATATATATATATATATATATATATATATATATATATATATATATATATATAGATATAAGTTATTGTAGAATGTGTACACACATGTATATATATATATATATATATATATATATATATATATATATATATATATATATATATATATATATATATATTTATATATATAATACATATACGAGGCATGTTTTTTAAGTAAGTACCGTTTTGGAATTAAAAAAAGACGTGCAAAGATATCGCTATAATTTTATTTTTACATGAAAGCCTGTACCTTAATCTACTTTTCTACATAATTTCCGTGAATATTGAGGCACTTGTCATAACGTGGCACCAGTTTTTGAATACCCTCCTCATAAAATTCTGCCGCCTGACTTGTTAACCACTGTATCACAAATGTTTTGACTTCGTTATCGTCTTGAAGACGCTGACCACCCAGGTGCTTCTTCAAGTGCAGGAACAAATGGTAGTCGCAGGGCGCCAGATCAGGGCTGTATGGAGGATGATCTAGAGTTTCCCATTTAAAAGATTTGATGAGATCTTTGGTCCGATTAGCCACATGTGGACGGGCATTGTCATGCAGCAAAACGATACCCTTACTCAACTTGCCACGTCTTTTGTTCTGGATTGCACGACGCAGATTGTTCAATGTCTCACAATAAGACGCTGCATTGATTGTCCCATTACGAGGCAGAAACTCCACTAGCAATACTCCTTTTCTGTCTGTGCACATGATTTTGCGGGCAGAAATTGTTTGCTTAAACTTCACTTTTTTGGGTGATGATGAATGTCGCCATTCCATGGATTGTTGTTTCGATTCTGGTGTGACGTAGGCCACCCATGTTTCGTCACCAGTAACAATTTGGTCTAAAAAATGTTCACCTTCATTGTAGTACCGCTCAAGGAAAGTCAATGCACTGCCTAAACGTTGGGTTTTGTGCAAATCCGTCAACATTTTTGGAACCCAACGTGAACACAATTTCCGGTAATTCAAGTTCTCGGTCACAATGCGATACAAAACACTACGAGAATATTGAGGAAAGCAGTCGCACAATGATGAAATTGTAAAGCGTCTGTTTTCTCTCACCTTTTCGTCCACTTTCTGCACCAAATCTTCATTAACGACCGAAGGACGCCCACTCCGTTCTTCATCATGCACATTTGTGCGGCCATCTTTAAATGCTCTCACCCATTTCCTTACCATTCCATCACTCATAATGTTTTGTCCGTAAACTTCACAGATCTCACGATGAATATCGATCGGTTTTACGCCTTTAGCACTAAGAAATCGTATAACAGCCCGTACTTCACAATCGGCGGGACTCACGATTGTCGGAGGCATCTTAAACACTCAGTAAACAACGTATACAATGAAGAATCAGACTGTAATGGCGTCAGTGCGTAGACATGAGATGTAGGTTACCAGCGCGCATGCGCGGAACGCCGACCGTATCGCTGCGGCGGCGGAATCGCAAAACGGTACTTACTTAAAAAACATGCCTCGTAGATAGAGTACATTTTAAGAAAACCACAATGGCATAGCTGAACTAACAATTCATCATGCCAAACATTCTTAATTGCTATGCTTGCTTGCTCTCTTGCTAATCTTTGTTTACGAAAACGATATTGATGGCTAATATGATGTTAAATCTTTACAATCACCTTAAAATATGTTGATTTTCCATAACCTTAAAATTGTTCAAAAGCAATGCCACTGCTCGATAGTTGTTTGTAATCAAATTTTTGCTATTTTTATGAATCGGCTGAACTTGATGACATAATTAGAGTTAAAGAAGTATCCTTCTTCTGTGGGATAAGCTAAAAGTACCCAAAAAACTGTTGTTGATTAGCATATTTTATAAGTTCAATTATAGGTATTTCATCAGGGCTTGATAGTGTGTAGGTCTCATTACGATCCGTTTTATGACACGCCGCCTAAAAACATAGAGTATTTTTAATTGCGCGTTGACAATATTGACTAATAGTATTTTTTCCTGCAAACATGTTGGCCTTTTCAACAGACGTTGTTGTCAAAGTATTGTCTGATTATGTGCCTCTCTTTGAGAATCTTTTCACTTCTTTCTCTGGTTTTCTTGAACACCGTTAATTATGCGATTATATACAGAATACTATAACATATTTTATCAACCGGGAAACCCATGGAATTAAATTTTTAAAGCATAAAACATTATGTGGTGTACAACAAGTAATAAATTTGTTGATGTCAGTAATTTTGAAAACGAGAAACATGGAATTTTTCCTGGTTGTTTACAAATTATTGTCGTTTACTTGACTAAACAATGTTTTAATTATACCATAGCATTATTATAATTCTATGTTATTTTTCTTTTATGTGTACCCTTTCACTTTGCATATTTAAATTACCTACCAACGTGACAAATGGTAACACAGCTAATAAATGCCTTATATTGAATGTGACATTATGTATTTTAAAGTTCAAAAACGTGTCGCGAGTGCGGCAAAAATGTAATGGAAATATGTATTAAAAGCAATTATAATTACACCATATTTTAACATGCCGATGCATATATACATATATATATATATATATATATATATATATATATATATATATATATATATATATATATATATATATTTGTATAGCCTCACGTTGGAGCGCTATTTTGTATAGCCCCAACTTTCTTTATTATTAATAAATATCTTATTTATTAGCCCCTTATGTATATCTTAATTTTGAGAATGAATTGATTGGATATTAATACTAATAGAGGAAATTAAGATATCAGCTAGCTCGTTTTGTTTGGAGAGATTATGGATAAGAGATAATTTTTATCCGTCTTTTGAAAATAGTCTTTATAGTTGTTTTAAAACTTGGTTGTAATGTTTATTTTTTTTGAGCATCATTCATTTTAGAATAAAAGGAATCTAATTTCAGCTCAAAAAATGAAAAAAATACTGAAGAGTTATTTAGTTGTTAAAATAAGATTAAGTATATTACAACCTGTGCGTCCTGAAAGAAAAAGCAGGAGTTTAGTGAGACACTACACATTTAAATAAAGAAGAGTATATTAACAAAATAAAAATTCCTACTTTTATTACACTCTTAAAATTACATCTACTTAATAAAAAACCCCTTATATGAGAGTGTACACTATTGCATAGAGTCTTTAAAACACGATATTAAAAGTTGGTGAAATTACCTCCGCGCGAATTACACATGTTGAGTAGTCGTTGGAAACACACTTGTAGACAGGAAGTGAGATATTTAGACTGGTGTGCTTATAACTTACGATTGGTTTCTCCTCATGGGTTTTCCATAAGTTACTTGGCCTCTCCTGGTGAGATTCTCATAAAAAATATTGTCTCAGCCACTACCATCCTAGTTTCATTTGGGTAGCTAAATACTTTTTGACCCGAAATGCCTGAGGATGAGCGGGATATTTCAAGAAAGGAAAAAGCCTTAAACTTGAGAGCTAGAAATCGTTACTGCACTACTACATCAGTGAAAAAGAACACTCTGGCGTACTGGAGAAGAATGCCACTACGGCCTACTGGCGGAACAAAGCCGTCACTGCTTCATAGTGGAAAAAATTCGAAATGGCTGCTTGAATATCTCCCTTCTCCTTGGGTCACTTCCGGCACGCAAATTTCGACGCATTCAATGTGAACTAAATAAGTCAAGTCGGCAAAACGCATTACACACTGCCGCACAGTGGGGAAAAAAACGAAAAATCGTGTTTCAAGATTGTCTAGAGCCTTCAATTTTGGTTCGATTTGGACGATTTTTTTTTTTAAATTGAAGCTTATTAAATTCCGAACAAAGTTGTCGGAGCCGATTTTGCAATTAAACTTTTGTTTCAAAATGGCGGACGTCTTCAAAATGGCGGTTTCTGATTATATAGCGACTGAGACACAGAAAACGCTTACAGTTTCAAACCAAGTTGTGCTAAAATGCGTGTATGTATGTTTTTTTATATCGCAGATAATATATCTAATATCACAGTTACAAGATTAATAATAATGAACCCAAAATGGCTGCCATAAACAATTAAAGTGTTATAAATATGAATAAACGTACCATTTTCTTTTATCCATAACATTTGCATAAATAATTCCTTTAAGGTTGTTAATTATAAATATGTTTCAACAATTGACTTAAAATGATAAATCAAGTATGGCGGATGCCAAAATTGAATCGAGCAAGAAAATTTTTCTGTGGCATTTAGACTGTGGCAGTCAGATCATTCAAGTTCTTCAAGTTTAGTTGCGGGATTTAAATTTTCATGCGGTTATTGCTAGAATATTGCTGCTGTAAATTTTAAGTATCGTAGACAATTTTTTAGCAGATACAAAAAACAGCGATACACGCAGAAAAGGACAGCTCACACAGCTAGAAAGTGGCTACAACAGCTAAAACGTTTTGTTAAAATAGGGACAGCTAAATATTTTGCTGTACTAGCCACATTGTTTGCTGTTGTAGCAAAAAAGTGGCTGCTATTGCTAAACAGTGGCACAACTTGGTTTGAAAACTGTAAGCGTTTTTCTGTGTCTCAGTCGCTATATAATCAGAAACCAACGTCCGCCATTTTGAAACAAAAGTTTAATTGAAAAATCGGCTCCGACAACTTTGTTCGGAATTTAATAATCTTCAATTTAAAAAAAAAATCGTCCAAATCGAACCAAAATTGAAGGCTCTAGACAATTTTGAAACACGATTTTTCGTTTTTTTTTAAGACACTGTTTTTAAGCACCTACCCCACTGTGTGCCGGTTTAAATTAAGCTCCTCAAAAATTTAAAACACTGTTTTAAGCTACACTGCTCAAAAAATTGAAATCACTGCAATAAATATAAAAATGTAAATTAGAGGAAGAAAAACAGTGTCGTATATATATATATATATATATATGTGTGTGTGTGTGTGTGTCTGTGTGTGTGTATGTATGTGTTTATGTGTGTATGTGTTTAGAAACTGAGAAAATACCAATATTGTGGCATACATCAGAAGTAATGCTTCTACACAAAAAGGGGAAGATGTCAGAAAGTTGGACAATTACCGCCCAATTACTATCTCATATTCATACATTTTTGACTAAAACCATCTCCAATAGATTAAAAAAATAAGTTAGACTTCTTCCATTCATGCGAACAGGCTGGTTTAAGATCCGGCTACAGCACATGCGACCATTTACAGACAGAGAGAGCAATGAATACAATTTCGAACTCTATATATATATATATATATATATATATATATATATATATATATATATATATATAGGCTTGATTCTGTCCAAATGTTGCTAATCATCAATATCTTGAACAATTGTAGAATTGATTCTAGATACGCTACCCTACTCAAAGATGTATATAAAAACGTAATGATTTACATAAAACCTAGTACAGAACAAATACGTATAGGAAGGGGCGTAAGACGGAGAGATACAATCTTTCATAAGCTATTTATTACAACTATAGAAGACGTATTCAGCTAACTGGATTAGACAAAGAAAGGCCTAAAGATAGATGGTATGTATCTGAGTCATTTGAGGTTCGCAGACGATATTGTATTTATTAGTAGTAATCCACATGAGTTACAAGAAATGAGTTAAGTTACCACTCAAAGACAATTAATCTTAAGATGAATAAAGACAAAAATATTAACCAACACTAATAACATAGTTATAAATTTGGAAGGAAGATCTTTCCAGATTGTTAAGAATTATATGTTTCTGGTGCATAAAACTACTACGACGAGTGACAGTGTCTCGGATGAAATTTTAAGAAGAATCAGGCTTGGATGGTGCGTATTCGAGAAACTAGATTATACATTCAAAGATAAAGCCATCCTAAATAAGTTAAAGGCCAAAATTTACGATCAGTGCATCCTACCCGTAATTACATATGGCTCTGAAACTTGGACACTGAATAAAGCCGATATACAAAAACTAGCTCGGATCCAGAGAGCTCACGAAAGACAGATGATCGGAATAAAACTTGAAAATAGAAAAAAAAAAACAAGTGGATACGTGAACAAACGAAATTCAAGGATATTATAGAACACGTACCAAAAACAAAGGGGCAATAGGCTGGACATGTAGCACGCACGACCGATTATCGATGGTCCAGGCAAACATTAGAATGGAGACCAGGAGAACAGAAAAGGAGCGTAGAATGTCTCAAAATGGTGGGATGATATACAGAGGGTTGTGTGCATTGGATGGATAACAACAGCTGCAAATAGATTGAAATGAAAATTCAGGGGGAGGCCTACATCGAGTAATGAATAGAATTAGGTTTATAGTAATATAGTGATATATATATATATATATATATATATATATATATATATATATATATATATATATATATATATATATATCTGTACAGCGTATTATGAAAATCGGTATAACCTTGTGGCAAGAGGAATTATAAAAAAATAGTCATAAATGGCACTTCGCTATAATTAATGAGTAAACTACTTCTGAATTTCAATGTTTAACAAAAAATTAGGCACTAACAAAAATAACATACACCAATGATTTTCTATGAATGTTTAAATTTTTCACAGCCACTAATATTCCCTGTATTTTTATTTAAAATATTATTTAACTTTTATTGTAGTTTCATTAAGACGCAGTGTAGAACCATACCAAATATGACAATTTTCACTACAGTACAAAACAGTGATTTTAATAAATAAAACGTTGCGTACTCGTACTGACTTTGCTATTGCTATTTGCATTATATGTTAATAATAGTTTAAAGCCAAACAGCATTAATGTGGTCATGTATAATTAATGGCTCCATCTAGTGCGTATTTTAGGACTTAAAAACAATGATATTCCGTACGTTTGTTTCCCTGGTATAGCGTGTGCTTCGTTACTATTTTGATGAGATAACAATATGTTATTTTTCATCATTATGATACTAAAGAAACGTTTTCCATCCTTATGATACTAAAGAAATGAACATTTGGCAACGGTTAATAGACATCCTACTAGGGATGGTAAGAGGAACTTTTACAAAATTGGAAAAAATCCGAACTGAGAAAAAAATGAGTGAATGTTTTTTTACTTAACTCAAAAAATCACCCTTTCAAATATACTTAATCTCAATTGGTATACTCCGAGTGAAATCTTCCAGATGTTTCGCCAAGGTATCATTTCGCATTTTCAATGCTGACTCGTCAAAATTAGGTTGCTTATTCTATTCTTTTGACTCAAATGTTGTAAATGTGTCACCAAACTCTCCTTTAGCATTATCGATGCGTACTGCTACGTTTGTAACTTTGTTGGGGCCAACTGTTGACTATTAACTCAGTTTACAATAACCAATAAGCATCGATTATTTCCTAACGAGACTATGGCAAAAAGTTTTCGACTTTCCCATTTCTTCATCAATCATACATACATATATATATATATATATATTATATATATATATATATATATATATATATATATATATATATATGTATATATATATATATATATATATATATATATATATATATACGAGGCATGTTTTTTAAGTAAGTACCGTTTTGGAATTAAAAAAAGACGTGCAAAGATATCGCTATAATTTTATTTTTTACATGAAAGCCTGTACCTTAATCTACTTTTCTACATAATTTCCGTGAATATTGAGGCACTTGTCATAACGTGGCACCAGTTTTTGAATACCCTCCTCATAAAATTCTGCCGCCTGACTTGTTAACCACTGTATCACAAATGTTTTGACTTCGTTATCGTCTTGAAGACGCTGACCACCCAGGTGCTTCTTCAAGTGCAGGAACAAATGGTAGTCGCTGGGCGCCAGATCAGGGCTGTATGGAGGATGATCTAGAGTTTCCCATTTAAAAGATTTGATGAGATCTTTGGTCCGATTAGCCACATGTGGACGGGCATTGTCATGCAGCAAAACGATACCCTTACTCAACTTGCCACGTCTTTTGTTTCTGGATTGCACGACTCAGATTGTTCAATGTCTCACAATAAGACGCTGCATTGATTGTCTCATTACGAGGCAGAAACTCCACTAGCAATACTCCTTTTCTGTCCCAAAAAACTGTGCACATGATTTTGCGGGCAGAAATTGTTTGCTTAAACTTCACTTTTTTGGGTGATGATGAATGTCGCCATTCCATGGATTGTTGTTTCGATTCTGGTGTGACGTAGGCCACCCATGTTTCGTCACCAGTAACAATTTGGTCTAAAAAATGTTCACCTTCATTGTGGTACCGCTCAAGGAAAGTCAATGCACTGCCTAAACGTTGGGTTTTGTGCAAATCCGTCAACATTTTTGGAACCCAACGTGAACACAATTTCCGGTAATTCAAGTTCTCGGTCACAATGCGATACAAAACACTACGAGAATATTGAGGAAAGCAGTCGCACAATGATGAAATTGTAAAGCGTCTGTTTTCTCTCACCTTTTCGTCCACTTTCTGCACCAAATCTTCATTAACGACCGAAGGACGCCCACTCCGTTCTTCATCATGCACATTTGTGCGGCCATCTTTAAATGCTCTCACCCATTTCCTTACCATTCCATCACTCATAATGTTTTGTCCGTAAACTTCACTGATCTCACGATGAATATCGATCGGTTTTACGCCTTTAGCACTAAGAAATCGTATAACAGCCCGTACTTCACAATCGGCGGGACTCACGATTGTCGGAGGCATCTTAAACACTCAGTAAACAACGTATACAATGAAGAATCAGACTGTAATGGCGTCAGTGCGTAGACATGAGATGTAGGTTACCAGCGCGCATGCGCGGAACGCCGACCGTATCGCTGCGGCGGCGGAATCGCAAAACGGTACTTACTTAAAAAACATGCCTCGTATATATATATATATATATATATATATATATATATATATATATATATATATATATATATATAAATTATATTGCTTATGTCTTATAAAGGCTATTTTGAAAATCAATTTGTTTAGTTAAAAATTTTAAAACTTTCCTTCTATTTATATTTTGGCTTATTTGATGTAAAGAAACAAATAAAAAGGAAAATAATCAGCTGTTTAAATAAGATACTGTATAATTAGATCGAAAATTAACGAAAACTTGATATGTTGACACGCTTATTAAAGGAATCCTGATTTAAGGAACAGAGACATAGAGCTTCAGACTATGACTAGGAATATCTAATGATGATACAACTAAAAAATAGAAATAACGGAGGAAAGTAGATGGGTGTCCAATGACGGATATTGAAATAAGGCCACTAAGAAGGTACCACCTTGTACAGAGAATACAGGAAACGACATTGCATTAAAGGGTTATGAAATTGATACCACCAAACCATAGAAAATTGTAATACCGAAAAGATATAAATAGAGTAGATCTCCAGAACAATGAGCTTAAGGGGACTACGGTAGAGCCAGAGGAGTGACAAAAAAAAACGGGTATTGAGCAAGTTGAATAAACGTTTTGAACCCGATATATCTATATTACCTTGATGAGATAGATTATATTCTATCATAAACTATATAATAATTTGTTAAACAAAATAGCTATTTAGTAAGCTTATGTAAAGAAACTATTGATTTAAAATCCGGGGCGGTAGGTGACCCTCGAAAGTGGGCGGCTACCATAACAATGCCAATGATTCATAAGCTGTTCATAATTATAGATGAGGTTATATAATAATAATTTTTTGCAAAATAAAAATATTGTTGTAGAAAACCATAATAATTACTGTAGAGTAAAAAGGAATATTGATTATATGCTTGCTGTTATATTTTTACAAAAAGAAGATTTAGAGGGTTTTAGAGCACCCACTTTTCATTACTCTTTGAAGCTGATCACATAACATAAAAAAAAATAATATTTTATAGTGGACGACTTGCCGTTGAATTGAATGGAACTTTATGTACATGTTTTAAATGTTATGTTAAATATCTTAGGACTTTCGGAAGCCTACATTTGCATTTACGCAAAATCTAGGCTCAATAACACAGAATGTTATTTCGCTTATTATGAACACCCAGCACTCAATAATATTTAATTTCATCAAAATTTGATAAATTTCAAATATAATAACCGGTTAAGTGCAAGTTGAACTTGCGCAATTAGTGTTCCGTACATTGATTGCTTTTAAAATAAAAAAAATGTTGTAACGGAAGTATAAAATGATCAGTGACTTCACAAAACACACCCCCAAATGATTTTTCAACAAAGTTTATTTCCAATTTTTACTGAAAATTGATGACCTTGAAATCTATGTTTCAAAAATTTAACTTTCAAAACTACATGGCTCTGATGAGGCCATCAATTCCTATATTATTACCAAATTTCAACTTTCTATGACAAATAGTTTCGGAGAAAATCGAGTGTGACAGACGGACAGACAGACAGACAGACACCGAAGTGATCTTATAAGTGTTCCGTACGGAACACTAAAACTGAGTTAGGCAACTCGAGACCATCTTATTTCTTAAATGGTTATGACCACACTAAAAGGGAAAAAAGAGAAAACGTGTATATTTTAGGGCGGTTTACTTTGACCTCTAAAATTGATAAAGAATGCCTATTTATATAAAGCTATGCTAAAGTTTGTTTCTGAATTGTGCAATATTTATTGTAATAAATTATAATATTTATTGACTGATTGATAATAAGTTGTTGCTTATGTTATATAAATCATTTCTTTTACTAGAAGTTTGCGGTAATCTCTTTCTTGGATGACAACTTTACTGTTTGGAAAGTCGAACTCGTGATTTTCATTTGCTTTATTCTTATGTAGGATCGTAGATTAATTTTTTGTATATTTACTTTTATATAATCTATCGTATAAGTATTGTGTTGTCATTCCAATATATTAATTAGGACAATTTAGACAGGGTATTGAATATATTAACTAAGTTTAACTTTTTTAAAGTAAAATTCCAACCAAAAAAAGTCAAACTTAGTATATTCTTTACCCTGTCTAAATTGACCCTAAAAAATATATTGAACTGACAACACAATAATTAGAAAATAGATTAAATGGACATAAATATATAAAAAAATACATCTATAACCTTATATAGTCAAGAAGCAAACAAAAATCACGAATTCGTCTTTCCAAACCGCAAATTTCAAGGAGAAAAGAAATGATTTGTATAAAAAAATCAACATGTGTCAATAACAAACAAGATAACAGCAATTTAATCCAGATTTATTCCAGCTATTCTATTTTTTCCCTTTTAGTACTTTCAAAGCCCTACGAGAAATAAGATGATTTGCAGGTGCATTACTTATTTTTATATTTTAAATTCATTAAATAGAATACATTGTTTATTCTTGAGTGTTATGTATTCATTAAATATTTTATTTTGCATAATTTCAACATTTTCTAATGTTCTAAGTAATCCAAATATAAAAATTGATTAGCACAAAACAATAGTTAAACAATAAAAAAACCTATTAAAAATCTGTGTCGTTATTACATAAAAGTAACACACAAATCTATATTCAAGAATCAACAACCAAATATATATATATATATATATATATATATATATATATATATATATATATATATATATATATATATATATATATATATATATATATATTACCCTGCAGTTAATTTGATAAATTACTGATTTGTATATAATGTTATTTTTTGTCCCTGTTATTAACCAATATTTTCCTCAACTTTCCCTCGTTTCTACGTATGTATACTGCTCATTCCTAATTTCTTTACTGTTAAACATACATTGTTGCTTAAGCTAAAACAGTAGGCAATAAATTTATATATTTTATATTCTTTTCGCTGCTATAAAATTATTTTTGTAAAACCCCCTATTGCTTCCGCCGCATTAAATTATCTATGGTTTTTTTCTGTGAGGGTCTTCTTTCTTGCGATCTGTTCTATTCTAAATAATTTTTTATAGAAATTTTCTTCGTTTAGTGGTAATTTGACCAATTGATGTAGTAGACAGTGAGATGATATATTTTATAGATTGGATTCAATATTCATGAATAACAGTATCTGTATTAGTTAGTTTAATTTCTAAATTATTTTTTATTTCTAAATTATTTTTTATTCCTTCATCTTTATCTTTCTCCCCATTTTGTTTGCATTCAATTATACTCTGAATCTTTTTTTTTGTTGTTGTCTAAGCTCCTGTATGTTCTGTTCTAAACGTATAAAATCGGGTTTGCATATCTCACTTAATTGAAAAAGTTATAAATTAATATGTTATTTGTTTTAAAAGCTAGACTCATAAAAATCTCCGATAAGAGAGGAAGTATTGAAGGACCTATTGGATTCGCATTTTAGTATGTTGTGTATTCTTGAAAACGCTCTAATAAGGCGGAACGTATTATATGATTCGAATACCATTATTGTTTTTTTTTGTTAAAAATTTTAACAATGTTTCACACGAAACCGACTGCTGAACCGTTCATGACGTAAGTATAATTTACAAGGTTTACCGAAAAAATAAAGTAACTTTGGAAAAGAGAGGGTAATAGCATTCATTAACAGAAATACGACAAAATATATCCTTGGGACACGTTGTAATGTGCACTTACATTCTTTTGGAAATTGACAGTTTGGTACTGGAAAGCCCTTAACTAATTGCTATAACTAAGCTTCTAAAAAAAAAAACTGTCAAGTGTAAGTTGGACTTGCACAATTAGTATTTCGTACCGTGATTGCCTTTAAAATAAGGCTAAATTAATTAGGTCCCTGATTTTTATATATCTTAAGATATAATATGTATTTTCACGTTTTTTTTAACCAATAATGTATAATAATTATAGCATTTTAGCTACCTAATAGTCAATAAATCAATCTAGCTGAATTTAGAATCTAGTAATAAAAGTGTAAAACAAATATTTACCACTTAAATATTTGCTTCATTATAAACAAATAAAATAAAATTATTTTATCTCTAGAGGAGCGACGCGCGGTAGTCTAACTGTCTAACTATCAGTCTATTGGAACGATAAATCTGGAACGAAATGATATATCAGTTTCAAACAGTCATATTACTTCAGGGGAAGAGAGTAAAAGGGGTGTCGATAAATATTGTATCTTGCTAACAGTAACATGAGAATTTTCCCTGTTTTTTTATTAAGATATTAAATAAATTTCATGCATGAGACATATGAGAGGTTAAAGTTGTGAAAAAATGACTGAGCCCTTTATGTTGATATATTGAACAAAATACAGTCGAACCTCGATAAGCGAGAATTCAAGGTATTGGAATTTTTTTCTCGCTCATACAGGTTTCTCACTTAGTCAATTCATCACGCGCAAAGGTTCAGGAATGACTCCTCTAACTCAGAAGTATAAGAAAACAGGATGAGGAATCTATATGTCGTCAAGAAATAATTTATTATGTACATCCTTTCATATTTATCTAAAAACTTTATTATGTAACAATTTACTTTGTGTTTCTGTTTTGGTATTTTGAACCTGCGTTTCAAGCTCACAAGTCTTATCCAAAAAACCTGTGGACTACCTCTAGAGCAAGTCTTGCTTCTTTAAAATGGGCTTTTCTTTATGTCGAAATTCCCGTTTGCCGGATTGTCTTCACTTTCGCTGCCATTTTTATCCGTAGACGTGCTCCCACAATCTGCAACAATGTCGATCTAAAAATTTTGTTAAAAAATCTGCATCATAGTGCCATAAAACTTAATTTTCGTTTTTTTTTTTATACCAGATAAATTATCAAACATAATGCAGTCGTTATAATTTTCGCTCAATCTACACTTTATGAAGAAAATTCCAGAATTTTTTCAAAATTTTTCGTTCATCCCCCGGAGTGTTTTCATAAGTTCACATTTGACATCCCACTCGATGACCTGGTAAAATTTTTTTTTCACTTCCGATTTCACTCGAAACTAACCCCCTAAGTCAATATTTAAATTACACAGCTCTGATTGGGCCATCAATTTCTAGATTTATTCCAAATTTTCACTTTCTATGTCAAGGAGATAGTCAGATTCAGACAGACAGACCCATGGACACCCAAGACTAAAAATATACTTTTTTTCAATGCCGGTAATATAGTCTATTCAGGACTATTTGAGTACGATATTATTAACAAATCGAATATAACAAAATAATAGGTGCCGATTATCACGATAGTATTTGCCTTCAAGTCAGCCGATATTTAATGTACAAATATATATGTACACTCTAATAATTATAGCAATTAAAAGCATATTTGTATAAGTAGCCATCAATTTTTTAACCACTAATTGTAATTTTAAGTAAAAGTATATACCAGTTCGTTCACATTAAAAGTAACAAATTTGGTAATACAAAACATTAAAACGTGTATGTTATAATTTTTTTTAAATAAAATGGAAATTTTATAGCTGTATTGTATTATTAATTATGATAAAAATACACGTTTATTTTACTGGCATGAAGAAATAGAAAGTAATTTAATTATGTATATGACAAGTGTTTGTTTCTTAAGTAAAAACGGATTACCATTATTATTATCAATGTTATTATTATTTTAAAAAGAAAAGTTTGACATAACAAATCCTGTAGTGGTAAACCATAACGCTGCCACGTACGATTTAGTGATGTTCACGCTTACATTTGTCCAGTTACTCTAGCAAATTGATCCACAGAACAATCTGAGAGAACCAAGGATTACTGCTGCATTTTCAGTGTAAGTGACTCAAATACTGCAAACTAGTATTTTTCAGATTTTTTAGGAATGTATTCTTAATTCCTACAAGAACTCGTATGACAAGGGCTACGACTGTTATTTTTTCTTCTCATGCCTTCTCCTAATGGAGGTTGGCTACCACTTCTCTAAATGTTTCTTTGTCCCTCGCAACAAGAAATAACTCTCCTATATTCATGCCGGTCCATTCTCTGAAGTTTCTCAGCCAAGAGTTTTTGTTTCTTCCGACCCCCTTTCTACCATCAACTCTTCCCTGCATGATAGTTTGCAATAGTGAATATTTGTCATTCTTGAGTACATAGACAATAGACAGTAGACAATTTATTCATCTTTTCAGCTACAAAAGTTGTAGATAAGACATGTCATCAAAGGGATGTATGATCCCATCTTAGGTAATATCAAAAATAATATATAGAAAAAAAAATAAATCTTACTACTAAATACATTAATACACAGTAAATACAAGATATAACAAAAAACATAACATACATATTTATAACAAACAAAATACATACTGAATTAATTAAGTAAGGATGTTATAAAGAATAACATTCACACTCTGCCCAGCAGATAACTTTCAAATTCAGTTACAGAATAAAAAGTTTTACTTAATAGTATAGTTTTTATTTGTTTTTTAAAACGTGCCATAGATTCAATCCTTTTTACATTTTCCGGCAGTAAGTTAAACAGTCTGCAACCTAAGTAATGACTAGTTTTCTAACATATTCATGATTGTGTTTTTCAATATAAAAATTTTCTCTGTTTCGAGTCGGATAACGATGAAAAGATCTATGCGACATGAAGCTATCTTGATTTTGATAGATATACATTAAGAGTTTTCATATATAAATACTTGTAACTGTTAATATTTTTCAATTTTTAAAGACTTCCCTACAGGATGCGTTATATGGCATACTAAAAATTAGTCTCATGATTCGTTTTTACATTACCAGCACTCTGTCCAGTTCCTGCGCACTTCCCCAAACCGCCAGACCATAGGACATGGCTGGGTACGCATTAGCGTAATAGACAGTTATGAGATTGGGAACACTTAATGAGTTTTTTAAAAATTTTATCATAAAAAAACATTTATTTAGTCTTGAGCAAACGTCATCTATGTGCAAACTCCATTCGAGGTTAGAATCTATTTGAACTATGGCTAACAGGCAAATTCATATTATTAAATACAATATTTAGGTTTATTGGTTTGCGCATTTTTGTCTTAAATTCCATAAACACGGTCTTTGATAAATTTATTATAAGGTTATTCTTTTTACACCACTTTGAGAACTCAGTCAATATTATTTTAATTTTTTTCTCCAAAAGTTTCTCATCTTTGGCTGAGATGACTATGGTCGTATCGTCAGCAAACATAAAAACGATTCCACATGAAATGTATTCAGGTAACTCGTTTATGAACAACAAGAAAATTAGAGGACCTAGGACACTGCCTTGAGGGGTCCCTAAGTCACAGTTTGTCATTTGCGAAAAAATATTACCTATTTTTATTTTAAAAAGTTTCTACCCTTCAAAAATGAATTAAACCATTTATTTAGTGGTCCTCCAATACCTAGCCTTTTAAATTTTCTAACAACAAGGCCTGGGTCTATTGTGTCAAATGTCCTTGTTATATCAAATAGTAGAGCTACTACTTTCTCATTTATATCAAGTTTTATATATATATATATATATATATATATATATATATATATATATATATATATATATATATATATATATATATTCTTTATAAAGTCGATCGCTGAGGTCTCTGTAGAGTGCTTAACCTAAGTAGGATGTTTTTCATACTTTTATAATTGTCAAGAGGTTTCTGCCTTGTCCTATCCTTCGTAGAAATTTCTCAATAGTGTTCGTGGGTAACCATGGGATTTTTAATATTCTTCGATAGAGCCACATTTCAAATGCTTCTAGCTTCTTAGTATTGCTTCAACATTCATGTCTCGACTTCATACAAAAGTTGAAACCACACGTAGCATTCCAGGAAATGCAATCTTAGAACGAGGGATAAGTTTCTGTTGCAGAACATTGTCCGGAATTTTAAAAATAATTTTCTTGCAACCGCTATTCTGGTTTTTATTTTACTATCTTGATCAATTTTGGATGTGATACAGGTACCTAAATATTTGTACTTTTCTACACGTTCTATTTGTTTTCCTTCGAGAAATAATTGGCAATTGTTGGTTTGATGTTTAGAAACGATCATAAATTTTGTTTTTTCCGTATTTATTGTCAGAACAATTTCGATACTTTCTCTATTCGCGTTGTCAACCAATACTTGCAGGTCCTTCAATGTTTCTGCCAAGATCACGATATCGTCGGCAAAGCGACTGGTGTTCATCACTTCACCCCCTATCCTGATTCCTTTACTTCGTTCCCATAATGCTTTCTTGAAGATGACTTGGGAACATAAGTTAAACAATACAGGTGACAGTACGCAACCTTGCCTGAATACTCGCTGAATCGGCATTTCGTCTGTTATTATTTCATTTACTTGTTCTACAGCAGTCTGATTCCAATGGATGTGTTTTATTATTTCTATGTCTTTTTGGTCAAGTTGTATATTCTTTAAATCTTTTATCAGTCTGATGTACTGTACTTTATCAAATACTGATAGTCTAGAAAGCATATATATGGTAGATGGTCTTGTCGTCTCTCTACTTTTTCGAAAGAGGAGCGTCATTCCAAAAAGTTCTTCTCTCGTTCCGATGTCACCCCTAAACCCAAATTGTGAACTATATATATATATATATATATATATATATATATATATATATATATATATATATATATATATATATAAAATGCAACGTCTCTCTGTCTGTCTGTCTGTCTGTCCGTTAGAGCGCTTATCACTGGAGAACCACTTATCCGATTTACGTACTATTTTTTTTTAAAACATACATATGTTCTCTGGCCAGGTTATAGGCTATATTTTATTACGATAGGTAGCATAAGGAATCAGCACTGACGTAAAATAGTGAATGAAGTCGGAAAAAAGTTTGCCGCTAGCGCGTTTCCTTGCAATACATAGCCTAAACCATTAAATATGGAACAATATTATGTAGCAGAGAATATCTATAATCTATAATATATATAAAATGGAATGTCTCTCTGTCTGTCTGTCTGTCCATTAGTGCGTTTATCACGCGACACTTATCCGATTTACGTGACTTTTTTAAATTCATACATATATTCTTTGGCTAGGTTATATAATAATAATAATAATCTATATCTATAATATATATAAAATGCAACGTCTCTCTACTTATCTGTCTGTCCGTTAGTGCGCTTATCCCTCGAGAACCACTTATCCGATTTACGTGATTTTTTAAATTCATACATATGTTCTCTGACCAGGGCATAGATATATATTTTATTACATCTATAATACATATAAAAATGCAACGTATCTCTGTCTGTCTGTCTATCTGTCCGTTAGTGCACTTATCACTGGAGAACCACTTATTCGATTTACGTGCTTTTTTTTAAACATACATATGTTCTCTGGCCAGGTTATAGGATATATTTTATTACGTTAGGTGACATAAGGAATAAGCAGTGACGATAATAGTAAATCAAGTCGCTAGCGCGTTCTCTTGCAATACACTGCCTAAAGCATTAAATATGGAACAATATCATGTAGCAAAGAATATAATCTATAGATAAGTCGAAATAAGCCGCGATAATGGGAGATAAGGTAAGATAATGGGAGATAAGTATAAATAATGGGCGATAAGGAGAAATAATGGGAGATAAGCAGGTATAGGTCTAGATAATGGGAGTTATGGCGAGATAATGGGAGATAAGGAGAAATAATGGGAGATAAGGAGAAATAATGGGAGATAAGGAGAAATATTGCGATATAAGTCGAGATAAGCCTAGATAATAGGAGATAAGGTGAGATAATGGGAGATAAGGAGAAATAATGGAAGATGAGCAGAGATAAGCCTAGATAATGGAAATTATGTAGAGATAATAGGAGATAAAGAGAAATATTGGGAAATAAGGGGAAATAATGGGAGATATTTTATTACGTTGGGTAACATAAGGAATAAGCAGTGACGATAGTAGTGAATCAAGTCCACGCGAGCGGAGCCGTGGGCCCGGATAGTATATATATATATATATATATATATATATATATATATATATATATATATATATATATATATATATATATATATACGTGCCCTACTGGTGCTTTCCGTTCGAACTATGTAACTTTGTTTTCCACGTAGTTTTTACTACATCAATATGAAGAAAAGTCAGTTGTAATGAAAGTATTTTCGTAGCTAGTTTATTTGTTTATTATAAAGTGCTGTTATGTCTATTATTCCTTTGTCCTGTTTCTACTCAATTCTTTTATTAATATTTTTAATGCTATGAATTAATTGCAACTATTTTATTTCAGTTATTATTGCCGTTAACCTCAAGTGATTTTCTTGCTTGGGGTTATATGTTTGTTCATTATTTAATAGAATAAAGTATACATATGTATTCTTGACTTATTTTTATTATATAAGTAAATGAGTTATTATTGTTTTAAATATTTTTAGGAAATATATTGTTGAAAGATGTCTAGTGGAATGCTTGTTGTCGCCAAACTTTTCAAATATTTTTCACATTAATTTTTTGAAATATATTAAGTGTCTTCATATTTTACTAATACATTAAATATATAATATGTCTAAAATAAAACTTTAATTTTATTAAATATTTAACAAAAACAAAAAAAAAACCCTTCAGCGACCAGCATACATACACGCATAGTCAATTAAAAAATTTTGAAAGCACAACTTACTTTGCAGCACTATTTTTGTAAAACAAAAATGTTAACTTTCCGAACAATTATTCAAGATCAAATGATGACGTTATAAGCAGACGTCATCTTTATATATTACTAGCTGGGCCCGCGGCTCCGCTCACGTGGACTTGATTCACTACTATCGTCATTGCTTATTCCTTATGTTACCCAACGTAATAAAATATCTCCCATTATTTCTCCTTATCTCCCAATATTTCTCCTTATTTCCCATTATCGCTACATAATTTCCATTATCTAGGCTTATCTCTGCTCATCTTCCATTATTTCTCCTTATCTCCCATTATCTCACGTTATCTCCTATTATCTAGGCTTATCTCGACTTATATCGCAATATTTCTCCTTATGTCCCATTATTTCTCCTTATCTCCCATTATCTCGTCATAACTCCTATTATCTAGACTTATACCTGCTTATCTCCCATTATTTCTCTTTATCGCCCATTATTAATACTTATCTCCCATTATCTTACCTTATCTCCCATTATCGCGGCTTATCTCGACTAATCTATAGATTATATTCTTTGCTACATGATATTGCTCCATATTTAATGCTTTAGGCAGTGTATTGCAAGAGAACGCGCTATTTCTCCTTATCTCCCATTATTTCTCCTTATGTCCCATTATCTCGCCTTATTTCCCATTATCTAGGCTTATCTCGACTTATCTCCCATTATTTCTTCTTATCTCCCATTATTTCTCCTTATCTCCCATTATCTCACTATAACTCCCATTATCTAGAGTTATCTCTGCTTATCTCCCATTATCTCTCCTTATCTCCCATTATTTATACTTATCTCCCATTATCTCACCTTATCTCCCATTATCGAGGCTTATCTCGACTTATCTCCCATTATTTCTCCTTATCGCCCATTATCTCACCTTATCTCCCATTATCTAGGCTTATATCGAATTATATAGAACATATGTTTTATTTATAAAAACACGTAAATCGGATAAGTGGTTCTCGAGTGATAAGCGCACTAACGGACAGACAGAAAGACGTTGCATTTTATATATATTGTATTCTTTGCTACATGATATTGTTCCATATTTAATGCTTTAGGGAGTGTATTGCAAGAGAACGCGCTAGCGGCAAACTTTTCTCCAACTTGATTCACTATTATCGTCACTGCTTATTCCTTATGTCACCTAATAAAATATATCCTATAACCTGGCCAGAGAACATACGTATGTTTAAAAAAAAAGCACGTAAATCGGATAAGTGGTTCTCCAATGATAAGCACACTAACGGACGAACAGACAGAGAGACAGACGGACAGAGAGACATTGCATTTTATATATATTATAGATATTCTTTGCTACTTAATATTGTTCCATATTTAATGGTTTGGACTGTGTATTGCAAGAGAACGCGCTAGCGGCAAACTTTGTCCGACTTCATTTACTATTATTGTCACTGCTCATTCCTTATGCTACCTATCGTAATAAAATATAGCCTATAACCTGGCCGGAGAACATATGTATGTTTTAAAAAAAAAAGTACGAAAATCGGATAAGTGATTCTCCAGTGATAAGCGCACTAACGGACAGACAGACAGAGATACGTTGCATTTTATATATATTATAGATGTAATAAAATATATACCTATAACCTGGTCAGAGAATATATATATGAATTTAAAAAATCACGTAAATCGGATAAGTGGTTCTCGAGGGATAAGCGCATTAACGGACAGACAGACAGACAGACAAACATTGCATTTTATATATATTATAGATATAGATTATTATTATTATTATTATATAACCTGGCCAAAGAATATGATATTGAATTTAAAAAAACCGGTCAAGTGCAAGTTGAACTTGCACAATTAGTGTTCCGTACGTTGATTGTTTTTGAAATAAAAAGTTTTGTTAGGGTGGTATAAAATGATTAGTGACTTCACAAAACACACCCCAAATGAGTTTTCAACAAAGTTTGTTTCCAATCTTTACTGAAAACTGGTGACCTTGAAATATTGTTTTTTTTTTTTTTTTATACCAGATAAATTATTAAAGGTAATGATAATTTTCGTTCAATCTATACCCCGTGGAGAATATTCCAGGGTTTTTTCAAAATTTTTTGATCAGTACTTTTCGAGATAAGGTAGGGGACAGCGATTTTTCACGATTTTTTAAAAGTAATACGAAGAAAAAAAGTGTGCGCAAGTATTACATTATATATATATTTTTTACTCGTGTTTTCACAAGCTTTCATTTGACACCACACTCGATGACATAGTAAAAAAATTTTTTTTTTCACTTCCGATTTCACCCCTCCAAACGAATCCCTTAAGTCAAAATTTATGTTACGGTGATATAAAATGATCAGTGACTTCACAAAACACACCCCAAATAAGTTTTCAACAAAGTTTATTCCAATCTTTACTAAAAATTGATGACCTTGAAATTTCTGTTTTTTTATATAACAGATAAATTATTACAGGTAATGCACTCGTGATAATTTTCGTTCAATCTACACCCCGTGGAGAATATTCCAGAATTTTTTCAAAATTTTTTGATAAGTACTTTCCGAGATAAGGCGGGTGGACAGCGATTTTTCGCGATTTTTTATAAATAATACAAAGAAAAGTGAGCGCAAGTATTACATTATATATATATTTTTTACTCGTGTTTTCACAAGCTTTCATTTGACACCACCCTCGATTACCTAGTAAATTTTTTTTTTTTCATTTCCGATTTCACCCCCCAAAACTAACCCCTTAAGTCAAAATTTAATTTTCAAAACTACATGGCTCTGATGAGGCCATCAATTCCTATATTGCTACCAAATTTCAACTTTCTATGACAAGTAGTTTCGGAGAAAATCGGGTGTGACAGACGGACAGACGGACAGACAGACGGACAGACACCGAAGTGATCTTATAAGTGTTCCGTACGGAACACTAAAAAGACAGGTAAATCGGATAAGTGGTTCCCGCGTGATAAACGCACTAATGCACAGACAGACAGACAGAGAGACATTGCATTTTATATATATTATAGATTATACATTACCGATATTCTTTGCTACATAATATTGTTCCATATTTAATGGTTTAGGCTGTGTATTGCAAAGGCACGCGCTAGCGGCAAACTTATTTCCGACATCATTCACTATTTTACGTCACTGCTCATTCCTTATGCTACCTATCGTAATAAAATATAGCCTATAACCTGGCCAGAGAACATATGTATGTTTTAAAAAAAAAAGTACGTAAATCGGATAAGTGGTTCTCCAGTGATAAGCGCACTAACGGACAGACAGAGAGACGTTGCATTTTATATATATTATAGATTATCTATCTCTCGCAAAATGAAACCGGGTAAATGGTAAGTCACGAAAAAAAATTCTCAAAATCGAAACTGTATAGAATGAATTGATATAATAGAGTATAACAAATAAATGAAAAGCGTGTGTTACCTTGTACCGACCTTAACCTGTAAGTTTTATAACTTAACACGCATGAGAGATTATTTTAATAAAAAACGAATTTCGTTTGTTTCAAACCGAATTAATCAGGAGCAAAACGTGAGCAAGTTCACAAAGAAATTTCTCAATTTTGATACGCGGCGTGGCAAATCTCTTAATAATTTTCATTTCACGAACGCTATGAATTAAAGCTTGAAAAACAATTAATGGCGAATAGAAGCATAAAAAACCTAATTAGGAATCTATAATAAATGAGGTTAATCTACCAAATAGTGTTTGTTACTAGAAAAAGTTGTGATATTATAGCCCATTATGTTGTTCTCTTTTAATAAATGGAGGTTATTGAAGTCATATATACACTACCGTCAGAAAGTATTTGCCCACCTAGTCATTTCACTCCCAAGACAACAAAAACCCAGATAATATATATTTTTGTTTAATTTTAATAAATTATTATTCATTTTCACATTATTTACAGTCTAGGAAATCCAAAAAATATTCATGATTTTTCAGGATTTTTCTCATCTATGTGACTTCCGTTGTTTTTAATTACCGCTTTACAGAGTTTCGGCATTCTGTCCAGTAGTTCCTCCAGAGTTTCTTGGGTTATTTTAACCCATTCTGCTTGTAAAAGTTCCCACAAGTGATTTTCTGATGTTGGATTGAGTTTTCGAACACACACCTGTCCAAATGGTCCCACAGTAATTCGATAAGGTTCAAGTCGGGTGATTGTCGAGGCCAAGTTATCACTTCCAGGACGTCATCGGATTTCCATTGGTCCAAAAGTTCTCTAATTTGTTTAGCAGAATGTTTAGGAACGTTGTCCTGCTGAAAAATAAATTACCCCTGAAAAATATCTCTTCCAGAAAGAAGCATTTCAGTTAGCAAAATTTCTTGATACTGTTCTTTTCGCATGACTCCTTCTATCCTAAAGATTTTCCAACTTTACTGTTGCCAAAACACGTAAACTCGTCGATTTGAACCAAAAATTTCGAATTTAGATTCTTCGCTCCAAAAGACGGAATTCCATTGTTCTGATGTTCAATTTTCATGTTCTTGGGCCCATTCTAACCGTTTACGTTTATTCACTTGCTTAAGAAGTGGTTTGCTCACTACAACTCTCCCGCGTAGTCCACCTTCTACTAATCTGTTCTTCACGGTTGTCACGCTGATGGGGATGGGCCGCTCCAGGTTTACTTGAGCCGTGATTTCTGGTGCGGTTAGACGGCGATTACGTCTGCTGTACATTATTATAGTTTTGTCTTCAGCGGGAGTCGTTTTTTTCGAGGCCTCCACTGTTCTCCTTGGCATCCGCATATTACTCGCGATTTGTTGACTCGAGTGGCCATTTTGATGTCTCGCAATTATCAGAGCCGCTTTTCAAAGGAAACTTCTTTCGTTTTTGGCATTTTCATAAAACAGTTGAGCCTGTATCAATGACAAAGTACTGTTTGCGAATGGTTAATTTCCAAAAGGGCAATGGTATTTATAATCTAGTTTTTATCATAAAATGTCACTAGGAATTTCCAAAATCCTTAGAAACTTGAAATGAGTTCTTACTTCAACTGGAATTCTCAGAAATCGCCTCAAAACGATTATCATGCAAAACTTGGAAATTTGTTCTAATTGGTTTTTTATTTGTGATTTCACCAAAAAGGCTTATCTAAACAATTTTATGATGGACACTTGTTAAAAATAATTAAATTTACCTAGTATAATAGAAGGGTTTAATTATTAAATGTTGGTAGTTACATTGAAATTTCTAGGTAGGCAAATACTTTCTGACGGTAGTGTGTATATATATAGTGTGTTACAAAAATAGTTCATTATATTTAAGTGGGAAATTGTTTGGATGTGTGATGTTTATGTTCAAACAAAATATTTTCTTAAAACTAAATTTTTAAGTAGAAAAAGCAAGAATTGTTGCCAAATGAAACCATCGTGCATTTTTTTTATAGTTATTGTTGTAAATACTTCCCGTAATGAAGATGAAACTAATCGCAAAATTTTTCCTCGCTTCAGTCACAAGCATTACTTATTTAAACCAATAAATAATATCGTATTACTCCAAACTACATTTTAGTTCTTACATCTTAATAACAAAATCTAAATATTACACTTCTTGAGTTAAAATAAATAGTTCAGTTCAGAATACGCGAATTTCTTAAACAATCTGCAGTTACCAAAATCGAAGCACTATACTCAAATTTCATCGAATGAAATTAGATCTATTTTTCGGGCTTAATTGACTTTTCTCTAATTAAATTGTTAATAAAATGTATTATGTATAATAATGTGTACTACCGAAATCAACGCTCAAAACATACTTGTGTTTAAGTCCTAAAATACGCACTAGATGGAGACACGAACCTGATCTGATGATGTAAATGCTCTTTCTTTTTGAAATATTAATATGGTACAGAATATGGCGGAGACCATCACGCAATTGGTGATTAAGAACAGTATAGCCACAACGTGTCTATCAGAAATACAGTGTTAATTAGTTGGTGCGAGAAATATGAAGTTCAGATAGAAAATTGTTGATGTACGTTATTTTTATTAGTGAACAACTTCCGAATTTCAGTAGTAGTTTGTTTTCTCAGTTTCGATTGGTTTTTTTAAACTGAAAAAAATATATATTTTTTTAAATTTGCTATAAAATAACAGACTGTTAATGTCAAGTGTTGCAATATTCAAACAATTCATCTTGTTTTCAAAATTAGCATCAATCCTCTTCTATTATATGTCTTGACTACAATCATCGGCATACATGCTGAAAAATCATTAACTCACAGGGTCGATTTTTTTATTAATTATAGCAGAGCATCGCTATAAAGGAACAAACTGCTTATTTCAAGCATTGCAATATTTGCAACGATCCAGGTTATTGTCAAAATTGACGTCAATTATTTTTCGTGACTTTCACTGACTCCAATCATTGCCACACATGTTGAAAAAGCAATAATCAGTGGGGTCAATTTTCTCATTAATTGTAGCAAAGCCTCATTTATCATTATTTTATTTATATATATATATATATATATATATATATATATATATATATATATATATATATATATATATATGTATATATGTCGTCTCTTCTTCAGATTGCGGATTTTGGCAATCATTACTGCTATTTTTTTGAAGCTGCTGCTTTAAACAATTGAGTAAATGTATACACAAACTACTCTCTCAGGTTATGAAGCTAAGAGATACGCCATCGTCCAACCCTTCTTCGACCCTGAACTTTCCGTTGCATGATCAGGTACAATAGTTGGTATTTTCACCCTCTCCTCACATAAACCTTTTATTCGATTTTTCGCCGTTTAATTGTAATTAGAATTAGAAGAACTAAAAATCACACAAAGGGAAATAGAAATAAAAATCTCCTATATCTTCTTAAAAGACCAGAAAACAAATGCATGGATACGACTACAAACCTAAGACTGCAACGTCAATAGAAGAATAGCCTCAATGAATTGGTCGTGGGCCAGCCATGTCGCAAGATCCGAGAACAAATGGAGCGGTAAAAATCACTAGATGGAGACCTTGGGGAGAAAGACGAAACGTTGGTAGGATAGAGTGATCACCTTAAGAGAACAGCAAATGAAGAGATCGAAGAGAGGCCTGTATCCTAAGGGTAGGCTGAAAGAAGAAGATGAAGAATTTCTCGATCTTTTTTCATTATTTGCAACACTGCAACGTTCGTGACTTTATCAACCCAAGGTATGCTAAGTATCCTTCTGTATATCCACGTTTCATTTGTTTAACGTCCACGCCTCTACCCCGTATACCAGAACCGATCAAACGTAGCATCTAACTAATCTCATTTTTGGGTTTAAGTTTATATGGTCGCTTGAGAAGAAGTTTTTCATTTTCACTAACCTAGCCCGTGCTTTCCCAATTCTCATTCCAATTTCTTCTGAGATGCCGTTATTGTTATTGACACTTGTTACCAAATAATCATATTTACGCCCCGTTCAACGGGATCAGTATGAATGACAGGTCTTCCATTTATTCTTTGATTAGTATTATTTTCTCAGATAGAACATACATAAATAATTATTAAACATTTTAGACCTGTAAATGTAGACAACATTCTACCTCATTCAAATAATTTAAAGATACTCACTAGCCATGTAAATATGGTAATTAACCAGACCATGAATATACTATTCTAGCAATACTCATTAGTTGTTTTATAGTGTTCATTTATATCACAAGAGGAAGCCATGATATTTAAGTTAAAAATCATTGAATAATTCAATATTTTTCAATAATATTTGTGCGAGTGGATTAACAATAAAAACTTAAAGAAAGTCGAAAGTTACGACGCAGAATGCGAAAAGTTATTAAAGAAAGTAAATATGTAGAATTACCATAATTATGGAATTTATGGGGGAAAATAATGGACTTTAAGACTCTTCTGATATTAAGATATTTAAAATTACCTGTAGATAAAACGAAATCAGTAATTAAACCCTTTTGTCGATAGACGTCACCTGATTTGAGAAACTTTAATGTTAAAAAAACTTTCTCTGGACATCTATAGCTGCTATTAAAGAATCATACAATCACTAATCGAATACTACGATATATTTTAAAATCATTCGCATGTATTGATCACAGAGAAGTCATCGCTAAAAATACACACATTCACATGTAATAGAGAAACTTGACGAGCCCAGTAACTTAAATTTTATCATGGATAGGGACGTTAAAGACCACCATTTTCTGATAACAGACTTAGCTTTTTTTTATAGAGGTAGGAAAATACTTTTACGTATCCACAGGACTAGTTGTTCAGCCTGAGTATGTCGGATTCAGAGATGTTCAATACCGACTAAAAACCTCCTCTTTCACCGGCCTCTGATTGCCCGCGGAAACCGCCGTTAGGCATTACTTCGCAGGGAGAGGATCTAACTGTTACTCTTGAAGTCATTGCTTCATTTCACTGGCTTTTATTATATATTTTGCTCTCTTTCTTTCTGCGGAACGGAGATCTTGGAGGACTTTCATTGCGAAAGTACTGGTCGCGTTTCAGGCCGTCTTCGATGACAGCATTGTATCGACTAATGTCTCCGGTTCGATTGTCTGTTTGAGGACGAGCTCCAGATCATTGCGCAGCGCGTTGAAACGTGGACACGCAAAGAAGACGTGTTCCGCGTCTTCGGTGACTCCGGGACAGGACGGGCACTCTGGAGAATCATCACATTTGAAGCGATGAAGGTATGCTCGAAAGCAGCCATGTCCTGAAAGCATCTGCGCCAGATAGTAGTTGACCTCTCCATGGTTTCGGTTCAACCAAGGATTTAACTGTGGTATAAGACGGTATGTCCACCGACCCTTCACTGCGGCTTCCCACTGCGCTTGCCATCGACGTATGCTATACTGCCGTTCTTCAGTTCTGAGTTCATCAGCTGCTACATACAGTCTGTCAAGTAAGAACGTGTTCGCGATAAGTCAATTTTGGTAGATGCGATTCTGGCGATTCAACAAAAATCGGTAGAGGGAATCTTTGTCTACGACATATTTTAGTAAAAGTATCAGTCGATTCCGAACTTTCGTCGAAATCACGTAAAATCCAATATGACTCACTTGTTTGCGCGTCGGAAGCAGTCTTTCTTTGTTTCTATCCAAAGGAACCTAAAATGATACATTCCGCGGCCGGTAAATATATTAAAAAGTTGGTGTGTGAAGAAGTGGATAAATTATTTTAACGAGATGAAAAATGTCGACGACTTGTCAAAACGTGGCTCAATAGGCAAAGTCCCTTCGAAAGTCGAAAAACGAATCGTGTCTTTGTTTCCACGGGATCTAAAATCACTGTTGCGTCAAGGAACGGTAAAATTAAGAAAATCGGGTATAAATGTGTGCCATCTTCGTGCTCATTATGTTAAATTCCGAAGCACGTTGAAAAAACCTTTGCTGGGCGCAAATCATGTCGCGAAGCTGCTCGTTTGGGACCACGATAAGATACTAGAGTGGCCCTCACAATCGCCAAAGGCCAACCATATGGAAAACGTTTGGTTCTTTGTAAAGAGAAAGCTCAGAGGAAACACTCTGAGGACTGTGACTCAGTTGTCTCGCGAGGTTCGAAAAATTTTGCAGAGTATGTAGAAAATCTCCCCGACAGCATGCTTCGAAGATGTCAGGCGATTTTTGATGCAGAAGGCGATTGGACAACTTACTAAGGTAATTGCGCCATTGTTAACATACCAAAGAATACATTGATAGCAAAAAATCTTTCCAAAACACATTTTTCACGAATACGAGTTGTCACGTTCTTACTTGACAGACTGTATATGTTTGAAAGTAGTGAAGTAAAAAACTGTGATTGTATTTTAAATACATGCTACCTGAATCTAGAAAGATATTTGAAACTAAGTAAATTGGGAATGTGGAATCTTTGGCACAATGATACTACTCAGTATATATCACCACTACACCAAACACTTTATTTTTGCACTCACGGTCGGATCACCCACATATTTAATATCCAAATGGTTATTAAAAGAACTTGAGAAGTTACCATTAAATACTTTCGCAGTAAAGAATTCGTTAGAATTCATTAATGAAACAAAAAATCTAGTTCTTAATGAAGGTGAAGTCTTAATTTCTTTTGATGTTAGTTCTTTGTTCCCAAGTGTGCCAATTCCACAAACCTTACAATATCTTGAAGAATTACTTAGAATGAATGACTTTGAAGACTAAATTATTCGTGAATACTTAACATTATCTAAACTTTGTATGGAACAAAATTATTTCCAATATAACAATCAATTTTATGTTCAGAAAGAAGGAACATCTATGGGTAATTGCTTATCACCTTTCGTAGCCAATTTATTCATGAGTAAGTTTGAAATCGAAGCCGGTCAAGAATTCGAATATTTCCCAAGGGTATGGTATAGGTATGTGGATGATATTTTCGCGATTTTTGATACAAAGAAAGCAAATATTTATGATTTTGTTTCTAAATTAAATAGCCGGTATGATTCCATTAAATTCACTTACGAAATTGAGAACAAAGGACAATTGCCTTTTCTAGATATTTTAATTATTAAAAATAATAATAGGTTAGAATTTGATATCTATAGGAAGGACACAGTAACAGATAGATATATTCCTAATGATTCATTTCATTGGAAACAACATAAATTAACCTCATTAAATTTTTTAGTTTCATCGTTTGGTCACTTTCCCTGTGAATAGAGTAAACCTTAATAAAGAAAGGAATCGTATTAGAAATATATCTAGAGTTAATGGTTATGACGATGACTTAGTAAATAAGCTAATAAATAGACATAAGTTTAGGTTTAATTTTCAGAATTCCACCTTTTTTTACGCGCGAAGAAAATAACACCAAGTATGTCTCCATACCAAATAATCCGAAATAAGGTGTTTAATATGGTAGGCCTCACCTTAGTCTATAAGTCATCAGAAAATCTGAGGAATATCTTAGGAAATCCCAAAGATAAGATTCCTAATTGTGAGAAAAGTGGAATTTATGAAATTAGTTGTAATGATTGTGACAAAAAGTATGTTGGGCAAACTAAAAGGTCAATTAAAACACGATTTAAAGAACATTTAGCACACTTAAAATACAATAGAACAGAAAAGTCTAGCATTGCCGAACATGCCCTTGTAGCTGATCATTGTAACATTAGATAATCTAAGATTAATAAAAAATGTATCTGATAGGAGATTGTCGAACGCATACGAAAGTATGGAAATCATAAAATGTAAAAGTAGTTTAAATAAAGACAGAGGGCCTATTCCTTATAGTCCCCTCTACTGGTTACTTGACCGGAACTGATGCCCTTGCCTATGTCATTAGTTCCGCTTGAGTAATTCAAGGGTTAGTTTAGCTTTAGTCAATCATCGCACCTGATGAAGCTAACATGGTTAGCGAAACGCGCGAAAAGAGTGCAAAAATAAAGTGTTTGGTGTAGTGGTGATATATACTGAGTAGTGAAACTGAGTACTTTATATGAATGAACTTTGATTTTATCATTTATTTTTATACATTCTTAAATAATTTGAGTTCGAAGCATGCTTCTAGAATTATACATAAGCATATTTAACTCTCTTTTTTTTTAAATTTTTGTAGCGCGACAGATCTTTAGTTCAGGTTTATCTTTAAATTTTAAAACAAACAACCTTATAGCAAGTACTTTGCTAAAAGTTTGGCAACACAACTAATACCGGTAATAAAAATGCCAAGGGCAAATGTGACAGTAACAATATAAAATTTGCATGTAAACAATGATTTTATAATGCTTCTTGAATTTGCGTGGGTCCTCAATGTTTCCTTAACGTGTAAGTTGAAGTCGTTTTTAGTTGATACTACTATTAAAATAAACGTTCGTTTATCTAATAGTAACTGGTTAAAAATAAATTTAATTCTAGTATTTAGGCTGGTACTATTATTTTTTTGTTAATATTTACGTTTATGAAAGCAGTCGTTTTGATATCTTTTCGCTTTCTGCCGTGAGTACCTAGTACTCCCATAAATACTGCTACAATAAAAATTGCCCAAACATTTAATTTCTATGAAAATTAAAACAAATTGTTATGAATTCATTCACATATTCATAATTAACCGTGCCCGCGACTCCGCTGGCGTAGACTTGATTCACTAATATCGTCACTGCTTATTCCTTATGTTACCTAAAGTAATAAAATATCGGCCATTATTTCTCCTTATTTCCCATTATTTTTCCTTATCTCCCATTATCTCTTCATAATTTTCATTATCTAGGCTTATCTCTGCTCATCTCCCATTATTTCTCCTTATCCCCCATTATTTCTCCTTATCTCCCATTATCCCACCTTATCTCCCATTATCTAGGCTTATCTCGACTTATCTCGCAATATTTCTTCTTATCTCCCATTATTTCTCCTTATCTCCCATTATCTCACCATAACTTATCTCGACTTATCTCCACTTATCTCCCATTATTTCTCCTTATCTCCCATTATTTATACTTCTCAAGTGATAAGCGCACTAACGGACAGACAGAGAGACGTTGCATTTTATATACATTATATTCTTTGCAACATGATATTGTTCCATATTTAATGGTTTAGGCAGTGTATTGCAAGAGAACGCGCTAACGGTAACCTTTTTTCCGACTCACTATTATCGTCACTGCTTATTCTTTATGTTACCTAACGCAACAAAATATACCCTATAACTTGGTCAGAGAACATATGTGTGTTTTAAGAAAAACCACGTAACGCACTAACGGACAGAGAGACAGATAGACAGACAGAGAGACGTTGCATTTTATATATATTATAGATAGATAACCTGGTCAGAGAACATATGTATGTTTTAAAAAAAAGCACGTAAATCAGATAAGTGGTTCTCCAGTGATAGGCACACTAACGGACAGACATACAGACAGACAGGCAGAGAGACAGGCAGACAGACAGACAGAGAGACGTTGCATTTTATATATATTACAGATATAAGATTATAGATAACTTGGCCAGAGAACATATGTATGTTTTAAAAAAAGTATGTAAATCGGATAAGTGGTTCTCCAGTGATAAGCACTCTAACGGACAGACAGACAGACAGAGATACGTTGCATTATATATATATATATATATATATATATATATATATATATATATCATAGATGTAATAAAATATATATCTATAACCTGGTCAGAGAACATATGTAGGAATTTAAAAAATTACGTATATCGGATAAGTGGTTCTCGAGGGATAAGCGCACTAACGGACAGACGGACACACGTTGCATTTTATTTATATTATAGGCATAGATTATTATTATTATTATTATATAACCTGGCCTAAGAATATATGTATGGATTTAAAAAAAGAGACGTAAATCGGATAAGTGGTTCTCGCGTGATAAACGCACTAATGGACAGACAGTCAGATAGAAAGACATTGCATTTTATATATTTTATAGATTATAGATTATAGATATTCTCTGCTACATAATATTGTTCCATATTTAATGGTTTAGGCTGTGTATTGCAAAGGAACGCGCTAGCGGCAAACTTTTTTCCGTCTCCATTCACTATTATCGTCACTGCTCATTCGTTATGCTACCTATCGTAATAAAATATAGCCTATAACCTGGCCATAGAATATATGTATGTTTTTAAAAAAAAGTGCGTAAATCGGATAAGTGGTTCTCCAGTGATAAGCGCACTAACGGACAGACAGGCAGACAGAGAGACGTTGCATTTTATATATATATTATAAATGACAAAATTAATTTAACATTTCCTCAAAATGTTCTCCTCTTGCCCTTACACAAGCCCTCAAACGATTAGTCCATTCGTCTATGGCAGCACGCACTTGGTCCATCAGAAAATTGCCCACCTCTTTTGTTAAAACTCCTTTTAAAGAGTCAAGATTTGCATGTCTTTTAGAGCAAACTATACCCGCTAAGAGGGACCATAGTTTATAATCTAAAGGATTTACATCAGAACTTGCAGAAGGCCCATCTTCATTTAGTTGAAGCCATACTTGTGTTGTTTTAGTTTTATGCCTTGATGCAGAATCTTGCTGAAAGACCCAATGCTTATTTTTAAAAAAAGTATGGTTTAGAGGTTTCACAAGCTTCTCTAAAATAGTGTCTTGATATATTTTTAGCTAAAGTTTTCACACCTTTTTCACAAAAATGAATACGGGTAACCCCATCAAAGCTGACTCCCCACCAAACCATAACTGAGGCTTTAAATCTTCCGTTAGCAAATGACTGTCTCTTATGAGCGTCAAGTCTTAAGTCTTCTTTAATAATACGAAACAGAATTTTTCGAAATTTTCACCTCAGGAAATAACATTTTTTGTTTGCGCATAGGATTTTAGTCAAGTCGCGCTTTTACAGCCTTAACAGCGTGTAGCGTACGAATTGGCCTTATGCTTCCTGAACGTTGTCTGTCTTTTACGTTTTCCATCTCAGAAGATAATTTTATCGCCCGGTAAACAAACATGCGATTTATTTTACGCGGTTTGAAGGTCTAAAATATATCGCTTTTTTTCATACCACACTTAAAGCCATAACAGCAATTCTATTTTCTCGATCACCACACTGTATTATTTACCGAATTCAAATTGTAAATATGTTTATATACAATAACTGTATAACAACTAAATAACATAACCTATAAATAATTTCACCAAAAAAGTGTTAATGTTTATAGAGGGCGTACGTGAAAGTTTGTAACAGTATTTATAGAAGTACTATGTAGTATTGTACAGACCCGCAACTTCCCAAGAATTTGGTACTTACACAATAAATGGTGAGAAGAATCTGTAACTACATTTTTTAAAAAGGACCGTAACAGAGGCAGGTGTTATGTCATCCATTCAAACAGTATTTGTGTTATACAAATCTCAGAAATTGTGTATTACCTTGTTTCCAAAGTTTAGGAACTTTATGAATTTGAAGGATTAATTCTTAAAGTTTTGGAGATTAGGAATCTGAAATTTATAATAGAGTATTGTTTTATTGTTGTCTTTGTTTTAAGCTGTTCAAAAAATGAATTGCAAATATTATAACACGTAACAACAATCAAAATAATCAAGCGAAAAAATAGAAACTATATCTTACTGCCTTACATCTCAGTACTCTTCAAAAATTTCAATATTTCAAATGTGCACTTGAAATAAAACGTATATAGGACAAATAGGCAGATCTTTTTATAAAAGAATAAAGGAATATAAACAAAGCTATAGAATGAAAAATAACAAATCTCATTACGCTAAACATTTAACAGATGAAAATTATTTGTTCAATGAAGATTTCAAAATTTTGCATAATGGAAAGAAAGGAAAATTGCTGAATTGTTTAGAACAGGTAGAAATTAACCAGAAAAAATCCTCAGGTTTATTACTCAACGATCAATTAGATGGGGGAGGGTCTCCTTTATTGAGCTTTTTCTAGGTATTAAGGTAAATATTGTTAATGAATTTAGTACTTGTAATTAGGTAAACTATATATTCTGTAACATACTTTGTTAGTTAATTTACATCGTACTCCAGAAGAAGACACAGTGTGTCGAAACAATTGTCAACAATAATATAATAAACATAAGTGGTGATCTTAAACAGTTGTTTACATTTTTTATTCCTAGTTAATGTAATATTTTCTTCTAAATTAGTGTTTCGGTAAAGATTTACGATTTGTTAATATATTAACTAAGAACTTATTTGACACACGTCTTTATAAATAAACTATAACAATATAAATGTATTTTTGTTATTTACGGATTGCAAACCCCAAGAATCAATCACCAAAAAAATATATATTCCCAAAATCAGTTCAAGAAATATATATATATATATATATATATATATATATATATATATATATATATATATATATATATATATATATATATATACGATAATTGATTTCTTGAATCTTTATGTATATAAACTTTTATTTTTATTTTGGGTATAAGGTTCCTAACATTAAAAATATGCCCAGAGATATACTTATATTCTAAAAAATTACCACATTTGCAACACTATAAATGTAAATCACATTTTGCAATAAAGTAGAATGTAAATAAACGCTATGAATCTAAAATATTGCAATACGTTATTAATTAGTGAAATATTAATAAAATAGTTATAGGTTATAAATCTAGTATCATTTAATAACTGTAAAGACATAAAGAATTGAAATCACATGTTACTAAATTGAATTGACATTACGTTATCATTACATTGTAATAAAATTATATATGAAAATCTACAAAGTATGTTCACACCTTCTGTCCACATAGAAACAGAACTTTTCTGCGATAACAGAAAATAGTAAACTGGTCTTGTATCGTTTTGTTCCTGAAAGAAATCTTTATTAGTATTGTGTGTACTGTTTTATGGCATTTGTTTCATTAGATGTTTAATTACGGTGGTAAGGGTAATGATGTGCTTTGACGAACTATCGAAAATAGGTTTCAAATAAAGATTTTCGATTAACTTTTGTGTCAAATTTAGTTAGTGATTAAGTTATATTCAAGATGGATGGATGGGAAAAAGCTTTATTTAATTCTAATGGAAGCCTACAAATTAAAATATTTACATTTAATTTTCAACTTGTGTTCTATCAGACAACGGTTAAGAGACGTTACGCTGACATGCCCTTAGGGCATAAAAATTTAGTTTATTTTATAGTATATATCTTCTTAACGAAAAAAAAACTGAAAATCTGACCATTATCAATTTATGTGGTGTACGATGTATTGTAAAAAATATAAGTAAGATTTTTGAAAGATATTTCTTGCAATTTCTGATATTTAAAAAAAAAATATGTTTTTATTATTAGAAGATCATACATTCCACAAAACTACGATACTAGAAAATATTCTAAAAAAAATCCAAACAAGCAAACGGTAATTTAGCCTGAAGAAAAATTTAATATTATAAAATAAAAACGGAATTGGCTATAACTAATAATTTTCTTTTATAAAAAATAGTATGTCTAGCCTTGCTCTTTTTTTTTATTTCATTAATACCTTAGATTGTATTAAAAAAAATCATATTCTTTTAATATTTTTAACAGTTATTAAAAAAAGTATACTGGAGATATTTAAATATAGATTAAATAAAAATTTCTCCTCACAAAGTTCTTTTCTTTTTAAATGCATGTAGTGCATATGTTTATATATATATATAATATATATATATATATATATATATATATATATATATATATATATGTTTTTGACGAATGTTCTCACGGGTGTGAAATGTAGTAGTGGTTTTTTTCGGGTATCCCGTGTTAGCTTGAAATCCCTTGATGGACGGTTTCGCTGACGTTTCGATGGAATCTCATCCATCATGATGGATGAGATTCCATCGAAACGTCAGCGAAACCGTCCATCAAGGGACTTCAAGCTAACACGAGATACCCGAAAAACCACTACTACATATATATATATATATATATATATATATATATATATATATATATATATATATATATATATCTATATATATCTATATATATGTTATTGTCATCATTTTCTGTATGGAAAAAGTCCCGTTCCGGGCCTGGTTGAAAAAATTAGGATAAGCCGGCCGATGTAATATAAAAAGGAGAATATTAATTATTGACAATTGTTTTCAGGCAGGCTGGCTTGTTTACATTACGTAGATTAAACTATACTGAAGTTACTGTTATTGATATGTCCCAAAACCATTACCTTTATTTATTACTACTGATATGACCATAGCTTACAAAAAGTGTTTATGTAACCCTAATGAGATTGAGGTAATAGACATATTTTGGTACGTACTATGAATTATAACTTAGAGAGCCGTAGTAGTCGGTCAGCTTTGTTAGATGTCTGAATGCAATTGTTAATAAAAGTTATTGTTGTCAAAATTGCCCAAATATATATATATATATATATATATATATATATATATATATATATATATATATATATATATATATGTATATATGTATATATGTATATATGTATATATGTATATATGTATATATGTATATATGTATATATGTATATATGTATATATGTATATATGTATATATGTATATATGTATATATGTATATATGTATATATGTATATATGTATATATGTATATATGTATATATGTATATATGTATATATGTATATATGTATATATGTATATATGTATATATATATATATATGTATCTTCTTCAGCCCTCCATCATCTTATATTGGACATAGGCCTCCCCTGTGTGCCTCCATCGTTCTCTGTTCTGTGCATTGTGTTATTGACCGTAAGTTTTTCGTAGTCTGGAATCTGATTTAAGTTTTTTTCGAATTCTTCCCCATATTCGGCATTTTTAATTATTAAGGTTTCTCTATCTATTGTTGGCGTAGAGTTTTTTATTGTTTTTATTCTCTCTCATTTTCTATCTATTATCACCTTAGCTCGAACGATGCGATGGTCGCTTCCGGCTCCTACGTTGTTTATCACTGACACATCTTTGACAGTTGTTTTCTTGGTGGACGTTATGTACTCTATTTCGTTTTTATATTCTCTGTTCGGGGAAATCCAAGTCCATTTTCTGTTTTTCTTTTTCTGGTATTTCGTTTTTATATTCTCTATTCGGTGAAATCCAAGTCCATTTTTTCTTTTTCTGGAAGAATGTATTCATAGCATATAGATTCTGCTGTTCCATAAAATTCATTAGCATTTGCCCTCGATCGTTTCTTTCGCCGAGGCCAAAACAACCAATCTTTTCTTCATCTGTCTCCTTTTTTTTTTTTTTCCCAATTTGGCGTTAAAATCTCCCATTACAATGGGTCTTTCTGAATAGCCGTGTTCACGTCTTCATAAAATGATTCGACCTCTTCATCTTCGTAGGATCTTGTAGAAGCATTTACTTGGATCACCTTTAGCTTACAAAACTTCGAGATCTTAATTTTTATGTAAGCTACTCGTTTGGACACCGCGCTGTACTCGGTCACATTTGCCGCTATTCTTTTGTTCACTATAAATCCCACTCCTCCTACATTTTCTTCGTCCTCCTGTATTGCTCCTCTGTAGTATAGAATATTTCCGGTGCTCAATCTCACGCACTGTTCTCCTCTTCTTCTGATTTCGGCAATGCCCAATATATCCCACTTTATCTGTTTCAATTCCTCCTCTAACTCGTGAAGTTATCATCTTTCCGTAAAGATCTTATATTATAAGTGGCGATCACTAGGCTTGTTTTATCTTGCTTGTTCTTTCTCTTGTTTTTTGGTTTCTGCTTCAGCTGCAATTATTGGCGAGTATTTACCTCCCCCAGATTCCAAGAGGCTGACCTATTTAAAATTAAAATTGATAACTCGTTTCGTTCAAGAGTTATCGTGCCGACAGACAAACCGACGGACATGGGTAACCATATCTTTCGTGATATAGTAGCCTTAAAACGTGAAAAGCAAAAGTCTGGGAGCATAATTTTTTCACGAAGCTTTGTTACTTTATTGATGCAAATCGTCTAACGGAACTGACTATAACAAATAATTTTACTTAATAAAAATAGCACGCTTAACCTTGTTATTTTTTACTAAATTAGTACCTTAGGCTATATTATTATTGGAGAAAATAATACCAATTTAATATTTTAACGGTTATTTAAAAAGTGTGCTGTAGATGTGTTATTATAAATCAATCAATAATTTCTGTACGCCAATTTTTTTTTAATTCTCATATAATACATAATTCATATAATAGACAGTTAAAGCAATGCATGCGAATTAGAAATTGTTTTCATCCTGTATTAACCAACGTTTGACGTAAGAGTACGTATGTATGCGTACACGTCAAGTCAATCAGTCATTAAGTCAACATCAGCCGAGCATTAAGCAATTTTTGGCTGAACCGACCTGAATACAAGTGCAAGTCAGACTTGCGCAATAGTGTTCCGTATGGTGATTGCTTAAAAAAAATTTTTGCTTAGTACTTTTCAAACTAGGGTGAGGGGACAGCAATTTTTTGGCCATTTTTTTAAAAATAATACAAAGAAAAGTGTGCGCAAGTATACATCATATATATTTTTCAACTCGTGTTTTCCTAAGCTTACATTTGATACCCCACTCGATGACCTGGTAAAAAACTGTTTTTTTCACTTCCGATTTCACTCTCAAAAAAAATTATTCCCATAAGTCAAAATTTAACTTTCAAAACTACATAGCTCCGATTGAGCCATCAATTCCTATATTTATGCCAAATTTCAATTTTATATGTCAAACAGTTTCGGAAAAAAATCCGGTGTGACAGATAGACAGACACCGAAGTGATCACAACACTAAAAACGAAGCTTATTGTACAATTTAAAAGATAAAATAAACAACCACTTTAAATTTCAACTCCTAAATATTTACAAATTAGGCAGTAATCTCTTTTCGTTTTATCTTAAATTTTGTCATTTGCTGGCATCCTTCTGACGAGAAAAAAACCTTAATACAATCACACAACAAACAATATTCGGGCAATAAGTTTATGCACCGAAATAAGAAATGAGTACGCATTGCACAAGCAGAATAAACTTATTTCCTTTTCAAACAGTAAATGGAACGATACCCTTCTGGATAGGGATGCAGTCGCACGGTGGTCACGTTTAAGTGGGAAAACTTCTTGGTCTCTGTCTGTCGTTTCTAGTTTACAGTGGTCTTGTTATGTTTGATAAACATTTACTTAAACTTGGTTCACTGAGGAAAGCGTTTTTGAAGAGGGTGTCAGGTACAAAGGCCAAGAATTCTTTAACAATTCTGGTAATCTGTTCGTTTATTACATTTCGAGTGAAATTTAGCAAACGTTTCCCCAAAATCTCACTTGGTATTTTCGTCTGACTCGTCGGTGTTAAGTGGCTTACTAAAAGCCTACGTTACTGCCGGGTAATTTATACCAGCGATGGAAATTGTGGTCGTAGTTGGCTCTGCCCCCTTGACCGACGTTTTAGTAGCTTCTGTTCTTGTCATTTGTGTTCTGTCTGTGGATTAATAGATTTCTTGTTCAAGTATTTCACTATCTCGATCCTCTCAGATTGTTCTTGCCTTGTAGCTTTCTGTACTGGCTTCTTCTTTGCTGTTATTAAAGGCTGTTTTGTGACCTGTTTTAAGTTGGTGTTGAAGAAGAGCAGATAATTTTTTTTATAGTATGCATATATATATATATATATATATATATATATATATATATATATATATATATATACATATACATATATATATTATATATATATATATATATATATATATATATATATATATATATATATATATATATATATATATATATATCTGTGAAATTAATTTTCATATAGTTTTTTCCATTACACTTTGATTAAAATTGATATAGAAACAAACGTAAATTCCGAGAAAATATGGAGGAGTCATTCAAACTTCTTACATATTACGACATCTATGAAACATTTTGAAATCGGATGTGAAGATGTAGAAATATGTAATCACGCCGTGACATCTATAAAGCTTCATTAGAAATTAAAAAAAAAATTCGCACCTAGTTATTCAAGTTTGATGTAGATAGCGAAACGTGAAGTGTATCAACTGTATTTATACTAACAGTTTCGATATAGTCTTAGAAAATCGCTTATGTAATTCTTATAGTAAATACGTTGAGGACCCAGAAGTAACAGGAATTTACTTTTAAGAAACGTTTTATTAAATTTTTCTAGAAACAACTATTAGTCTCTTTCAAAATACTCCCCATCGGAGCTAATACACTTATCCAATCTTTTGTTCCTTCGTTCAAAGCATTTTTTAAATTCATCTGATTCGATGTCCTTCGGAGCATGCGTCATTTTTTATTTCACCCCTTCTATGTCAGCAAAACGTCCTCCTTTCAGGTTCCTTTTCATCCTGAGAAATAAAAAGAAGTCGCATGGAGCCAAATCCGGCAAGTAGGATGGGTGGGGCAAAGGGGTCCTGCCGTTTTTTGTCAAAATTTGGCTGTCACTTTTCTCATTTCCAAATATTTTGATAAAATTCGCTGAATCGAGCCCCACGTCAACTGGGATAACTCCACTAGTTCATCAATAGTTCTACGTCGATCTTCAAAAATTAATTCCCGAATTTTGTTGACATTTTCGTCAATTCGAGAACTTGAAGGACGCCCGAAACTTGGTTGGTCTTTAATCGACAATTCACCTTTCTTGAAGAGGTTAAACTATTCGTTGACTAGAGTTTTACTCATAGCATCGTCTTTGTAAGCAGTTTTTAACATAATAACAGTTTCTGCTGCACTTTTTTCAAGTAGAAAACAAAATTTCATAGCCGCGCGTTGTTCCCGAGAATCAGCCATTTTAAAAAACGACGAATACACAAAACAACTTTCACAAAAAAAATTTCAGAAGCCTCTCACAACCTTCTATACCGATGCCGCTTGGCAGACTCTCTTGGGAGGAGTGTAACTACATCACTCTAGTGGGCAAACCGTATACTACGAGTACCAACTTAACCACAACACAATTCCCATTACTTTTAGACCTCCCCACGTATATGTATGGTATAGGACCAAAAGATTATTTTATATATTGAAAAATTACTTATATTTTTCAAGAAAAACTGTCAGTAATCCATGAGATATTAGGGAATGTATTTTTTTTATAAAAGTGTTTTTTACATATATTTTTCATGGGATCTGCAAAATTCACGAAATTTTACCATTTCTTTTCTAACTGTTCCTAACGGTTTATTAACATTTGACTGACCAATATTTTAGATAAATAAAATACATTATTATAGCATTCAAATAAAATTGACAAGGTTTACTCTTTACCTTGGCTTGTTTAAAGAAGTATTTCCTTCTACCAAAAAAAGAAAAATTAACAATATTTAATTATGTCTGTCTGAACATTCAGACTTCAGCTATAATAGCCAATAGAAATCGATAAAATTGATAGGGAACACAAATTATACGCTGCAAAATAAAGGAATTGAAACTAATCAGGTAATATCGAAGAATCAAATTAAAGAAAAAGAAGAACGAGAAACAAGAAAATCGGAAACAAAACGACTTGTCATTGCCATTGATAAATGACGCTGCGTGCAAGCACGGCCATAGTGAGACATCTCGGCATCAATAAACACAATGTGAACTTAAGATTATGCTGGGGCGAGCTAAAAATAGTCTAGGATGTGTATATTATTGACACTAATGTACGGCTAAGTAGCAGAAATATTGAAATTATTTTTATAATGCTGCTTAAAACTATATTTCACTGTGTGGCAGAGCTTGCGAAAGATCGTGGCATTTTACTAAACCCGAAAGAACAACAAAACATCAAGAAAAATGCTTCCTTCACTCCAGAAATATGCAAAACATGGACTGGATTGAATATAATGTCTCCTCTAAGTACGAACGTTGGCTATTATTGTGGAGAATGACCTTCTGTCTCCAGTGAGCCGAAACAAGTTTTAAGCGTACAGTCGCGAGTGCATCTTAGCCACAACATTTGTTTTTTGTCTGGCCCTTCTTACTCTTCTATTTCTCCTTTCCTAGTTAGCTGAAAAGTGTGGATTTTTTCTCCAACTAAAACGTCACCTAAGAATCTAATTTTTCGGTTTTTTGTAGCGTTAAATTCTACTTGTTTTCTGTCACCCCAAGATAGATTTGATTTGTTTAAGGGGGTAGGGCGCATCGACTACCTAGGTCATTTAGCGCCCGAGAATGTGGGGGGTTATACCTTGAAGTTGATGTCTTTTAGAAATTCGTCGATTTGTTTGTAAATGGATTTATAGGTGAGTATGATCGATTTTAAATTAGGAGGTATATTATGTTTGTTTCGTAAATCAGAGAAGTGATGTGCTTCAAAGATATGCTTTACTGTGAGGGGGGAGAGACAGACGGAACAGGTGGGAGGATTTTCCTTGTTAAGCAGATGAGAGTGGGTCTGAAAAGTGTGTCCAATGGCTAATCTTCTAACTGTAGTATTTTGCTTTCTGTTCAGTGAGAGGTGATGTAGAGGGGGATGAACATCTGATTTTAGCTCCCAGAAGCAGAAATTGGGCAACTTACTGCTGGCTGGGGATATTTGCATAAGTAGCTGATGTTTGAGAATTTAGAGTAAATGAAGAAATAAGCGTATTGTCATCTGGAAAGCTGTAGATTGCCAATAATCCGTCATACCAAACGCGGTCCAATGTCTTGAATATACCATATTAAGTGCAAACGCTCGAGATTCTCCAGAATGTTCAGTTGCGTTGTTCTAAACATGTGTTACATAAGTTAGAAGATCTCCTATTGATTTTTGTGTACGAAAGCAATATTGATCGTCGCTAAAATATTGAATCCTTGTAGATATTTTAGAAGATGTTGATTGATAGCCTTTTTCATAACTTTTAATATTAATGAAAGCAGTGCGACTTGCCGGTAGGTGTTTGCCAAGGTCATTTTGCCCTTTTTGAGTATCTTCAACTGTAGCGCATTTTCAGAAGAAAGGAAATATTCCCTTTCTGTAGGATAGCTTAAAAAGTCTACCGAGAACTGATGTTAGTTCGTTCACATATTTTTTGAGTACTATTGCAGATATTCCATCAGCACCAGACGTTTTTTTCGTTTCTAGCTTCATTAAAACACGTTTTATGATACTCTATCTGAAGATAATATCGAGCATCCTTGATTGCACTACGGGAATAGTTGGGAATGTTTTTCTTTGGAAATCGAAAATGTGAAGTAAAGAGTTTAGCTAACCAATTGAATTTCTCAACTAGTGTTATTGCAACAGTACTATGTGGTCTTGTGACTAGTGGCATAGTGGATTTAGTAAAATTTTGAATAATGGCCTTAGGGAACCAAGGGTATTTCTCCGAAGAAGCTTGCATACTAGCCAAAATGACCTCGGAAACATACAAATATACACAAAATACAAGAACAAAGTCATTTTAATGAAACTTGAGGAAAATATTTTTAGTATATCCTATATGGCATTTGAGATCCATCTCAGAGATCAGATTTACCATAATTACACATTCCAAGTTCCTAACAGGTTTGCTTCTTCGCTAGGTTTTCTCTCTATGGTAAAATTTACATTTCCAAATGCCATTGTTTCACTGACACATTTCGTCTAAAAGTCATTGAAGACCATTGCCGCTATCTCAGAAGACTAGTTCATATTAGGTCTTATTTAATGAGAGAGATTTTCCGTTGCTGCCTAAAAATTTGGTCAGAATATAAGTTGGATAAAGTACTACTCAGTATATATCACCACTACACCAAACACTTTATTTTTGCACTCGACGCGCGTTTCGCTAACCATGTTAGCGTCATCAGGAGCGATGATTGACTTGATTGATTGATTGACAGTCAAACATCGCTCCTGATGACGCTAACATGGTTAGCGAAACGTGCGTCGAGTGCAAAAATAAAGTGTTTGGTGTAGTGGTGATATATACTGAGTAGTATCATTGTACCCAAGATTTCACATTCCCAACTTAGTTGGATAAAGTAGTAAGAAAATACACTCATCCGAACACCTCTTGTGTTACCATCAATACAGACTTTCGCTATTTAATTCATATGTAGATAATACTGACACGTACTTGATCTCCAAATTTTTTGATTCTTGTGATTCTTTGTTAGTTGTAACCATCTTAATATTTCCACTTTAATAGAAGCTATCACAGATGACCACCATAAGGGGTTACATACACCTGGGCGTTGCAAAAAGTATGTATATTTAAAAAATATTTTAAAGGTTATTAAGTGAATAATACAAAAGAATGGCGATTATACAGTTTTATTTTACAGGGTGAGTCAACGATAGAGAAAAGTTCATTATCTCATTTATTTCCGGAATAACGAAAAAATGTTAAATATAATAGATTTAGGGAATGTTAAGATGCACAGTTTAAAATTATTTTTGAGTATACAGGGTGCTTCAAAAATGTGTGGCCGATATAACATATGTTTTTTTAAATGGAACCTCCTATTTTCTAATTTATTTTTAAATTCTGCGGAAAATTTTTATAATTCTTTATTAATATTGTTATATACCTAAACCTAGTAGTTTTTTCAATATTTCATTTTTTTTTTAAGAAATACTACCAGTTTTGTAAAAAATTGCCAGTAGCGCCATTGTTTCTGAAGGTGGAATACTCATAATTGGTACGAGCATTCTATAGAGATGAAAAAAAAGATATATGTAAAGAAATTTGAGTTAGATGCACAGGGTGTTCAAAATAAATTTATACATTTTGACTATTTTAAAATTGAAAAATTTCAAATTTTTAAATGGCACACCCTGTATATTATTATTTTTCTGATAGATTTTACAAAACCCTTCAACTTTTATTAAGTATGTCATATACCTATTTCTAATAGTTTTCGATTTATTTTGAATTTACCCTCCTTTGTCCGTGCAAATGATAGCCTACCGAGCATGTGTGTTAAATATATTTAAGTGTGTTGTTTTCTGTTTTGTAACATTGTTTAAAACCTACTGATAATTATGCAGTAACCGAATACTTAACTACACTGCAGCAAATCTGATGGTAATACTAACCATATACCTATTACAGAAGTATACACTTTTCGTGATTGCAGATTCTACAGATAGGACATTTTTTTTTCCGTCCTCATCCGATTGCTCAGTTCTGTTTTACAACATATAATTTTCGTGAATAACAAGCCTGTCGTTCCGTTCCAAAGATTGCAAATCAATATTTGCTTTTACTGTGTAGATAGCAAAAAATGCAAATATCTCGGAGCAAAGTAGCATGATATTATTATGCACATTGCGCATCTATTAGTTGCAATCTTAATAACTTAACGTTTTTTTTGATTTAAAATTATAGGAAAATGGCAAGGAAATGAAATTTTAAGTATACGAGATGTTTTGTAAGTTTTGTATTTTTTTTTTTTAATTGGTACTGTCCTGTCTGAGATAAATTACTATGCTAAATATCGCCTATATAAAAATTTTATAATAATGAAGATATTGAGAAATAATTTAGCAATTAATTTGGCCCTCTGCAACATTATTCCGTATCAGACATCACTCGTGGTGATCTTACATACAGTTTTGTTACAATATCTGTTTTGAAGTTAACGGAGATTTTCTGCATACTCGCGCGGCAATGATCTCTAAATTTTTCAATTCTTGCGAGACAACTGAGTCAGAGTCGTCAAAGTCGTTCCTCTAAGCTTTCTCTTTACAAGAGACCAAACGTTTTTAATAGAGTTCGTGTACAGCGATTCTATCTATCTATCGTAGGCCCAAGCGAGCCGCTTCGTGACGGGATTTTCGTCTTACAAAAGTTTCTTCATCGTGCTTCGGAATTTGACATCAGGAGCAAGAAGATGTTGTCGAATGGTCCCATGGGATACATTCAAACCCGATTTTCTTAATTTTGCCGCTCCTTGACGCAGCGTCAATTTGGGGGCTCGTGAAAACAAAGACACGATTCGTTTTTCGACTTTCGGAGTGACTTTGCCTATTGAACCACGTTTCGGCAAGTCGTCGACATTTCTCATCTCGTTAAAATGATTTACCCACTTCTTCACAAATGATACCGACTTTTTAACATATTTAGCGGCCGCAGAATTGTCATTTTAGGCCCCTTTGGATGGGAACAAAGAAAGACTGCCTCGAACAGATGCGCAAACGTGACTCATTTTGGATTTTACGTGATTTCGACAAAAGTTCGGCTTCGACTAACACTTTTACTAAAATGCGTCGTAGACAAAGGTTCCCTCTACCGATTTTTTGTTGAATTGCTAGAATCGCATCTACAAAAAATGAATTATCGCGGACACGTTTTTACTTGACAGACACTGTACTATAAAATACATATAATCATCCCATCAGATATGACGACCAGCAGAACTCTCTGTTTAGTGTATGCGGTTTATATGACAATCTGTTGAACTTCAAGGTTCAGGTTTTCCTTAACTACACAGCACAAGGGATATGTAATTAAGGAAAAGCTAAACCACGAGGTAGAGTTGAAATGTCTTATAGAACCTTCTAAGAAAATCTTCAGAAAAATAACTTCATTCTTTTTTAACAACACCAAAATACAATTAATGGGCCCGTATTACATTTGTTCTGTTCTACTGTACGGAATGAAGATAGATGTTGACTATAAAAATTAGTTAACACAATTCACGTAAAAGTTTTTGAAATGCAGATCCATCGTCTGATTCTTTGGACAACCAGAATCACCAGTAAAAAAATTTTAAGACACGTAAATGCAGAGCGTGGGCTGTAAACAAATATGTCGAGATAAACGGGAAGATAGAAAAGAGACGTAGGCCGGACAGGAAACGAATGTCCTGACTAAGAAATATATGCGACTGGACGAACCACAAAACGAAGGGGACTTATCCCGGCTTCAAGCAAATGTAACTTGGATGTTGTGATTACACAATCACAACATCCAAGTTAAACTAGTTTTGTCAGGTCTGCATGAATTGAAAACTATGTCTCGACCGTCATTATTATAACAAGTCATGTTCTCTACAATTTATTTTAGTAATCACTTACTAGAAAATGGTCCTAAAATTCCGACAGATGTAGTAAAGGGTGTTTTTTATAGAGGTATAAAACTTTAAGTTGGCAACACTTTTTTAACTGGCGGCCATTTTGTCAGCTGTCAAGTGATTTATGTTTAGTTTGGTTTGGCATTTCAACATGAATAGACTGACGCCTGAACAACGCTTCCGAATTGTGCAAATTTATTTTGAAAATCATGGTTCTGTTCGAAATACGTATCGCGCACTACGTCCATTTTACGGTCAACATAATCGTCCATCAGAGCAATTAATTCGATTAACTATGGAACGTTTTCGCACCACGTTTACTCTAAATGATAATACGCATCCACAGGGACGTCGTACAGTGCGTACAGAAGAAGTCATTGCTGCTGTAGAGCGTAGCATAGAGGAATTGGATATGTGTCCATCCACTTTATGGAAGATTTTTCGGAAAGATCTTGGTTTGCGTGCTTACAAAATGCAACTCGTGCAACAATTGAAGCCACACGATCACCTAGCAAGGCGTAGATTCGGTGAATGGGCCCAAAACAAGATTGCCGTTGATCCCGATGCGATCCCGAGCGATGAAGCTCACTTTTGTTTGAATGGATACGTCAATAAACAAAACCGTATTTGGAGTGATGATAATCCTCAAGTGTATGTTGAGACACCGTTACATCCAGAAAAACTGACTGTTTGGTGTGCTTTATGGGCTGGTGAAATCATTGGTCTGTACTTCTTTAAAAACGATGCTGGTCAGAACGTTACAGTCAATGGTGACCGCTATAGAGCCATGATTACTGACTTTTTCGTTCATCAATTGAACAACCATGATGTGCAGCAGCTGTGGTTTCAACAAGACGGCGCAACATGTCACACAGCTCGTGCCACAATTGATTTATTGAAGGAAACGTTTGGTAACCGCATAGTTTCACGTTTCGGACCCGTGAATTGGCCTCCAAGATCGTGCGATTTAATGCCGCTAGACTATTTTCTGTGGGGATATGTGAAGTCGCTAGTCTACGCCGATAAGCCCGAAACGATTGACCACTTGGAGGGCAACATTCGCCGCGTTATTGTCGATATACGGCCACAAATGTTGGAAAAAGTCATCGAAAATTGGACCTCCAGATTAGACTACGTCCGAGCCAGCCGTGGCGGTCATATGCCAGAAGTCATATTTAAATTATAATGCCAGAAGATTATTTTTCAAATAAAGTAAATTTCATGTCAATTTAAAAAATTCATCTTTGTTTTATTTCATTTCAAAGTTCTATACCTCTATAAAAAACACCCTTAGGAAAACATAGATATGTAATTAGAATTTTTCTCAAATTAAACGGACCTGTAGGCCTATTTTAAACTTTCTGATTGTAATTTCACACTATTTTAATTTTGGTTAATAAATATCTACTTGTATAAATGAATAATAGATACAATATTACAATAAATTTATTATTTATTTCCAATATAACAGTCAATTTTATGTTCAGAAAGAAGAAACAGCTATGGGTAATTGCTTATTATCTTTCATAGCCAATTTATTAATGAGTAAGTTTGAAACCGAAGCCAGTCAAGAATTCGAATATTTCCCAAGGGTATGGTATAGATATGTGGATGATATTTTCGCGATTTTTGATACAAAGAAAGCAAATATTGATGATTTTGTTTCTAAATTAAATAGCCGGTATGATTCCACTAAATTCACTTACGAAGTTGAGAACAAAGGACAATTGCCTTTTCTAGATATTTCAATTATTAAAAATAATAATAGGTTAGAATTTGATATCTATAGGAAGGACACAGATATATTCCTAATGATTCATTTCATTGCAAACAACACAAATTAGCCTCATTATATTTTTTGGTTCATCGTTTGGTCACTTTCCCTCTGAATGAAGTAAACTTTAATAAATATAGGAATCGTATTAGTAATATAACTGGAGTTAATGGTTATGACGATGATTTAGTAAATAAGCTAATAAATAGACATAAGTTTAGGTTTAATATTCAGAATTCCACCTTTTTTACACACGAAGAAAATAACACCGAGTATGTCTCCATACCATATAATCCGAAATATAGCAAGGGACTCAATAAGGTATTTAATAAGGTAGGCCTCACGTTAGTCTATAAGTCATCAGACAATCTGAGGAATATCTTAGGAAATCCCAAAGATAAGATTCATAATTGTGAGAAAAGTGGAATTTATGAAATTAGTCTTAATGATTGTGACAAAAAGTATGTTGGGCAAACTAAAAAGTCAATTAAAACATGATTTAAAGAACATTTAGTACACTTAAAATACAGCAGAAGAGAAAAGTCTAGCATTGCCGAACATGCCCTTGAAGCTGATTATATTGTAACATTAGATCTAAGATTAATAAAAAATGTATCTGATAGGAGATTGTTGAACGCACACGAAAGTATGGAAATTATAAAATGTAAAAGTAGTTTAAACAAAGACAGAGGGTCTATTCCTTATAGTCTCCTCTACTGGTTACTTGACCGGAACTGATGCACTTGCCTAGGCCATTAGTTCCGCCTGAGTAATTCAAGGGTTAGGCTAAATATAAATAGGGTAGATTTGTAGTTTAGCTTTAGTCAATCATCGCTCCTGATGAAGCTAACATGGTTAGCGAAACGCGCGTCGAGTGCAAAAATGAGGTGTTTGGTGTAGTGGTGATATATACTGAGTAGTATCATTGTGCCAAAGATTCCACATTCCCAACTTAATTACAATAAAGATTTGTTTAAAAATCATTCTGCCAAGACTTCAAAAATCACATCACAACATGTTTTCTGTCAAGAGGATTTTATTTCTTTTTTTTAGTTTTTTTTTCCCGAATTTTTGATTACATTGAACATTCACGTCGCATTACTCGTCTCGTTGAAATTAGTAACTCACGTAGGACAACACCTAAAGGATAACTAAGTGTCTCACACAGCTTCAGTTGAAGGAATTTTAGTAAAATCGATATGTTAAAATTATGACGATTACATAAACTTTCCGTAGCTACTAGCAACATTGTCTGTTAGGGCAATATTCTATTCTTCCATAAATAGAAATCCCATTAGTTCTAGTGCATTATATAAACGAACCAAATCTAATAAGAACCATATTGAACTCAAACGTAAGTAATAGGGCAATTTAAACCGAACAATTGTTACAATTTAAATCACATTTTATAATCTTGGCAGGTGTAAGCAGGCATTGGTCTTTCACGTTTTCACAAATTACCAATATAATTTTAACGACCTTTAGACATTGTATGCCACGCCCGAAATGAAATAATGGCTAGTTCCATTATTTACTGTAAGATAGCTTTATTCTCTTCGTCGGTCTGGCGTCGAGTACAATCTGGACGACTGGACTTCATGTAGAAGAAAATCTAATAAATCTCTGTATCGAGCTCAAAACGTCCTTTGACTTTGTCCTGATTTCCATGTATTTTGCCATTTCATTCTCCTCTTCTTAGTCTCTCTTGATGTCATTTCTCTGAACATTCCCTCTTTTCTAGTCTTTTTTAGTCTCTCTTTAGTATTGTCGTACTTCGTTTATTTCGATTTCGTCCCTGCTAACTATTACCTGCGATCCTCTAAACATATCCATTTCCGCCCGTCTAATTCGGTGATTTTTCAATTACAGCATCTTCACTCACCTTGCTAGGCGTTAACTTGGGGGGAAATATGTCTAGGCATGAACATGTTGAATCCATAGCAGAGTTTCTTAAAAGCTGGGAACATTGTTTAATACCCGAAAGCTTTACAGTTCATACAAACTTTTAATCATGTAGAATTTGTGTGGCGTCCCGTGGCTCCGTGGCGTAGTTCTTGCTTGCTGTGCAGAAAGTCTCGAGTTTCAATCCCAGTAGGGTTGGCCTGGCCACATACATAAGTAGTTGTTGTTTGCAGAAATGAAATAACGTCCGTGGCAGCACTACCGCATTGTTCAAAAGGTGCTGTGAAATACAAAGGTGCATGTTTCGGCACTTGGACAATATTGACGGGTATTACGACCTCCTCGCCGATATCCTTAGGATATGAAAAAGGGTAAAATTCATACTCAGGCGGAGAGGCGAACGATATAAAAAAAGTTTAAATTCGACAAATGATGGATAGTGCTCTCATGTTTGGGGCTGACTTCCAACCATACACAGCATTTATTGGATTCAATTTGGGGGAGAGCTATTTGCCTGACTAAAGCCTCAGAACTCACCAGCAACTTTGATTTTTTAGAACATCGAAGAACGGTTGGTGAGTTGAGTCTATTCTATTTTCATGGAATGTGTTCGATGAATGTAGTCCACTTTGATGCCTCCCAAAGTAGTGCATGCTAAAAATAGACCTCGTGCCAACACATCATAGCCTTACGAGGTTGAACTTGTCCCTCCTCGTATTACCCTTTTCAGGATTTCTTTTATATTAAGAACCTCATCCTCAGGACTGTGTCACCCACCTAATACAATTTGCAGCAATTCAAGATCAACGTGAATCGCCTTTTCCGTACATTCGGTACTCCTGTAGAGCCTTAGGGATTTCCCTGCAATAAATAGGGTACATTTATTGCAGGGAAATCCCTAAGGCATACGAAAAAAAGAATGACAATAATTAAATAAAAGTAAAATTTGTTTCAAAACGAGGTATTCCTTGTCACTTAAGAATCTGAACGTAGTCTGTTGTGACTTAAAATCTATTGCAAGGAACTAAGCCTGTAAGAATATCGAAGACTAAAAAGGTAGTTAGTCTTTACACCCTGACCTCACCTCAAACACTAGCAATAGCAATTCTTTGTAATACCAAATTTTTATTAAAATGTATAGGAAATACCTTACTTAAAATAAAATGAAATTCAAATTGACTGGTAAAATTTAAATCCAACCGGTAATTTCCAAATTTTAATTGAAAATATTTACAATATATATATATAGTAACAAGCATGTGACATATGTGATTTTTCTTTATTACTAAATTTAGCATAAAAGTATGTATAAAAGTATAAGTAGATTCTGCATCATTTGAAATCCAATAATAACTGACCAAGTGCAAATCGGACTTGCGCAATTAGTGTTCCGTACGTTGATCGCTTTTGAAATAAAAATTTTGTTACGGAGGTACAAAATGATCAGTGACTTCACAAAATACACCCCAAATGAGTTTTCAACAAAGTTTGTTTCTAATCTTTGTTGAAAACTGATGGTCATCACCTTGAAATTTTTGTTTTTTATATACCAAATAAATTACACAGGTCTGCAACAAAAATGGTGTCCGGATGTTTTCAACTGATTTCTATGTATTTAGGTGTTCTGAAAACTAAAAAAATACTCAAAAAATTCCAGAACGTCAGGTTATTTTGCAAAACGCAAAATTTTATTATAAAAAAGGGTTTTTTTTGGGCTAAATAAATAGGTACAATTTTATTTTGATTACTGTTTTTAAATGTATACAGGCCATAACTATCATTACTTTCTGAATAAAGAACGCCCTGTGTGAGCTAAATTAACAAACATAAACGTTGTAACCAGAACGTGCGCGCTCCGATAGTGTAGAAAGTGGCGCGGTACAATTACGTGTTAACTCGTCATTATTTTATAGATCTTGGTTCAATATAGTGCAATGTCATCTGTGCGGAAGTGTGTGAATTCGTCTGACAGTTTCTGTTATATTTGTGGCGAATATATGGTATTAAAGCAACAACTTAATATTACGGACTTTGTAAAAAAAGTATACTTCACGTATTTTGGCTTAAAACTTGGAGATCAGGATAAAGTTTGGGCACCTCATAAAGTCTGCAAACGATGTGTTGAAGACCTTCGAAATTGGTTTAAGGGCAAGAAAAAAGCTTTCCGATATACGATTCCTATGGTATGGCGCGAGCAAAAGAACCATAGTGATGATTGTTACTTTTGTTCGTGTAATGTGAAAGGGTATAATTCAAAATGGAAGCAGTCCATTTCATACCCCAATCTGCAATCAGCTATTCGTCCCATCCCTCATGGGACCGAAATACCAGTGCCCAAGGCCCCTGCTACCTTGGAAGAGATTCCAAGTTCTGACGAAGATGGTGCTGTACCTGAACCCGATGACAAGTCAAGTGTTCAATTTGAAGATGACAGTCCGAAATTGTTTTCCCAGGGCGAGCTAAATGATTTGGTAAGAGACTTGAATCTTCCCAAAAACGCTGCTGAGTTGCTTGGATCAAGGCTCAAACGATGATACGTTAAAGTTTAGTTTAGACAGTATGTAGGGACAGTCGATAGCTGAGTGCATATTTTAAACAAAAACAAAACCAGCATAAAATTGCGACGATCGGCCAATGACGATATCTGAAATCTGCGAAGCAGAGTTTCCTGTGGCGAGCCTCATGGCGGGAAAATGCCCTCTCTGTTTTATATACGAGAAATTTTAAAAATTTTCGTTATACCTCTTCTATTTGGGAAGTGTACTTTGTAATGAAAGACTGATTTTGTCAAATTTCCACTTTATTTAGTTTCACTAAAACTGTATGACGCGTTTCGCTATACTACGAGGCTGGTTTGAAAAGTCCGTGCAAAAATAAAAACTACTTATGTGTGTAGGGTAAACCTTTTTTATTTTTCGACATAGTCTCCTTTCAGGCTTATACACTTCGTCCAACGATGTTCTAGTTTGTTGATCCCTTCCGAATAATAGGATTTGTCCAAGGCTGCAAAATATCCATTAGTGTCTGCAATCACCTCCTCGTTTGAATAAAATCTTTGTCCCGCCAGCCATTTCTTCAAATTGGGGAACAAATAGTAGTCCAAGGGAGCCAAGTCTGGAGAATAGGGGGGATGTGAAACGAGTTGGAATCCTATTTCCATTAATTATGCGACCACAACTGCTGAGGTATGTGCTGGTGCGTTGTCGTGATGGAAAAGGACTTTCTTGTGGGCCAATCGCGGGCGTTTTTCTTGCAGCTCGGTTTTCAAACGGTCCAATAACGATGAATAATATTCACCTGTAATAGTTTTACCCTTTTCCAGATAGTCGATGAGGATTATCCCTTGCGAATCCCAAAAGACAGTCGCCATAACCTTTCCGGCCGAAGGAACGGTCCTCGCCTTTTTTGGTGCAGATTCCCCCTTGGTAACCCATTGTTTAGATTGTTGTTTGGTCTCAGGAGTATAGTAATGTATCCATGTTTCATCCACAGTGACGAAACGACGCTTAAAGTCCTCCGGATTCTTCTGGAACAGCTGCAAACCATCCTTGCAACACTTCACACGATTCCGTTTTTGGTCAAGCGTGAGCAATCGCGGCACCCATCTTGCGGATAGCTTTCTCATGTCCAAATGTTTATGCAAAATATTATGTACCCGTTCAGTCGAGATGCCCACAGCACTAGCAATCTCACGCACCTTAACTCTTCTGTCATCCATCACCATATCATGGATTTGATCAATGATTTCTGGAGTCGTAACCTCCACAGGCCGTCCAGAACGTTCAGCGTCACTTGTGCCCATATGGCCAGTCCGAAAATTTTGAAACCACTTATAAACTGTTCTAATCGAAGGTGCAGAGTCACCATAATGTTTATCAAGCTTCTCTTTAGTCTCCTGAGGCGTTTTGCCTTTCATAAAGTAATGTTTAATCACCACCCGAAATCCTTTTTCGTCCATTTCTTGAAAATCACTCGGCTTCCTTGATTCACACGAATGCCAAACACAAAGAAATAGACCAATATGGCTGAAACTTGGTGTGCGTTCATTCAAGAGATGCTACTAACTAAACATGACCTCGATACGCGCCGGTGGTGCCATCTCTCGGACTTTGCACGGACTTTTCAAACCAGCCTCGTATAGCTTCGTCTGATACAATCTGATACATTTTTTTTTTTGTATCAGACGAAGCTATAGTATAGCGAAACGCGTCATACAGTTTCAGTGAAACAAAATAAAGTGGAAATTTGACAAAATCAGTCTTTCATTACATTCGTTATGAATTTCCATCAAGTAACAACCACAACAATTCAAAGTGTACTTTGAGTGTATAGGATGCCATATTATTGCTGCATATTCTAATTTTGAACGAAATATGCAAAGTACAGAGATGTAATTGTATCAATGTTTGAGAACTCACGAGAGTTTCTAAATATGACTCCCAGCGTTTGCATTGCGCTCTTGTAAACCTGATTTATGTGTTCCGAAAACAATAGGCGCTACGCCAAGGTCGCTGATGGATTTTAAATCTTTCAATACCTCAAGATTTATATAATAATCAAATTGAGTTAGGGTCTTTTTATTAACGTACGTCATTTTGTCGCACTTTTCAGTATTTAGAGGTAAGTTGTTAGCTGTGTACCAGTTGCTAGCCAGTCGTATATGATCTTGCAGTGCAATGCAATCAGAAACGCAATGTATTTGTTTGAAAATCTTTAAATCATTCACAAACAATAGAACATTGCTAGAAACATTAAGTCGTTAATAAACAGAGAGAATATCAGTGGAGCCAATATACTGCCCTGAGAAGCTTCACTTGCAGCTTTGAATCTGAAGGAGTGATAACCACGAATATCGACATATTGATACTTGTCACTCAAGTAGGAGGCAACCTAAACCTTAGTCCAAAAGTCACTGTATTTGTTAAAATATCGAAAACATTTATCAGTATAAAGTGTTTGGAATTTTATTTTATGGGAGTATGCAAAATTTTATATAGATTGAACAAAAATCGTATCGAATGAGTGTAGGACCAATAAAAATATGATAACAAGGAAATTTTTATTTTTGAATTTGAAATTAAGCATTTATTTTTTGATTTCAAATTCATTCATTGAAAAATCAAAATGTTTTACTTTCAATAATTAAAAAATTCTGATTTTCTGACAACTATCAAATAGTTTTACCCTCTTACTTGCAGTTTGAGGTTTTTATTTTTTAAAGGATATTCTAGCTTTATAATTTCTTGGAAAACGTAATAGAAAACAAATACATTAATATTTATTAAGGACGATAAATTTATTTCAATACTTCAAATGTTTTTGGCATTTTCCTTGCAGTACAAATTTGTATTCACGTATATTGACATGCTATGTATACAACTAGACAAAACACAATATTTAAGTAAGTAATCCTTGACCAGCGAGATCTCCGGACTTAACATCGCTAGAATTTTTTTTATGGGGTTACCTCAAGAACAAAGTTTATACTCTTCTCTCTCTCTCTTTCAGAAATATTGAACATTTGGAAAATGCCGTAAGGTAGTGCGTAAATAGCGTTACTCCACACATGTTAAGAAATGTTTGAAAAGAATACATTCGCGAACATTTCGGTTCACATAATTGGGCGGTGGGCACGTCGAAATGCAAACTAGATATTTTTTTTAAGTTTATAGTTTTTTGTTGATTTACTTTGTGACGTGTCTGTAATTTATTTATTTTTTGTATGTTGTATAGTTAACGTCTTTATTACCTGTAGTATATATTAATTCATTAGTTTTCTATTCTTTTTGTTTGCAATAAAATTGTGATGCTAGAGTGTCCTTAAAAAGACAAAAACCTCTACATGCTATGGGGTAAAAATAGTCGATCATTGTTCGTGCGAATTTTTTTTAAATTAACCAATGTATTTTAAATTCAGAAAATAAAAATCTTCCTACGATCACACTTTTATTAGTCAAAAATTGACAGAATACGATTTTTATCCAATCGATCTTAAATATTTCCCATACCAAATTTAAAGTTCCCACCAAACGAAAAGTGACAATCGGCACTACAAAGTCATTATTTCGGTTTCAAGTGATGCAGAATCCATCTATAAATTCGCTTTTTTTTTTAAATTCAGTAATAAAGATAAATCTCATATGTTGCAAACTTTCTGCCAGTCACTGTATAAACTTTAATTATGTTTCAATTTCATAACCAGTCGTTTATTATTCGTCGAGATATTCATCGCCCCGATCTTTTTTTGATGTTCAGTAATGTCGGTATTGTGTACTGGTTTATAAACTATAATTAAGGCATCCATAATGGTACAAGAAAGTGTTTTTCTTTGTAATTATTTGAAAAATTGATTCTTTCTCACGGTAACAAAATTTAGTGAAATAAGCTCATTTCGTTTTAGAACCTTGAAACCTTTATAGAAACATAGACTTTACTGACTCCATTCGAGCACCATTTAATCTAGCCAGAACCTACAGTTTTCGGATCTTCAAAGATTTTCAAGTCGGAATTCATTGATTTCAGAGCGGAAAAGTATCCTGTACAATTTTCAATGTTCAAGACTAGCTTATCTATAATATATATAAAATGCAACGTCTCTCTGTCTGTCTGTCTGTCTGTTTGTCTGTCCGTTAGTGCGCTTATCACTTTTTTTAAAAAAACACACATATGTTCTCTGGCCAGGTTATAGGCTATATTTTATTACGATAGGTAGCATAAAAAAATTAGCAGTGACGTTAAATAGTGAATGAAGTCGGAAAAAAGTTTGCCGCTAGCGCGTTCCCTTGCAATACATAACCTAAACCATCAAATATGGAACAATATTATGTAGCAGAGAATATCTATAATCTATAATATATAAAATGCAATGTCTCTCTGTCTGTCCATTAGTACGTTTATCACGCGAGAACCACTTATCCGATTTATGTGTCTTTTTTTTAAATTCATACATATATTCTTTGGCCAGGTTATATATTAATAATAATAATAATCTATATCTATAATAATATATATATATATATATATATATATATATATATATATATATATAATACAACGTTTCTCTGTCTGTCTATCTGTCAGTTAGTGGGCTTATACCTCGAGAACCACTTATTCGATTTACGTGATTTTTTAAATTCATACATATGTTCTCTGACCAGCTTATATATATATATATATATATATATATATATATATATATATATATATATTTTATTACATCTATAATATAACACATGGGCTGAAAAGTCCCGGGCCTAACCCATAGATGGCGCTAGTTTTATTGCAGTCACCTTTTTTTCAGTTAATACTAACCTTCAAAAGACAGCTGTTAAAATTTCATGATATTATATTCATTAGTTTGTGAGTTATTGTGCTAAGAGTGACGCTACTTTTGTTATTTTCAAAACAATGGATCAAAAACAATTTCGTGTTTTAATTTTATACTGCTTCTTGATGGGAAAAAATACCGTTCAAGCGAAGCAATGGCTTGAAAAGTGTTATGGGGACTCCGCTCCATCAGAAACAACAATAAAACGTTGGTTTGCTGACTTCAAACGTGGTCGTAGAGACACCGATGATGCAGAACGCAGTGGACGTCCAAATGAGGCGGTAACACCAGAAAACATAAAAAAAATCCATAAAATCGTTTTGAATGATCAAAAAGTGAAGTTGCGTGAGTTAGCTGACATCGTAAAGATATCAAAAGACGTGTTGGCTTTATATTGCATGAGCATTTGACTATGAGAAAGCTCTGTTCAAAGTGGGTGCCGCGTTTGCTCATTGTTTATCAAAAACAAGAACGTGTTGATGATTCTGAGCAGTGTTTGGCCATTGATAGAGCGGCGCTGGAATGATTGCGTTGCTCTTGATGGAGATTACGTTGATGAATAAAGCTAATTTTGAACCAAAAAAACCGTGTTTTCTTTGTTAGGCCCGGGACTTTTCAGCCCATGTGTTATATAAAATGCAACGTATCTTTGTCTGTCTGTCTGTCTGTCTGTCCGTTAGTGCGCTTTTTACTGGAGAACCACTTATCCGATTTATGTACTTTTTTTTTAAAACATACATATGTTCTCCGACCAGGTAATAGGCTATATTTTATTACGATAGGTATCATAAAGAATGAGCAGTAACAATAATAGTGAATGAGGTCGGAAAAAAATCTGCCGCTAGCGTGTTCTCTTGCAATACACAGCCTAAACCATTAAATATGGAACAATATTATGTAGCAGAGAATATCTATAATCTATAATATATATAAAATGCAATGTCTCTCTGTCTGTCTGTTCATTAGTGTGTTTATCACGCTAGAACCACTTATCCGATTTACGTGTCTTTTTTTAAATTCGTACATATATTCTTTGGCCAGGTTATATAATAATAATAATCTATATCTATAATATATATCAAATGTTACGTCTCTCTATCTGCCTGTCTGTCTGTCCGTTAGTGCGCTTATCACTGGAGAACCACTTATCCGATTTACGTCCTTTTTTTTTTAAACATACATATGTTCTCTGGCCAGGTTATAGACTATATTTTATTACGTTAGATGACATAAGGAATGAGCAGTGACGATAATAGTAAATCAAGTCGGAGAAAAGTTTGCCGCTAGCGCGTTCTCTTGCAATACACTGCTTAAAGCATTAAATATGGAACAATATCATGTAGCAAAGAATATAATATATATATAAAATGCAACGTCTCTCTGTCTCTCTGTCTGTCTGTCCGTTAGTACGCTTATCACTTGAGAACCACTTATCCGATTTATGTATTTTTATAAATTTATACATATGTTCTATATAATTCGATAAAAGCCTAGATAATGGGAGATAAGATGAGATAATGGGAGATAACGAGAAATAATGGGAGATAAGTCGAGATAAGCCTCAATAATGGGAAATAAGGTGAGATAATGGGAGATAAGTATAAATAATGGGAGATAAGCAGAGATAAGTCTAGATAATGAGAGTTATGGTGAGATAATGGAAGATAATTAGAAATAATGGGAGATAAGGAGAAATATTGAGAGATAAGTCGAGATAAGCGTAGATAATGGGAGATAAAGTGAGATAAAGGCAGATAAGGAGAAGAGCAACATCTATTAAGTTGTGCATTGATTTATTAGTAAACCTAGTTATCTGGCCAATCCAACAAGATGGGGAGCTTGATTGTTTTCCTGGATTCTTTCCTTAAATAAATTAATTTCTCTATACATGTGTGTCCAAGGTACTTAAGTTATCTACCTCGTATGGTTAATAATATAATCTTTGCTGTACTCTGGGTTCAAGGAGCACTCATAAATTTGTTCGATACACAGTTCATGAAATCCTGAGCATTCTACGCGAATAGTACATTTCCGTTACGTCTATTTTGTTCCTTTGCCTTTGTGTCTTTAGGATTGGAAATACAAGGCAAACAATTATTCTCTTTTTTAAATAAATACTTGTTTATCCATTTATCTTTAAGAAACAACATTAAATGTGAAAATGGACCTTAAAATTTCTTTTATATAGTTTGACTGTAATTCTTAAGTGTAGTTTACTTTTCTTATTTGCCAACGGATAAATTACATTTAGTTGAGAGCCTTGTTAACAATTTTGTTTGTGTCGTTCTTCCAATTAAGACATTTGTCAAAATAGAGTCCCAAATATTTAATCTCTGATGACCAGTTGATCTATTGGTCGTAAATATTAACTTTTGTTAAAACAATCTGAGTATCGCTTTTCTAAAAAAAAAATAGCTTTGATTGGTTTTGTCGGGGTTTAACTCAATTTTCCAATCCGTCATCCACAACTCGAATTTATTTATGCTTTGCTGCAGCTGCCTAACAGCCATTCCTGGTTGTCTTGAAGCTGCAGTTATTGTACTGTCATCCGCAAAAAAGTATAAGTGATTTTGTTCTAAATTATATTTAAAGCACTTAGACATCGGTAGTGAGTACATTAAATTAGATGGGCCATTACGGGGAACCTTGTGGTGGACTCGCTTTTTTTTCTTTATCACTGGAGACTATGTCTTCTATCGAAACTTTGAATATTCCTTTTGATATCAAGAAAATATTGTAGCATATAAGGTATGGAATTATCATATATGGAAATTGTAGAGATGCTAGTAGGGTTTTTGTTTGTCAAAAAAGAGCTTTACGAATTATACTCAATTTAAACCATAGAGAATCATGTAGAGAAAAGTTTACAGAAAATAAACTACTTATTGCTACTGCTGTTTACATACAGGAATGTATACTATTCCTGTTTAAAAACAGGTCTTTATTTGAAAGATATGAGTCACAAACTGTATATGCCACAAGAATATTGAACTATACTTACTCAAGACACCGATTGACTATGACAGAGAAGGGTGCACATTATCAATGTATAAAGTTGTATAACACTTTACTAAATGATATTAAATTAATTACAAATCTCAAAATACTCAAAAAGAAAATCTTTAGATTGTTATTGAAAATAGAGCCATATAATATTGAACAATTCTATAGATACTTTGATAATGTTTAATCCTGTTAGGTAGTTTTAGTCTTAGTTGTGGACACTATTTTATTGTATTTTAAAATAAAGAGAATTTTGAATTTGAATTTGAAATAATGAGCTGGAGGAGGAAATTGGGCATAGCCATTTTGATCAATTTGATCAGTAAAAATACAGTTACAAAGCAGAACCCATCCACATCTGTAATTTACCCGAATAATGTAGTAGAGCATACCTCTAAAAAGTGTTGAAATTTTACTCTAATCTTTAAAACTCAATACTCATCTTACCATTCCAAGAATATCGAACCTAAAAATTTATTTATTGATATCAACTACCGATCCGAAGAGATGATAATGCGAATAAAGTTATGACAAGCTCTACCTGATTTATTTAGTTTAAAAGACCAAATCCTCACACAAGAAATGGATTTCCAGTAGCATTGTTTATGAAAAAAAAAAAAAAAAAATTAAGAACTGAACAATACTTTTGATATGTTTTTAAGTAAATATATATTAACGATATTACTACACAAAGATATGTGATTATAATAATAAACACAATTTTATAAAATTTTTATAGTGTCGATTTTTTTACATATTCTTCTATATCTTAGGCCGCTCCCTGATTTGTCGGTGCAGTATCGTTTTTCCCGGCGTGCTCGGTGCCGTTTCGGTAACGAAAACATGCAGAACGCCTATATTTCAATGAAACACACCTGACTTGCTCCGCGCCCGCGCATCCCGCGTAAATTAGACACACCGAGAAAAACAATACCACACCGACAAATCAGGGAACGGCCTAAAGCTGTTTCCTTTACAATTTTACATTTCAAACCGCTTTTACTCATCAAAAACTGTTCGCATTAATTTTGCTGCGCACGTTCAATTTTCACCCTTGTTGTTCTCTTGACATTTGGGCGACGGTATACGAAGATAAATTTTTAGGAAAAATCAGATTACCTTCTACGTGGATTGGTTAGCAGGTGTGTTTTACTTATTCATAACAACAATCTTGTCCATACCAAGTTGCAAAACGTATTGTTGGTGAAGCTGGATTTAAAGAACTTAATCATTTACCCTAGAGTTCTGACCTAGCATCTAGGGACTAGTCTTTTGACTTGAGAGACCATACGTACACATATAATGAGTCTAGTATTTCGCATGCAAATCACCAAGTTACTTTTTCGATGAAATCGAAAAATTAATTAAATGATTTAGAAATTATAGATTATATTGAAAATAAAATCGTTAATTTTTACCATGCGTTTTCTGTGTTAGGTTCACTACCGGTCAGACATCTCTCATACCGTATAGGATCGTGTGCAGAATTGTAAATATTTTCTTTCTAATTATTTTTATTGGGTGTTCTGTTGGACGCTAAATTTCATATAAAATAATTTTTATGAATGATGACGATGATTTTGTCATTCTTATCAGTTGCCAACAGTGTTTACTTACTTAATTTTTTTCCGTTTTTTTTTCCAGAAAAGCTTTTAACATCAGAAGGAAGAGAACTACGAAGAGCCTTATTTTCTCTGAAGCAAATTTTCCAAGAAGATAAGGACCTAGTCCACGAATTCGTTCAAAACGATGGATTATCTTGCCTTATCAAAGTTGGATCAGAAGCGGATCAGAATTATCAAAATTATATTCTCAGGGCTTTGGGACAAGTTATGTTGTATGTAGATGGAATGAACGGTAAGTACCTGCAAACAAAATTTATGTTAATAATAAGCAATTTTAATAATACAATTTATATATATATATATATATATATATATATATATATATATATATATATATATATATATATATATATATATATATATATATTTCGGTTCGAGGCAGTCTGTCTTTATTCCCATCCAAAGGGGCTTAAATGACATTCCACGGCCGCTAAATATATTAAAAAGTCAGTGTCGTTTGTGAAGAAGTGGATAAATCGTTTTAACGACACAAAAAATGTCAGTAGGCAAAGTACCTCCGAAAGTCGAAAAGCGAGTCATGTCTTTGTTTTCAGAGAACCTGAAATTGATGCTGCGCCAAAGAGCGGCATAACTAAGAAAATCGTATTTGGATGTGTCCCATGAAACCATTCGACAACATCTTCGTGCTAATGATATCACATTCCGAAGCACGTTGAAGAATCCGTTGCTGAGCGAAAATCACGTCACGAAGCGGCTCGCTTTAGCACACGATAAGATATTAGAGTGAGCCTCACAATCACCGGACGCCAACCCTATTGAAACGTTTGGTCCCTTGTAAAAATAAAGTTCAGAGGAAGGATTCTAAGGATTTTGACTTAGTTGTCTCGCAAGATTCGAAAAACTTGGTGATCATTGTTGCGCGAGTATGCAGAAAATCTCGTCGACACTAATTATATTTTCAGCATAACATAATTTTTCGTTTATTGTATGGACGGGTTCTTTTTTGCGAAAAATCTGTTCCCATTGGTTTTCAATTTTAAGATTAGTTATAGGTTTCTAAAACTCCTTTGTATGAAAGAGTACTTTTTTGTGAAAAATCTTCTCACCTCCAGTCATCGATTTAGGGTTAATTGTTTTAGGAATGATCTAAACTTCCAGTGAATGAGAAGTTTTTTTTTCTACGAGACGCTCAGCATTTGGCTGTCGATTGGCGTCCGACTTTGGTATTATATTTTTTTGGTCTTAAAGAAACGCCTTTTGTATCTGTCTGCCGCCCCACCCCGTCCCTTGAACTTGTCTGCGCCACTGTTAGTGTCCATATAATTTTAAAATTTTTTTTCTTTATAATTTTTTAAAAAAACCTTGTAGAATATTTATTTAAAATGAAAAGAATATCAATGAGATTTAAAACAATTTAGAATTCTAAATTGATTCCCACTAGTGAGCGGGAAAACGAGGTGGCCATCAATTCTTCTATATTTGTTCTAAACCTTGAACACACCCGGTTACATTTTCTAATGAAATAAGTTTACCTTTGACATTAGTAATATCTGGTTTACCATTATATATATATATATATATATATATATATATATATATATATATATATATATATATATATATATATATGTATATATATATATATATATATATATATATATATATATATATATATATATATATATATATATATATATATATATATATATATATATATATATATATATATATATATATATATATATATACATATATACAAATATGAATGAGATAAAACTTCTTGAAATTCTTTAAACTTTTAATTTCCGTTCAACAACTCTCTCGATATAGCCAGGATCATAAATATTGCTATTGTAACAATTTTTCTATATAAATTTTTTTACACCTATTTCTGTCTTTTGTGAAACATTTCAATGTCCAAGAAAAAAAAAAAGATGTATTGCAATTTCCACGCACAGAGCCAAATATTTTTGATTAATAACAATGCAGGTCGAGTTCAACATTCATTTCTTTTTAAATGAGATGCAGCATTCTTTCGTCGTTACAAAATAATATTGTTAAACATTTATATGGATGTTAAGGTAGTAAGTTAACATATTATTCAATCCAACAAGTTGGCGCAATAGACTCAGATTTTCCAAGTGGCTTTTACAGTACTCTGATATGAACCAAAATTTTACTAGATTAATTTTAGTTTCTGACGAAATCACGTTTACCAAAAATGATGGATATTTCTTAAACATTTCAATGTTGCTCCCCATCAAATTTTTAATAACGATCGTTACAAATTGACGAGCTTGTTTCTTAATGTGTTAGTATTATCTGGCTCGATGACTTACGTGGATGATCTACTTATCCTCTAGAATGTTAAACAAGTTAAGTAGTTTCCCGATGATGGTTCGTCGTCACATTTTAGATGCGAGGTATACTGTTAAATATTTAATTTCCCAACAGATAGTTTCGACGAGATGGACAAACTTTATGACCTTCAAGATCACCAGTAGAACTGTGTAAACCAAACATTTTTTTTATTAGCATCAGACTACGAACTAAATGATTTTTTTCCTTTCAAACAATCTTGGGCATAAAGAAAGACTTTTTGTTCATCTATAATGTGGCTTTTCTAATAATTTTTTGATGTTCCGTACGGAACACTTATAAGATCCCTTTGGTGTTTGTCCATCTGTCTGTCTGTCTGTCACACCCGATTTTCTCCGAAACTATTTGATTTAAAAAGTTGAAATTTGTCCCTAATATAGGAATTGATGGCCTCATCAGAACCATGTAGTTTTGAAATTTAAATTTTGACTAAAAGGGTCAGTTTTGGGGGGTGAAATCGGAAATGAAAATTTTTTTTTTTAACCAGATCATCGAGTGGGATGTCAAATGAAAGCTTGTAAAAATACGAGTTCAAAAATGTATATAATGTAATACTTGCGGATACTTTTCTTTGTACTATTTTTAAAAAATTGCGAAAAATCGCTGTCCCCTCCCCTTATCTCGAAAAATACTGATCAAAAAATTTTGAAAAAATTCTGGAGTATTCTCCACAAGGTGTATATTGAACAAGAATTATCACGAGTGTACTACCTTTAAAAGTAATCAATGTACGGAACACTAATTGCGCAAGTCCGACTTGCACTTGGTCGGTTATTTAATTTATAAACTTCCAAGTTTGGTTTGACTGGACTACAACAAGATAAAAGACGTGATAATATTTCATATTTTGCAAACTAATAATTAAAGCAAGCACGTAATATATTCGTTAGAGTGAGTAATACAATTAAAATGTAATTTCTGTGAATTTTTAGAGGAAGTAAGGTTTAATAGACGCCCATTATATTTTCGTTTTCATTGCTCCATTGGTGCTAAAACCAATATTTCCTGAATTAAAATCTTACATGCTTATGAATTTCTTTGCTTGAAGAATTCTTGCAGTTGCAGTACTCTGTGTTTAAATTTTGTTTCTTACTTTTTGTGTAATTGTGAAACATGAGTTGTAATAGTTTTTATTGATGTAAATAAAAACAGGTTATCTGTGGTCAGCCTTATATATATATTTTTTCTTTGTGAGCAGAAATACCAAACATTTAATTCAAAATATTTTATGCTAATTTGTCAGAAACAAGTCTGAAACTGTTGGAATCTGAGACAAGTATCTTTAGGACCATAATTAAAATATTAATTACTGAACACATAAACACTCAACATATTAATATGAATGGATAGACAATGGAATTCTTAAGTTAAGGAAATACAAATAGCTGGTATACGAGGGGTGCCTTTTAAGTTTTTAGAAACAACCACTCGATGGCGCTATTGAGATGTAACATTTCTATTGTTGTAAAATTTGACATTTGTTATTGTTAAAACAGTGGCAGCTCAGAAATTGGCCGAGTAGTTTGTACAGTGAGTGTTTTTTTTTTAAAAATAAAAAAACAGATTTGTGAATAAATGAAAATTAAACATGAAGAAGCGCTTCGTTCAACTCTTGGTAATGAATCACCTTCAGAAAAGACTGTTTATAATTGGTTTGCAGAATTTCGTCATGGTCGTACTTCCGTCAGCGATGAATTTCGTGAAGGTCGACCAAAATCGGTTGTAGTTCCAAAAAACATCGATGCTGTGGGCAACATAATTGAAGAGGATCGGAATATGACTTTCTATGAAATAGAGGCAACCTTAGGCATGTCGGAGACTGCAGTACATTCGAGTTTGCATTAACGTTTAGCGGTGAAAAACATCTGTTTCCGATGGATTCTGCATAATTTGACCGAAACTCAAAAACAGGCTCGTGACAGTTGGTGTAAAGAAATACTCAACAAACTCGACCGAGGACATGCAAAATCCGTATACACCATCATAATAGGAGATGAAACTTGGATATATTCGTACGAGCCGGAAACTAAGCAACAGTCAACTATTTGGAATGGAGTGGAATCCAACAAAAGTGGTTCGTTCACGAAGAACTTCCAAGAACATGATCGCTTGTTTCTTTAATTATACTGGACATGTTGCAACCATTTCTTTAGAGGATTGAAGAACAATTAATGCTGAATGGTATACCACAATGTGTTTGCCAGAAGTCATTGACCAAATCAGGAAAAACAACTGAAAACGTCGCATCATTCTTCATCATGACAATGCCAGCTGTCACGCAGCACGTCAAAAATTAATTATTTGACGGAGAAAAACATCGAAATAATGTCTCATTGCCTCTATTCATCTGATTTATCGCTTAACGACTTCTTTTTGTCCCTGAATATAAATGAATGCGTGGACAGCGATTTTAATCAGTTCAAGAAGCTATTGAATCCTTCTGAAACTATGTATTGAGGTACCAACTTCAGAGTGGAAAAAATGTTTCCAGAATTGGTTCAAACGCAGAAGATTTTTTTTCTTTCATTCTTTTTGTAAAAACTTTGAAGGTAGCCCTCGTATGACGATTTATCTGTACTTTATTGCGTATTGCTTTAAATAGAGAGATTATAGAAAATCATCGTAGTTTTTTTTTTTTATCTTTTTCTTGACAAATTGAGGTTTTATAAAAAGGTTTCTGCCTTATGTTTGAAAATTTTTTTAACAGTCGGAAAAATTGCGGTATGAAGTTTATTATATTTTCATAATTTTTCAGGTATTGATACTTAACCAGTAGCATTTTGGTACAATTTACTTTTCCAGTCTGTAGTTCATCACAAGGCTGAGTAATTCATGCTGCCATTACAGATTAGTGTTACAACCCATGAAATTCTTCACTATATGTTGATACAAGAACGTTATACGAGGGTTGTATGATAAGTTCCTGACCTCGGCCAAAGATGGCGCTACTACTATTTAAAAAATTATATTTTTCGTTTGGCTTCGTTTCAAAAGAAGCCTGTCAAATTTCTAAGTCGCTGTGTGATTTAGTTTGTGAGTGGCACCCATTTAAATAGAACAACTTTTGTGATCTTACAACATTGTAGAAAATTGAATATCGAGCAGTGATAAAATATTTGTTTTTGAAAAAGAAAACGAATGTTCAGATAATAGTGGAACTCAGCGAAGTTTAAGGGGACTCTGCACCTTCGTTATCGACCATAAAATATTGGACAGTTAAATTTAAACGCGGCCGTTTTTGATGAAAAACGTCCGGGTCGTCAAAATGAGATCACCACATCAGAAATGATTGAAAAAATCCACGATATAATAATAAATGAACGGCGATTGAAAGTGCGTGTTATTGCTGAGACTGTGAGCAACTCAATGGAACGGATGAGAAAGCTTTTCGCAAGATGGGTGCCGTGATTGCTCAAAATTGATAATACACAAGTACGTGTGCCAACTTGCAAAGAATGTTTGGCGATGTTAAAACTCAATCGGAATCATTTTTGGCGTCGTTTCATAACTGTTGACGAAACATGAATTCATCACAGCACACCAGAGACCAAAGAACAGTCCAAACGGTGGGTTTTCCGTGGCGAACCGGCGCCAAAGAGGGTCAAGGCGACTTTATCGGCCAACAAGGTCATGGCCCTAGTGTTTTGGGATGCACCCGGCATAATTCACGTCAATTACCTTGAAAAGGGTAAACCGATTAATGAAGAGTATTATGTCAACTTATTGGATCGTTTCAACCAAGCTGTGAAAGAAATACATCCGCATTTTGTGAAGAAAATATTCTCTTTCATCAAGTCAGTGCATGCGTGCACACTTGTGTCATCGCCATAACAAAATTCCATGAGTTAGGATACGAACTGCTTACGCATCCACCATATTCGCCAGATTTAACCCCTAGCGATTATTTCCTATTTCCGAATATGAAAAATGGCCCCGCGGAAAAAAAATTGACTCACATGATTAGGTGAAACAAACGCCTATTTTGAAAGGTTGGAGAAATCATGATTTTTAGATGGAGTGGAAAGTTTGTTGAAAAATAAAATAAATTGTACACTTAAAAATGTTTTTTTCTTGTCAAGGCCAGGTACTTAGCATAGATTCCTTGTATATACAGCATAACATCATTGTGTAAGAAATTTCCAAGTCAGGCGCCAGCAATATTGAGAAGTTATATTTTTATACCTCAAAGCGCTTCAAAGAACAAGAGAAACGTAATGCTGCTACGTTACCTAGACATACATAAAACATTTACATTCTTCAATTTTATATTTTTGAAGTGTTGTCCTTTTCACTAAGGTATAATAAAATTAAAATTATTTAAATAGTTTTATTACTCAGTATATATCACCACTACACCAAACACTTTATTTTTGCACTCGACGCGCGTTTCGCTAACCATGTTAGCTTCATCAGAAGCGATGATTGACTAAACTTGACTTTTTAGTCAATCATCGCTCCTGATGAAGCTAACATGGTTAGCGAAACGCGCGTCGAGTGCAAAAATAAAGTGTTTGGTGTAGTGGTGATATATACTGAGTAGTATCATTGTGCCAAAGATTCCACATTCTCAACTTAGTAAATATTTTTAGTTTACTTTGGCTAAAACCACAAGAAAGTCCCTACAATTTTTGCATACAATAGTAAGCAAGACCTTCCTATCTCGTCTGGAATTTTTATAAAGTTGATAACAGTAGAGCTTAGGACCAGCGCATTCGCCTATCAGTTTTTCTACTGCAGCAGTTCGAGGTACTGTGCAGAATGGCCAGTACCTGAACATATAAAATTTATAATTTTTTATACTAAATTATTCTCTCAAAAGAGTACGTCGTGACAACTTGTTATTTGAACTTGTAGAAAAGGCAGTTACTATTAGTTATCGTTCCACACTTTATCATGAGACTTTTTAGCGTTTTAATATTTTCGCCCTGTATATTGAAGGTTCGTGGGATTCACTTCACAAGTTACCAGTTCTGTACGATGTAAAACGCACTTGTCAACGGGAAACTAGGTCTACGAATTAATATGCTGATGACTTACGGTTTGTTTTTTCATGAGTTTTTGGCCTGTCCTGGTGAGATATTCATAATACTGATGTCTCCACCTTGGCTGCTAAATGTTTCTTTGCCCCTAAAGGTCTGGGAATAAGCAGGATATTTCAAGGAAAAGGCCTTGAACTACATCACTAATAGACGAGTACGGCGACTAGACAAAAAAGCCTACTGGGCGGCGTTCTGAAGAAAAAGCCCTTACTTTGGCTTCACAAAATATATGCCCTACTTCATCTCGGCTGGAAAAAAAAGACCTGGCTACGGCTACATGGTGGAAAAAACCTTTGGCGGCTATACGATGGAAAAAGCCTACTACGGCTACTTGATGGAAAAAACCTTGATCCATGTCACCCTGACCCTTAAATATTTTTCTCCCTTCCGTAAAATCACGTCTTCAAGATGGCTACTTCCCGGATACAAATCTCTAGCCAATCGACGCATTAATAATAATAATAATAATAATAATATATATATTACCATTAAATACAACAAAATGTACATTGGTTCGTCAAATATAGTATAATAATTATAATTATAAATATAATAAAAATAAAAATAGTGTAGGATTATCATAAATCATACACACCATAAATATACGGACAGACAAAGAAATTGTACAAAGTCGGACAAAACAATGTTAAATTTAATATTTAAGAGCAGTAAAAATACAAAAGTAATTAAAAGTGGTATTTAAGTATACCTTGGTTTAAGACAAGATAATGTAGGTAGGTTCAGGTTCATGACAGCAATACCTAGAAAGAAATCTCACAACCAGCACTCTCTTACAGATCATCAGGCCCCGTAGAAATCCCCTATCGAGTAGAAGGCATTTTCCAGTAAGAAGGACTTTAGCCGAGATATAAATCTTGGACCACGCATATTTCGCAGTTCTGCAGGCATTCCATTATGAAGGCTGATGCAACTATAGAGGGGAGAGCCTTTGAAGAACGTTGATCTATGAATGGGGACCTTTAATACACTATTACTCCTGGTGTTATATGTATTTGTTGCTCCCAGCATCTCAAAAAGGTGTCTATTATTGTTTACAAGAGTTAAGCACCTTAATATGTAAAGACATGGAAAAGTTAGGATTCGTTGTTTTATAAACGTATCTCTGCAGCTTTCACGAAAATTTAGATTAAAAATCAAACGGATTATTTTCTTTTGGTTCACAAATATACGTTTACTTTTCACACCAGCAGCACCCCAGGATACAACATTGTTAGACATGTGACTAAAAGCTAATGAATAATATACAGCCAAGAGACCGTCACTATCAAGGGTACTTTTTAAGCTTAAAATTGCAAAGTAAGCTGAGTTTAATTTAGCACATATGTGATCTATATGGTGCCTAAAAGAAATCCTATGATCCACAAACGTACCGAGGAACTTGGCTTTCTCCTCAAGGTTTACACCAAGGGAATTGGCAAACATCGACGCTAATGGTTTTTTATTAAATATATTCATATAGATAGTTTTCTCAACATTCAGTACAAGGCCATTTCTTCTGCACCATGCTTCCATATCCCTGCACACACATGAAATATCATCATAAAGACCATCTACAGTGTCCGAAGCTGTCACAATGGTGGTATCGTCTGCATACATAATCACTTGCCCTGTTCTAATATTTAATGGCAGGTCATTTACATATAGTATAAATAACAAGGGTCCCAAGACAGATCCCTGTGGAACTCCAAGATCGACCGCTTTCTTTTCAGAAACAATGCCATCATATTTCACCACCATCCCCCTGTCGGTCATATATGACCCTATCCACTCCAGCAGGCTGCCTCGAATGCCAATATTGTATAATTTTTTCATCAGCGATGCTTTGTGTACCGTATCAAAGGCTATAGAAAGGTCAAAAAAAAGCGTTATAACATATTTACCGTCATCAACATTGCGGAAAACCTGATTTAAATAGTGGAAAGAGGCAGACTCAATTGATCTATTAGGCAAAAAAACCATGTTGTGCGGAGTGTAGTAAGTTGTATTTGGTAACAAAATTGATTACTCATTGGTACACAATTCTCTCAAATATTTTTGAGAAAGTACTAAGTATAGATATTTGCCTATAATTCCCTACATCATTACGGTCACCCCTCTTATAGACCGGGATAACATTGGCGGTTTTGAAAACTTTAGGAAAGATACCCTTATTAAGACTAAAGTTTATTAAGAACGAAAGCGGTTTAGCGATTGAATACTTAATATTTTTTACCACTTTAGTAGTTATATCATCAGAATCCAGCTGTTTGTTTATTCTTTATTTTAGAAATAATTTGGAGAACCTCAATCTCAGTAACAGATTCCATAACCATAGTATTTGATGTTATTGGCGAAACGGTACAATCTTTCACGTTAGCTGATCCATATTTATTTCGTAGTTTGTTTTCAGAGATAGTGCTAAAATAATTTACAAATGTGTTTGCAACCACGATTGGTTCAGAAGTAAGCTCAGAATCTACAAGAAGCGAAATAGAACTGTGTGTGTTGTTTTTATTTAAAGCATTATTAACTATAGACCAAATAGTTTTTGATTTGTTATCAGAATTAGTTATTTTGTTTTTATAATAGAGTTTTTTTGTCAAATTTATTCTAGTTCTATACTTCTTTTTAAGATTACGGTATTCAATTAAAGCCTTACTGTCATTATTCCTGTGGTGCAACCAATATAGATGGTCTAATTTCTCTTTCAGGCTAGCTAGGTCTTTGTTATACCATCCTTTTGGAGACAGTGGCGATGTTAAATACTTCTTTTTGTATGGACAACAACAATTTAGACAGTAGACGATAGTATCAATAAAAAGATTCCACAAGCTATCACAGTCGCTAGATATGCTCAATATATTTTCCCAATTTTGCAGCCTAATCATATCGGCAAAGCTAGTTATATTCTGTTCAGAAAAAACACGATACATTTTAATACCTGCAGATTGCTTTTTAGGTTTCCCTTTTTCTGGGAGACTGACAACAAATTTATGCGAATAGTGATCGCTGATATGGGGGTTGAAAATAGAGCACTGATATAAAGTTTTGTCAATATTTGTAACTACATAGTCAATCACTGATACGCTTGTGTGCCCATTGCAGTTTGTATACACTCTTGTTGGATCTGTGGTAGTTACTTGTAAGTCAAAAGAATCAAACAGATCACAAAGCTGCATTTTTACCTCATTATTGACACAGTAATTAATATTCAAATCTCCACAAAAAACAACAGACTTGCTGCGACCAAAAACGGCAGAAAGAGCGGAACTTGCAGAATCAAAGAAAACCTGCAAATCTCCAGATGGAGGACGATAACAACACAGTATACAGATATCGACGGAACAAATTCCACACAATTCACTATGCATTTCAACAGATGATTCCAATATACTATTACTTGCTTTAAATACATTTTTGTACTTATTCTTAACTAATATAAGGGAACCTCCATGTCTAGAATTAACTCTGGAGAAACACGAGATGACACAATACCCTTCGATATGAAAATCGCCCGCAGACTGAAGCCAATGCTCTGTTACACACATAATGTCAATATTCTCTGTTTTTAACATATTTTCTAGGACATTTAGTTTACTAAAAATACTTTGGATGTTTATGTGACATAATGTTAGATTTTTTGAGAAACTGATTTTACTCTGAATTGTGTTTAAGTTTCGGTTAGTCCCCACTGGACAGACGCGGGTATAAAAAATCTTTATAATTACTAGGATAAACGTTATTGATCTCCCCCTCTACAATCCCATCGATAATCTCAAGTAATACCTGACGTATTGGATTTGATCCTAGTTCATCCACAGCAATATTTGACCTTACGCCCCCATGACCCTCCCCTTGATCGTGAGTTTCAGAAGTAAATGACAGTTTTCCTACATTACCTTTATCATCAGTATCATTGTGAGAGCTTTCACAAACCAGGCCCGGAACTTTTGTTACAGGAAATATATTAAAAGTATTTACAGATTTTAAAACAATATTGTTACAAACAGAACCCTTAACAAAATCAGCAATACGCTCACAAATTGTGGGTTTACTTAAACGGTATCTATCACCATATTTGAAATTGTTTATTAAATGAATTGACACATTACTGGTACTTGATAAAAAATTGTTCAGATTGTTGTAAAATTGTGTATACAAGTTCCTTTGGTATTTGTTGCTATGTTTTAAGCAGATCAACAAATTAGTAAATCTACCAATTGCGAACAACTCTACTAAACTTAGATGCGAATTAAATAAATCTAGTCGATAATCCTCAATGCACACCGTAATATAAACGGCTCAAAAATTCGATTGAGTTATAGGGAGAAAAACAGTAACGTAACATGATCTTAAAATCTAGGAAAAAATGAATGTTACAACTTTCTTTTCTTGTATGTATTATTCGAAACTTATTTTCCGGCCCTTGGTCACTCTTAATACTATAATTAGGTATCTAATCAAACAAACGTCATAAAACAGTTAACACAATACTAATGAAGATTGCTGGCTTTCGACAGAAAAAAAAAATACAGGTAGCGCTAGTGTTACCTTCCATTTGAAAAAAGTTTCGTTCCTTAGTATATGCAGTGCTTTATTGATCTAAAATATTATTTACCTTAATTTATATTAACTTTTGTTACAGGCGTCATGGAACACAATCAAACAATCCAGTGGCTGTACAGTCTAATCTCCTCTAAGTTTCGACTCGTAGTCAAGACTGCTCTCAAGTTACTACTAGTTTTCGTAGAATATACCGACACGAACTGTATGTTACTAGTTAAAGCCATACATACTGTAGATTATTCTCAAGGCGAAATTCCATATAGCAAAGTTATGAGGCTGCTGAAGGATTTCGATTCGGCTGATACGGAATTGTTGATATATGCTACTACATTGATAAATAAGGTAAGAATAAATACAGAAATAAATATGAGATTTTTATTCATGAAGGTTAGTACTTGCAAATTATACGGTAATGAAAGCAAATGCCGTAAATTTTTGTGATTTTTAGAAATTCCTGGGTACAGCTTAGAAATCAATTTAACTACTTTGAAATAGTGCCAACATAATGTAAACGAGTTTTCTCAGCCTAATTTTGACCGTCAGGCCAGTTTTCGTCTATTTTAGTGCATTTTTTCACAGAAAAGAATTAATTTTACTCGTCATAAAATTGCCTAAAAAACTACGTAAATTGCATTACAAAATATTAAGTAAATAACCTAAAAAAAGTATTTACTACGGCAAATTAAAAAATTATTTTTTACCGGTAACATCCCTTCAATTCGATATTATAAATCTATAATATATATAAAATGCAACGTCTCTGTCTGTCTGTCTGTCTGTCTGTCCGTTAGTGCGCTTATCACTGGAGAACCACTTATCCGATTTACGTACTTTATGTTCTCTGGCCAGGTTATAGGCTATATTTTATTACGATAGGTAGCATAAGAAATGAGTAGTGACGTAAAATAGTGAATGAAGTCGGAAAAAAGTTTGCCGCTAGCGCGTTCCCTTGCAATACACAGCCTAAACCATCAAATATGGAACAATATTATATAGCAAAGAATATCTATAATCTATATTCTATAATATATATAAAATGCAATGTCTCTGTGTCTGTCCATTAGTGCGTTTATCACGCGAAAACCACTTATCCGATTTATGTGTCTTTTTTTAAATTCATACATATATTCTTTGGCCAGGTTATATAATAATAATAATAATCTATATCTATAATATATATAAAATGCAACGTCTCTCTGTCTGTCTGTCCGTTAGTGCGCTTATCCCTCGAGATCCACTTATCTGTGATTTTTTAAATTCATACATATGTCTCTGACCAGGTTATAGATATATATTTTATTACAACTGTAATATATATAAAATGCAACGTATCTCTGTCTGTTTGTCCGTTTGTGAGCTTGTCACTGGAGAACCACTTATCCGATTTACGTGCTTTTTTTTAACATGTTAAACCATTAAATATAGAACAATATCATGTAGCAAAGAATATCTATAATATACATAAAATGCAACGTCTCTCTGTCTGTCTGTCTGTCCGTTAGTGCGCTTATCACTGGAGAACCACTTATCCGATTTACGTGCTTTTTTGTTAAACATACATATGTTCTCTGGCCAGGTTATAGGATATATTTTATTATGTTCGTTGACATAAGGAATAAGCAGTGACGATAATAGTGAATCAAGTCGGAGAAAAGTTTGCCGCTAGCGCGTTCTCTTGCTATACACTGCCTAAAGCATTAAATATGGAACTATATCATGTAGCAAAGAATATAATTATATATATATATATATATATATATATATATATATATATATATAATGCAACGTCTCTCTGTCTGTGTGTTTGTCCGTTAGTGCGCTTATCACTCGAGAACCCCTTATCCGATTTAGGTGTTTTTTTTTAATTCATGCATTTGTTCTCTGGCCAGGTTATCTATAATCTTCTATCTAGAATATATATAAAATGCAACATCTCTCTGTCTGTCTGTCTGTCCGTTAGTGCGCTTATCACTTGAGAACCACTTATCCGATTTACGTGTTTTTATAAATTTTTACATATGTTCTATATAATTCGATATAAGCCTAAATAATGAGAGATAAGGAGAAATAATGGGAGATAAGTCGAGATAAGCCTCGGTAATGGGAGATAAGGTGAGATAATGGGAGATAAATATAAATAATGGGAGATAAGGAGAAATAATGGGAGATAAACAGAGATAAGTCTAGATAATGGGAGTTAGGGTGAGATAATGGGAGATAAGGAGAAATAATGGGAGATAAGGAGAAATATTACGAGATAAGTCGAGATAAGCGTAGATAATGGGAGATAAGGTGAAATAATGGGAGATAAGGAGAAATAATGGGAGACGAGCAGAGATAAGCCTAGATAATGGAAATTATGTAGAGATAATGGGAGATAAGGAAAAATATTGAGAGATAAGGGGAAATAATGGGAGATATTTTATTACGTTGGGTAACATAAGGAATAAGCAGTGACGATAGTGGTGAATCAAGTCCACGCGAGCGGAGCCCCGGGCCCGGCTAGTAAATAAATAAACCATATAAATTATAGGAAAATATAGCTTTTATGTGAAGTGTTTGACCAATCACTATTTAACACTTGAGCATTGCTACGATTTGTGGAAAATTAATCTAAATAAATTATTCAATAAAATAAATTTTTCGCGCGTTTCGACCAACTGTGCAGCAACGACAAATTATTTTTTTTTCAAAAAGAGGTAATTTTAGCCAGATTTGATTTCAACAAACCGACTATCATGCCATATATCATTTGAAATAATTGATTTTTATTAAAAACAAGATTTAATTATGTGGGTGGATCAAGGATAAACGAACTTTTTTGAATTGTGAGCGGGAGAGCTGCCCTTGGATAGCGTAACGATTAAGTGAAGGTATTTGGAGTGGGAGAACCACTCAATAAAGCAAAGGAGTGACCCGCCGTGTTCAAGATCAGCGAGGTAAAGAGCTACATTGTGCTATTGCGCGTCACAATCATAAAGTTTCTCACATGCGAAAATGTCAGACAAGCCGAAATTCGCCGAAGATTGCAGACTCGGTGACGATACCCTTTCAGGGACATGAGAGTCATACCGGCCGTCCTCTCACCAACCTCTACCCACTAAACATCGTACGTGTTCGTGAGTTCATTGTAGTTGATTAGTATCAGCTACGGAAGTGTGTATTCGATCACTCGGAATAAGTTGAGATTTTCACAAATTTCAGCTCCTTGGATACCAAGGTTGCTGATTGAAGGTCAGAAGACTAGGAGAGATCAAATTTTTAAGCTCTTGTTCACGTAAAACGGCGGGACTGCCCCATCCGGGACGTGTGGAAATGCACTGGAATACCCACTCCCATTCCATACTTGTCATTATGTCACATTCATATATTTGACCCACTCAAAAAGCCACTTCATGGCGAGCAGTTCGAGAAAAATGTACAGCTGCCTGTGTCCACGCGCAATTGGTTGGGTACGCCCAGCATCTTTTTACTATAATGGTATTCGTTGGAAAAAGTGCATAGACAATCGAAGGAACAATGTAGGAAAATAGGAAGAAATAGTAACAGTAACAAATAATCAAATTCGACTTTTCTCCTTTTTCTTCTCCAAGAATGTAATATATTGTTCATTTGTGTTTTCTTGTTTATTTTTATTAAAAACTTTTTAAGCCTCTATAGTATTGTAACATTTTCATAAATTGTTATTGTTAGTATCTGTAATTATGTAAATATATAATTTTGTTTGTAGAACCCTGTGAACGACCAAATAAACAGTCGAAAGGCTGGCCTAAACAAGTGAGCTTTTCTGCAGATTGTAAACTCACAAGGTTACCAATTATTTCAGTTATAGACTAATCAACGTAGAATTAATATTATTACAGGGTTCTAGCACAAGATATACACTCTGCTTATATTTTGGAATCGCTTTTATTAGAGTATGGAATAATATTTCGCGATAATTTGCCGGCAAATCGATTTCTATTATATGTTTATTTAATTCTTTATGGCCAAGATACCCACATCGTAATAAAAAAAAACGATTTAGTAAAAAAATTTAGTTTTAAGTTACTAATATAAATAAAACTACGTGTATAAATTTGCACTTGACCTAGACTCGTGTATATTTCTACTGAACTGAAACGCAAAAAGTTAATTAACTTGAAAAATACTAGATCGTCTTCTATTTATTATTTAAATATTCAGGCAATAAAGATACCACATAATTAACATGCAAATTGATAATTCCAAAAATATATTTTAAATATTTTATAACGTAAAATATGAGACAGATAAAACACACTATAAGGAAAATTAATTTTTATATCAGAAGATAAAAATCAATAAACAAAGCCGTAATTATGTAAGTGTAGTAAAATATGTGGTCTTCATTTCCAAAGTAAAATTTGAAAAGCTTAATTTTGTAAAATGTGAATAAGATTAAACCAGTTTAAATTTCGCTTACTACTGATTATTTTCAATGCCGTCACAAGGGTCCTCTCTTTTCACATTGTCGTTTATTTTAAGTTGCGCGACAGAGCAGTCGGGTAAGCACACTTCACCATGGTGTACAACAGAGGTTATTTTAACTGCCATGTGAAGTAGGAGGCTTAAAGGCTTGGTTGGTTCATGCACTGCGCGATGTAATAATGTTTAGTAAGATCAAATCGAAATCAAGAAAATATTTTATGCGGAATACTGATAATTATATTCATTTTGTGTTATTGCAATACTTTTAAACTTTTTGTGGTTGTATTTCTTAAGTGCTATTTATTTGTGCCCTGCTGAATTCTCTCATTCTGTGTTAATACACTTAGCGATGCTGCTGTGTGTAGCTAGTAATATATAAGTGTGATAGTAATAAAATAAAAAATAACTATTTTTATGTATTAATAATGACACAGAATTACTTTTAAACTTTTGTATCCGGGAGTTTCCCTTTAAGCACAGGCCTATTCTTGTAACAATAACATTCGAAATAAAACTTCTTCTTCCTTCTTCATTGTAGGCACAGTTGCCTGTTCCTTTCCGTGGCCTTCCTGCACTTCTTCCCACTGGTAATTTATCGCGTGCAATTCTCACGATTCTTTCTTGATCCATTCGGTTTATATGTGCGTTCCACTCGCGTTTTCTTTCGAAAATCCACCTGACATGCTCGTCTAATGTTGTCATTTTGCTGAGTGTCTTTCCGGCTATTTTTCGTAAGACTTTCATTTCGCATGTTTCAAGTATCCTTTTAGTTTTTATTGTGTCTGGCCGGGTTTCTGCTGTGTATGTCATTATTGGTCTTATGACAGTTTTATAAATTCTTGACTCGGTTCCGATTCGCCGGTGTTTGTTGTTTCATAGTGTCATTCAGGTACCTGGCTACCTTCAATGCTTTGTTTGTTTGTTGTCTTACTTCTGATTCGACATTCCCGTACCCAGAAAGCTCTATGCCCAAGTATTTGAATGTCATTTCTTGCTGGATAATTTGGTCGTCAACAACGAGTTTACATCTGATGGATGTTTTAGATGTCGTCAAGCTTCTTGATTAGAGGCAGATATTATCATATTAAGAGATTTGGCTGCAGAGTTAAAGTGTTGTAGTAGCCGTTGTGGGTCGTCCTGGTTCTCCGCCACCAGTACTGCATCATCAGCGTAACAAAGGATTGTAATATTTCGATTGCCCATCTTGTACCCTTTTAGTTGGTGGATTTGTCTTATGATCTCATCCATCACCACCTTGAATAGTCGTGGGCTCAGAGAGTCACCCTGTCGGATTCCTTTTTCTACGGGTATTGTTCTGGTTAGTTCTCCATCGATTCTGGCCTGTACCTTGTTGGCGCTATATATGTTTTCTATGACCTTGATTAGGTTATAGGATACGTGTCTGTTATATAGTAAGTGTACAACATTTTGTAGCTAGACTAGGTCAAATGCCTTCGGGAGATCTATAAAATACATGTATGCAGGTTTATTATAATCGATGGATTTTTCTGCAATTTGTCTTATAACGAAAACTGCATCGGTGCACGATCTTCCTGTTCTAAAACTTTGTTGCTCATCTGACAGGGAGATGATACTATTCATTTTATTGGTAATTATTTTAGTTATTAGTTTCAGTGTGGTACTGAGTAAGTTTATGGCTCTATAGTTTTTTGTCTTCCTTTTAAACATGAGGATGGTGATGCTCGTCCGCCATTCGTCTGATATTCTATGGTGCGCGAAGATGTCCTTGGCCAATTGGGTTATTTGCTGAACGAGAAGCTGCTCCCCATACTTAAGTAGTTCATTTGGGATGCTATCTAGAACGGGGCTATTTCTGTTCTTTAATTGTCGAAGTGCTAGTTCTATGTCTGTGCTCTCTATTTGGATGTTTTCGTTGGTGACTATTTCTGGTGCATCGTTGCGATCGATAGTGTCTTCATCCCTTTTATAAAGTGTTGTCAGATAATCGACCCAGGATTCCTTCGATATGTATTTAGGCTCAATTAGCTCGTTAATTTGTTTTCTTTGGGTTCTGATTAGTCGCCACATTTGTTTTTGAAGCCCATAGAAACCGCTTTCCATTCTATTGGAGAACTTTTCCCAGTGGTTTGCTTTAACTAGTCTTATCAACGTCTTTGTCTCGTTGTGGACTACTTTGTATTGCTCGTATGATTCTGGAGTCTTCAGTGTACGATATTTTAAATATGCCTGCTTCTTCTCGTTGCATTTCTCCTTGATTTCCTTGGAAAACCATGGTGTTTTAGTGTTCATATTTGATGTGTTTATGGTGCGAGTACCGAGTGCTTCGATTGCAGCTTCCTTTATGTTGATTTTTAGTCTCTCCCAACTGATATTGACATCCTCTCCCTGGTTTATTGGGTTTCTTTCTATTTTTTCTTGCAATCTCCGTTGGTATAAGGTTCTTGTTGATTGAGCCCATAGGGATTCTATGTTTAGTTTTTGTTCTGTTCTGTTTGTTCTGTTCAAACTGCAACTAAATTATAAAAACTTATATAATAAGGATGCCGTCTAATAACTCAAGAAAAAAAATATGGCACTCATTAATCCCGTTTTATGAAAAAACTATGAATGACGTACCCTAAGAACAAATTAATGTTTATTTGTTTAGCTTGTCTGACAGAAAAAAAAATTGTGGTCATGATATGACAGTCTGGTTTATTCGACTGCTACCCGAATCAACCACACTTCCGCTGAGTATTCCTAATTATTTCTAATTTATTATATGATTACTATATCTTCATGTAATATTTTCAATTTAATCTAATTTTAGATCCTCAATGGAGTTCCTGACCAAGATACTTACTACGATCAGGTGGATGCATTGGAAGAGCAAGGGATAGAATCGGTTATCCAACGATATATGTCAAAACCTGGTACTGACTTAGATCTTTTACAACAGTTTCAAATTTACGAAGCTGTTTTACAATATGAAGATGGCGAAGAGAAAAATGTAGGAGCACCAATTAGGCATTTAGGTAAACAAACATTTTTCTTTATTTATGATACGCCAAAACACATTCATATTTTGTAAAATTTTTAAGTTTTAAGGGTTTATAAAATTCGTTTGTTAGACTTAGTAATACGAGGCTGGTTTGAAAAGTCCGTGCAAAGTCCGAGAGATGGCACCACCGGCGCGTATCGAGGTCATGTTTAGTTAGTAGCATCTCTTGAATGAACGCACACCAAGTTTCAGCCATATTGGTCTATTTCTTTGTGTTTGGCATTCGTGTGAATCAAGGAAGTCGAGTGATTTTCAAGAAATGGACGAAAAAGAATTTCGTGTGGTGATTAAACATTACTTTATGAAAGGCAAAACGCCTCAGGAGACTAAAGAGAAGCTTGATAAACATTATGGTGACTCTGCACCTTCGATTAGAACAGTTTATAAGTGGTTTCAAAATTTTCGGACTGGCCATATGGGCACAAGTGACGCTGAACATTCTGGGCGGCCTGTGGAGGTTACGACTCCAGTAATCATTGATCAAATCCATGATATGGTGATGAATGACAGAAGAGTTAAGGTGCGTGAGATTGCTAGTGTTGTGGGCATCTCGGCTGAATGGGTACATAATATTTTGCATAAACATTTGGACATGAGAAAGCTATCCGCAAGATGGGTGCCGCGATTGCTCACGCTTGACCAAAAACGGAATCGTGTGAAGTGTTGCAAGAATGGTTTGCAGCTGTTCCAGAAGAATCCGGAGGACTTTAAGCGTCGTTTCGTCACTGTGGATGAAACATGGATACATTACTATACTCCTGAGACCAAACAACAATCTAAACAATGGGTTAGCAAATGGGAATCTGCACCAAAAAAAGCGAAGACCGTTTCTTCGGCCGGAAAGGTTATGGCGACTGTCTTTTGGGATTCGCAAGGGATAATCCTCATCGACTATCTGGAAAAGGGTAAAACTATTACAGGTGAATATTATTCATCGTTATTGGACCGTTTGAAAACCGAGCTGCAAGAAAAACGCCCGCGATTGGCCCACAAGAAAGTCCTTTTCCATCACGACAACGCATCAGCACACACCTCAGCAGTTGTGGTCGCAAAATTAATGGAAATAGGATTCCAACTCGTTTCACATCCCCCCTATTCTCCAGACTTGGCTGGCGGGACAACGATTTTATTCAAACGAGGAGGTGATTGCAGACACTAATGGATATTTTGCAGACTTGAACAGATCCTATTATTCGGAAGGGATCAACAAACTAGAACATCGTAGGACGAAGTTTATAAGCCTAAAAGGAGACTATGTCGAAAAATAACACAGGTTTGCCCCAAATACATAAGTAGTTTTTATTTTTGCACGAACTTTTCAAACCAGCGTCGTATAAAGGGTTGTCATGAAAGTATTAAGCCTTTTAAAACCAATTGTTTACTATATTTTGAAAGAAGTTTATTAAACCAAATATGAGCCATTTTGTTGGATGATCTTCTGCCATTTTTCTTGCAACACCATAATCCTGTCACTGTAGAGCTTCTCGGCAAGAAAGTGATTTGGTGATGTATATTTGGTCTTGACGATCCCATGGTTATTTACATGTTAATTTTGCTCAACTTTTGCCAAAATTGATCGTCCAATTCCAGAAGCATCTTTAACATCGAAATGTAGCTAACTTTTGCAGAAATTTCATTTATCCTCAAAACGTTCTAAATTCCAATAGTTTTGGCATGTCTACTACTGTCCAATGTTAGCTCCGTGTATTTTATATATTGCAGATCCCTGCTACTTGCTTTGGTGTTCAATAAATCAAATTATGACATGATACTTGTATAAACCATACTAATAATTTGAACTTGATTTATCAGTTAAAAACCAAATTCGACTGCTTCAGTTTCAAGTTAATTTTTCTTTTTATTTTAATTTTCCTCGAATTTGTGCCTATGAATAAGTGAAATTTTACGTTACTTACCAAAAATATATTATAATACAACAAAATGCATAACGTATACAATAAATCAAAGTGGGAATAATTTCTTAAACACTTCAAGAGGATTATTTAAACACATGTAGAATGATCTTACCTAATATTTACAATAATTATAAATTATTTCTTTATTGCGATGGAATCTAAGACTAAGAGAAGAATAATCCGGGTTCCAAGATGGACGAATATGTATAGTTATCTACAATAACTAATGTAAAAAGATCTAGCACAATAAAGCCTATGACACTGTTCCAATTAACCGCTTAACGACTGTACCCGAGATAACTCGGGCACGGTCAACGTTTCGATTTTCCTATGCCCGAGTTAACTCTCTCATCTCTAATTTTTATGGATGTTACGCGCTATCACCCGAACTGTCTCGTGAAAAGCGGGAATACGCATTTTTACACATTTAACTCAAACCCCTCGGGTCTTGTCGGATTTTTTGCGACTGTTTATTTGATCTTGAGGCAAAATAAGCTGCCAGCGGGTAAATTTAGTTTGTGTTGCGACTTGATAAGTTTTGTTGCGCTGCTTCTGTGAATTAAATTTTACGTGAGTTTTTGTCTACAATAAGTAAATATATTTATTATACCTGTTATTTACATTTTAGTAGCTGAAACCCAAGTACTTAGTATATCATGGACAGGCACGATTATGATCTGTCAGATGAGTCAGAAGTTGACGAACCAATAGACGAAAGTGGCTCTGATACATCTTACGGCAATATTTCAAGTAGTAGCTCGAATTCAGATAATTCGGCGGATTTACTTGAAGCACGTGATTGGTTTGAATTGCAACCTGATTCCCCAGCCCCACCATCATTCCCTTTTACGGCTGTACCGTCTATAAATTGTGTATCCTGCAATGATTGGAATATGTTGGATTTTTTTGAACAGTTCGTTGACGACGATCTGGTTGGCCATATAGTAACAGAAACCAACAGGTATGCTGAGCAAAAAAAAAGAGGAAAAATGTGGTACCCTGTGACTAGCGAAGAAATTAGAGTCTTTTTAGGATTGACAATTTTACAAAGCGTTATAAAAAAACCAGAATTGCGTCAATACTGGTCAACCGATCCTCTTTTGGTGACGCCCTTTTTTGCCAGTTGTATGAGCAGAAATAGATTTGAGGCTATCCATCAAAACATCCATTTTTCTAATAATGATGAATTTGATGAAGTAACTCATCCAAACCCAAAACTTAATAAAATATGGCCAGTATACGAAAAATTGGTTAGCAAGTTTCAAGAACTGGTCGTACCTGAAAAAAAACCTGTCTATTGACGAAAGTCTCCTTTTATATAAGGGTAGACTTGGTTGGATCCAATACATTCCACTAAAAAGAGCTCGATTTGGTATAAAAACCTATTTACTGTGTGAATCTAAAAGTGGTTATGTATGGAATTTTATCATCTACACTGGAAAACAAACCAACCTTGACAAAGACTATGAAAATTTACCAATTTCGTCGCAAGTTGTCATGACGCTGTTTAAGCCATTGTTAGAGAAGGGCTATTGCATAACGATGGATAATTTTTTATAACTCCCCCCAGCTTGCGGATTTACTTATTACAAAGAAAACCGACGTTTATGGAACACTAAAATTAACACGGAAAGAAGTTCCTTCAGAGCTAAAAAAAAAGAAGCTGAAAAAAGGAGAAGTTGTAGCCTTTCAAAGAGGTAAAGTTTGTGTCCTAAAGTGGAAAGACAAGAAAGATGTTTCTTTGATTTCAACCATTCATACGAACACCTGTGTAGAGGTAGAAAAACCAAGAGAGATTATAATAAAGCCGAAAGTTGTCATCGATTATAACGACACCATGGGCGGTGTTGATCGGGTGGATCAACACTTAGCAGACTACAACCTTCCAAGAAAGCGTGGAAAAAAGTATTACAAAAAAATATTTTTTCATTTATTAGATTTGGCACTGTGGAACTCTTTTGTGTTATATCGAAAAACTGGAGGAACAAAGTCAGCACTAGTTTATAGGTTGGATCTAATCAAACAGATCATGGAAAAATATCACCGCACGGAATTTTCTTCTAGAAAAGGACGACCTTCAAGCCAACCTACACCACTTAGACTGACAGGTCGTCATTTCCCTGAGTGTATCCCGGAAACCGAAAAAAAACAATTTCCAACTCGGCAATGTGGTGTATGCTGTAGAGTGCGTGATGCCCGCGGCAAAAAAGTTCGAAAGGAAACACGCTACTACTGCCCTATTTGTGACGTACCGCTCTGTGTTACACCCTGCTTTAGAGTATATCATACAGTTAGTACTATTTAGTTGATAAGATAAGCCACTTTTTTGTTATTTGGCTCAAATTTTGTTTCAAATTAGCATTTCTTTGAACGCCCGAGTTAATTCGGGTGATGTCAAGAACAGAATTAAAATGTTTTATTTTTTGTGAAAACACTTGTTTTTTTGAAACTTTGAAAAAACATATTTGGTAAGTCCTATTTGCAGATTTAACACATACCATAAAAAAAATCGGGCATTTTGGTCCTACTTTCCCAAATAAATTCGGTCGTGAAGAGGTTAAGAAATTAAAGTTACAAGAGAAATAACGAAGTACAGATCACACTCTAATATATCTAAATAACGGATAGCCCACAGGCGCAGAATCAGCAAAGATCCCATTAGTAATAGAAGAAATAATAACTTGTACTATTTATACTTACTTAAGACTAGACTTCGCTGTAGCAGAAACAGATGACAGAGTTATTAAAGACAGACACTCTGAAGAAAACAATTATCGCTCTAAATGGAATATTCTGGAATCATGAGATTAGAAATAAACGCAAATATGAATATATGGCAGGCCAGATCAGTGGAATTACAACAATACATGATATGAGACAATGTCGAAAGTCGTTTTTAATCCAGTATATAGATATAAGAATGTTTACAGAGTTATTAACACATTAGAAATGCTCAATCCATGTTGTAGTCTAGATATGTTTTAAGTTGCTGAATCCAAATCTGTTACTCGGTAACGATAAGATTTTTTTCTGTACATAACAAATCCTCGAACTGATGATTATTTACTTTTACTTTTATTAAGATGCATCTTGTCAGATCAGTTAGCAAAATTTACAAAGCGAAAGCCCACTTAGTTCCGCTTATCTCAACATTCACTTTGAATGCTTGAACATCAGCTACTCATGCAAATGTCAGCAGACAGCAGGAGGTCGTTCAACTTGACAAAGACCTGGAAGAAATTCTATCTTAGGATTACAGTAACCGAGTAGAATTTAACGCTACAAAAGCCCAGGCCGTAGTTCTTCTAAAAAAGTTAACGTTGCTGAACCCGACATAGTTATGTTGGGGCAAGCCATTCCTCTAGCATCCTCACTCAATTTGCTGGGCGTTAATTTGGTAGCAAATATGACCCGGAACTGGCCAGCAGCCTTGATTCGTTGGAACATCGAAGAACGGTTGGCGACTTAAGTCTATTCTACAAGTATTTTCATGAAAAGTGTTTGTTGGACGTAGGTCGATTAATTCCTCCCAGAGCGGTGCATACTACAAATACACGTCGCGCAATACTTGACATCCATATGAGGTTCAGCTTGTTACTCCTCGTACAACCCTTTTCAAGTAGACCTTCATATGAAGAACCTCATTACTTTGGAATAATTTGCCCGAAACTGTGTTTCCGACCAAGTACAATTTACAGCAATTTAAGACTAACGTGAATCGCTTTTTCTGCACAAGCGTCGCTCCTGTAACGCTTTAGGGATTTTCCTGCAGCACATGTGCTAGGCCCACAAAAAAAAAAACTTTATTTTCTATTGTCAAAAAGATGCAAACTTGCCTTTAGCGCCCACTTTAAAAAGACAGCAAGTTAGCCAGGTCTGTAAAGCTAGTAAATATTATTTTTAGGCTTAACTTTCAGAACTAAAAAAAGATACACAATTCTGGATAATATCACTTTCATGACACCATAATCTTACACAATTTCTTGTCACATGATACACCGTTTACTCATCGCTACGGGGATTTGGAGGATGTCGTAAAACCTATCATATTTTTCTGTAATTTGTAATTACATATATATTTTTAGATGAAAACCTTAGAAAAACCCTTAGATCTCGAAAATCAATTACGACCACTACGGAAAGGCGAAAAAGTCGGCGACATTCTACTGGCACAGCACCAGTGTATGGAGGTTTCAATCAGAAAAATAACAACAATATTTTGCAAGAGGATTACGATGAGTCTTCAAGCTCTTCGGAGGTTAATAATTCGCAATTGAACGGGAGCTATAAGGATAGTAATAAAGGTAAAAATATTTTTTAGATGAGTTTTTTTTGGATTTTAGCTCTTAATTTCACAGTTTTGTTATTAACCATGGATTTATTTCTTTTAATGTGTTTTTTCTTTTCATAATAGCTTATTACTTATTTACTTATTATTAGCTTATTCTGGCAATATCCGATACGATTTTCAACTACAGTACTATTTTAGAAACGGACTTCTTTCTGAAATCTATCCAACTAACACAATCTAAATACGGTTTCTCAAATAAAATTATATAACTAAACACTACCTGGAGATTCAGTTTAGAATTTTTTTAGTCGCATCACAAAAGGAGCAAGCAAAAAAAAGGCATGCGACTGTCAAAATAAGGATCTTTTTTCTTTGTTGCTTCCCTTAAATGTCATAACCTCTTGAAAGAGGTAAGGGAAAGGAATGTCAAGAAGTCTGCTTATAGAGTTGCATCTCAGATTACCTATAAATCATTTAGGCAGGCGCCATTAAAGGCGGTTATCGAAGACTTACTGTATCATTTTGAACCACCCGTTGCAATTTGACAGGGACGTATTGGATAGAACCACGCAAATATTACGAAAGAATTATCTGTGATGCCAAAATTTTCAGGAAAATATTTGATATTTGATACTTCAAAACTTTTTTTGCAATCAATTGTATCAGAGTCTATTTATATCGAGGATAACTCATTTTTTACTTTACTCTCGTCAGTACTCTCATTATAAGTCTCATTGGAACCCATTAAAAATCAGCTTTTTCATATCATTCTTCAGTTTTTTATACGTGTTAAAAGGATTTTTGTTTACTTCCATGTCACTTTCGCCTCTTATTGCTCTACTAAATGGTTCTAAATTAGTCTTACATAGTTCTTAATAATATGTTCATATATTTGTGGCGCACCCAAGCGGGTGGGTCAAGGGGGCATATGACTTCCCAACACCGATCGATGTAGAAAATACACCCCTTAAAACCAGGGCTCTTTTTTATGCAATATGTTCACCTCCCGTCATCGTTTTTTAAATGAATTGTTAATGTTTAGAGTTCCACTGTAGGTAGGTGTACTGGTTTGTTAAAAATTGTCGTTGACGGCCCGCTCTATAAGTAAGCCTTTAGTATTCTCTTTTTCCTTAAAAAAATGGGCGGTGTATCCACCTCCATCCTCTTTTTCGATGTCACATAAAGATTTTGTACGTACTGTGATGACGAGGGTCTTACTTGGCATCAGGATCTCTGCCGTATCGCCACGAATACTTTTGTAGGTAATATTCTCGTCCCCGTCAAGGTTCGTAGTAAGCGAAAAAGGGCAGCACGAGACCATAAAACAGCTGGCCTACAATACCGTTTACTAATCTTACGGTTTAGATCTCAAGTAAAACTGTAGTTTTCCTCTATCTGACATACTCAGCTGTTAGATGAGGTTGGCAAATATAACTGGCTATGCTAGCTATAAGGCATATAAACTATAGTCATAGTTACCAAAGACATCGCTTGATATTTCGGTTCATAAGAAACAAATACTACGAGGCTGGTTTGAAAAGTCCGTGCAAAGTCCGAGAGATGGCACCACCGGCGCGTATCGAGGTCATGCTTAGTTAGTAGCATCTCTTGAATGAACGCACACCAAGTTTCAGCCATATTGGTCTATTTCTTTGTGTTTGGCATTCGTGTGAATCAAGGAAGTCGAGAGATTTTCAAGAAATGGACGAAAAAGAATTTCGTGTGGTGATTAAGCATTACTTTATGAAAGGCAAAACGCCTCAGGAGACTAAAGAGAAGCTTAATAAACATTATGGTGACTCTGCACCTTCGATTAGAACAGTTTATAAGTGGTTTCAAAATTTTCGGACTGGCCATATGGGCACAAGTGACGCTGAACGTTCTGGACGGCCCTGTGGAGGTTACGACTCCAGAAATCATTGATCAAATCCATGATATGGTGATGGATGACAGAAGAGTTAAGGTGCGTGAGAGTGCTAGTGCTGTGGGCATCTCGACTGAACGGGTACATAATATTTTGAATAAACATTTGGACATGAGAAAGCTATCCGCAAGATGGGTGCCGCGATTGCTCACGCTTGACCAAAAACGGAATCGTGTGAAGTGTTGCAAGGATGGTTTGCAGCTGTTCCAGAAGAATCCGGAGGACTTTAAGCGTCGTTTCGTCACTGTGGATGAAACATGGATACATTACTATACTCCTGAGACCAAACAACAATCTAATCAATGGGTTACCAAGGGAGAATCTGCACCAAAAAAGGCGAAGACCGTTCCTTCGGCCGGAAAGGTTATGGCGACTGTCTTTTGGGATTCGCAAGGGATAATCCTCATCGACTATCTGGAAAAGGGTAAAACTATTACAGGTGAATATTATTCATCGTTATTGGACCGTTTGAAAACCGAGCTGCAAGAAAAACGCCCGCGATTGGCCCACAAAAAAGTCCTTTTCCATCACGACAACGCACCAGCACACACCTCAGCAGTTGTGGTCGCAAAATTAATGGAAATAGGATTCCAACTCGTTTCACATCCCCCCTATTCTCCAGACTTGGCTCCCTCGGACTACTATTTGTTCCCCAATTGGAAGAAATGGCTAGCGGGACAAAGATTTTATTCAAACGAGGAGGTGATTGCAGACACTAATGGATATTTTGCAGATTTGGACAAATCCTATTATGCGGAAGGGATCAACAAACTAGAACATCGTTGGACGAAGTGTATAAGCCTAAAAGGAGACTATGTCGAAAAATAAAAAAGGTTTACCCCAAACACATAAGTAGTTTTTATTTTTGCACGGACTTTTCAAACCAGCCTCGTAGTTGTATATTGAAAAAAAGAAAAAAATCAGTAGCTGCTACATTTTTGCTTGAATTCTGCTAAATGCATCCAATAAACCATATCGCTTTTACTTAATAGCTTCTTATATGGTTTTGCTTAGCTAACGAGGCTGGTGTGACACCTGCTCTAAAACGACGGAGAGAGAGGGCTGAAAGACAAAGAAGCTTTATGCGCGAACAGCAAGAAACAGCTGCTTTGCTTAAAGGAGCCATACAGCAAAATAACAAGGAAGATATCATCAATAATGAAAATAATATGAATGGTAAGTACCTACCTATATCGCTAAACTGCTATGTTAATCAAAATGTTAATCTCATGTTGGTTCTAGTTCAATTTTTCACTTTTCATTGATTATTTTATAAGCATTCAAGTTGTTTTATGAAAAACTTTAATTTGGACATATTTACCAGATGTACAAGCTACTCAGTATATATCACCACTACACCAAACACTTTATTTTTGCACTCGACGCGCGTTTCGCTAACCATGTTAGCTTCATCAGGAGCGATGATTGACTAAAGCTAAACTACAAATCTACCCTACTTATACTTAGCCTAACCCTTGAATTACTCAAGCGGAACTAATGACATAGGCAAGGCCATCAGTTCCGGTCAAGTAACCAGTAGAGAGGACTATAAGGAATAGGCCCTCTGTCTTTATTTAAACTACTTTTACATTTTATGATTTCCATACTTTCGTATGCGTTCAACAATCTCCTATCAGATACATTTTTTATTAATCTTAGATCATCTAATGTTACAGTATGATCAGCTTCAAGAGCATGTTCGGCAACGCTAGACTTTTCTGTTATATTGTATTTTAAGTGTGCTAAGTGTTCTTTAAATCTTGTTTTAATTGACCTTTTAGTTTGTCCAACATACTTTTTGTCACAATTATTACAACTAATTTCATAAATTCCACTTTTCTCACAATTAGGAATCTTATCTTTGGGATTACCTAAGATATTCCTCAGATTGTCTAATGACTTATAGACTAAGGTGAGGCCTACCTTATTAAATACCTTATTGAGTCCCTTGCTATATTTCGGATTATATGGTATGGAGACATACTTGGTGTTATTTTCTTCGCGTGTAAAAAAGGTGGAATTCTGAATATTAAACCTAAACTTATGTCTATTTATTAGCTTATTTACTAAGTCATCGTCATAACCATTAACTCTAGTTATATTTCTAATACGATTCCTTTCTTTATTAAAATTTACCCTATTCAGAGGGAAAGTGACCAAACGATGAACTAAAAAATGTAATGAGGCTAATTTATGTTGTTTGCAATGAAATGAATCATTAGGAATATATCTATCTGTTACTATGTCCTTCCTATAGATATCAAATTCTAATCTATTATTATTTTTAATAATTAAAATATCTAGAAAAGGCAATTGTCCTTTGTTCTCAATTTCGTAAGTGAATTTAATGGAATCATACCGGCTATTTAATTTAGAAACAAAATCATCAATATTTGCTTTCTTTGTAAAAAAAATCGCGAAAATATCATCCACATACCTATACCATACCCTTGGGAAATATTCGAATTCTTGACTGGCTTCGATTTCGAACTTACTCATGAATAAATTGGCTATGAAAGGTGATAAGCAATTACCCATAGCCGTTCCTTCTTTCTGAACATAAAATTGATTGTTATATTGGAAATAATTTTGTTCCATACAAAGTTTAGATAACGTTAAGTATTCACGAATAATTTCATCTTCAAAGTCATTCATTCTAAGTAATTCTTCGAGATATTGTAAAGTTTGTGGAATTGGCACACTTGGGAACAATGGTGCCAATTCCACAAAGTTTACAATATCTCGAAGAATTACTTAGAATGAATGACTTTGAAGATAAAATTATTCGTGAATACTTAACGTTATCTAAACTTTGTATGGAACAAAATTATTTCCAATATAACAATCAATTTTATGTTCAGAAAGAAGGAACGGCTATGGGTAATTGCTTATCACCTTTCATAGCCAATTTATTCATGAGTAAGTTCGAAATCGAAGCCAGTCAAGAATTCGAATATTTCCCAAGGGTATGGTATAGGTATGTGGATGATATTTCCGCGATTTTTGATACAAAGAAAGCAAATATTGATGATTTTGTTTCTAAATTAAATAGCCGGTATGATTCCATTAAATTCACTTACGAAATTGAGAACAAAGGACAATTGCCTTTTCTAGATATTTTAATTATTAAAAAATAATAATAGATTAGAATTTGATATCTATAGGAAGGACACAGTAACAGATAGATATATTCCTAATCATTCATTTCATTGCAAACAACATAAATTAGCCTCATTACATTTTTTAGTTCATCGTTTGGTCACTTTCCCTCTGAATAGAGTAAATTTTAATAAAGAAAGGAATCGTATTAGAAATATAACTAGAGTTAATGGTTATGACGATGACTTAGTAAATAAGCTAATAAATAGACATAAGTTTAGGTTTAATATTCAGAATTCCACCTTTTTTACACGCGAAGAAAATAACACCAAGTATGTCTCCATACCATATAATCCGAAATATAGCAAGGGACTCAATAAGGTATTTAATAAGGTAGGCCTCACCTTAGTCTATAAGTCATTCTGAGGAATATCTTAGGAAATCCCAAAGATAAGATTCCTAATTGTGAGAAAAGTGGAATTTATGAAATTAGTTGTAATGATTGTGACAAAAAGTATGTTGACCAAACTAAAAGGTCAATTAAAACAAGATTTAAAGAGCACTTAGCACACTTAAAATACAATAGAACAGACAAGTCTAGCATTGCCGAACATGCTCTTGAAGCTGATCATACTGTAACATTAGATAATCTAAGATTAATAAAAAATGTATCTGATAGGAGATTGTTGAACGCATACGAAAGTATGGAAATCATAAAATGTAAAAGTAGTTTAAATAAAGACAGAGGGCCTATTCCTTATAGTCCTCTCTACTGGTTCCTTGACCGGAACTGATGGCCTTGCCTATGTCATTAGTTCCGCTTGAGTAATTCAAGGGTTAGGCTAAGTATAAATAGGGTAGATTTGTAGTTTAGCTTTAGTCAATCATCGCTCCTGATGAAGCTAACATGGTTAGCGAAACGCGCGTCGAGTGCAAAAATAAAGTGTTTGGTGTAGTGGTGATATATACTGAGTAGTATCATTGTGCCAAAGATTCCACATTCCCAACTTAGGTCAGATGTACAAGTATGAAATGCGGATTTTTTTTTCTAAAAAAACATGTTAAATCGGAAGAATGATAAAAAGTGCTTTATTCAAAGTATGCTCCATAGCTTGTTATCCATTTTTTCTATCTTTCGGACAATTTGTGAATACCACGCCAGTAAAAATCTTCCCCTGTTGCTGCCAACCATTCATCGGGCCATTTTTTCACATCTTCGTACGAACCAAAGCGCTGCTCAGCAAGTGCGTGACCAATCGATGCAAACAAGTAGTAATCGGAAGGAGCCAAGTCTGGTGAGTAAGCCGCATGGGCTAGAACTTCCCCCCTGAGTGCTTCCAACGTGTCGCGAACTGGTTTTGCCGTATGTGAAGGAGCATTGTCATGAAGAACAATGACTTTGTGTTGCCTCTTTCGGTATTCTGGCCTTTTTTCGAGCAGTGAACTTTTCAAATCAGTCAGTTGTTGTTGGTAACGTTTGGTATTAACCGTTTTCCCAGGTTTTAACAGCTCATAATAGACCACGCCCCTCTGGTCCCACCAAACACAGAGCATCGTCTTTCTACCAAAGCGATTCGGTCTTGCGGTCGACGTGGATGGTACGCCTGGGTCTACCCATGATTTTTTGTGCTTGGGATTCTCAAATAAATCTACTTTTCATCCCCTGTAACTATACGATGCAAAAACGACTTCCTTCTGTACCGAGCGAGCAAAAGGTCACACGTGTTTTTACGCTTTTCCATTTGCCTGTCGTTCAACTCATGTGGTACCCATCTCCTGGCTTCTGAATCTTTCCCATCTCTCGTAGCCAATTGAAAACAGCTTGTTGATTAACGCCCAATTGCTCGGCGAGTTGTTTTTGTGTTTGCGAATCACTTTCGTCCAACAATGCTTGCAATTCCACATCTTCGTATTTTTTTGCGGTTTTCCACGTTCCTTGTCTGCAACATCGAAGTCACCACTTTTGATTCGCCGAAACCATCGTTCACACGTATCTTGCGATGGAGCATGTTCACCATAAGCTTCTCGAAGTAATCGGTATGATTCAACAGCAGTTTTTTTCAAATGTAAACAAAAAATTAACGCTGTCCGCGAATGCTCTTTGTTCGGTATAAATTTCGACATATTGAATACAGCAACACAACACTATGCACTCACTTTTCCAATTTATCACTCGTGCGCTTCTGACATTTGTTGATGGCACAACAAAATGGCGCAGTGTCAAATCTTTATAGCAAAAACTGCATTGGCGCACCATCTGTTGTCTGAAATCCGCACTTCATACTTGTACACCGGGTATAGTAGAAGAACAAATTGATAATTAAAAAACTTTATTCGTTATCAAACTTGAAATATAATTATTTTAAAATAACGTCATTTAAATGTGAACCGTTACATTTACGGTACTTTTGTAAGCTCGCAATCCAGTTATTGCTGCTTGGCAAATCCCTACTCAGGCGGGGAGATGAACAACAAAAAAAGAAACATCGTTTCCGTAATCGCTGCCAGTTTTAATTTTTATGACATAATTTATGTGTAGGAAACTATACGAATGCATTTCAACAACGACTGGCGAATGGTAACAACATCCTCAATAAAACACCAAGCAGGAAAGACCTAACTTCATACCATAATGCTGTGAATAGATTGGATTCTGAAGAAAACCTCAAACAACCATGGATAATGTCAATGATACAAAATCAGGAAGGTTTGGAGGAATCGGACATCACAAACGAAAACGAACGAAACATCTTAATGCAGTTGAAGAAGGAAAATACCGTTAAAGGTAAAAAAAGGTCTACATTGGAAATGTAACTGGGTATTTTTAAGACTAGGTGAATTTAAGCTTTAATTATAATAAAGACACTTACTTAAAATATATCTGCAGAGATCTTCGTTTGGAGCTAACCAAACGAACACGCATACAACTCTGTTATGTTTCTTGGACCACAGGGCTGAGATTTTCATCTTTCTTTTGACTACTCGTTTCATACATTTCAAGCTATGAAATATATAATAAATGGTTGATTTAACGACTATTTGTCACTACTTTCATATAAACCTCCTCAATAAGCAACATAGATGTCAAATTGTGGATGATTTCTGGCTCAAATAGGAGATGTCTTTATCGAATTAGTTTAAAAGTTATTATTGGCGCTAACATTTTGGTCTTTATTCAAGCATACCTTTCGCCAGTAATGACTCGATTTAAATTTCATTTAAAATATACCTTCCGGCTTACGGACTGATGTAACAAGCAGTCGCAATTGAAATGAGAATTTGAACACTATGTTTTCCAAATTTGTTACACATGAATGAGGTCACCAAATGAACACCCTTTATATTTTTTATATACTCTCTGCAGAGCACTTGTGGATGTTTTTTTTTCTTTTAATGTAAATCTCGAGCTACTTATTTTTATATTTTACTTATTGAATTGGTTGGTTGTATAGCCAAAAATTTTGATAATGTCAGTACGAAGCAATCAAAATGACAGAAATTAGTTTTGAATTGTTGTGGCTGTTACTTGATGGAAATTCATAACGAATGTAATGAAAGACTAATATTGTCAAATTTCCACTTTATTTAGTTTCACTGAAACTGTATGACGCGTTTCGCTATACTATAGCTTCTTCTGATACAAAATGATATTTGAGTATTAGTGTTTTTACATTTTTATAAATACCCTAAGGTAGATAGGTAATAAAATTAATACTATATGCTAATGAATATTGCTGGGAAATCCATTCTGAATATTAATTGTATAAATTGAGTAAAGGGGAGTTACCATGGGCCAGACAGGTATCTTTTTATTCGTTTAAAATGATGTCTGAATTTTTAATTCTATTTATTTCTAAATTTTCTAATAGGTTTAATTTTACGCCTTTGTTTTGTATGTGTAGAATTTTAAATTTATCGTCAAAAAGATGATTTGATTCTGTTAAATGATTACTGTACGCTGAATCAGTTTTGTTTTTTAAATAGCTTCTTTTATGTTCTAAAATCCGAGTTTCGAATGAGCGACCTGTCTGACCTATGTAACTTTTATGACAAGAACCACAATTTAACTGATACACTCCAGATTTTTTTTATCTATTTTGTTTTCCCTTTGCGTTTTTAATGAATTTTCCTAACGAGTTATTTGTTCTAAAAGCTATATTGATATTATATTTGTTTAAGTGGTTTTTAATTTTCTCTGACGTGTTACCAAAATAGGTTAAAACATTAAATTTTTTCCCTGTGTTTTCTTTCTTGGGGTATACTACGCGTCATACAGTTTCAGTGAAACTAAATAAAGTGGAAATTTGACAATATTAGTCTTTCATTACATTCGAAATTAGTTTTACATTTATATTTTCTATAAGTCTCTATTTTCGGACAGGGTGCTGAACTTTCTCTAATATAATTAGTGTTCTGTACGGAATACTTATAAGATCACTTCGGTGTCTTTCTGTCCGTCTGTCTGTTTGTCTGTTAGGCTGTCACACCCGATTTTCTCCGAGCTATTTGACATAGAAACTTGACACTTGGCTCTGATAAAGGATTTGATGGCCTCATCAGAGCCGTGTAGTCTTGAAAGTTAAATTTAGTTTTGTGTGGTGAAATCGGAAGTGAAAAAAAAAAATTTATCGAGTGGGGTGTAAAATGAAAACTTGTAAAAACAAGAGTTTAAAAATATGTATAATGTAATACTTCTTTGTATTATTTTTAAAAACTTGTTAAAATTCTCTGCCCCCCCCCTTATCTCGAAAAGTACTAATAAAAAATTTTAAAAAAATTCTGGAATATTCTTCACAGTTCCTAAATTGAACGAAAATTATCACTTTAATAATTTATCTGGTATATGAAAAAAAAAATCAGGGTCACCAGTAAAGATCGGAAAAAAAAAACTTTGTTGAAAACTCATTTGGGGTATGTTTTGTGAAGTAATTGATCATTATATACCTCCGTAACAAAAATTTTTATTTTAAAAGGTACAGAACACTAATTCCGCAAGTCCGACTTGCCCTTGGCCGGTTATTTTTTCTATAATGATCTATAATTACGTCACATAGTTTTCGATTGTTCTATTAATAGTCATTACATGAATTAAATCGGATGTCGTGTTAATCCCTTTTTGAATCGGAGCAAGAGAAGTCACAGGAGGCTAAATCAGGTAAATACGAAGGGTGATCCAACACACACATTTGATTTACGAACAGTGGATTATTCCAGTTCAAGGAACAGAAGTACAAATGGATACAAAAGGGGTTTTTTATAAGAAAAAAAGGAAACACTATTGGCTAAGCTGGTTTTAGAGAGGGGACACCCCAATTAGCAAGCAGGTTCGGAACCTCTCAAACATAAAAAGCCTCTATTGCATTCAAATTCTAAAAGTTAAAACTCTTCCCAACGATGGACCGGGGCACTCCATTCCCCTAGCATCGTCGCTCAATTTGTTGGGCGTTAATTTGGGAGCAAATATGTCCTGGCATGAACATGTTGCAGACATAGCAGGGAGAGCTTCTCAAAAGTTGGGAATATTGTTTCGAACCAGAAAGCTTTACACTCCACAACAACTGTTAATTCTTTACAAAGCTCAAATTCGACCAACTATGGAATACTGCTCCCATGTTTGGAGCTCTGCTCCCAAACATACACTGCATTTGTTGGATTCTGTTCAGAGAAGAGCTGTTCGTCTGATTGGAGACCCGGACTGACCGGCGGCCTTGATTCGCTGGAACATCGAAGAACGGTTGGCGACTTGAGTCTGTTCTACAAGTATTTTCACGGAGAGTGTTCGAAGATTGTAGCCCGCTTAATTCCTCCCAAAGCGGTGCATGTTCGAAATACACGTCGCGCTGGTGCTTCTCATCCGTATGAAGTTCAGCTTGTTACTCCGCGTACAACGCTTTCCAAGCAGTCTTTTATATGGAGAACATCATCCCTTTGGAATAATTTGCCCAGCGCTGTGTTTCCCACCGAATACAATTTGCAGCGATTCAAGAACAACGTGAATCGCTTTTTTGGTACACATGCCGCTCCTGGAGCGCTTTAGGGACTTCCCTGCAGCATGTGTGCTAGACCCATAAAAAAAAGCTTGTTTTTAAAAAGGTGATATTTTATACACCCATAAGGTTGAAAAAAGGGATCATATCTTCCCTCACCTAGCCCTCTCCTAGCTGCACCATTGCTTACCACGGATCAAAATGTTGTGTTCATTTGCAGTTTTTGACATTTTTTTAACAAAAGGATGGAAAATTTAGCGCTACTGTTTTCGTACGTTTTCAAAAAGTGCGCAGTCTTTTTGGACAGGTGTAAATGTGTCATAATCTAATTTCAGATCAGTCTTAGAAAAGCATACATCCCATATTTTTTAAAAATTAAACCTAAAATACATATAGCTAATTCGGATTTTTTCAGATATCACTCAAAAATTGGCGAATCAGTCGATAATTCCAAGCCCGACCGAAGAAAAGGTAAATCGTTTTGGTGATATGTGCGGTCTAATTTCGAAAGCGAAAGAAGGACTGGCCAAATCCAAATCAAAAGCTGACGTCTTGAGGAGTCCGACTAGTGAAAACTTGCCGAAAATTGAACCGAAGAAATCCGAAAACGAATTGAGGTGGGAGGAGCTCGTTGCTAATTTAAATAGGCCATTAAATTTATGTGATATGGATTTTACTGATTTAGGTATGTCACAATCAAAATGAAACAAATAAAAGTTCGGTTGTCATATTTATGTACGTCGATTGATATATTTTTATAGGCTGAAATATTCTTTATGCTGTCATTTGTAAAAGTCGAAAAGTTGACATTTTTTTGATATGTTAAATCTGATTTATATTAGCGATACATTTAAATCATATTTTACTTATTTTTTTCAGATACCGATGATGAAATGGACATTCTCGCTCCCGCAGCTCCAGTCATGGGAATACCACCCCCTCCTCCCCCTTTACAAAATATGGGCAGTGCACCTCCACCCCCTCCACTATCAAACAGGATACCCAGTGCACCTCCTCCTGTTCCTAACGCACCTCCTTTTGGGATTACTTTGGCAAGGACTAATAGTAAAACTGCTGTTAATGAAACTAGGATACCGGTGAGATATTTATTTTTAATTTGTTTTTATACTATCCATGAACACTAAAAAAAATCTTCTGAAAGGAATCCACTTTTTAATGAATTTTTTTTGAAGTGGGTAAAATAAATATCTTCTTCGATCTTAGGCCTTGTACGTCCTTAGGCGAGGCAGGTGGAGAATATTTTTACTAGGTTATAGTACTCTTTAAAATAAGTCACTTCGCCACATACGAGGCTGGTTTGAAAAGTCCGTGCAAAGTCCGAAAAATCGCACCACCGGCGCGTATCGAGGTCATGTTTAGTTAGTAGCATCTCTTGAATGAACGCATACCAAGTTTCAGCTATATTGGTCTATTTCTTTGTGTTTGGCATTCGTGTGAATCAAGGAAGTCGAGTGATTTTCAAGAAATGGACGAAAAAGAATTTTGTGTGGTGATTAAACATTACTTTATGAAAGGCAAAACGCCTCAGGAGACTAAAGAGAAGCTTGATAAACATTATGGTGACTCTGCACCTTCGATTAGAACAGTTTATAAGTGGTTTCAAAATTTTCGGACTGGCCATATGGGCACAAGTGACGCTGAACGTTCTGGACGGCCTGTGGAGGTTACGACTCCAGAAATCATTGATCAAATCCATGATATGGTGATGGATGACAGAAGAGTTAAGGTGCGTGAGATTGCTAGTGCTGTGGGCCTCTCGACTGAATGGGTACATAATATTTTGCATAAACATTTGGACATGAGAAAGCTATCCGCAAGATGTGTGCCGCGAAACGGAATCGTGTGAAGTGTTGCAAGGATGGTTTGCAGCTGTTCCACAAGAATCCGGAGGACTTTAAGCGTCGTTTCGTTAGTGTAGATGAAACATGGATCCATTACTATACTCCTGAGACCAAACAACAATCTAAATAATGGGTTACCAAGGGGGAATCTGCACCAAAAAAGGCGAAGACCGTTCCTTCGGCCGGAAAGGTTATGGCGACTGTCTTTTGGGATTCGCAAGGGATAATCCTCATCGACTATCTGGAAAAGGGTTTTTAAAACTATTACAGGTGAATATTATTCATCGTTATTGGACCGTTTGAAAACCGAGCTGCAAGAAAAACGCCCGCGATTGGCCCACAAGAAAGTCCTTTTCCATCACGACAACGCACCAGCACACACCTCAGCAGTTATGGTCGCAAAATTAATGGAAATAGGATTCCAACTCGTTTCACATCCCCCCTATTCTCCAGACTTGGCTCCCTCGGACTACTATTTGTTCCCCAATTTGAAGAAATGGCTGGCGGGACAAAGATTTTATTCAAACGAGGAGGTGATTGCAGACACTAATGGATATTTTGCAGACTTGGACAAATCCTATTATTCGGAAGGGATCAACAAACTAGAACATCGTTGGACGAAGTGTATAAGCCTAAAAGGAGACTATGTCGAAAAATAAAAAAAAGGTTTACCCCAAACACATAAGTAGTTTTTATTTTTGCACGGACTTTTCAAACCAGCCTCGTATAGCCTATAGAAAAGTTAAATAATAGGGGAGATACAACATCTTAAAATTATTTTAACGTTTAATGGCGATTCTGTCCAATCTTTTTCATCAGCGTCTCTTACAGTAATCTTATTTACTGCTAGTATCGAAGATTTTGCGAGTGGCTTCTATAGTAAAATTATATCAAGTCAGTCCTAATTATCAGCAAGGCAGCATTAACTACATGTGGAGTAAACAGCTTTCGGGATACTCACTTACAAGCAGCTTTTGCTTTTCGCCGATCACAACGATTTTCAATAAATTTATAGACTGGCATTGTTAATTTCATGTTTATTGCTGTTTTTGGATTAGTAGACCGGATAAGTCACATTTTAGCCGCAAAGTACACGATTATTTACATATTGAGACTCAAATCAATCAATTTTTTAGCCAGTAACATCATTAGACTGGAATCTTTATGATTTTTACTATGAAATATCATCAGATAAAATACATATAGTCCAAAAATATCACGTACTTTTACTCGATGGTCTTTCATAAATATATTTTGATTTTTTTTCAAAGATATTCATCGTAGCGACTTTAATTGGGGGTCCAGCGCAGGCCTCATCTTCGGCGCAACTACAGTGCACACTTCCAACGTCTGCAGAACAAAAACAATAGATGCATCTGGCATAATTTTGTTTAAAAAGTAACACTTACTTTTTGTGACGATACGATTCAGATAGTGGCGTCATCTCATCGAAATTAATGTAAATTATCAAACGATTATAAAAAAAATCCTACCACATTATTTTTGCAATATTTCTGAACCAGTTTTAATTAAATAAAAGAAAACCAACCAAAGACCAGATGATGTACAAGGGGATGAAGGTAACTACATTGAAATTGAATTATTCGTTCTCGAGTTTTGTATGCACACGCATTGGTCATTCCATGACCATCACACCCTACCTAATTCTTAACTTAACTAGACTATTGATATAAGTTGCAAGTTGATATGTGTAGCTTGCGTCAAACATTGCTCTACGTTTAATGGAGATCACGCCAGTTATATATTTAATTTTTTTATTTTAAATTTATTGTATTTATTATCTTTTAGGTTAAGAAAAGCAAGAAAACCGTTAAACTCTTCTGGAAAGAAGTCCGAGACGATCCTATTAGTCAAGCCAAATTGAAAACAGGGTATATCTGGGATGAAATTACTCCCGTCATTGTAGATACTCAAAAGTTAGAACATTTGTTCGAATCTAGAGCCAAAGATTTAATTTCTAAGGTCAGTATTTCTTTTTATTTTATTATTAATATCAGAATTTTTATTTTTACTTAATATTTAAAATTGTCCTTATTCATTGTTTTTGGTCAAAATTGTATTTATTTAGCATTAACATTTTTTGTTGCCCAACATTATATATTTGACAGTTTTTGAAGAAAACTACAGCATTTGTAATATTACATACTCTAGAAGGTTTTTAGCTTCGCTTTAAGTCAATAAGTGTATATTTCTCTAAAACCTGCTTAAATCTTTTTGATTTTAACCGATAATTTAAATTCAAGTCCCATATATTACATTTACTTTAATTATACGAGGATGGTTTGAAAAGTCCGTGCAAAAATAAAAACTACTTATGTGTTTGGGGTAAACCTTTTTTATTTTTCGACATAGTCTCCTTTTAGGCTTATACACTTCGTCCAACGATGTTCTAGTTTGTTGATCCCTTCCGAATAATAGGATTTGTCCAAGTCTGCAAAATATCCATTAATGTCTGCAATCACCTCCTCGTTTGAATAAAATCTTTGTCCCGCCAGCCATTTCTTCAAATTGGGGAACAAATAGTAGTCCGAGGGAGCCAAGTCTGGAGAATAGGGGGGATGTGAAACGAGTTGGAATCCTATTTCCATTAATTTTGTGACCACAACTGCTGAGGTGTGTGCTGGTGCGTTGTCGTGATGGAAAAGGACTTTCTTGTGGGCCAAACGCGGGCGTTTTTCTTGCAGCTCGGTTTTCAAACGGTCCAATAACGATGAATAATATTCACCTGTAATAGTTTTACCCTTTTCCAGATAGTCGATGAGGATTATCCCTTGCGAATCCCAAAAGACAGTCGCCATAACCTTTCCGGCCGAAGGAACGGTCTTCGCCTTTTTTGGTGCAGATTCCCCCTTGGTAACCCATTGTTTAGATTGTTGTTTGGTCTCAGGAGTATAGTAATGTATCCATGTTTCATCCACAGGGACGAAACGACGCTTAAAGTCCTCCGGATTCTTCTGGAACAGCTGCAAACCATCCTTGCAACACTTCACACGATTCCGTTTTTGGTCAAGCGTGAGCAATCGCGACACCCATCTTGCGGATAGCTTTCTCATGTCCAAATGTTTATGCAAAATATTATGTACCCGTTCAGTCGAGATGCCCACAGCACTAGCCATCTCACGCACCTTAACTCTTCTGTCATCCATCATCATACCATGGATTTGATCAATGATTTCTGGAGTCGTAACCTCCACAGGCCATCTAGAGCGTTCAGCGTCACTTGTGCCCATATGGCCAGTCCGAAAATTTTGAAACCACTTATAAACTGTTCTAATCGAAGGTGCAGAGTCACCATAATGTTTATCAAGCTTCTCTTTAGTCTCCTGAGGCGTTTTGCCTTTCATAAAGTAATGTTTAATCACCACACGAAATTCTTTTTCGTCCATTTCTTGAAAATCACGCGACTTCCTCGATTCACACGAATGCCAAACGCAAAGAAATAGACTAATATGGCTGAAACTTGGTGTGCGTTCATTCAAGAGATGCTACTAACTAAACATGACCTCGATACGCGCCGGTGGTGCCATCTCTCGGACTTTGCACGGACTTTTCAAACCAGCCTCGTATTTTAAACTAACAAGCAATCTAATTGTTCCATATACATTTGCGAAACACCAACAGTGATATATTCTACCAAACTACTCATTACTTACAAACTTGTAGTTTTGTGAACTAGTTGTTTTTGTCATCCTACAATTTGAATCTGCTCTATGACCACCACAGAAGCAGATTAAATTAATTTTATAGACCAAGAAGGCGACCCGAAATTTTGACCTGTCGACTAACCGTCTGCCTAGTTGTTCATTCTATCCGGGGTGACGAATAAAAACCTTTAAGGTATTTCTTACGAGAAGACAGAGAGAGTATTATATTAGAGAAAGAAATTTGGTTTTCAGGGTATAATGAATGTGGTAACGTAGCTTCTCGCTTGCTTCCCGCTGATACTTTTATATGATAAGCAATAAAAATTATGTATAACTAATTAAAAACATACTTTGGATTATTTATTAAAAATATATCGATAATTAAGTATTGATAACTGAATAAATGCGTGGGCGAGGCACGTATCTTTTAAAAGAAAGTCCGATCAGTACAATGCATATATGTGATTCAAAATTTGAAAACGCGCATCCGCGTGCTCAGTCTTCTTCAAGCTACGTTGCCATAGCGGAAACTCATTACATAAAATACATGAAAAAGTAATATTTATCTAATATTTTTGCAACAACTAGGAGGTAAACTACCTGCATATTTTAACAAACGAAGCAGAGTAATTGTTTTATGTATATATTTTTTTGTGACTTTTTAGTTTTTAATGTACCTACGACAACAAAAATTACAAAAAAACGCATTCTTTTGATCCAAGAAAAAATATGGATTACTATCTTTTACATGTTAAAAACCTGAAACTTTTACCATCAATTATGGCAATGCGGCGTGGTTATATTGAAGCAGTAAATGCATGATGCTAAAATCTATTATTTCTCAAAATTTCAAAGAAAAATACTGTTAACAGTTACTCGTAAGAAATACCTTAACGTTGATTTTACAGCCGTAGTACCCTGGAATGCCCAAAATGCTACATTCAAAAATGGACTGTCTTTTAATCATTTGAATTAAGTATTATAACATTTGTTTACACTAAAAAAGTCGAACTCCCCAAAGGGCAGGTGGAACCCACAAAAGGCAGACGCAAGAAGACGAAGCTGGACCCGCTTTCTTCAACGAAAAACTACCGTAAAAATTCTTTCTTGGAGTGACAGTAACCACGTAGAATTTAACGCTACAAAAACCCAGGCGGCAGTTTCTAAAAAAGTTAACGTTGCTGAACCCGACATAGTTATGTCTAAGCAGTCCATTCGTCTAACGTAGCCACTCAATTTGCAAGTCGTTAATTTGGGAGCAAATAGGACTTGGCATAAACAAATTATTTCGAACTAAAAAGCTTTACACTCCACAACGACTGTTAATTCTGTACAAAGCTCAAATTCGACCAACGATGGAATGCTGCTCCCCATTTTTGGGGTTCAGTTCCCAAACATACACTGCATTTATTAGATTCTATTCAGAAGAGAGCTGTTCGCCTGATTGGAGACCCAGAACTGATTAGCAACATCGATTTATTGGAACATCAAAGAACGGTTGGCAACTTGAGTCTATTTTACAAGTATTTTCATGGAAAGTGTTCTTGTGCTTAATTCCTCCCGAAGCAGTACCATCAATCATGCTGAGAAGCTGGCTAGATGATGTGATGTTCTATAGATAAAGTATTACAAATCTTACATATTTTCCTATTTTCCAAGTAGAACAACAACTAAACAAATATACGACATCACCAGCTCAGAGAGCATAATTTACTAATAAATGATCCATAGTTGGTCCAGTCATACAGTCCCTGGCCAAATTATTAGACACACTGCAAGATTTCATGTAAAATATTAATTACCGAGTGATATTGTACCGTTTTATTACTTTAAATTGATTTGTTTTTTATTTTTATATTATCCAATCAATTACCTATTTATTTGACATAAATAAAACAGCATTAATTTAGAAAAGCATAAGTTTATTAAGTTTTAAAGAAAAGTGAAATTAATGTTAGTAAAAGTCAATATTTAGTTGAGCCACCTTTAGCCGCTATCAAAGCTTTAATTCTGCCCGGCATGCTATCAATGCAAGATTGTACTGTCTCCTGCATTTGAGGATGATGATTCCACACATGAATAATCTTTTCTAGGAGCTGGGTTTTGTTGGTAATCACATCTTTAGCCACTTCTCTTTTCATCAGCTCCCACACATTTTCAATGGGGTTCATATCAGGGCCAATCCAACAGAGGGATATTTTTTTCTGCCAAAAAAGCTTTAACAGACCGAGCAGTGTGGCAGGGAGCTCTATCTTGCATGAAAGTGAATGGTTCCCCATTTGGAAACCATTCTCTGAGCTGCGGAATCAACCGATTTTGTAATACTTCTTTGTACTGATCTTGCCTCATTATTCCTTTGACGACGTACAGACGTCCAGTGCCTTTGCCGCTGATGACTGACCAAATCATCACTTTGGTGGGATGTTTAACCGTCGGGACGACACAATCAGGATGAAACTTTTCTCCATGGCGACGACGCACATACTGAGCTTTATTCTGCAAAATTTCGAATGTGCTTTCGTCACTGAAGCAGACCTGTCAAAAATAGGAAAAATGTATAAACTTCCATGTTTATTTGCTTTATTTAACTGAAAATGGTAATAATGTATCAGAAGTCCACATCTTTGTCTTGCCATTGTTTGGCCCACTTCAGGCGCTTTGCTTTCATTGCAGCTGTTAACTTGGGCTTCCTGGCGGGGCGACAGGCCTTAAAATCTAATTCTTTCAATTTTCTTCGAACAGTGCGCTCAGAAGCATTTACGCTAGCATCCTGGAGTTGTGATTTTATTACCTTTGTGGTAGCAAATCTGTTTTCTAGACAAATTTTCTTCAAACATCTCTCTGACCGTGGAGTGAAAATTGGTTTTCTACCGCATCTTTTCTTTCTTTTCGGGCTTAATTCCTTCCCTGACTCAATTTTCTTTTTTATGCGTCGTACACTAGCTTCAGAAACCTCCAATCTTCGTGATATTTCTAGGTTTGTAAATGTTTTCGCAATCACAAGGGCCTTCACTTCAGCTTTTTTACGTGGTGAAAGATCGCCTTTTCTACCCATAATGAAATAGTCCAATTACTTTTTTAAAACACTGCATACAAAATAAACTAATAACTGAGTAGTATAAAACTGTTAAACAAACAATCACAGTCCATAAAGCCACAGAAACACGTCCGTACCTGACTCGATTCCGATCGCGACTGATACAGGTTTGTAGTTGTTTACGTTCATGTATCACTTTGTCAACACAGTGTTGCCATATGTTAAAAATAAATACAAATATGTAGTCTACAACAATTCTTTTAAATAAAAATCAATAATATTGTAGTTTAAATATACCATTATTGCATAAAAACTCTTAAGAAACATAAAATTACTAAAAAAATACAGTGCGTCTAATAATTTGGCCAGGGACTGTAATAGTAACATATTTACTTAATAATAACAGTAATTTAATTTTTTGTAAAATTTGTCAAATTATTTTCCGCTATAATTTTGAAGGTGTGGGCCTTATAGTTGTTAAGTATTATGCTTTTTATTTCCGAGCGTAATTTTGATTTTTCTTTTTCCCCTTGGTGATCCTGGGGAACACCTGACTTTGGTGACCGCAGGAGGTGAGTTTTTCTGTTTATTTAGGTGGTGGTACCTTCAGCATTTTGGCACCACTTGTCTTTTCTTACCTAGTAGTAACCTTATTTTTATTTAGTCGTATTTTGATATGACGTAAATAACCTTTTTTTGCAATTACAGATTCCTTACATGCCACCACTTATTTCTTGACTTACCTTCTTTGTTGTGGTTCTTTTACAGGATGTGTTTTAAGTGGGAATATTTTTTTTGGTCTAATTCTGGTATTTACTCAATAAAAGTGCTAAAAAAACTGTCAAAAAACACTCCATAATTTTATTTAGTTCGGTCAAGGTAAATTGTATAAATATTTATCTCTCGCCGCCACGACATAATTGCCGTGGTCGATTGGCAAAACTTGAATCGATTGAAATCAGTATTATTTTAACTCTTCTGGCCGACAAGGAACACGATTTCGGTCAAAATTTCTTTCTTTTCTTTATTATTTAAGTAACGCTAGTGAGTAATGAGTATTTAAACCCGGTAAAAGAATATTCCAACTTAGGAAACTCGCTGTATAATACACTTTGCATTTTAAAAGCAGTTTCTCGTGCAAAAATACAAAGTTTGAAATAAAACTTTTTTTTCACAAGTAATTTCTGCTTTTAAACAAGCAACACGTGTATATTATTTTGAGACGCACTGTATATTTCTTGTATATCTGTTCCTTTTTACCTAGTGAAACAGTAGTAAGCACTGTTTCTTTTTAGATTGAGCATGTATTTGTGATATAGACGGAGCATGCGTTGTGTTCTCTGGCTAATATTGTTTTTGTATTTCACTTAATGAAATCGGTGGATGTTAATATTTTTTAGTTATTTTTTAATAAGCTTCTGGGTATTAGATATAAGCCCGATATATTTTTAGTGTTCCGTACGGAACACTTATAAGATCACTTCGGTACCTCTCCGTCTGTCACACCCAATTTTCTCCGAGACTATTTGACATAGAAAGTTGAAGTTTGGCACTTATATAGTAATTGATGGCCCCATTAGAGCCGTGATGTTTTGAAAGTTAAATTTTGACTTAAGGGTTAATTTTGGAGGGTGAAATCGGAAGTAAATAAATTTTTTTTTACTAGATCATCGAGTTTGGTGTCAAATAAAAGCTGGTTTATTTAAATTGCGATGACGCGTTTCGCTGTCGATGCAGCTTCTTCAGATCTACATTTTACACTGTCAAGTTAGGCTATGCCTCTTACTTACATTTATGATAGCTTATATTCCTATACTACTTAACCTAGGTTCTATACAGTAATCCTAATTAACTTAACCTAGGACATTGGGTTTTAATTACATTGGTTGACTAATCTAACTTAACTAGAGCTTAATTCTAAACTAATCTAGAACTTAATTCTAAACTTAATCTAGGTTACAATCTTCATGGGGGTGGGGGAGGGCCATCGTCTTCGTCGGATATGGGGTCAGAAGGTCTTGGATAGTGATGGCGGGCGTTGGCGGGCACGTGGAATGCGCTCCTTATGGTGGCGTTTGGGTGTTGTAGCGCCTTTGCGAAGAACTTGATGTTGGTGGACCTCATGTGTGCCTTGATTGTTGGCACACCGAGGTCTCTATGCAATTGACGGTTTCGGACGAACCATGGGGCTCCCGTGATCATCCTCAGGGCCTTGTTCTGTACTGCCTGAAGTTGAGCTCTGCGTGTCTTGGTGAGTTTAGACCAAGTAGGGCAGCCGTGTGTGAGTCCTGCCCTCACGATGGTTTTATAAATTAGCAGCTTGATTTTTGGTTGCAACTTACTGGACCAGCTGATGATTGGGTACAGCTTGCCCAGTAGTTGCTTGGCTTTCCTTGAGGCAGCATAGACCTGGTCTTTCCAGATGAGGTGTTTGTCATACTGGATTCCCAGGTACTTGATGGTGGTTGCCCATTGGATGCGGAATCCCTGGAGCTGGAGTTGTCCATAAGGAGTGCCGTTGCCTTTGGCGAAGACGATGGCCTGTGTCTTACATGGGTTTAGCTGGATCTTCCATCGGTCGAACCAGGGGGCGAGGACGTTCAGGTGGCGCTGCAATCTACTGGTGATGATTCTGTTTAATATTCACAGTTTTATATAATTTCTTAATTATAATATTACACCTAATTAAATTACATTGATAGTATTGGAAAATCCACACAGATTTGGAGTTAAGAGAATAAATTCAATAATGGTGAATTGCTTAAATCTACCTGGTCGTTGAGTAAAGTACCTGTAGTCCTTAATCGATTTATTTGCATAGTCTCTAAAAGGTTTAGTTTTAAACCTTTTTGTTGGGTGTGTAAAATTTTGAAATTCTTGTTAAATGTGTGATTTTCTGTTAATAGATGATTAGCATATGTTGAATTAGATTTTCTATGGATGAAACTTTTTTCGTGTTCTGTAATTCTTTGTCTAAATGTACGTCCAGTTTGTCCGATGTATGTTTTAGGACATGACCCACATGTTAATTGATAAACCCCTGATTTGTTGTCTTTATTGATTTGTGGTTTGTAGTTTTTAAGGTATTTCCCTATAGTATTGTTAGTCTTGTACGCTATGTTGATATTTTTTTGATTTAAAAATTTCCCCAGTTTTTCCGTTGGTTTGCCGAAATAGGTTAAGCATTTAAAAGTGGTATTTCTGTCCTTAAAACGTGGGGTATATTTCTGAGATAGCCTTGTTTCTAAGTTTTTTCTTAACGATACTATTGATTAAAGTAACCGAATAACCGTTGTTAACGGCTACTTGTTTTATGTAGTTTAATTCTTTAGTAAAATTTTCTTCTGATAAGGGGATATTAGTTAGTCTATGTATAAAACTATGATAAGCGGCAAGTTTATGATGGTTAGGGTGATGAGAACTATTGTGAATTGTGGTATCTGTATGACAAGGTTTGTGATATATTGCAAATTCCCCACCCAACAAAAAGGTTTAAAACTAAACCTTTTAGAGACTATGCAAATAAATCGATTAAGGACTACAGTACTTTACTCAACGACCAGGTAGATTTAAGCAATTCACCATTATTGAATTTATTCTCTTAACTCCAAATCTGTGTGGATTTTCCAATACTATCAATGTAATTTAATTAGGTGTAATATTATAATTAAGAAATTATATAAAACTGTGAATATTAAACCTAACTTGACAGTGTAAAATGTAGATCTGAAGAAGCTGCATCGACAGCGAAACGCGTCATCGTAATTTAAATAAACCAGTGGAAATTGACTAAAAACAGTCTTTTATTATATATTTATAATGAATTTCCATCAAGTAGAAGCTACAACAATCCAAAATAAAAGCTTGTAAAAACTCAAAGTTCAAAAATATAGATGATGTAATACTTGCACATATTTTTCTTGGTATTATTTCTAAAAAAATTCCAAAAATCGCTGCGCCTTCCATTCTAAAAAGCACTGATTAAAAAATTTTGGGATATTCTTCACAAAGTGTAGATTGAATGAAAATTATCACGAGGTAAATACCTGGTATATAAAAAAAAATTTCAAGGTCATCACTTTTTAACAAATATCGGAAATAAACTTTGTTGAAAAGTCATTTGAGGTGTGTTTTGTGAAGTCTAAAAAAATTTTTTTCAAGGCAATCACGTTACGGAACACTAATTGCCCTCGACCGGTTTTATTGTTGTAATAAAATATTCATATTGGTAAAGCACCCTGAAGATCGTTGTACATTAAAAAGAGAACTAGAAATATTAGGTATACAAATTAATTTTCGTTACCTACCTTAAGTCATTTTAAAGTGCCTTCTATCTTTAAAATGAGGTATCCTAAATAAACATAACCTAAAATACCAGTTGTGGTTGCGATTTCACGAGGCTTTTGGTGAAGGCGCTTTATCCTACAGCACCCGTAAAATGTAGCTCAATTTGTTTCGAGGGGTGTGGGTCAACAAACCAGAATCCTTGCCAAACTTAACGGGAACTCGCAAATGTACTCGAGGGGTTACCCCTCGTTTACAGAGAGATGAAGATGATTCGTGAGGAGTTCCTAAGGGTTTCGCTCTTCTTGCTCTTTAGGTTCGAGAAAACGGACATTTTATACAAAATTGTTACTAGTGATGAAAAGGAAATATTGTACGATAACTCTAAGAAGTGAATATCCATTCAAACCATTTCTTTCGTCTCATTTATGTTTGTTCCGAAGTTAAAAGGTGAAAATGCCCTTAGTGTTGCTCCTTCGAATTTATAATTGATTTTTCAGGTTATATTCACAGTAAGACTGTATGTGTGTGACCTCGTTTTGAAATTAAAAGATGGAAAGAATGGAAAACAAAATCCAATTTAAATAGGATCTGTAATCCATGAACGGTAGGAGGCGACAACTAATTTGTATACCTGTTGCGAATGAAGTTAATGTCACGAATTATATCATTTCTGCATATAAAACGAAGAACCTTTTTTTAATTTAAGACAACCAATATATATTTTTGGTTTAAAAGAGTATATACAGTCGGTCAAGTAAGAATGTGTCGCCTATAGCTTGTAGTCGATAAAAGAATTTCCTTCTTTTCTTTTTGAGGTTATTGTTGGCACCCCTGCAAACAATGCTTTGTTGAAAGAGATTCATTTCTAACCTTATTTATGGTTAAATGGTACATTATCGAACAAGAGTGCTGGATACGCTTATACATTGTCTTCCTATGTAATCATTCAAAAGGTCCGAAAATCACGCCATGGGCAAGTCGAAAACAGTCGTTAGCAAGTGGATGAAAAGTCTCAGTTAAAAAATGTTGATGCTCTGTCACAAGGCGGTTCGAGAGGAAAAAGTGTCGGACAAGGTGGAGAAATGATTACATAGAACCATAAATTTTTATTTTTATTTTATTCAAAGAAGACAAGATGTCCAGTACGTATTTTGGCTTGCTGAAAACGAGTCCGCTATCTGTTTCGACCCAACACGTCTAGTTTTTGCGTAAATAAAATAAACATAATCACAAAACTATATAAGTAAAATCACCAAAATAAAGATTCAAAGCTAAGATAATTTAACTGATAAAAAATATGCAAACCTAGAGCTTACAAATTAAATTCCGTATATAAACTATAAACTGGCCTAACTTCTAACAAAACCAATAAAACCTAACCTAATCACAGGCCCACATTTTTCTGTATATTTAATTTCAGTCGCTAAAAACATGCATTTGTTCGTTTTGCTCCACCCCTTCACGATTTCGGATGTAATCCTAATCTCAAACTACGAACACAACTCTTTTTGGGTATGTTACTGAGTTAATAACATGATAATGATGCGTTAAGGAATAAGGTGGAGCACATGATTGAATTGGGCTATAAACCTACCATAACATTAAGTTCTTCCATTAGGTTATGTTAGGTTTGGAGTTCTAGGTGTAAAGATCTCAGGATTAGGTTATGTTAGGTTTGAAGTTCTTCCATCTAAAATTCTGAAGTGATGGAATAAAACAAACAACGGTATATATTTAGCGACCGAAATTAAATTTACAGAATACAGATTCATAGCATATAACTTCCCATGTATTTAACAAAAAAAAAAAAAAAATTGTGAGCCTGTGTTTGGATAGGTTAGGTTTTGTTAGAAGTTTATATACGGAATTTAATTTGTAAGCTCTAGGCTTGCATATATTTTCTCAGTTAAGTTATCTTAGGTTAATCTTAATATTTATTTTGGCGATTTTACTTACATAATTTTATAATACGTGCTGGGTGGAAACGAACAACGCCAGAAGCGGGGAATCCGGTATCGTCACACTAACTAGAAGCAGAAGCTTCGTAGTAAAAAGGCTTACACAGTGAAGCAGCTGTTACGGCAATTTCGGGCAATTTGGAAATCTTTGCCCCAAGAATACGCGGAAAATCTCGTCGAAAGTATGCCCCGAAGATGCCATCCACGCTGATGCGCGAACTTTTTTAATGAACAATGTGTGGCACGTTTTTACTTGACCGACTGTAAGAGAATAACTATATATATATATATATATATATATATATATATATATATATATATATATATATATATATATATATAATATATATATATATATATATATATATATATATATATATATATATATATATATATATATATATATATATATATATATATATATATATATATAATCGTATATCCCTTTTACCAGAGTAACAGAATAACTAAAAAATTATTAATACTGTTTTCACCTGAAACTGTACCCTGTAGAAACAATAAAAAGTAAAGTGGATGTTTGTAAGTTTTTATGCATTTATCTTTTCGTTCCTGTTTTGTACAAAATCACATAACCAAACTAATATTTTTATTTCTAGGAAACCTCGCCAAATCCCTAAGAAAAAATGTCGTTTAGTAAAATTACCTTTATTTTTAACAATGCTTCATTATTTTAGATTAGTTTCGGCTGTACTCGTATAGTAAGGAACAAGTTATTAGTAACGTAGGTAAAACGTCGAGCGGTAGATCCTGTACCCGTATTTAGGCTTTGTAAAGTGAGGCAAACAGTACTTATTTTAGGACCCCTTACTTTAACTACCCTTGCGCAGAAAATAGATAATAGTTAGAAAATGCACGGTCAAATAAAAATGGGGGATGGGTTAAAATTAATTTTGGCTACTTTAAACAGGGGTCTTAAGACTGACTTAAGTTATGTATTTTGATTGGTTCATAAAGCGACGCCGTCTTTTATCGTGCTCTTTAATCCACTACTTAAATTGGCACAATGGGAGTAAATAGAAATGTAGATCCTAAGTATACATATTTCTTTGACCAGTTACAGTTAATTGTACCACAAAGCTCAGCGGTAGAACTTATGAAAACAAATTTGGAGCATCTTTAAATTGCACCAAAACAAAAACCGCGTGATTGTACTCGTAGTTGTGAGTCACAATAAACCTTATAGGTTGTAATGAAGGATCAGTTAAGCATTGATTGATTTTTTTGCCTAGTCTAACTTAACCTACTTAAATTAGATAATAAATTCAGGCTATTTTGCTTCGAAATGTTTTTCATAGGAAATCGGCTATATCCCTAAAAGAAAATTTAAATATTTTGTATACACCATTAACGATTTTTTTTTGCGTTTGTATGATATTTGATTTTGAATGCAATCTTCTCTCCTCTCCAAAAAATCAAGTTCACTTAACTTTACTCTACTATAATGCCCTATTTTTCATAGAAACAACAAGAACTAAACAAAAACAAAGAAATCATAGTCCTAGACCCTAAGAGATCCAATGCCATCAATATCGGAATGACGAAACTACCTCCCCCAAGGTCTATAAAAACAGCCATTTTGAAAATGGATGCCACAATTATGAATAGGGAGGGAATTGAGAAGTTGCTTACTATGTTACCGACTGAAGAGGAGAGGACAAAGATTCAGGAAGCTCAAGCAGGTAAAAATTAAACTTATTTTTTAAAATTGGAAAAAGGATATAACTTATATATATATATATATATATATATATATATATATATATATATATATATATATATATATATATATATATATATATAAAGGGTGATTCATTTAGAGGTACTTTTTTTTAAATACAAAAAAAATGAATAAAAACAATTTTATTTTATAATCTTTATTATCATATAAAAGAAACCATTCTTTACAATTATTTCTTAAAGATAATTTCTTTCAAATGTTGTCCGCGACTACGGTTAACAACGTCCATTCTGAAGTTCCAATTTTCAATGACGCGTGTGAGTATTTCGAGTGGTATTTGGCCAATGACTCGAGTAATATTGGCCTTCAATGCCTCAATTGTAGCTGGCTTATCCATGTAGACTTTGGACTTTACATAGCCCCAAAGGAAAAAGTCAAGTCAATTTTTCTCGAAAACAGTGGATCTTCTGCAAGCTTGTCAAGAGCCCAACGACTAAAACGGAAACGATTCGGAAGGTCGGTCGGCTTCAGTTGTTGCACTAGTTGAATTTTGTATGCTTTTAAAGAAAGATCCTTACGTAAAATACGCCAAGTTGTTGAATATGACAGGCCAAGCTGTTGAGAACGGCGACGAATCGACACTTCACAGTCTTCGCGTACACTTTCCGCTACCGCCCCTATATTTTCTTCACTACGTGCTGGATGTGGTCTATTCGGTCGAGCATTATCCAATAATGAAAATTGGGTCTCAAACTTATTGATGGTAGAGCGAATTGTGCGTTCGGTAGGCCGATTATGTGGACCATAAGTTGCTCTAAGCGCCCGATACACATTCCTCGTAGAATGCCCATTTTCGTAATAAAGTTGAACAATTTGTAGACGCTGTGCCGGGCTAAGTCTTTCCATTATGAATTGTCAAACACTACTGAACAGGAATGCCACTTCAGTTGACACGACGCATGCGCAATCTGCAATTAAATCCCCATCACAAAAAATACCTCTAAATGAATCACCCTTTATATATATATATATATATATATATATATATATATATATATATATATATATATATATACATATATATATATACATATATATATATATATATATATATATATATATATATATATATATACATATATATATATATATATATATATATATATATATATATATATATATATATATATATATATATATATATATATGTATATATATATATATATATATATATATATATATATATATATACGAGTATATATATATATATTTTATTTTTATTTTTCAATTTTGGAAGTCAATTATAGAATGAAACTTCCCAAAATTTATTGTGATCCTTTCCTTTTATTATTGACGTTTCGGCACAGTTTGCTTTTCTCAAAATTCTTGTTTAGTTTGGCTTGTACGTGGATGTTTAGGTTAATATTTATCATAGCCCATTTCAGTGAATTACACCGGACTCTTTTTTTTATTTTTTCGTTCCAAGAACCACATGTTAATCAAGCTAAACATCCACGTCCAAGCCAAACTAAACAAGAATTTTGAGAAAGGCAAACTGTGCGTCAATAGTAAAAGGAAAGGATCACAATAAATTTTGGTAAGTTTCATTCTATAATTGAGCTTCAAACTCAAGAAAATTGAAAAATAAAAAAAAGTACATACAGGGTCAAAGAAAAATAACAAAATCATATATGTATATATATATATATATATATATATATATATATATATATATATATATATATATATATATATATATATATATATATATATATGCTGGCCAGTAATAACAATGAACTTCAAGATCTTTTTAAAAGGATTTAAAAAGTTAGAACCTGAATATCTAAAACCAAGTGGATGATAAGTGTCAGTTAAATAGCCAAATAAGCCTCTGGAAGCCTATATATACTTGGGGACAGTGATTAACGCACAGTGGGACCAATCTGTTGAAATAAAGTCAAGAATCGAAAAAGTTCGAGCATTTTTTAATGGTATGAGAAGACTATTTACATGCAAAGATTTGTCACTCCGATTAAAAGATAGATTAGCCAAATGCTACGTATTCCCTGTTTGGTATACCGTGTAGAATCGTGGACGATGACGGAAACACTAATGAAAAAATTTGAAGCCTTTGAGATATGGCTCTACAGCCTGGGTCTGAAGATTTTGTGGTCCGAACATATCACTAACTTGCAATGACAAAGAAATTGCACTAACAATTAAAAGGCGAAAGCTTGCATATCTTGTCCACGTCATTAGAAATAATAAATACCGTCTCTCGCAGCGGGTAATACAGGGAAAGATAAATAGCAAATAAGGCTATATACAGTCCCTGGCCAAATTATTAGACGCACTGTATTTTTTTTAGTAATTTTATGTTTCTTAAGAGTTTTTATGCAATAATGGTATATTTAAACCACAATATTATTGATTTTTATTTAAAAGAATTGTTGTAGACTACATATTTGTATTTATTTTTAACATATGGCAACACTGTGTTGACAAAGTGATACATGAACGTAAACAAGTACAAACCTGTATCAGTCGCGATCGGAATCGAGTCAGATACGGACGTGTTTTCTGTGGCTTTTATGGACTGTGATTGTTTGTTTAACAGTTTTAGACTACTCAGTTATTAGTTTATTTTGTATGCAGTGTTTTAAAAAAAAGTAATTGGACTATTTTCATTATGGGTAGAAAAGGCGATCTTTCACCACGTAAAAAAGCTGAAGTGAAGGCCCTTGTGATTGCGAAAAACATTTACAAACCGAGAAATATCACGAAGATTGGAGGTTTCTGAAGCTAGTGTACGACGCATAAAAAAGAAAATTGAGTCAGGGAAAGAATTAAGCCCGAAAAGAAAGAACAGATGCGGTAAAAAAACCAATTTTCACTCCACGGTCAGAGAGATGTTTGAAGAAAATTTTGTGTAGAAAACAGATTTGCTACCACAAAGGTAATAAAATCACAACTCCAGGATGCTAGCGTAAATGCTTCTGAGCGCACTGTTCGAAGAAAATTGAAAGAATTAGATTTTAAGGCCTGTCGCCCCGCCCCGCCAGGAAGCCCAAGTTAACAGCTGCAATGAAAGCAAAGCGCCTGAAGTGGGCCAAACAATGGCAAGACAAAGATGTGGACTTCTGGAGATCGGTAAGATACAGCAATTTAATCAATAATTGATACATGATTATCATTTTCAGTTAAATAAAGCAAATAAACATGGAAGTTTATATATTTTTCCTATTTTTGACAGGTCTGCTTCAGTGACGAAAGCACATTCGAAATTTTGCAGAATAAAGCTCAGTATGTGCGTCGTCGTCATGGAGAAAAGTTTCATCCTGATTGTGTCGTCCCGACGGTTAAACATCCCACCAAAGTGATGATTTGGTCAGTCATCAGCGGCAAGGGCACTGGACGTCTGTACGTCGTCAAAGGAATAATGAGGCAAGATCAGTACAAAGAAGTATTACAAAATCGGTTGATTCCGCAGCTCAGAGAATGGTTTCCAAATGGGGAACCATTCACTTTCATGCAAGATGGAGCTCCCTGCCACACTGCTCGGTCTGTTAAAGCTTTTTTTGGCAGAAAAAAATATCCCTCTATTGAATTAGCCCTGATATGAACCCCATTGAAAATGTGTGGGAGCTGATGAAAAGAGAAGTGGCTAAAGATGTGATTACCAACAAAACCCAGCTCCTAGAAAAGATTATTCATGTGTGGAATCATCATCCTCAAATGCAGGAGACAGTACAATCTTGCATTGATAGCATGCCGCGCAGAATTAAAGCTTTGATAGCGGCTAAAGGTGGCTCAACTAAATATTGACTTTTACTAACATTAATTTCACTTTTCACGGTACAATATCACTCGGTAATTAATATTTTACATGAAATCTTGCAGTGCGTCTAATAATTTGGCCAGGGACTGTAACTTAAGATAATGGTTCGGACTTACAGGTCTTCAGCTGTTTCGAAGCGCTGTCAATAAAGTCGGGACTGCTGTGTTAATAGCCAACGTCTGAAACGAATAGGGCACTGGAAGAAGATAGCTTTAGTAGTGTCACATATCTCAAGTAATATAAGTCGCATCGGATCATACTTAGTGTCAGTTGAAAGCTGACATTTAGCAATAGTAGACGCGCAAAAACTGCTGCAATTGGTTGATTCAGACTTAACATAGAGCTCATTAAAGATAAGTGAAATTTCTGCAAAAACTCGCTAAATTTTACAGTTTGATTTCGATTAAGGCACAAATGATGCGAAGGCCTATGAAGAAATTTGTGCTGTTTATGGCAAGATACGTTGTTCTGAAGGTTCCGACGTTAAAAATGCTCGTTTCAATGGTCGATCAATGACAGAAAAAGCTGGTAAAAGTTTGGCCAAAGTTGAGGAAGACCGATATGTCAGTATCCATTACTAAATAGTTTTAGGGAGCTGGATACAAATTGATGTTCGATGTTTAGGTGCCACATGATTTGACGCTAAAAAATTGACTCGTCGAATTTCCATCTGCAGTAACCTAACGAAATCGAGGTGTTTCTGAAACGGTTGATCAAGGGAGATGAAAAATGGATCACGTACAACTGTAATGTGAAAAAGACCATGATCGAAAAAGGATGAAGCTCCAAAAACGATAGCAAAACCTGGATTGGCGCCAAAAGGGCGATGAAAAGTATTTTATTTATATTTTTTATTATAATTTTGCATTAAAGCACTGATAACTTAACAAGTTGGCTTTTTCAACATATTTTGTTACCATGGTAGTGTCTCACTAATGTGGATTTTTATGATCGTAAATGTATAGTTAGAGCACTTATAATTAAGTGCCAATTTACACTATTGCCGACAGTAAAAGCTAACAAATTATTAAAAAAACTTTTTATTGTCGTCGTCACAGTATTGTTAGTATGAATGTTAGACAAGGCGAAATCGGCGCCATCGTTGGCAAAAATTTTCTAATTGAATTTTTTTCATAACCTTCTCCAGGAGATGCCCCTGAAAGAGGATCAACATGTTGCCGGGCGGTAACCTGGTCCGAATTTGTTTAAACAAATTTTTTTTAAACAAAGTCCAAAAATTGAAATTTTCGCCCCGGAACAAGTTTTTTTAGGTAAATTGGACCATTTTGAACAAAAAATGTCTCTTGTGAATTTTCTCTAAAATGCGCCGTTTTCGAGATATCGGCGATTTTAGGTGCGAGAAAAACGCGAAAATGGCCACTTTCACCTCCCAATATTGGGGTCAAAAATTAAAATTTTCAATGTTGCCAAGTGTCCAAATTAAAGTTTGAGATCTCTTCTACAAATTACCGTAGGAAATATTGCAATATCTTTATTTTTAAACATTGTTTTTTAACAGTTAACAAATTGCGTTCGAGCGCCCGCGGCCGCATCGAAACTGTATACATAGATATATACGCAACGCCCGTACGTAGGCGCGAATATATTTATTCAAAACTGTGATACAAAAATTCCAAAAAATATTAAAACTTTAATGATGAATACAAATAATAAGTTTCAATTGGTTCAATATTTATCTAATAATGCTGTAAATTACGTTGCATTAAGTCACACTCAACAATTAATAATATCAGGTGGATTCTATAACATTGAAAAGTGCTATTGTATACAGGGAAATAATATACATGAAATTATTGAGTTAGAAAACAATCACTTAGAGGCTGATACAAGGATATTTTGTCATGCTCGATATATGTTACCTTATAATTCTGAAATAATAATTCATTCCGTTGATACCGACGTTTTTATATTAGCAATTCATTATTGGAGCTTTTTCAAATTAATTGGTTGTACAGGATTGTATTTTAAAGTAGTTGGTCAGAAGCCAAGATTATTGTCTTGTAATGTAGCTGCTGAATATTTAACTAGTCAAGTTTGTCAAGTTTTACCTGCTTTACATGCGTTTACAGGCTGTGATACTACTAGTAAAGTAGGTACTAAAAATAAAGCTTTAGATTTAGTCTTTGATTTAGATACTCAAAATGCATTAACCCCACTTGGTACTGGCTTACAATTAAATGCCATGGAATTCAATGCATTAGAAAAATTGTATTTGAAAATTTTGAATAAAAGCTGGAGAAACAGCAGATAATGCTAGACAAATAATTTTAGAACGTTCTTGTGGGATGGGTATTAATTTTGGAAAAATTCCATGTACATCCGATGCTTTAAAATTGCACATTTCACGAGCTTCACTACAAACGTACATATGGAAAATGTCATTGTATTCTCGGTATCGACATTTAGATGCAACAGAATTTGGTTACACTATAGAAACAGGTGAATTGTTACCCAAATTCATGTTAAAAAATTCGATACCAGATTCGTTAATTAGGCAATGTAAATGTACAAAAAATTGTAAAACTAATGCATGTAATTGCAAAAGCAACAACGTAAGTTGTATACTCATGTGTGGGTGTAATTTAAATATTTGCGAAAATTCTATTAAATATATATAAGTTATATTTCATAAAATTGTTTTAATTCTTCTACCATCTTAATCGAATATTGAAATTTTATTTATATTCATTTGTTATAATAATTAAATTTGATATAACAATTACTCTTTAAAAAATAAATATTTTTTACATACTTTTCAAATATATTAATTTTAATAAGAAATCAAGAAACAAAGCTTTATAGAGCATCGCAGTGCGTATACAGTTCCGTGCGCCTACGTACGGGCGTTGCGTATATATCTATGTATACAGTTTCGATGCAGCCGCGGGCGCTCGAACGCAATTTGTTAACTGTTAAAAAACAATATTTAAAAATGAAGATATTGCAATATTTCCTACGGTAATTTGTAGAGGAGATCTCAAACTTTAATTTGGACACTTGGCAACATTGAAAATTTTAATTTTTGACCCCGATATTGGGAGGTGAAAGTGGCCATTTTCGCGTTTTCTCGCACCTAAAATCGCCGATATCTCGAAAACGGCGCATTTTAGAGAAAATTCACAAGAGACATTTTTTGTTCAAAATGGTCCAATTTACCTAATTTTTGGACTTTGTTTAAAAAAAATTTGTTTAAACAAATTCGGACCAGGTTACCGCCCGGCAACATGTTGATCCTCTTTCAGGGGCATCTCCTGGAGAAGGTTATGAAAAAAAATTCAATTAGAAAATTTTTTCCAACGATGGCGCCGATTTCGCCTTGTCTATGTAGCATTATTGTTATTCACTAATTATTTCGTTTCAGCTAATCCCGACTTGCCGCTTGGCAGTGCCGAACAGTTCCTTTTAACATTAGCATCGATCTCAGAGTTGCCAGCTAGGCTGAAATTATGGGCATTTAAATTAGATTTTGAGAATTCCGAGCGGGAAATTGCCGAGCCCCTCATGGATCTTAAACAGGGTTTTGAAGTTTTAAAGATTAATAAAACATTTAAAGGTAAGAAACGAACAAAAATGGTTACGATTGAAGTATGTTCCCACATATTTTTCATCAGTAATAAATTTTAGATTTTGAATAGGACAAGACAACTTTTTACCTTTTGTATTCTTTTAGTTAATCTTACCTGTAATATATGCTTAGTCAACGATTTTGTCGGTCAGAAAACTTCCTCATTTTTTTTGGCTTAACGTTATTCATTTATTTTCATTTTATTATCGTTGAAGGGTTAGGGTTTTCGAGCCCTCTCGTTGCCCTGATAATTTTTCTCGCTTCCGATTGACAGCTAAAATTAAAAATATTATATAGCTGATTAAAGCACATTATAGCGACAATAAATGTTAATTAGTAATTTTTCTTTTGGAATATTTATCTTCATTGTATTATTTTATATTTTAGCAATTCTAAGTACTCTACTTTCCATCGGCAACTTTTTGAATGGCAACGAAGTTAAGGGATTCCAAATTGAGTATCTTACCAAAGTACCTGAAGTAAAAGATACGGTGCATAAGCACTCACTATTACACCATTTATGTCACATTGTTATGGAAAAATTTCCAGAAGCAACAGATCTATATTCTGAGGTAAAAATACAACGTTAAATATTGCATTTACTTTAGTAAATATCAAATTTTCGACACTAGTTTTATTTTGCAAGTATTAAGGATCACTCAAAAATCGTTTATGTCACGCTTGCATTTTCGGTAATTTTTCACTAACGAAATAAGAATAAGGCTGTGGCTCGTTAGAGAAGCATTATAGCTTAAAATAGTTTCATTCATACACTAATAAATAGACCATTAACTGAAGAAAATTTTCTGATAGAATTAATTATTATAAAACAAATTAGCATAAACAGTTTTTTTTTATTATTGGTCTAGCACACGTGCTGCAGGGAAGTCCCTAAAGCGCTCCAGGAGCGGCACGAGTGCGGAAAAAGCGATTCACGTTGTTCTTGAATCACTGTAAATTGTACTCGGTGGGAAACACAGCGCTGGGCAAATTATTCCAAAGGGATGACGTTCTCCATATAAAAGATTGTTTGAAAAGCGTTGTACGCGGAGTAACAAGCTGAACCTCATACGGATGTGAAGCACCAGCGCGAGGTATATTTCTAACATGCACCGCTTTGGGAGGAATTAAGCGGGCTACATCCTTCGAACACTTTCCATGAAAATACTTGTAGAACAGACTCAAGTCGCCAACCGTTCTTCGATGTTTCAGCGAATCAAGGCTGCCGGTCAATTCCGGGTCCCCAATCAGACGGACCGCTCTTCTCTGAACAGAATCCAACAAATGCAGTGTATGTTTGGGAGCGGAGCCCCAAACGTGGGAGCAGTATTCCATAGTTGGTCGAATTTGGGCTTTGTAAAGAATTAACAGTTGTTGTGGGGTGTAAAGCTTTCTGGTTCTAAATAATATTCCCAACTTTTGAGAAGCTCTCCTTGCTATGCCTGCAACATGTTCATGCCAAGACATATTTGCTCTCAAACTAACGCCCAACAAATTGAGCGACGATACTAGGGGAATGGAGTGCCCCGACATAACTATGTCGGGTTCAGCAACGTTAACTCTTTGGAAAAAACTGCCGCTTGGGTTTTTGTAGCGTTAAATTCCACTTGGTTACTGTCACCCCAAGATAGAATTTCTTCCAGGTCTTTGTTAAGTTGAACGACCTCCTGCTGTCTGCGGATATTCGCCTGAGCAGCCGATGTCCGAGCGTTCAAGGTGAATGAAGAGACAAGCGTACTGTCATCTGCAAAGCTATAGATTGGACTCTCGGTCCAGCAGATCGTTAATGTAAATGAGAAAGAAAGTAGGAGACAGTATGGAGCCCTGGGCACACCGGCGTTGATAGTGAGGGTGTTAGAAAGAAATCCGTCGACCGCCACTCGTAAAGAACGCTCTCTGAGGAAACATGAGAGCCACAAACAGAACCTTTCAGACATACCATAAGAGCGCAACTTAGCCAACAGTCCATCGTGCCAAACACGGTCGAATGACTTGGATATGTCAAGAGCAACCGCTCGAGATTCTCCAAAGTGTTCAATTGCGTTGTTCCAAACATGTGTTACATAAGTCAGAAGATCTCCTGTTGATCTATGTTTACGAAAGCCTTATTGGTGATCGCTAATAATATTGAATCGTTCAAGATATTTTAGAAGAAGCTCATTGATAACCTTTTCCATGACTTTCGATATTATTGAAAGCAGTGCAACTGGTCGGTAGTTATTTGGCAAGGTCTTCTTACCTTTTTTAGGTATCGGCTGAACCGTGGCACATTTCCAGCAGGACGGAAATATTCCCTTTCTGTAGGATAGGTTAAAAAGTCTACAGAAAACTGGTGTTAGTTCCCTTGCACAGTTTTTGAGAACTATGGCAGGTATTCCGTCAGCGCCAGAAGCCTTCTTGGTGTCTAGCTTCATTAAAATACGCTTTGTGATGCGCTGTCTGAAGACAACATCGGGCATCCTTGACTGCAATATGGGAATAGTAGGTGGTGTTTTTTTCCTTGGAAATCGACAGTAGAATGTGAAGCAAAGAGTTCAGCCAACAAGTTCGCTCTCTCAACAGGTGTGGTTGCAATGGAATTATCTGGCCGTGTGAGTGGTGGTATGGTGGATTTGTTAAAATTTTGACTAACTGCCTTAGCGACTGCCCAAAAGGACCTGGAATTGTTGGGACAAGCGAGAAGTTTGTTTCTAATTCGTTGATTGTGTGCCTCCTTGCTTTCGTCGATAATTCCCTTGCATCTGTTCCGGGCATGAGTAAAGATGTTTCAATTTACGGTGTTAGGATTTTCACGCCATTGTCGGTAGGCAATATGTTTAGAAGCAACAGCTTCTTTGCATTTTCGGTCGAACCAAAGCTTGCCGTTGGAGGAGCATTTCTTCGAAAAAGGGATGTAAGTGGGTACAGGAGTGACTTTGTAGATAATATTTTAATGAAAAAAAATAAGTTAAAAAAGCCATAGGACATGTGTACCCGCATAAACTATTAAAGAGAGATAAGTTTCATACATTCACTTAGACCGTTAAATTGACCAATAAAATACCATTCTTTTTCCATAAAAATCATCTAAACATTTTCATACCAATAACACGTTAGTTTGACATATTAAGAAAAATAAAAATAAGACAAAAAAAGAAAATGAAGCAGGAGTTTACGAATTATGCTGTGGCACTTGTAATAAAACCTATATAGAACAAATAGGCAGATTTTTCTATAAAAGAATAAAGGAACATAAACAATGTTGTAGAATGAAAAATAACATCTCACTACACTAAACATTTAATAAATGAAAATCATACTTTCAATGAAGATTTCAGAATTTTGCATAATGAAAAGAAAGGGAAAGTACTGAACTGGTTAGAGCAGGTAGAGATTAACCAGAAAAAAATCCTCTGGTTTATTACCCAACGATTAATTGGTGGGAGTGGGTCTACTTTATTGAACTTGTTTTAGGGATTATGGTGCATATTGTTAATTCATTTAACCCTTATAACCAGATAACTTATATTTTTTCTAACATTCTTTGTATTTAACTACCATCTTGCTCCAGAAGAAGTGCCTCGAAACAATTGTCAGCTGTCATACAATAAACATCAGTGGTGATCTTAAATAGTTGTTTAAATTTTCGCTTCTAGTTATTATGGATTTCCATAAAATAAAGGCGAAGTCAGTGCCGCATTATCAAGTAAACACGTGCGTCCGAAAGATTGCTGAACAATATCGGTGCCTAACTGTAGTTAAAGTTTATGCAGAAATTGGAATTCTTCATGGAAGAGTAGTCCTTCATTCGAAATGAGTTTGGGTTTCAAAAAATCATGGCTTGAATGAAGATCAGCGTAATGAAGTTTGCTAGAGACTTCAATCACTACGACAAAGATTAGTTACAAGGTCCCTTATGTTTCTAACTATTATAAATACAGTGTCCTTTAAAATTCCTCCTCTCCTCCTCTCTCTCGTTCTTATTATGTCTCGTTATGGCATTCATTCTATTTACATAGTTTTTTTTTTTCTGGGCTCCATCTGCGAGCGTGGTCCAATTAGTGCGTACAGGTTTTGCTGACTGGCACGTAGATTTACATACTAGAAACAAAGCAGGCTAGTACAGATGGGGGTAACAACGATGAGCCAGGAGCAATAAAGACGGAAATTCCTTGTCGGCCGGTAAGAGGCTTAAAACTGTATACTGGAATCATACATGTTGATTTTCTTTATCATACTGACGCTTTAACGGCAGAAAAAAAAACTATTAATGGGAACAGGACTAAGCTAGAACATCTTTCTTACAGTCCTGATCGCTCATCACGTGATTGTCATTTGTTTAGATCACCCAAGGAGGCATTATAAGATTAATGTGTTTAGAGCAATAATAAGATGGAATGCTTCTCGAACAATTGACCACTTTTCTACAAGACGGGCATTAGAAAAAAATAGCATTGCGGTGACAGCAAAGTCTTGATTCTAATGCAATGTACATATCTAAATGATCCATTTATATATATATATATATATATATATATATATATATATATATATATATATATATATATATAGACTTTTTATAATTTTCTTGAGTTTATTGTTCATGAACTTAAAAGAGTTGTTTTATATCACAGTGTATATTTGTGATAGAACGTGTCGATCATACATTTTGGTCTTCATCAGCTGTTTAATCCACAGTAAAAAAAGTCGTTTTTTAGTTATGCTGTAGTGTCCTTACTTTTTATCCTACATAATATTATTGGTTTCGGCTTACCTGTTATTTGTTTTAAACTACATAACATACATATAAATTAAAAATAAACTGAGACGATACGTGAGAACATCAGATGGAATATTTTGCATGGACAGTTACATTTAATTTTGGTATCAGCATTAGGTTAATTCAAAATTCTTTATATGTGATATGTTTCCTTTTTTCTCTTCCTTTAGTTTTTTTTTATTTTTCTATTATTGTTTGGTTTTTATGTGTTTATTTATTAGGAATATCAATATATATATATACGGTAGTATAGCAATGGGTTGATTTTATGACTATACTACCATAAATATATTGATATTCCTAATAAATAAAAAAATCAAACCAAACAAAAATAATAATAATATAAAAATAAAAAAAATTAAGGGAAGGGAAAAAAGGAAACATACATATATATATATATATATATATATATATATATATATATATATATATATATATATATATATAATTATATATACATACATACACAATTTTTTTAAATCCTTATTAAAATATATGTTTTTTTTGTAGATTGGTGCTATTACACGAGCATCTAAAGTGGATTTTGACGAACTGACACTAAACATCCAAAGACTAGAAGCCGATTGTAAGGCATCATGGGATCATTTGAAATTAATTGCCAAACACGATGGATCAACCATGATGAAGGTCAAGATGTCGGATTTTTTAGCAGAATGCGCTGAAAGAATTATTATATTAGGAATTATTCATAGGAGAATAATGAACAGGTAAGAGCGAGGGATAACAGAAAATTTATAGCGTATTATGGTAAAAGTTTAATGGATTAAACGATTAATCTTAAAAGTGCAAATTTTTGTATCACTTAAAATTACAGAAAAATATGTTTAAATAACCTAGACGAACAACTTGGTTGAGTCTCTATTCCAGATTTTTTCTGACTGAGTGGATATTTAAAAAGGAGTTCATAGCTTTTGAACTTGTTTACAGTGATTTATACATCAGTAATTAAATGTAATGAAAAATTATGTACACCTTAGTTCACAAAAAAGACACCAAAATTTTTGTACTAGTATAAGCGATATAGAATAATATAAATACTACAACTGTTACAAATGGTGTACCTTAATAACAAATTAATATTTTTTACTTAAAGGGTTAAAAAAATTATTGCATCAATGCCAAATTACGAGGTATATCCACAAAGTAAGTTCCGTTTGGTTATATAAAAAAAACGTGTACAGATACAGAAAAAATATTTATTGTACAAAAATCTACAACTGTTAAACTTATTTTCTACATAGCTTCCGAAATTTTGTAGGCACTTGTCATAGCGTGGCACAAGTTTTTGTATGCCTTCTTCATAGAAGGTTGCCGCCTGTGTTTTCAACCATGTGGTAACATGTTCTTTCAGTTTTTCATTAACAATTTTATGAATTAGTGATCGTGAGATTTGCGGAAATTCCATAGCAAGAGCACTAATTGTAAACTTACGGTTTTGCTTAAGCTTCTCTTCAAATGCGTGAACCAGTTCATCAGTACCCAAAGACGGGCGTCCACATCGTTCTTCATCGTGCACTTGATCACGTCCTTCACTGAACCGTCTGACCCATCTTCTAACCATTGAATCACTCATAGCAGTTTGTCCGTAAACCTCGCAGATTTGCCGATAAATTTCACTTAGTTTAACTTTCTTTGCATTTAGAAAACGAATCACAGATCTGATTTCACAAGCGGCGGCATTTTCAATTAAGGCTGACATCATAAAGAAGCACTACAAAGAACACGTCGGCAGCAGCGATCTGAAAATGGCGTACATTTCTTCTGCTTGAGTCAGAGTAACTGCCACGCATGCTCGGAACTGCGATCGCAGCGCTGCCGCGGATAGAAATAGAAACGGAACTTACTTTGTGGATATACCTCGTATTATGAGTAATATAAGATCCATTAAATATTACTGCTCCGACTCGTTTAATTCGCATCAAGGTTGACAATAAAATTGGCCATAATTTTCATTGAAGAGATTGAAAAACTTATCCATAACTCTCCTTACCTAAATAAAGGATAAGGGATATTATATGTTCCATTGTCTTGCTGGAAAGGTATACAGGATATACCCACTATAGGGTAGTTTGTACTTCAAGGAAACAAATATTGAAGATGAAAAAAAGCTTTGGGCGGATTATATACCGTTAGAAGTAATATAATTATATATATACGAGGCTGGTTTGAAAAGTACATGCAAAAATAAAAACTACTTATGTGTTTGGGGTAAACCTTTTATATTTTTCGACATAGTCTCCTTTTAGGCTTATACACTTCGTCCAACTATATTCTAGTTTGTTGATCCCTGCCGAATAATAGGATTTGTTCAAGTCTGCAGAATATCCATTAGTGTCTGTAGTCACCTCCTCGTTTGAATAAAATCTTTGTCTCGCCAGCCATTTCTTCAAATTGGGGAACAAATAGTAGTCCGAGAGAGCGAAGTCTGGAGAATAGGGGGGATGTGAAACGAGTTGGAATCCTATTTCCATTAATTTTGCGACCACAACTGCTGAGGTGTGTGTTGGTGCGTTGTCGTGATGGAAAAGGACTTTCTTGTGGGCCAATCGCGGGCGTTTTTCTTGCAGCTCGATTTTCAAACGGCCCAATAACGATGAATAATATTCACCTCTAATAGTTTTACCCTTTTCCAGATAGTCGATGAGGATTATCCCTTGCGAATCCCAAAAGACAGTCCCCATAACCTTTCCGGCCGAAGGAACGGTCTTCGCCTTTTTTGGTGCAGATTCTCCCTTGGTAACCCATTGTTTAGATTGTTGTTTGGTCTCAGGAGTATAGTAATGTATCCATGTTTCATCCACAGTGACGAAACGACGCTTAAAGTCCCCCGGATTCTTCTGGAACAGCTGCAAACCATCCTTGCAATACTTCACATTATTCCGTTTTTGGTCAAGCGTGAGCAATCGCGGCACCCATCTTGCGGATAGCTTTCTCATGTCCAAATGTTTATGCAAAATATTATGTACCCATTCAGTCGAGATGCCCACAGCACTAGCAATCTCACGCACCTTAACTCTTCTGTCATCCATCACCATATCATGGATTTGATCAATGATTTCTGGAGTCGTAACCTCCACAGGCCGTCCAGAAAGTTCAGCGTCACTTGTGCCCATATGGCCAGTCCGAAAATTTTGAAACCACTTATAAACTGTTCTAATTGAAGGTGCAGAGTCACCATAATGTTTATCAAGCTTCTCTTTAGTCTCCTGAGGCGTTTTGCCTTTCATAAAGTAATGTTTAATCACCAGACAAAATTCTTTTTCGTCCATTTCTTGAAAATCACTCGACTTCCTTGATTCACACGAATGCCAAACACAAAGAAATATACCAATATGGCTGAAACTTGGTGTGCGTTCATTCAAGAGATGCTACTAACTAAACATGACCTCGATACGCGCCGGTGGTGCCATCTCTCGGACTTTGCACGGACTTTTCAAACCAGCCTCGTAAGTGGTACTTACTGGTCACAAATAACGGCCGACAGCCATATGCACGTATTCAATAAAGGTACATGTTATTGTAGGCGAAGCCGCTAATACTGTATACACTTCTAATTTTTCCATTATGTTAAGAGAGATCTACCAGACTAGTATTCATTAGAATACCTAACTGTGCAGACATGTACACTGCTCTTTTTACCCTTCTGCTTGCACTTTATTTCTTTGATCCTAAATTGTGTTACTATTTTTTAATCGGACACCTCCCTACCGGAATAGAGATTGGATGGATATCGGCAAGGATGTCAGTATATCCGTCAAAGTTGTCCAAGTTCCGAAACATACATTTGTGTTATCCGACACCTTTTAGACAACGTGGTAATGGTGTCACTGGCGTTATTACATTTCTACAACAACTATTACCCATGTATGTGGTCAAGCCAAATATATTTAAATAAATTCAAAACTAAACTATCTCAGCCATTTATCTATTACTATACGTTGTACAGAAGAGTCTTTTATATCACGTTAAACTTTGGTGTCACTATCTGCTGAGGCAATTTTTTTATTTCAATTAAAACCTTCGCGTGACACCCCTGAACATCAAAATTTTACAATAACTAAAATTGAAACACTCCTATTCAAAAACGAACCATCCCAGCCAATTATCTATTACTATACAAGTTAAGGAAGGGTTTCTTTTATAAATCATACTAGCAGTGCCCCCGGCTCCGCTCGCGTGGACTTGATTCACTACTATCGTCACCGCTTATTCCTTATGTTACCAAACGTAATAAAATATCTCGCATTATTTCTCCTTATCTCCCAATATTTCTCCTTATTTCCCATTATCTCTACATAATTTCCATTATCTAGGCTTATCTCTGCTCATCTCCCATTATTTCTCCCTATCTCTCATTATTTCTCCTTATCTCCCATTATCTCACCTTATTTCCCATTATCTAGGCTTATCTCGACTTATCTCCCATTATTTTTTCTTATCTCCCATTATTTCTCCTTATCTCCCATTATCTCACCATAACTCCCATTATCTCTTATCTCTGCTTATCTCCCATTATCTCTCCTTATCTCCCATTATTTCTCCTTATCTCCCATTATCTCACCTTATCTCCCATTATCTAGGCTTATATCGAATTATATAGAACATATGTATAAATTTATAAAAACACGTAAATCGGATAAGTGGTTCTCGAGTGATAAGCGCACTAACGGACAGACAGACAGAGAGACGTTGCATTATATATATATATATATATATATATATATATATATATATATATATATATTGTATTCTTTGCTACATGATATTGTTCCATATTTAATGCTTTAGGGAGTGTATTGCAAGAGAACGCGCTAGCGGCAAACTTTTCTCCGACTTGATTCACTATTATCGTCACTGCTTATTCCTTATGTCACCTAATAAAATATATCCTGTAACCTGGCCAGAGAACATACGTATGTTTAAAAAAAAGCACGTAAATCGGATAAGTGGTTCTCCAGTGATAAGCACACTAACGGACGGACAGACAGACAGACAGAGAGACATTGCATTTTATATATATTATAGATATTCTCTGCTACATAATATTGTTCTATATTTAATGGTTTGGACTGTGTATTGCAAGAGAACGCGCCAGCGGCAAATTTTGTCCGACTTCATTTACTATTATTGTCACTGCTCGTTCCTTATGCTACCTATAGTAATAAAATATAGCCTATAACCTGGCCGGAGAACATATGTATATTTTAAAAAAAAAGTACGAAAATCGGATAAGTGGTTCTCCAGTGATAAGCGCACTAACGGACAGACAGACGGACAGAGATACGTTGCATTTTATATATATTATAGATGTAATAAAATATATACCTATAACCTGGTCAGAGAACATATGTATGAATTTAAAAAGTCACGTAAATCGGATAAGTGGTTCTCGAGGGATAAGCGCATTAACGGACAGCCAGACAGACAGACAAACAGACAGACAAACATTGCATTTTATATATATTATAGATATAGATTATTATTATTATTATATAACCTGGCCAAAGAATATATGTATGAATTCAAAAAAGACAGGTAAATCGGAAAAGTGGTTCCCGCGTGATAAGGGCACTAATGGACAGGCAGACAGACAGAGAGACATTGCATTTTATATATATTATAGATTATACATTACAGATATTCTTTGCTACATAATATTGTTCCATATTTAATGGTTTAGGCTGTGTATTGCAAAGGCACGCGCTAGCGGCAAACTTATTTCCGACATCATTCACTATTTTACGTCACTGCTCATTCCTTATGCTACCTATCGTAATAAAATATAGTCTATAACCTGGCCAGAGAACATATGTATGTTTTAAAAAAAAAAGTACGTAAATCGGATAAGTGGTTCTTCAGTGATAGGCGCAGTAACGGACAGACAGACAGAGAGACGTTGCATTTTATATATATTATAGATTACAACTGAGTTATAGAAGAGCTACCCTTTTTTCACCAATATCGGAATATTGTAACTGTGTTATTTTTATCATAATGATTAATATAAATTAAAAATTGTTTGTTGAAAACCTTCTGTTTTTTTCGAAGTTACAAAAATTTTGCTTTCGTTTTTAGGTTTCATAAATTTCTTTTATGGTTGGGAATACCATTCCATCAAGTATCGGATATCAAACCAAATGAATTTTGTAGAATAGTATCAGAGTTTGCGTTAGAGTATAGAACTACTAGGGAAAGGGTTTTACAACAGCTAGAGAAGAAAGCTAACCACAGAGAAAGAAATAAAACAAGAGGAAAGATGATTACAGATGTAAGTAGAAAGTCGTATAATTGTATAAATGTATGTTTTTATTTATTTTTTAAGTGTTTTTACCAAACTTATTATTTAATTTTATTTAGATCGGTTCAGTGCTTAAAGCCTTTAAAAAGCTGATCGACTGAATTATCTGCATTTTAATTGTTCAAACCAACAAAAGAGTGCTTAAACAGCACATATGGTCGATTAGCTATTTAAATAGAAAAAAAAGAGATCACTGTGATCCAATAAAAGACCCTGACATGACAATGGCCTGGAATTGCGTGTGTTTGACGCCACAGCTTTGTGATTCAATGAATCTTTAGAAATCGTATATATATATATATATATATACATATATATATATATATATATACATATATATATATATATATATATATATATATATATATATATATATGTATATATATATATATATATATATATATATATATATATATATATATATATATATATATATATATATATAATATATATATATATATATATATATATAATATATATATATAAATATATATATATATATATATATATATATATATATATATATATACATATATATATATATATATATATATATATATATATATATATATATATATATATATGTATATATATATATATATATATATATATATATATATATATATATATATATATGTATGTATGTATGTATGTATATATATATATATATATATATATATATATATATATATATATATATATATATATATATATATATATATAATATATGTATATATATATATATATATATATATATATATATATATATATATATATATATAAATATATATATATATATATATATATATATATATATATATATATATATATATATATATATATATATATATATATATATATATATATATATATATATATATATATATATATATATATATATATATGTATATATATATAAATATATACATATATATATATATATATATATATATATATATATATATATATATATATATATATATATATATATATATAAACTGGACAAAATTAACGCAACAATCTGAAAATTAATTTATCTTTTTCTTATGTCAGTTTTAAAGTTTATCGAGTATTTGAATAGTAAGCTATGCATATTTTGTTTCGTTGTTCATGACAGAGATCAAAACAATTCGTTTAGATTTACAGTTTTAAAGAATTTTTTAGAAGATAAACAATTTTCTGTAATAATGCGATAGATTTTCTTTAAAAGTAAGCTTATAAATTGTTCCCTTTTTTAAACTAATACGTTTTTGTGGTAGACTGTTTTATTTTTGACCCCGAAGAATTAGAAAAATGAATCGAACAAGGAATTTAACTAAACACGATGTAGTGGGAGCCTCAGTTTTATTGGACGAGGGATGTCAGAGTTATCTTGCCAATTTGTTAGGCAAACATCGTTCCACAATAAGTCGTATGGTAAGACGCTTGAATGAAGTAGGAACTTATTCTAGAAGGCTAGGGCAAGGGCGAAAACGATGCACTAGCGACCTAGATGAACGTTTTATAAGACAATATGCTTTAAGAAACAGGATTGTCACTAGTTCTATAATAAGAAACGAACTCGAAGCTGTTCGCAATGTCACAATTTCTTCTAAAACAGTTAGAAGACGGTTAAATGAAGCTGGATTAAACAGTAGGAGACCAGCCACTGCGCCCTTGCTTACTAGAGAGAACAGAGTTGCCAGGTTACGTTTTGCTGGAAATCACGAAAACTGGTCTGTGAATGATTGGAAACAAGTTTTTTTCACAGATGAAACTAGGGTTAGTCTAAAACATCCAGATGGTCGTGAGCGAGTATGGCGAAGACTAGAAGAGAGGTTTGCTCCTTGCAATATCTCTGCAAGGATTCCATTCCGCGGTGGCTCTGTTATGTTCTGGGGTGGCATCTGCTTTGATGCTCGCACAGAGTTAGTTCCTGTCCGTACGAGATCCATGAATGCTGACTACTATCTTGAGAATATTGTAATAGAACATGTGATGCCTTTCGGTCATTTTATGGGGCCCAATTTCCTGTTTATGCAAGACAACGCTCGACCTCACGTGGCTAGGGAGATACTCGATTATCTTAATCAAGTTGATATACCGATTATGCAGTGGCCACCAAAAAGCCCAGATCTGAATCCGATAGAACATGTATGGGATCACCTTAAGAAAAATGTGAAACCTCATATACCTGCACCTAGAATCCTGAGGGAACTTGAAAATGTAGTTATCACAGAATGGGAGTAAATTCCTCAAGATTTTATCCAAAATTTAATTAGAAACATGCCTTCGCGCATAAACGCTGTCATCCGAAGTAGAGGAGGCAACACATGCTACTAGTGTCCCAGTTACACCATTAATTTTGCTACTAGTTTCCCAGTTTATTTTTTTCATTATTACATAATTTCAACCATTTTGTTATTAGGTCTTAAGAATAATTTTAATTCGAATTTTATAGAGAAATTTGGTAGCTAATTCACTTTTAAAGTATCCGAATAAGTTTTTTCTAACTTTTAGTGTAACCAATGTTCATAAAAAATTATTAAAATTAATTCATTATAGAGATTTGTATTTGTACATTGTACTGCATTCTAAGTTTTCACTTTTTAAGATTTATTTAATTTTTACAAGTGTCATTTGATGTGTAATATGTAAAGGAAGTTCCCTCAACTTCTCATGCTTTTCCTATTATTATACGGGGCACCTTTAGGATTCTTTATTGTTCAATATTATGACAGTGAATTTATAAACTCGAAGAGTAAAGATACTTGAAGATGCCCTGTGCAATCATAGACAAAACGTCAAAAAACCCACTCCAATTTGACAAGTTCTAATCGCAAGAGCAAGCTTTCTCATAATTTGATGTGTCTTGCTTTATAGATTGGTAAATTTAAATCCAAAGAAGACCGGGCAGACGCCGAACTTCGTCAGCTACTTGGCAGTGATCTTTCGGATGTAGAAAGCATGCAAGGTAAGTAAAAACAAGTTACGATAAACTGAAGTACAGTAATACCCCGCTTTACGCGAGGGATACGTTCCGAAAAAAATCGCGTTAACTGAAATTCGCGTATATCGAGGTTTATGATTAAACATAGTCAAAATTTAATACAAAAAAATACAAATCATTTTAATCAATCACTTTAATTCTAAGAACACTTTATGCAATACATACTCTTATTTTTTACGGAAAAATACATCTATTGTCTTTTGGGTAACGTTTTGTTTACGTTCTTGTAAAATACGTTCATAACACCCAACACTGTTTTTAATTGTTTGACACACGGTCAAGACACGGTCATCATTATTGTCTATACTCTGCAATATGTCCAAACCTGAATAAATTTTTGAAAGTGCATTTTGTATTTCCCCTGAAGATAAAACTTTCTCTTCTACTTGTTCTTCCTCATCGTAGATAGGATTATTCTGTAACTCGATCAGATCTTCATTGCTAATAGGATCGTCGTGCGTTGCTACAAGTTCTACGAGATCTTCTACCGTGACATCTTCAAGTTCAGACCCCTCAATCATTGCAGCAATGTCTTCAAGCACTTGTCTCTGCATCTGGACAATTCTTCTAGGTGCTTCCACTACATCTGGCCAAAGATTACGCCACACCCCATTCATACAACTCATTTTAACTTCCTTCCAAGCCTCTTCTATGTTGTGAATAGACTTCATAATGTTGTATGACTTCCATCACTCTCGCATAGACTGTCTTCCTTCCCCGTCAGTTTCATGAATTAGTTGGCTAAAAGTGCGGCGATGGTAATAAGCTTTGAAGTTTGCTATTGCTCCCTGGTCCATAGGTTGTAATATTGACGTAGTGTTTGGTGGAAGGAACTTTACGTACACTTTTAAGTCTCTGGGCGTATCAAGTGAGGTTGGATGTCCTGGGGCATTGTCTAAGAGTAATATAACTTTAGGTTCAAGCCCATTTCTGTCACAGTATGATTTGACTGATGGGCAAAAAACTATTAGAATACCATTCTTGAAAAATTTCCCGTGTAACCCACGCCTTTCTGTTTGATCGCCACACAACTGGTAGACTTGTCTTGTCTGTGCCTCGCATTGCACGGGGTGTTTCTGAATGGTACACTAGTAAAGGTTTCAGTTTGAAATCACCAGTGGTATTACCACCCAGCAGAAGTGTTAGTCGATCTTTCGCAGCTTTGAAACCACTGGCTTGACGTTCTTCCTTAGAAATGAATGTTCGAGATGGCATTTTTTTCCAGTAAAGTGCGGTCTCATCAACATTGAAGATGAGACAAGCAGGAATTTTCTCTCGTCTAACGAAGTCTTGAAACTTGTCTGGAAACTCAGCTGCAGCTTGAATGTCCGCGCTGGCCGCCTCGCCTGTTATGTGGATATTGTGAAGATTAGAACGCTGCTTGAACCGATGGAACCAGCCTCTGCTGGCAGCAAAAGTCGGAGTGGCACTCCCTTCTCCTTCTTTTGTTTTCAGCATCTCATACAAAGATTTTGCTTTTGTGCATATGAGATCTTGACTTAGTGGTGTGTTCTTCTTATTCAAATCTTCGATCCAGACTGACAGTAATTTCTCCATTCTTTCTAAGATAGATGATCTCGAACGAGAAAGTTTTGTTGCACTTATAGGTGTTGAACCTTCGCTGGAGATTTTAATTTTTTCCCGATTTTTATAAATCGTTCTCACAGTCGATTCTGAGAGTCCAAAATCTCTCCCAACAAATTGTTGCTTTGCCTCCATTTTCCATTCTTCTTAACACTTTCATCTTCAATTCCAAAGTGACGCTTTTACGCTCTTTTTTCTTTACAGGCGGCATTTTTAACGTAGGGTTAAATTATGTATGTATGTATCTCCAATAAATATTAAAAAAAACTGCCAGCCGACCGAACTAACATTACGGAACAAATGAACACACGAAACGAACGAGGAAAATCCCCATAGAACAAAGTCGAAGGACAGGGAATTCCCAATTCTTCAAAGAGAATATTCAGAGAAAGCGGGGATCCCCCCCGCGACCATAGAGAAGTTAATGACTACATGAGCGCGAAATTTGAAATTCGCGTTATAGTGAAACCGCGCGTAACGGGGTCGCGCTAAGCGGGGTATTACTGTATATTTCTTGCTTATTTCAAATAATTTTATTACTTTATATGAAAGCAGATCTTTCGAAGCATAATTTTAATTATTCCGTTTTTCACTGCCCTTGGTAAAGAGAAGAAGTATTCGTGAAAAAAAATCAACCTCTAGATCACTAAAAGAGGCTGCCATAGCGTTTCCAATTTTCATCGGCCTGTCTGTCAGCCTATCTGTCGATCAGTTTGACTATCTATTGACATATTAACTCTCGAATATAATGAGATATCGATTACAAGTTTGATATACAGTGATATCTCTTCAAAGAATGAGGATGAAATGGATGGGGGGGTCGAACATTTTTGAATATTTTCCATAATATTATGAGAATGAGAATTTATCTTGGTTTCTCGTTGAGATAAGGAACAAATTTTAAACTTAATTTAAAGGATGAGAGATGGGCTAGGAATTGAATAATTTTGAATATATTGGAAAATGCACATTCACCTTTCAATATTTTTATACTTTAGGCATATTTTATCCTAAAGATGAAGTATTTCATGGGATTACTTGCTTGTGTAAAGTTACACGAAGCAATGTATCGATTCCAATTCTGGTTTATATTGATATATATGTATGTAACACATGGGCTGAAAAGTCCCGGGCCTAACAAAGAAAACACGGTTTTTTTGGTTCAAATTAGCTTTATTCATCAACGTAATCTCCATCAAGAGCAACGCAATCATTCCAGCGCCGCTCTAACATTTCAATACCACTTTTGTAGAACGATTTATCTTTTGCCTCAAAATAGGCCTCAGTTTCAACGATAACCTCTTCATTCGTGCGAAATTTCTTACCGGCGAGCATTTTTTTCAGGTCTGCGAACAGCCAGTAGTCGCTGGGAGCCAAATCTGGCGAATACGGTGGATGTGGGAGCAATTTGAAGTTCAATTCATGTAGTTTTGCCATTGTTTTGATCGACTTGTGACACGGTGCGTTGTCTTGATGAAACAAAATTTTTTTCTTTGCCGCATATGGGTCGTTTCTTTGCAATTTCGGCCTTCAAACGCTCCAATAACGCTATATAATATTCACTGTTGATGGTATTTCCTTTCTCAAGATAGTCGATGAATATTACACCACGCACATCCCAAAATACCGAGGCCATAACCTTTCCAGCCGATTGTTGTGCTTTCGGGCGCTTTGGACGAGGTTTACCAGTTGCTGTCCACTCAGATGACGATCGTTTTGATTCCGGAGTGAAGTGATGGATCCATGTTTTCATCCATTGTCACATATCGACGCAAAAATTCCGGTTTGTTACGTTTAAACATGGCCAAACACTGCTCAGAATCATCAACACGTTCGTGTTTTTGATCAACAGTGAGCAAACGCGGCACCCACTTTGAACAGAGCTTTCTCATAGTCAAATGCTCATGCAGTATAAAGCCAACACGTTCTTTTGATATCTTTACGATGTCAGCTAACTCACGCAACTTCACTTTTCGATCATTCAAAACGATTTTATGGATTTTTTTGATGTTTTCTGGTGTTACCGCCTCATTTGGACGTCCACTGCGTTCTGCATCATCGGTGTCTCTACGACCACGTTTGAAGTCAGCAAACCAACGTTTTATTGTTGTTTCTGATGGAGCGGAGTCCCCATAACACTTTTTAAGCCATTGCTTCGCTTGAACGGTATTTTTTCCCATCAAGAAACAGTGTAAAATTAAAACACGAAATTGTTTTTGATCCATTGTTTTGAAAATAACAAAAGTAGCGTCACTCTTAGCACAATAACTCACAAACTAATGAATAGAATATTATGAAATTTTAACAGCTGTCTTTTGAAGGTTAGTATTAACTGAAAAAAAGGTGACTGCAATAAAACTAGCGCCATCTATGTGTTAGGCCCGGGACTTTTCAGCCCATGTGTTATATATATATATATATATATATATATATATATATATATATATATATATATATATATATATATATATATATATATATATATATATATATATATATATATATATATATATATATATATATATATATTACAGCTAATAAAACAGTGTTTTATTGTGCTCTTAAAAAATATAAGTTTGCTATGGTGATTGTAGGTGGAAAAATGTGATTTTTGGTGACAACATGTATTAGAAACTGGCCTATATAAAAATCGACTTTTCAAAAATATATTCTCAGTAACTAGTGAAATAAACGAAAAATCATACTAAACAATAGCAAATAATAGTTCCAAAAAAAAAAAAAAAAATCTGATAAATACTTGTGCATACCGAAACGATATTTAAATTGTTTACCTTTAGTAAATTTTTTGTGGTTCAGGTTTGTAGTAAATATACATAGGCATGGAGGGTAATGAACTGTGTATGAGATGTAAAAAAACAATGTGATGCGGAAGAACAATATTATAAATGTGACTCATGTCTGCAGAACATCCACAAGAAATGCCTAAATATTACACCTTCTGAAATTAAATGTATGCCTCTACAAAAGAGAATACTGCTCCTAATATGTGAAGATTGTAAACAACTAATTGCAAGAATGCCTTACATGGTAAAACTATAGAAGATATGAAGAAAGACACAGAATCGTTGAAATCTTCTATGCGCAAGGAAACTTATGCTAATATATTACAAGCAAGTTCTATAAAAGATGAAAGCAATCCCAAGATAAACCCTCCTACTCTTGTTTTTTAAACCCAGGAAAGATCAGAAGACAGAAATAAGTAGGAAGGAAATTCAAAAATCCATAGATCCAGCTGTATTAAATGTTGGTATCAGAAATGTTAGGGAAACAAAACGGGGCAATATTGTAATTAAATGTGACACTAACCAAGATTTGGAAAAATTTAAAAACGAGGCTGTAAGCAAGCTAAAAGAGAAATACAGTGTAGTAGTACCAAAAAAAGCTGCCACCAAAAATAAAAATAATTGGCTATACTGGTAATAAATCCATGGAAGGAAAGAAATAGAAGAATCCATAAAAAGACAAAATAGATGGATAGTCGAGAAAGATTACTTGAAGATAACATATGTTAAGAGACAAAATAATAAGAGCAATACGTCGACCATTTATGCTGAGTGTTCGGGTGACCTACTTCTAAAAATAAAAAACTACAAAAAAATATGCATAGACTGGGAGAGACTGCCGATTTATGAGGAACTTTCTATATTAAGATGCTACAAATGTCGGGGTTTTTATCATAAAAGCTACAAATGTGAGAGGGACCAAGCCTGTGGAAACTTTGCAGGAAGCCACGATACTTCAGACTGCGACTCTCAAACGAAAAAATGTGTAAATTGTCTTCTCTCCAATAAGCAATATAATTTAAACCACAACACTTCCCATTCGGCACTAGATGCAAATTGTCCATCACTAAAATACCATTTGGGAATAATAGTGAGTAGAACTGATTATACTTTATAAATATGGTAATACACTTACAAGATGAAGTTCTTCATCAAATTGATGCCGAAAATATGCCACATGGTACAACGGAATGGAATGCGTTGAAGAAAGAAATATGTTATGGGGATAATTTGTTAAGTATTATGCATGTCAATATCAGAAGCTTAAATAAGAACATTGATAATCTTCTCATTTTTCTTGAGTCCTATGAACTTTTAGGTTTGAATATAATAGTTTTAAGCGAGACGTTTCAACTTGGAACAACAAAAAATTATCATGTACAGGGCTACCAAACTCTTTATAATGAAGCTAAATATAATAAGAACGATGGTATCCTTATTTTGGTAAAAAATAATATTAATGTTGAATTTACATGTCCTTTGTTACCCACCTCAAGGGCAACTCTTGCTAGAATTGTATTTGCGTTAAAAAAACGTAAAAATTGGAATGACTGCAATATACAAACCACCATCAATACCAAAGATTAATTTTATTGATGACTTAAAAACAGTTTCCTTCAACATTCCACTAACTCAAGCATAGAAATTATTATAGGAGATATTAACATAAACATATTAGACACTAATGATGATAATGTTGTGGATTATCTTTCTGCCCTTGAATCCCGGGGTTTTGAATCTTACATAAATTCAGTTACTAGACCAGATTCCGGAACTTCTTTAGATCACATTTTTGTCAAACATAAATTAAAATCTAATATATGGTGTTTTAAATCGTGCACTGTTGATACAGATATTTCAGATCATAACCCAGTTATACTAAATATTAATAGAAAGGAGGTAATGCCAAAAAATACAGTAAATGAACGGATATCAATAGCAAACTCTAAAATAAATGTTTCTAAATTTAAAAGGAAATTGTCGGAATTTGATTGGACTGTCGTTACTGGGGAGGGGAATCCGGAGATTTCCACAGAGACGTTTTTGAATGCATACCAGGAACTATTGGAGAAAGCTACAGAAACATTCACAACGAAGGTAAATAAACATAAAAAACTGAAAGAGTGGATTACTGAAGGTATTATTACTTCAATTAAGAATCGAGATAAAATGAAAAAAAAACTTATGAATAATTACAGCCTGCAGTTAAAAGACGAATATAAAAAATATCGAAACATTTTAAATAAAAATAATTCAGAAGCAAAAAAACGATTACTACAAAAGTCAAATAGCAAGTCACAAAAACAACATAAAAAAACTTTACGAAATCATTAAGGATGCTACTTATGAGGTTAAAAATAAAACAAATGAAAATATTAATATAAAAAATAGTCAGGATGAGGCTTTCGAAAGTGAAACTGAAATGGCACATTATTGCAATGAATATTTTATTAACATCGGCCAAGAGATGGAGAGGGTCATTCCTCAGCCTCGGACTGAAGTTCAGGATGTGGTGCGTGTGGACAGATCAATTTATTTAACTCCTATAACTAAGAATGAAATAATTAAACATATATCTTCATTGAAAAACAATAGTTCACCTGGTTATGATAATATAAAGACAGTAACAATAAAACAAACACACAGAAATAATAGAACCTTTATTGCATATATTTAACAGAATTCTAGAAACTGGAATTGTACCAAAACCATTTAAAACCTCAATAGTCATACCTATATACAAAAGTGGCGTAAAAACATCCATAAATAATTACAGACCTATAAGCTTAATTAGTATTTTTGCAAAAATACTGGAGAAATGCATAAAGGAAAGATTTTCGTTATTTTTTAAAATTAATAATATCTTGTCACCAAATCAGTTTGGTTTTGTTGAAGGACGTAACACGCCGGATGCTATGCATAGACTTGTGACTGAGATTGTAAATAATCTGAATTTGGATAGAAAATGCATAGCAGTTTTCCTAGATCTCGCCAAGGCATTTGATACTGTTCCGCACGCAAAACTTCTTAATGTTCTGGAAAGAAATGGGATAAGGGGTTTGGCATACAATTTAATGAATAGTTATTTGTCTGAAATATATCAAATGGTTAAAATGAATAATACTATAAGTTCAGGACCATTAATAAAAATTGGGATTCCCCAGGGCACTGTATTGGGACCAATCCTGTTTATAACATACATCAATTCCTTGCTGAATATGGAGGTTGACGGGATGACTATCTCCTTTGCTGACGACACAGTACTGGTTTTTTTTCAGGAGATGAATGGGAGGATTTAAAAAGATACAGCAACGAATGGCCTGAAAATAATAGGAAACTGGCTTGAAAATTATAAACTTACCCTTAATTTAACAAAGACCCAGTATATTGCCTTCTCTCTGACTGTAGAGAATAGACCACCATTCAATTATATAGAATTCAATAAACACATCGTAAAGGAAGTAACGCACGCTAAGTACCTTGGAATAGTGATTGATCAGTTTCTGAAGTGGAATTTTCATGCTGATTACGTGTCGAACAAAATTCGAAAACTCGTTTATAAATTTTACCTTCTGAGAGAATTTCTGGACCAAAGCGCTTTGGTGATGATTTATAAGGCATTAGTAGAATCGATAATTCGATATGGAATTGTGGTATGGGGTGGATTGTATAATAATAATCTACACAAACTAAATATTATACAAAAATATATTTTGAAAATAATATATAAAAGAAATAAAAGATATCCAACGGACAGGCTGTTTTCAGTAAAAACGAGTAACATTAAAATAATGTATATCAACGCGATTTGTGCCTACACACACACTCATAAAGATGCTCAATTACATATAGCACATAAGTACGACACTCGAACAAAAACACTTCTACATTTAAAAGTGCCTCAAAGCCACAACAATTTACATCTGAGATATTTGAATTATATTGGGCCTAAATTATACAACTTACTCCCTATTGAAATACGAAAAGAACAGAATAAAAATACATTCATCAGAAAATGTAACGGGTTTGTTTTCGAAAATAGCTTCCAATTTGAAGGGTTTCTAAACTGAATGGGATGGTGTCAGAACTATCTCAAGAGGGGAGAAGGAAGGAATTTCTTTGATGTATATATGTGTCTGTCTCTCTCTCTTTCTTTTTTCTTTAATTTTAGATCTTTTTCTTTAGTTTTAGTTTCTCTGGTTTTTAGTTTTAAATTTGTATCATGTTGTAATTTGGGATTGTACATAATATTATTTTAATTTAATTTTACTCAAAATTTGTAAGTTTATGCACATACAGATGTCTTGTTCATCTAGGTGCATTTTATATCAAAGTAATTTACACTGTATAAATACCTTCATTATTGTTTTTTAATATTAAGTGTGTATTGTATTTTCAAATTGGTGAATAAATAAATAAAATAAATAAAATATATATATATATATATATATATATATATATATATATATATATATATATATATATATATATATATATATAAATAAATAAATAAATAAATACAGAGTGTTTTGAGGATCGCTGCTACACATATTAATAAATTGCGCCCGTTGATACTAATATGTTAAAGTAACTCAAAAAGACCCAAACTTTTTTCCAAAATCGTTTTCGCCACTATCTGATTGACCCTGAATTCAGAACGACATACCTATACCACAGAGGAATCATAAATAGATCGTGTACATGCTGTTCAAAATATAAATAGCAGGCAAGACTTTTCGTAGAAACCAAAGATTTGATAGCAAGAAATGCATGAAACACATCGATACATGTTAAATACCCTACGCAATAAAAACACTAATTTGTTTAATTAAGTAGACCGAATTAGGAAAAAATTGTATCTAAACTTTGACAACATCAATAAAACACTTATTGCATTACCAATTTTCACGTTACTTTCTATAAGGTTAAATAGAGCTTGAAGAGATTGTATTATCGATGCTTCTCCATACCTTATCATTTCTATAATTATTTCGTCGTCCCCTTGTTCTTTGTTGTTGTGCATATGTTGTAGGGCGTTCATTATTTCATTCGTTGTTACATCGGGAATTTTTTCAAATCCCACGTTTCTTACTATCACTCTATTTCCTTCTTCTTTCCCGGCGGTGGCGATATTTTCGTGTTATATGGTGTTTAATAATATTTCTCTGTAGCTTCCTTTATCTCTTTGATTTGTGCGATCTCTTGGTTATTATTGCCTGACATCTCTCTGATCTTTTTCTTTAATGCTTTGTCTATTTCTGCCAATTCTAATCTGGCCTTTGTAGGATCATGTCTTAATAGTCTTCTCTGTTTCATGAGATTTTGTGTCTCTTTACTAAATTTTTGTGGTTTGTCTTTTTTCGATGATCCTATTTGTTTTGTAGGTATGAGTAGGCTGTTGTTTATTTGTGCGTTTAGTTCATCAAGTTGTGTTTGGTACTTTATGTGTTTTATATGATTTTCCAGTGCTTGTCGATATTCGTCTGTGTTTTGCTTTATTATTTCTGTTGGTGTCTTTATCTTTGTATGCGTTATCAATCTACGTCTCTCCTGCTTTACGTATATTCTTATTTTTGATCTGAGGTTCCGATGGTCAATGCTTATCATGTTTAAGACTGTCGTGTCGATTACAATATTCTTGTAATTTGATAAAACATAATTAATTTCGTTTCGTTATATTTCTAGGCTTTGCCATGTCCATCGTCTATGTTCTGGGTTTTAGAAAAATGTGTTCATAACCTAGAAGCTATTTTTTGATAATATTTCTCTTCTGCTGTTCCTCCTACCCAAACCAAAATTCCTAATACTCTTCTCATTTGTAATCGCTGGTTTCCCAATTTTGGCATTGAAGTCGCCGATTATTACAATATATCTTGTTTTATAGTGAAGCAGCTTTGGTTATGTGTTCGTAGAATTGGTCAATTTCTTCTTCCTCGCTGTCTGATGTCGGTGCTTATACCTGATGATTTGCATCTTCTGTTCATCTGTATGTCTACTAAATCATTCTTTCCGATATGCTATGCTCTTCCTGATTTTCTTTTATGTATAAGTAAACGGACTCCTCCAATTTTCTTATTTTCATTGCCTTTTTAAAAAGATTTATTGCCACTTTTTAGGGTGATACAAGACTCCCCTGTTCTTCTTACTTTACCTAAGCTAAACAGTCTAGTTTATGTTTTTACTTCTTCTTCCAATTCGATAATTTTTTCTTCAGATTCTAAAATTCTCGTGTTGTAAGTGGCTCTATACCATTCTATTCTTTTGAGTTGTCTTTTGGGTTATCTGTGTGCTGTGGGTATATGACTGTTTTATTTTCGAATTTTTGTCCCCCCAGAATCCATGGGACTGACTGCAAAGAGCAATGCGAGATTCCTCTACTTGCCTGGAGTACTTACTGCGTTTTGGCAATTCGACATATTCATTTTTCTTTTTGGGATTTTTAGCCATTTCTTTACATATACATATACATATACATATACATATATATATATATATATATATATATATATATATATATATATATAAATATATAAATATATATATATATATATATATATATATATATATATATATATATATATATATATATATATTATATATATATATATATATATATATATATATATATATATATATATATATATATATATATATATATATATATATGAAGGGTCCAGGGGAAAAACAACTTAAGTCCACAAAATCTAATTTCGAGAAAATTGAAATTTAGCGTTCCAAGTCTCTAAAATGCCAGTAAACTGCCGAATTAAGTTTAAAAAATTAATAGATATGGTTCATAAAAGTGTTTTCTGTGTAATTATTCAAAAAATTTCATGAAAATATATAAACAGGGTCCATAGAGGCATTTTTTGTAAAAAACAGCTGGACTTACGTTGTTTTTTCCCTGTAAGTTGGGTACCTATAAAAAAAACTAATAAATTAATGTTTATCACACATTTTTCTTTATTAAAAAACAGAAACTTTACTGTATTACATAAATAATCTAAAAGCTAATTATTTTTTGTATCAACAAAAATAATGTTATTTATTATTATTTATAACTTTGTTTTATAAGTTTTATTTGTTTTAAAAAAGGCAAGCAAATAAAGTTGCTTATTTATTTAAAAAGTTGAAAAAAAATTATTTATTATTTTAAAAGTTAAAAAAAAATCGCTCATTGATCAATGTCAATAGGAGGATCATCGATATAATCGTCAGCGTCATCATTATCTTCATGATCATCATGTGGCAACTCCATATAAAATTTTTTTGATTGCGGCCGTTCTACAAATTTGGATAGGTGGAGTAAGTCCCTATATTTGGCCTTCTTAATGGGTACTTTTTCAGTGTATAAGCTCTTCAGTTCAATATTTTTTTTTCGGATTCAGAATTAGTACTATTCTCTTTCTTTCCCTTCGGATTTCGAACGGCTTTTCTTTTCTTTACAATGGGCTTATTTTCATAAGGGCCGAAATAGGTGGACTTGTAAAATATCGCATCTTGGTTTTTGTCTTTTAAAACTTGCATCATGCGAATTGGTCTTGTCTGAAATGGACACTTTGGTTTATATAAAGGTGACAAATAATCAGTCCAATTTTGAAAAACAAAATCTTTTCCACAGTCTATAACTTCAAAAGCTGTTGGTTTATCTCGAGATGTACATAAAACCTCTCTCCAGTCGTCTGGGTGCTCAACGTATGATTTTTGGTTAACTAGCCCCATATTTTTATCGCACTCTAAGTAAGAATGCCCTCTAATCGGAAATACCACCTTAATGGAATCAAACCTTTCCTTTTTTGTTACTAAAAAGTGAATCATTCTAAACACTATGTAGTTCTTATTTTGGCCGGCACAGGAGTCACAAAACTATACTAGTTCTTTGACATCCAAAGGCAAAATTTTGTAAACAAAATGGTATAGCATTGAACATACATCGTCTGCACCTTTTTTTAGCCACAGACTCGTCGTACGTATAGAATATAGATCTTGAATTTGACAATATGTGAATGTTGAAGCTGATAAAGTTCAGCTGGCGCCTGTAATATACGTCATTAGTTGTTATATTAGGGCAAGGTAAATTTTTCTGAAAATCCATTTGCGATAATGTCGTTTCAAGGAATAGAAACGATCAGCTTTGGTTAAATGAAGCTTATATTCTTGTTCTTTTTGTGCAGTTTGTGCAGTTAATGACTCGGTCAATCTTCATCACCAGACTTAATTTTTTCTTTCAATACTTTAATTTCACTTTTCAGGACATCACAAGTACTACAAGTGTCTTTCCTTGGATATCCAAAGGAAATATTAAAATTGTTTTCGAAAATCTGTCTAAATGTTTCGTACGAAACTTTGTTTTGGGGAAATTTTTGATCGTACATACACCAGACTTTTTTAATATTCAAGTCATCCGGTAGATATAGCTTTTTAGTGTCTTTCAATGAGTAATGAGATTTTCTTCCCTTCAAATTTTTAATGAAATCATTGACTTGATTTTTGGTACCTTCTAAAAGTTTGTGGGGACGGTTATTATGTTTACCACGTTTATCTTTGGGCGACTGGCCAGTACAAATCAAACTTTTTTTAATAGTTTTAATTCTTTCTTCTGTAACCCTATGTAACGAAATAAATGCTTTTTGGCAAACTTGTATATCTTGGGTATTATTGTTTTCCCCTTGTACTAATCTGACACGATAATTAAAAGATGCTGCCTTAGCCATGGCAATATCTTTTTGTCTGGGACGCCTTCGGATTACAGGAAGAGTTGTCATTAGACCGCATAAATATGAGTTTTGATCATTATAGCTTTCTAATTCATTAAATTCACGAATAATTCTCATACGTTCGGCATTAGATATAGTATCAAAACAGCGAAATCTTTTACATTCACAGTTAGGGCCAGTTTCGTGAGATGCTACTCTAAGTTTTTTCATAACGTCTGTTATCCTACCTGTTTTTTTCGTTTTTTTTGTAGGTCCATGATTTGATTTTAGCTCTTTGTCAGATGAACTATCACAATCACTTATCATAATTTTTAATAGTAAAAATGTTTATTTCAAAAGAAAACTGATTGTAAACACACTAAAGCCTTTGCATAAAGAACTTTACTAAAATAAATCAATCAAAACACTGACTGACTGAAGTGACAGAAAGCGTCTGACGCAATACTTTAAAGAATGTCATAAGGCGCCCGCCTTCAATAGATAGCAGCACTAACTCGATTTTGAAATAAAATGGACTTAAGTTGTTTTTTCCCCTGGACCCTTCATTTATATGGACTAGGTTTGATATCCATCAATGTTGAATAAACTAGCTGAAAGCTATGGCATTTCTTCAATAGCTAGCAGCACTAACTCGATTTTGAAATAAAATGGACTTAAGTTGTTTTACCCCTGGACCCTTCATATATATATATATTATTTATTTATTTATATATAATGAATAAAATATAAACATATTGATGATAATTTTTTCCAATCAGTTCTAATATTTTATGAACTCTGAAAACATTATTTTTATGCATTTTTAGGCACCTTGCCATGGCGATCAAGACGAAGAGATAGTGGTAGTCAAAATAACACCTTGGGACGAACTTCTACGGGAGTAAATGGCCACTTAACAGATGGAGATGACGAAATTTTAGAAAGTCTGGTAAAAACTGCTACTAAGGGTCCCAGAACTGCGCCGCGGGAAAGGAAAAGGACCAGACATGCTGACAGAAAATCTTGTAAGTAAAAAAAAGCTTAAGTATTACTATGATTATTATTACCTGCTAATTTTGGCAGATAAGTAGCTAAAATCTGTTATTTTATAAGCCCGTATTTAATTTTTAAGATAATATAGAAATATAAGATAAACATTTTTACATTTAAAATTTTGTTATTATTTTTTCTAAATAGTAATATTTTTTGATTAGTTAAGAGATCAAGAACACGAGAAAAACAACCCGTCTGGTAGCAGAGATTCTCCATAATTAAAGCGTTTACGTTTGGTATGTTTGAGGGTGTGAAACAAAATTTTGCTGATTTTTAATGCTTCCCTATACTAATTTTACTGCTAATTGTTGATTACTCACAATGACAAATGAGGACTACATCTTGTAAATGCTACAGACAAAGAAGTGAGGTACCTAGATTAATTAAAAATTTATAAAATATACAGAGTGATTGGTGTATATTTTGTACTTGTATTTTTAATCCTGTTACCTCAAAGAGCATCTTCTTGCTTGCTTGTTTACAGCATTACCAAATTGCCTCTTTCTTTAATTTCCATCACCAATAAGAAATAACTTTTAAACGTTTTTAGATTTCCAGTTAAAAATTCATTAAAATATGTTGTTATTTCACCCTAGCCGTCATATTGACTTTCTCTGCATCGATATTGTTAACAACTAGATATATTCCCACAATTTCAGAGCAAAATGTTATATATTAAATCAGTTTTGGATCACACACATATACAGGGTATTTCTAAGTGGGAGCATTTGTGATATATGCAGGTTATAGTACCTACTAAAACAAGTCACTTTGCCAAATATAGCCTATATAATTTGAATAAAGCTAGATAAATACGGAATTTTAAAAATATTAAAAATTTTAATTATATTGCAACCTTATTCATTTATTATTTGACTCATTTGAAAGCAATTGCTGCGATGCTATGCTACCACTGCACTTTTTTTTAGCGAGAAAAACCGCGTGTGTATTTTAATTAAAAACAAGGCAGGTACTTGGAATTAAGTGTTTATTTTTTTCATAAATGAAATATTCGGTTAACCAATTTTGGTTGGTTGGTTTGAATCAGTTACCCATATAAGAAAAACACATAAACGAATAAGACGCGTTTGATTGTAATATTTAAAAAAAATTTTAAATTGTAATATTTAAATTTTTGCCGACGTTACCGTGATGTTAGTAGAAACATTAGAGGATTTGCAAACATTGGTTGAAAGATGGGAAAAATGTATAACAAGCTATGGAGCATATTTTGAATAAAGCACTTTTTATCATTCTTCCGAATTTAACATGTTTTTTTAGAAAAAAAATCCGCATTTCATACTTGTACACCTGGTATTAATTGTGGCACCAGTAGACGTGTTATATCAACCTTCGTCGGCTCTCAAGCAATCTACAAAATCGAGCCCAACTGTTTTGTCACATGTTATCGAGAAGGCACGAAAAGTGTTTTACAATTTTAGCATTGTTCAAGTTAGATCCCGAAAGTTTTGTATATGATGCTATTACAAGATACAAAGAAACTTAGAATATTCGATCTTCCCCATCAAAATAAGTTATCAACGAAGTGCGTTCCCATTTCTCCGAGAGAACAAAAAGTGACGACCCTTGTTAAATGAACATCGCCCCGCCCATAATCGCTTAATTATTAAGGAGTATTTAAGGTTGAGTTGCTAACCATTTATTAAAGGAAAAATGAAAGGAGATAAGAAAGATTATAATCAAGCGAACACCAGGCTGGATAGAAAATGATGTCTAATCCTTTATAAAAGCTGAAGCCTGGTAGCCTAAGTTTCAATTCAATTTCAAGTTTTAGACCACTTTAATAGAGTTTTTAACTTCGTAACATTACCTCTTCGCCTCAATATTTGCATTAAAAACAATAGTCGAGTTCATGGCCAGAAGATGTACCAGGTGTACAAGTATGAAATGCGGATTTTTTTTTCTCAAAAAACATGTTAAATTCGGAAGAATGATAAAAAGTGCTTTATTCAAAGTATGCTTCATCGCTTGTTATACATTTTTCCCATCTTTCGGGCAATTTGTGAATACCACGCCAGTAAAAATCTTCCCCTTTTGCTGCGAACCATTCATCGAGCCATTTTTTCACATCTTCGTACGAACCAAAGCGCTGCTCAGCAAGTGCGTGACTCATCGATGCAAACAAGTGGTAATCGGAAGGAGCCAAGTCTGGTGAGTAAGCCGCATGGGGTAGAACTTCCCAGCTGAGTGCTTCCAACATGTCGCAAACTGGTTTTTGCCGTATGTGATGGAGCATTGTCATGAGGAAAAAATGACTTTGTGTTGCCTCTTTCGGTATTCTGGCCTTTTTTCAAGCAGCGAACCGTTCAAATCGGTCAACTGTTGTTGGTAACGTTTAGTATTAACCCTTTCCCCAGGTTTTAACAGCTCATAATAGACCACGCCCCTCTGGTGCCACCAAACACAGAGCATCGTCTTTCTGCCAAAGCGATTCGGTCTTGCGGTCGATGTGGATGGTGCGCCTGGCTCTACCCATGATTTTTTGCGCTTGGGATTCTCAAAATAAATCCACTTTTCATCCCTTGTAACTATACGATGCAAAAACGATTTCTTTTTGTACCGAGCGAGCAAAATGTCACACGTGTTTTTGCGCTTTTCCATTTGCCTGTTGTTCAACTCATGTGGTACCCATCTACCGGTCTTCTGAATCTTTCCCATCTCTCGTAGCCGATTGGAAACAGCGTGTTGGCTAACGCCCAATTGCTCGGCGAGTTGTTTTTGTGTTTGCGAATCATCTTCGTCCAACAATGCTTGCAATTCCACATCTTTGTATTTATTTGGCGGTTTTTCACGTTCCTTGTCTGCAACATCGAAGGCACAACTTTTGAAACGCCGAAACCATCGTTCACATGTATCTTGCGATGGAGCATATTCACCATAAGCTTCTCGAAGTAATCGGTATGATTCAACAGCAGTTTTCTTTAAATGAAAACAAAAAATTAATGCTGTCCTCGAATGCTCTTTGTTCGGTATAAATTTCGACACATTGAACATAACAACTGCACTGCACTATGCACACACTTTTCCAATTTATCATTCGTGCGCGTCTGACACTTGTTGATGACACAACAAAATGGCGCAGTGTCAAATCTTTATAGCACAAACTGCATTGGTGCACCATCTGTTGTCTGAAATCCGCATTTCATACTTCTACACCCGGTATATTAAAACGTAAGAATTTTGAAAATTTCGTCTAGACCTGATTAATTATACTTTTATGAAGTATTTTAAATGTTATCAATAATATTTGGCTAAATGACTTATTTAGTAGCAAGTAACCAGGTAAAAATAGTGCCCCAACTTAAAAAATACTGTGTATAATAGACACTATGAATTTTTTAGGTTACAGATTAACGCGATAAAGAGCATAATCTTCAATATCTATATGATTAAAGGTAAGTGCGCCTAATAAGGTCCACCTAACTCATAAAGCCTTACTAAAAACAAAAAAAAAAAGATAATATCATTAATAATAGGAATTCACGGTATGGGCTTACACCATAACATCAGTTTATGCGAAGACTTAGAAGATCACGATCAAGAAAGCCTTAAATTAAATGCAAACATATTTTTTATTTAATTATGTGCATGTGACTAACGATACATTTTAACGCTTAGGTAAAAACCACTACAGTAATAGGAATTACTTGTATTTCAAATACAAGTTTGACAATTCCAAAATTGAAATAAAATAGACTGAAATTCAGTTTTTAACATCAACCTACAGGTGGATAATTCTTGAATGATCATTTGCGGAACAGGTACAGTCGGTCAAGTAAGAACCTGTCGGTAGTCGGTAGAAGAAGTTCCTTTTTTTGAGGTTATTGTTGGCACCCCTGCAAATAATGCTTTGTGGAAAGAAATTCATTTCTAATCTTATATAGGGTTAAATAATACATTATTCAACATGAATGCTGTTGTAATCATCCAAAAGATCCGAAAACGCCGCCGCTAGGTATATGGGTAAGACGAGCGCATTCGTTGGTAAGTGGGTGAAATAATACCCTCAGTTAAAAAAATGCTGATGATCTACCATATTTCGAGAGGAAAAGTGTCGGACAGGGACGAAAAAATGATTATTGACAAGTTTTCCCGAAATCCCCAATTAATTTTGAGCCGATGGGTGCAAAAACTAAGGCAGAAATGTTTGGATATATCCTATGAAACGATTCGAACTCATCTCCGGTCTAACGATTTAAAGTGAAAGTGAAAACAATCAAGAAACCATTGCGAAAAACACAGATAGAGAACTCGCGTGGGTAGAGAAAAACATATATCGAGACTAAAGGAAACTAATTTTTTTCCGATGAAGCTTCATTTTGGGGTTATGTTATCACTCCACAAGCCTTGTCAATATCCACTAACCGATTGATTTAGTGCACCGTGATGTCTTTCGGAAAAAGGTCTTGGGATTCTTCACCTTTACCTACAATTTGAATGCTGAACAAATATTCCAGATTTACAAGAATACAGTAGTACCTGCTATGAAAAAACTCAAAAATAATAAGTCCACAGGGGTGGATAGCATTCTGGCCGAAAATGCTTAAAGCGACAGGAGAGACCGGTGTTAACTTAATACTCGAAATATGCAATAAGATCTGGATAACAGATGAATGGGCTAAAGAATGGATACCATCGATATATAGAAGAATCCGGAGGACTTTAAGCGTCGTTTCGTCACTGTGGATGAAACATGGATACATTACTATACTCCTGAAACCAAACAATCTAAACAATGGGTTACCAAGGGGGAATCTGCACCAAAAAAGGCGAAGACCGTTCCTTCGGCCGGAAAGGTTATGGCGATTGTCTTTTGGGATTCGCAAGGGATAATCCTCATCGACTATCTGGAAAAGGGTAAAACTATTACAGGTGAATATTATTCATCGTTATTAGACCGTTTGAAAACCGAGCTGCAAGAAAAACGCCCGCGATTGGCTCACAAGAAAGTCCTTTTCCATCACGACAACGCACCAGCACACACCTCAGCAGTTGTGGTCGCAAAATTATTTGAAATAGGATTCCAACTCGTTTCACATCCCCCCTATTCTCCAGACTTGGCTCCCTCGGACTTCTATTTGTTCCCCAATTTGAAGAAATGGCTGGCGGGACAAAGATTTTATTCAAACGAAGAGGTGATTTGCAGACACTAATGGATATTTTGCAAACTTGGACAAATCCTATTATTCGGAAGGGATCAACAAACTAGAACATCGTTGGACGAAGTGTATAAGCCTAAAAGGAGACTATGTCGAAAAATAAAACAGGTTTACCCCAAACACATAAGTAGTTTTTATTTTTGCACGGACTTTTCAAACCAGCCTCGTATATATATATATATATATATATATATATATATATATATATATATATATATATATATTCCTATTCACAAGAAAGGCCCACGAGACGTCTGTGAAAATTACCGAACTATCTCTCTTATATGTGATGCAAGCAAAATTTTGCTCCACATCAACCAAGAACCAGTGAAACCAATTCTCTTGCCTCAGATTCTCCAAAAACAGGCAGGTTTTGTACCAGGTAGAGGCACAAGAGAACAGCTAATTAATGTGAGACAAATGATAGAAAAGTTCTACGAATATAATGTTTCCTTGATTATACAAAGGCCTTCGACACGGTACAGTGGGATCACTTATGGAGAATTCTTCAAGAAATGGGGTCACCAGACCACCTAGTCTTCTTAATCCACAAATTATACAGCAATAACATCGCTTATTTAAGGTTGAGAAAAATATGTCTAAGCCATTTCAAGTCGGAAAGGGGGTGAAGCAGGGTTCTATCCTGTCTCCACTATTTTTCAGCATATATGGTGAATAGATTATCCGCAAAGCGAAGGAAGAGTGGAATGGAGGAGTATCAGTAGGAGGCAAAAAGTTCTTAAACTTAAGATACGCTGATGATACTACAATAGTAGCTAGCTCTGAGGAAGAAGTGGTTGCACTGTTGCATGGAATCGGAAAAGTTAGTCAAATGTCGGTCTTTCACTAAATCAAAAGAAATGTTATCTTCTTATAGTAAATCGAGCTAAAGTTTTGCATTCTCTCAACCAAATCAACGATATACCACTGAAGACATATATTATATACTTAGGCACCAAAATTTCTAACAAGGGGGGCTGCGAAGAAGAAATTAAAGGAAGGATGGTGCTGGCCAAAACTGCAATGACAAGCCTAAGCAAAGTATAGAATGATCACAGAATAAATAAAATGACTAAAAAAAGGCATACAAATTCACTAATATTCCCTATAGTTACATACAGAGCCAAAACATGGACTATTAATGCAACATACCGTAAGAGAATATAGGCTTTCCAAACCACATGCTACAGGCGGATGCTCAGAATTTCCTGGACAGCTCATAGGACAAATGCATCTGTTCTGAGTGGTCTTAACAACCAAAATAGTAACCGGCTGTTACCATCGATTCAGAGAAAAATAGCATCATTTTTTGGTCCCATAATGAGCAGGGATGGCATAGAAAAGTTACAAATCCAGGGAAAAGTCGACTGTAGAAGAAAAAGAGGTAGGTCTCCCTAACAGATACATCGATCTGATTATGTCTACAATGCACTTGGAGTTACCGGAGATGATGAGAAGTGTCGAAGATAGAGAAGCCTGGAAGGCTGTTGTAACAATGCAATAGAGGTCACGACGCTCGGAGCCGAGCAACGATGCCAGAGAGATTAGTACCTACTGCCAACCGCTGATTTATTCATAAATATGAGGAGTGGATTCTTTAAAAGGATAACGACTTGAAAACCGGTCACCGTCACACTAGATTGGTTATCTCAGTCGCCCGAAGCAAACCCAATCGAGAACGTGTGGTCATCCATTATGCAGAAGTTTCTTAATAAAAAGGTGTACACAGTGAAGCAGCTATCACGGCAAATTCGGGCAATTTGGAAATTTTAGCCCCCAGAATACGCGAAAGATCTCGTGGAAAGTATGCCCCGAATATACCAGGCTGCTAGGGACTGAGTGAACTAATAAATCATTAGCATTTTAATGACAATAATATAA
>CM032453.1:167061165-167199813 GCA_019049505.1 Pachyrhynchus sulphureomaculatus | reverse complement strand
TTTCACTTGACCTCCTCTTTCAATATTTCTCCTTATCTCCCAGAATCTTCAACTTTCCATATTATAAAGGCTTATTTATTGCATTTTCTGTCATTTTTCCGCATTATCTCCAATTATTTCGCCTTATCTCCCATAATCTCGAATTCTCCCGTAATACAGGGGCTTATATCTCTTTATCTATCATTATTCAAGCACATTCTCCAAATATTTCTCCTTATCTCCCAGAATCTCCAACTTTCCCATATTATAAAGGCTTTTATATTGCATTTTCAGTCATTTTTCCGCATTATCGCCAATTAATTCGCCTTATCTCCCATAATCTCGAATTCGAAGTAACAAACCGCTGGGGGCTAGATCTAGTGAATACGGCAGATGAGGAAGCAATTCGTAGCCCCATTGGTCCAATTTCATCATTAGTTTTGTGAGTTGTGAGCTGGTGGACACTTCTTCTTTACTAAATGTGGCTTTTTTTTATGGGTCTAGCACACGTGCTGCAGGGAAGTCCCTAAAGCGCTCCAGGAGCGGCATGTGTGCGGAAAAAGCGATTCACGTTGTTCTTGAAGCGCTGTTGAAGCACCATTCAAACGCTCCAATAAACCAGCCTAATGGTCTTTGTTGATTCGTTCGACTCTTCTCAAGATAGTCGATAGTATTGTGCATACCGCATCTCAAAAAATACCTGCCAAAACCTTTCCAGCTTATATTTGTGTTTTTAGGCGCTTCAGTCTGCTTTCATGTGGTTTCAGCCACTCTGGGGACTGCCTGTTTGACTCAGGTGGATTCCTTTGGATTACGCAGAAACAGTGGCCAACAGGGTTCTATATTTTCGATACGTTGCTATTTTTGATCAGTAGTGAGAGTGCATTCTGTTAATATCTTCACGGTGTCAGCTATTTTCACTTTGCTATCAGTCAGGTGGATTTTTTAGGTTTTTTAGAGTCGATGCCTCATTTGGGACGTCCGAAATGTGGTGCATCATTTGTGCTTGTACGATCGCTTTTAAGTTCACTAAACCATCGATATATGGTTGCTTTGAATGGAGCAGATGTGTCTAATACGAGGCATGTTTTTTAAGTAAGTACCGTTTTGCGATTCCGCCGCCGCAGCGATACGGTCGGCGTTCCGCGCATGCGCGCTGGTAACCTACATCTCATGTCTACGCACTGACGCCATTACAGTCTGATTCTTCATTGTATACGTTGTTTACTGAGTGTTTAAGATGCCTCCGACAATCGTGAGTCCCGCCGATTGTGAAGTACGGGCTGTTATACGATTTCTTAGTGCTAAAGGCGTAAAACCGATCGATATTCATCGTGAGATCTGTGAAGTTTACGGACAGAACATTATGAGTGATGGAATGGTAAGGAAATGGGTGAGAGCATTTAAAGATGGCCGCACAAATGTGCATGATGAAGAACGGAGTGGGCGTCCTTCGGTCGTTAATGAAGATTTGGTGCAGAAAGTGGACGAAAAGGTGAGAGAAAACAGACGCTTTACAATTTCATCATTGTGCGACTGCTTTCCTCAATATTCTCGTAGTGTTTTGTACGAGTCAGGCGGCAGAATTTTATGAGGAGGGTATTCAAAAACTGGTGCCACGTTATGACAAGTGCCTCAATATTCACGGAAATTATGTAGAAAAGTAGATTAAGGTACAGGCTTTCATGTAAAAATAAAATTATAGCGATATCTTTGCACGTCTTTTTTTAATTCCAAAACGGTACTTACTTAAAAAACATGCCTCGTACTTGGCACGCCATTCTTGGGATCTATCTACATTTTTTCCCATTAAAAAGCAATGTTTAATCAACAAACGAAATTCTTTTTGTTCCATCGTTTTGCAAAAATTGAAACTAGCCTTACTCAGATAGCTATAATCGCAATCTAATAGACATAATGCGTTGGTTCCCAACTGGTGGGCTGCGACCTACAATTGGATCGTTTTGGCTTTTTTGGGGGTTGCCGGTTATCAGTTTTAAAATCCAAAATTAAATTTTAAATCTTCAGCTCCTTACTATACAGAGATCCACCTGAGGAAATTGACGCCATAAAAGTGACCGCATCACCGATCCGTATTACAGTCAGAGAAGTAAAAGAGGTGTGCACAAAACTCAAAAACAGAAAAGCTCCTGGACCTGGAAATATACCAGCAGAATTGATAAAATATGGCACACCAAAGTTGTTTGAACATCTAACCAATTTGTTCCAAAAATGCCTCAGCACTGAGCAAAATACCACAGGAATGGAAACTATCTTTTCTGACATCCCTACATAAAAAGGGCAACAAAGAGAGCTGCGATAACTATCGAGGTATTGCAGTCATGGGGACAATAAGTAGAATCTACGGAAAAGTGATAAAAGCAAGAATAGAGCGAGAATATGTGGACAGTGAGGCAGAAGAACAAGCCGGGTTCAGAGCAGGAAGATCAACCGTAGACCACCTTTTTTGTCTAACTCAGCTCATAGAAAAGATGACAGCGATGAACAAGGAGTTACATATTCTCTATGTGGACTTGAAACAAGCTTACGATAGCGTCCCACTGACAAAACTATGGGAATCATTAAAAACAACAAACATAAACACTAATTTGATCAGAGCAGTGCAAGATCTATACCAAAATTGCCATATCCGAATAAAATCGGCAATAAAATATCAAAGGGTTTTTCCCCAAATAAAGGTCTAAAACAGGGCTGCTGCCTATCACCAACGCTTTTCAAGATTTTTCTTGAGAAGGTGCTTCTTAGATGGAAACTCAAATGTTAAAAATATGGGAATCCCGCTCAACGATACTGTTCTCTACACTCTTAGTTTTGCAGATGACCAAATAGTAGTGGCCCAGGAACAAGAAGACTTGGAATATATGACCAGGAAACTTATTGAAGAATACAAAAAATGGGGTCTACAAGTAAATCTATCAAAGACAGAATATATGTGCATAGGGGGTACGCAATAGGATTTGGTGACAGAAGACGGACACAATCTTAAATCATGCAGTAGCTATAAATACTTGGGTCTAAATATAACCAACAACGGAACTCTCGATGACTTCATCAAAGATAGGAATATTCAGGGCAGGAAAGCTATCAGGTCTCTGAACAGTATTTTATGGGACCAGAAATAAACAAAGAGAACAAACACCGAATATACAACACAATAGTTAAAAGCATTGTAACATATGGTAGTGAGGTATGGCAGTTAAAAGAAAAATCCGTTAAATCCCTAGAGGCCACAGAAATGGACTACTGGAGACGGGCAGCCGGAAGATCTAAGCTGGAAAGAATAAGGAACGAGAGAATTCGTGAAATTATGGGTGTAAAAAAGACCATAGTCGAAGAAATAAGGGTGAAACAACTTAAATGGTACGGACACGTCCAAAGAATGACACCAGAGAGGCTCCCAAAACAAATATTAGATTGGACACCCACAGGAAGAAGAAGAAGAGGTAGACCAAGAATGAGCTGGAGAGAGGGCATTGACAAAGAAATGCAAGAAAGAGGACTGGAGAAAGGCCAGTGGAATGACCGCACCGAATGGAGACTGGGTATCGGAAGACGTCGGAGAACGTTGTGAAACCGATATAATAATAAATAAATTTTAAAATCTAAATGTAGGTGTTAAATTGTTAATAATTTATTTACGCTTAGTAACACAAGAGATATACGACGTAATCATTGGACGGCTGTAGCACACACCTCTCTTTATGCCTGGCGAAATCGGACTGGGGCAAGCTAGCCGGTTAGTCCGCAGCTATCGCGACACTCCGCTGCCTCTCAAGGAAACGTGTAATAGAGAGAAGTTTCGAGATGGACAGCTTGACGTTCCGCCGAGCTGAGAATAATCGGGAAAATACTCCCAACTGATATATAAGCAACCAGCAGAGCCGTAGGTGATTGTAGATAATCTAAGAGAAGATATTAATAACTACCTTCCAACCCTAGAATCTGAAATACAACGTTATTTCCCGGAGTTCTCTTAACAAGAAGCTGCATTAGTACGAAACTCATTTCGTGTATCTTTGGATGTTACCGACATTCTCGATGACGCACAGGATGAATTTTTGGAGCTGCGAAATGACTCCTCAGCGCGTGATTTATTTCAGGGAAAATCGTTACCTCAATTTGGTGTGCTATGCGTCATTCGTATTCTAAAGTTTCTATGCTTTCTTTTCGAATATTAGTGCCATTTGCTTCTACTTACCTTCGCGAAAGTTGATTTTCAATTCTTCCGCAGATCAAGATAAAAGTCGGAAATAAGCTGGATGTTCAAGATGATATGAGATTGGCCTTGGCAAAAACTCACACAAGAATTATAACACTTATTAAGCAGGTGCAAACTCAATCATCATTAATCATTAATACTTAATAATTAATACTTTATAAAAAAATCACTGTTAAGTCCTAAAATATATTTTTCCAAACCCTTTATTTTTTGTGTTTTATTGGTCCAATATGGCGAGGGGAAAGGGGGGCCGCTAACATTTTAAAAATTCTAAAAAGGTTCTAGATGAAATGAAAATTTTACATGAATCCTTTGAGAGTTGACTCTAATTGAAAATCATATGGTTTCTTGTTAGTGTTGCCCATTTCTCGCAAAGTCTCGGAGCTTTTCACCCCACGCAGTATATCCTTGGGAACATTTTTCAATGACGCTGTCTTCCTTCTCTCAGCCTTTGATTCCATCCGCTTCTATCTTCCCAGTCTCCATCTGTTAGACCCCTGTCCTCCATAGCCTCATCCACATCTTCTCTCCACGATCGTCTGGGTCTTCCTCTTTTTCTTCTCCTTATAGGGCTCCATTCCGTTATTTTCTTTATCCACCTATTATCTTCGCTTCGTCTTATGTCTCCATACCATTTTAATCATTTTTCTTCAGTGGTGTTTATTGCATTCTCTTTGATGTTCATTCTGCTTCTTATTTCTTCATTTGTTATTCTCTCCATATGTGTCACTCTACAATATCTTCTCCAATACTCCATCTCTACCGCGTTAATTTTAGATTTATTTCTTTTGTTGATCGTCCATGTTTCTGACCAGTATGTCATTATGCTTTGTATTATTGATTTATATATGCATGTTTTTTGTTTCTCTTTGTAATGTGCTTGTCCCACAGGATCGAATTTAATTGTCTTATGCATGTCCGCGTTTGTCCTAATCTAGCTTTAATCTCTTCTTCTGATGTTGTGTTTTTGAAATGATGGTTCCTAAATATTTAAATCTATCGGTTCCTTTGATTATTGTTTCGTTATCGACTTCTAGATTCTCCACGTTTCCCTCCTTTGTTGTTAGATATTCCGTTTTATCAAAGTTTATTGCTAATCCTGCTTTAGTGTATTCTTCTTTCAGTTTTCTTACCATATAACTGAGGTCTTCCTCATCTTGTGCTATAATTACTTGGTCGTCTGCGAGCCCAAAACCTAGCACTAAAGGTCCCCTCTTAATGGTCCTAGCCATTCAAAGGCAGTGGCTATCACCTCATGCAGCTGTTTTCTTCAAAAGCAAGTTCGTCGTATTCACTTACAATATGATGTGTTGTTTGCTCAGCACCACCACACATACTAGAGATGTCAATATTGTAACTACCGAATACAAAGTACCCATTACGTGCCCGGATCCGAAGTACCGGGTAGTTGACAATAAATGTACCTAGTATCAGGTGTCTACACATTGATGGCGTTTGCAGTCTGCGGCCAACCAAACTAAAGCTACCAATGCAATACAGGTCGTGGTAGATACCTACTCGCCTCCACGAAATATATCTCCATGGATGGCGTTTGGTATTGGTACATTCGGTATGAATTGTAATAATTGACAAGAATGGGTGCGCGTATACAATTATAAACTATACATACATACATATACCAGAAATTAAATTGGATGATAAATAGAAACGGACTGCGCACAATTAGGAATGCAAGCAAAATTTGGATGTCGTGCATGAAATAATTTATTAAATAGGTATATGAAGTATAAGTACACGTTTTGTCATTTATGAATATTGAATGTGAATATTTTTTTATTTAATAAATTAATTGGACACAATAATAAATACATAAAGAATAAATCAGGAATTTTGAAAATATTTATTCTCTGGCTTTAGGAACAGTTTTAAATTAAAATAAAAAAAGAAATTTTATTAATATAATACACAATTATGATACAGAAAATTATAAAAGTACCTATATACTCTCAGTCCTTAAAAACAATGAAAATAAGTAAATGAATATTAAACAAAAATAAGCTTTATAGCAACGGAAACTTTTGGGCTATTTTTCATTTCTTAACACTCAACAAAAACTGTTTGCAGTTTATGTACATGTTTATGTACATGATTTGATTTGAGTCTGTTACGAGTATATAAGTAATCTTCTCGTATTGGGACTCCCATTCCACTACATTTTTGCTTCCATTTTTTTTATGTTTGTTCGAGGTATATTTTGAATAGTGTTGGGGATGTACAGCATCCTTGTAATAGGCCTTTTGATGTTTGGAGTCTCTTCCCTATTTTATGTCCTATTTTTATGTTCACTGTATTGTTTTCTTAGAGAGCTTTTACTGCGTATATTAGTTCTTTGTCAATGCCTATTTCTTTCATTGCATTCCATAATCTTTGTCTTGGTACTGAGTCATAGGCCTTTCTTATGTCTATATACTACAAGTTAATATATTGAGGTTTAACCTACCATAAATGGCTAAATTTTTCTATATGCCGTAAAAATGTAAAATTGTATTTAAAAATATTATGTTACACATTAATTGTTTAATAATATTTTTAAGCTACTCTGTACAGCGTAAAATACATAGACACTGGTGAGCAAAAAAAATCGACTCAAACTATTTAGCTTCATTTAACATGGATCCTAGAATTTAGTGTTCATATATCTTTACGGATTTTAGTATCGTTTGAAAGCCAATCTATTCTCGTTCTAATGATACCAAATTCCATAGTTATACCTCATGCTTTGTACGGACTAAAATGATTGAAAGGGGAAACAAGGAGAACAAGGATTGAAAATAGGAGTAAGAAAAAGGAAAAATTAAACAAATTTTAAGTTTAACAATTAAATTTATTAATGAAAACCAAAATCAATATTTTACTCCCCTAACCCTTAATACTGCTTCCAGCCGGTTTTTCATGGAGCAGATGAGCTTTTTCACCACTGTCTGTGGGATTCTGTCCCACTCTTCCGCTATCACAACCTTTAAGACCCCCAACGATGTAAAGGCTGGAGTTCTTCTTTTGAGCTCATCCCACATGTGCTCGATTGGATAAAGGTCAGGACTCCGCGCAGGCCAGTCTAATTAGGGTATTCCCACTTCCGTCAAGTATTGCCGCACCGATGAAGCAGTATATGACCTCACATTGTCGTGCATTAGTACGAAGCTATCGCCAACAAACCCAGCCTAAGGAACAGCTTGTTCCTGCAGGATCTCCTCGATGTATCAATAACCAGTTAATCCACCGCTACGAGTCTCATCAGTTACGAAAACCAAATCAGTTTTCGCATTCGGTGAGATGTCTCCCTACACCATAACAGAACCTCCTCCATAATAGACCGTTTCAGTAATGCAGCACTGCGCATATCGCTCCCCAGGCCTCCCATAGACTCGTCTTCTACCATCATTGTCATGTAGGCACATTCGAGACTTGTCGGAGAAAAAAAAGGAAGCGCCATTGCTCTAAGATCCAGTCGACATGTTCTCGGGCAAATCTGAGTCGCGTTTGTCCGTGGACAATTTGGATTAATTAGCTGATCTCTTCAGAGTTAGGTGAGCTTCTTTAAGTCTTCTTCTAACTGTCCAATGATTGACAGCCCGACCACGAACTTGTCGAAGCTCCTGCTGAACCTGAACGCAGGTCAACGATGTTACGATGAGAGTTATGTTGAAAATGAAGCGGATCGTCTCGCTCCGAGGTACTCCTTCTTTTTCCTGATCCTGATCTCCATGTAAATGGAGACATTTGACTGGCTCAGGTGCAGTTACGCAGCGACTACATGTTGGCTATACCCTTCTTGCAATAGGGCAATGACTTGTGCCGTTTCTTCCGGAGTGGTATTCATTTTGCGATTACGTAATTAGTGAACAGGTATAGCAGAGATATTGACGGTTCAAGTTCCGATAAAGGAATCACAGGAAAATGCAGTTGTATGTGTTTTAATAGGGATCAATATCGCTCAACGAGTACATTGCTGAGCGAGCAAAAACGATTCTATTGAGTAAAACCATTTTAATCAGTAAAAACTTTTTGGAAATCCAAATATTTTTTAATATTATTGGAAATAATAGAAAATCAGCATTCTAATGATAGCAAAAATACTACCACTGTTTAAAAATTTAATTCAAGGAAGCACAATCGTTTGAGTCGATTTTTTTGCTCATCAATGTATATTGAAGCTTAACCTATCATAAATGGCTCAATTTTTTTATAAGCCTTAAAAGTATAAACTTATAATTAAAAATATTATGATACACATTAGTGATTTAATAATCTTTTTAGGCCACTCTATACAGCGTAAAATACACACATAATGTAACTAACGGGTAAACCTTTCAACTTTTTTGCATAAAACTCATCTGCGTAGCTTTTCTCAGTAATTTAATTTCATCCTACGAAATAACTCGCCACATGAATATAATTTGTTCAATGAAAAAAGACTTTCTAAGGTTGACAAACGTGATGACATCACAACTTTTTCTTTTCTCTTTTAATAAATATATATCCAACACAACACAGACCCGCTACAACCGCAATGATACCGCTATCATATGCTAAGACCCACCAATCAGATCCAGACCTGTGGCTTTTCATTTTCTCTGTTCCTCTCCAACTCATTCGTAACGTGCTTTAATAAAAAAGGATAGAAAACATTGTGACGTCACCTTGGTAGCGTGGCAAACTCGTGGCGATTCAAAACTTTTGCCGGATGTTTTAGTTCCATTCGCGCGTTACAAGTAGCAAGTAGGGCTAGGTCATATTATCGATACGATAAATATATCGATACGAAATTTTTAAATTTTTCAAAATGGTTCGGTGGGTTAGTTTTTTGGGTCTCCTCTCCTTTTTGGCGGTTTTAGTAAATTGTGATGAAAAAGACGAATTAAAAATTGACGTTTTACACAAGCCCGAAGTTTGCGAGATTAAATCGAAAAATGGGGACATGCTGACGATGCACTATACCGGTACTTTGTCGGATGGTACCAAATTCGATTCAAGGTAAGATATTTTAGTTTATCGGAACTCGTGTAAAATTCTTTCTACCTATATTAATGTGTTTTTAATTTAATGTATTTGAATAGAATTTTGAAAGACTATTTTTAATTACATTGCCAATATAGATAAGATATTAAACTTATATCTCAGTATTTATTTATTAATCGGTCATAACGTTATTACCTATAATCTTTAACAAGGTTTAGATCAGAATGTTAAGAAAAGCTTGAGGTATAAATCTCGACGAAATGTCAATTTTTCTTTAAGGACCTGATACCAACATGAACAAAAATAGGTCATTTTTACAGTTATATTTTATTTCCGGAACGATACCGGCATTAACAATTTCTCAGAGGAACGAACTAACTTAATTAATTAATTAAATAGTTAAACTTTGGCCAATGAAAGTCTATTTAATATTTCTAAAATAACAAATGAACGTGGCTTAATAATAAATGATAAAAAATTAATTTAATTTAAATGAGCCCTCAAGGTTGGGTGAAAAGTTCGCCTCCTAATAGAGAAAAAACAAATTGATGATTTTAAAATTATGTTTATTTCTTGATATAATCTTCCATAGACTTATACCCTTATTCGATCGAGGTTCTAGTGATATTATTCCATCCCTGTAATGATTTCTATAAATTCTGCAAAACAATCCTCTACAGCTTCTACCTTTGATTAGAAGAATTAGTCTAACGAGAAATTTTTTTGAGTTTGAGAAAAAGATAAAAGTCATAAGGAGTCAAATCTGAAGAATGCAGTGGATGTTCTAATAATTTACAGTACATACCTCTCAATTTCTTCGTTGCCAAAACACTTTAGTAGACAAGTGTATTGTTTTAATGAAAAATTATTTTTTTCTTTTGCAAACTTAGTCTTTTCTTTCGAATTTTTCCGTATAGTTTGGTTAAAAGATTAGCATAATTAATGCATCTATTGTTTGACCTTTTTTTAACAAATCCATAAACAAAATGCCTTCAGCATATAAAAATACCAATGTAATGACCTTCCCGGCAGATGGAACCGAACTTACATTTTTGGCGCTCAACAGTGGGTCCACTATTCTGACGGCTGTTTAAGACTCTGGTATATAATGGTCAATCGAAGTCTTGTCCATAGTAATAGATGTGTGCATAAAATCAATTTTATTCTTATAAAAATGCTTCAAGCACTATTTAGAAATTTTCATACGAACATGTTTTTGATTTGCTAAGAGCAAGACCGGCATCCACCTTACTGAAAGCTCTTGTATGTTCAATTCTTCTCGTAGAACTTAACCTACTTCCTCTTTTAAAATATCTATAGGCAATGTTATTCAGCATTGTGTATTTGTATATTGATATCTAATATTGTTTTTAGACTCCGTTTATATGGATCATCTAAGGTGTGGACCTTTAAATCTGACAAATTATTTCTTAATTGGTGAAAATGAAGGAGAGTCCGCATAAACTTTTATGAACTTTAAATGAATTTAATTTGCGTTTAAACTTTCTTTTGCAAAGAATTTTATACAACACGATATTAAATTAGATGACTTGTAATCCTGCATAGACACCTATACTAATTATACAAATAGTATTGCCATCTACGGTAAGGGCCGATAACTATTCAGACACGTTGTAGTAAATGCAAACATAAAAAATTAATTTTCAAATTTTGTGATAGTTGCTATTATTGATAACACAGGGGAACAGCTGTTTTGGTGTCGAGGTTTTTTGAGCTGATTCTATATCAATTTGATGTCCTGAATTCAAATAACGTATTCATTTGTACCTAGGAGCTCAAATTTTTAAGATATACAATTTTAGAGAAATATAAGTTACATTATTGTAACTCAAATCCGTAAGTGTAGTAAACAAAAGTAGATAGGAAATTTTTATTTTAGTTATACAAAATACAATATTATGTCGTACTTACAAACAAAAAAAAACATTGAAAAAATGAAATAGTCACTCAACACTTGGAAAGCTCCTTTTCCGCGACATTCTTGAATGTTTTTTTAAACAGTCCCTTTTTAAACTCCAGCAGTAATCTGCCATCATGTGCATGTCCCATCTTCCTTGGTAGCGGTCCTCCATAACTTTAATATCTTGGTGAAATCTTTCACCTTGTTCCTCACTCATGTCTCCTAAATTTTCTGGAAAACGGTCTAAGTGGCTGTGTAAATAGTGTATTTTAATACTCATATTGCACCCTAAGGATTTGAAACTATTAAGCATCTTGTTAACCATTTCAACATAGTTTTGAGCTTTATGTTTGCCTAGAAAATTTTCTACAACTGCAACAAATGATGTCCAAGCTTCTCGTTCAACTTGATTCATTGAATTTATGAAGGCAGGATCCTTAATTAATTGTCTTATTTGTGGGCCGTCAAATATCCCTGCTTTGAGTTTTTCTGTGCTCAACTGATGCATTTTTACCCCTATATATGCAAAACAAGACCCATTCTTATCAAGAGCCTTTACACGGAGGAAGTATGATTTTTTTCTCTTTCAACCAAAGCGTCGTTAATGACATTCTTTTCCCCAACGTCCATGTTTTCTCTCTGAGGCCAATCTTTTCTAACCCAGTGGTGTGTTTTGTCCCTACTATCCCAGAGGCACAAGAAACACGGATATTTCGTGTAACCACTTTGCTGCCCAAGAAGAAAGTTTACCATTTTTAAGTCTACACAAATCATCCATTGATGTTCGTAATACTTTATCTTCTGCAAGACCAAAGCTATGGTATTATATTCTTCTTTCAGTTTCGTTGAGTGAGCTAGTGGTATTGAACCATATTTATTCCCATTATGTAGAAGGACACATTTTAAACTTCGCTTTGAACTGTCAATAAATAGGCGCCAATCATCTGGAATATATTCAGAAAGTCCCATTTCTTTCATGAGTCCCCTAATTTCGTGACAAAATACAAGATTGTCTTCTTGAGAAAAGAATGGTAGCAGATCTTTTTCTCTTGTACGGTAAAAGGTAATTTTGGTTCCTTGTTCCAGTAAATTTTTGTCGTTCAACCTAGAAGCCAGTACTTCAGAAGCTTTTTTCGATAAATTGAGATCCCTGGTGAGATCATTTAATTCATTTTGATTGAAGCGTTGAGGAACTGATGACGTCCCCTCATAGTCATTGTTAGTTTCATTAGCATCAGAACTTTTATTAGCATCAGAAGAGCGATCAGAGGGAAAATATTCGTCATCAGAGATATGTGGTAGTTGATGAAATGTTGGAATCGGTATTTCATCTGAGTGCGGGATAGGGCGTATTGCCGAGTCTAAATTGGGATAAGTCCACTTACTGCGGTTATTTCGATTGATTCCATTAGTATTTACTAAACAGAAATAACAATCATTGAAGTGGTTTTTTGGTTCTCTCCAAACCATTGGTACGCCGAATTTTAGACATTTTCTTTTCCCGGTAGTCCACTGCCGTAAATGCTCTGTACAAGTTTTACATACGAGATGCGGGGCCCACGTTTTGTCCTGATCACCAAGCTTAACTCCAAAGTATCCAAGATACGCTCGCTTTACAAAGTCAGTAATAGTTTGTCTGTTTTGTTGAAACATGTATTCTCCGCATATATAGCAAAACACATCAGGTTGATTTACACAACTTCTTCTTGAACTGGAACCTGAACTCATTTTAATTCTGTTCAATAACACAAAAATACTCTTTTCTTAACATAAAATAACACGCCGAATTCGATCTACTCTCATTAGTAAGAACGCACAAACTGACGAGACTTACCCGAGTTAGGTGATTAAAAGGGTCAGTTCAGATACCTGATAGGCAATGGTTCCACTATTTATAGATTTACCTGGAATTTACTCAATTACAGACTGACAATAAAACCATTGTACCTACATTAATGAATATATAATAATTTTAGAACTCTCATAAATGAATATACTGAATAAAAACCACATTGGTAGATAAGTTGATGTATCTAAAAAAGTAGAGCTGATAGAGAAAAACGGATTGCATGTATAGATTTAGCGTCCCAAATATAGTTAAAATTAGCTCTAAAATCCCAGGCACCAAAACAAAAATATTTTTTTGTTGCCCTGTGTAATTTAACAATATCAAGAAGTCAATCTGGATGAATTTCGAAAACCATGAATATAATAAAAAGCGCAGGAGTTAAAATTCAGAATTTTATATAATTTTATGCACTAAAGCTAAATCTAAAATGCTAGATTCTGTTATTGCAAATGGACTCAATTACTGTGATTTTATATACTTTAAAATCATCAACTATAATAGCAAAAAAAAATGCAATATCTTTAAACGGATTTAAAAAATACGATCATATATTATAAATATTCAGTCAACGTACAACTAGAATACAGTCACGAAACTCACCCTGTTTTGTATACAAGATAGACATAGAAACCTGATTTAGGAGATTTTGAAAATAATATTTATATTCTTAAGTCAAATAATCAAGATGATTTTAAGATACCTATACACTGAATTAAAAAATATAAATTTTCGTTGAAATATATTTATCCAATAAATTAACATATAAGATGGTGTATCAAACCTAAGTACCTAGACGGGGTTAGATTGGAAGAATATTTAATTATTAATCAAACTCTCATGCATGTGAGCTCACCACAGGTTACTGTTACTTATTTCTTATGTTGTAATTGTTTTATTATTGTTGTTGGTACAAAAAGTTTATTATTATTATTATTTATTTCAAAAAGTTCTTTCTCACATTTGATCAATGTGGTTCCATGTTTGGCTGACGGGCCAAAACCAAGTCAGCACAAACGCTATTACCATTATGTATTAAGGAATGACCTGACAATGTTACATGTTTTCAAAATCACTGACTTCTGAATGTTTTTGTGTATGTTTGTGTTGAGTCCTAATTGTACTAAATGTGGTGTGAATGTTATTGGTGTAAGGCCTGTGGCTGATATAATGAGGGGGACAATGATGACTTTTTCTTGTTTCCATAGCCTTTTTATTTCCGTTGCAAGGTCTGTGTATTTGGAAATTTTTTCTGTGTATTTCGTTTGGATGTTTGTGTCGTTGGGGACAGCTATGTCAATTAGATAGGTGACTTTTCCTTTTTTTGCACTGAAAAGTAATATCGGGTCTATTGGCGGGGACTGTTTTATCTGTATGGATACTGATGTCCCAGTAGAGCTTGTAATCTTCATTTTCAAGTATGGATGTTGGCGTGTATTTGTAGTAGGGATCTGTGTTTTCTATGAGTTTGTATGTTGTGGCTAGTGCTTGGTGAACTACTTTGGCAGCTGAATCATGCCTGGCTGTGTACTCTGTTCCGGCCAATATTCTACATCCGCTCGTTATGTGTTCGATCGTTTCTTTCTGCTGGTGGCATTTCCTAAATCTGTCCTCTGCAATAGTCGGGTCTTTGATGATATGCTTTTGGTAGTTTCTGGTTAATATGACTTTATCCTGGATGGCAAGTAAGAAGCCTTCTGTTTCAGGAAATAGCTGCCCATCCTGTAACCAGGTGTATGATTGTTTTTTATTTACGTGGTCTTGTTCTATGTGGTATCTGTGTTTTCCGTGGAGTGTTTTCTCTGACCACGTTTTTCATCTTTTCCTGTTGTAATTGGGTGTGACTGTGTGTGTCTGCTGAGTGGTCTGCCCGGGATAAGTCGAGAGGTGTGTAGTTTTTGTCTGCTTTCACTGTCGCTGTGTGGAGGCTGGTTTGCTTGCTGTGAAAGAATTTCCTAAGTGCTTGTATTTGTTTTGTGTGTAATGATCTGATGTCTATAATTCCTCTTCCTCCTGCCTTCCTCTCGATGGTAAGTCTTTCTTTGCATGCGTTGGGGTGTAATTTCCTGTATTTTGGTGAATTGAGATCGTATAAGGATGTGAAATATTTTCTATGTCTGTTTGTGACCATTTGATGATACCAAATGAATATGTGAGTATAGGTATAGCGAACGTGTTGATGGCTTTAGTGACATTCTTAGAGTTGAGTTTTGTTTGCAAAAGTTTCGTCAGTCTGTTTTTGAATTCGGTTCTGAGCTCTGTTTTGATGTGAGTGTGGTTGAGTTTGGTGCTTTGTTGGAAGCCTAGATAGTTGTATGTTTCTTTATCGAACATGTTATCGAGCGTTTCATTGTTGATGGTTTCTGTCTCATGGTGGCACTTCCATTGGCCTTTGTTGATGTGGAGCACTTTGCATTTACTTATACCAAATTCCATATTGACATCTAAGGTGAATATTTCTGTGATTTTGAGGAGTTCTTTCAGCTGTGTTTGTGTGGCAGCGTAGAGTTTTATGTCGTCCATATATAGGAGGTGGTTTATTTTATGTTGATGCACTTTTTGGTGTCTGATATTGAAGCCATGCTCTGTTCTGTTTTAGTATATTTGAGAGTGGATTGAGACAGAGGCAAAAACCATAGAGCACTGAGCGAGTCTCCCTGAAATATACCCCGTCTGATGTACAGCTCTTCTGTTTGAATCCGTTCGGTTTGTGTTTCTAGGCGTATTTTGGTTTTCCATGTTTTCATAATTTGCGCGAGAAACTGCCTGAGGTGTTGGTTGATTTTATAGATTTCTAGGGCCCTGATTAACCAGCTGTGGGGTATGGAGTCGAAGGCTTTTTTATAGTCTATATAACCGATGTGAAGGTTTCTGTGTTCTTTTTCTGGTTTGTCCCATAATCACGCTATCTATAATCAGCTGTTCTTTGCATCCTCGACTATTTTTCCTGCATCCCTTCTGCTCTTCTGTGAGGATATTGTTATCTGTTAGGTATTGTTCTATTTTCTTCGAAATTGTGGCTGTGATGATCTTGTATAGGGTTGGAAGACAGGTAATAGGTCGGTAGTTTGACGGGTTTGTGGTGTCTGAGCTTTTGGGTTTAACGTATGTTATTCCTTGTGTGAGGAAAGTGGGAAATGTGTGTGGTTGTAGAATGGCTTTGTTGATTTGGTGTGTGAGTGCTTCGTGTGTGGTGGTAAACTGTTTGTACCAGAAGTTTTGTATATTGTCTATTCCAGGACATTTCCAGTTGTGTGTGTGTTTGATAGTTTCTGTAATTTCTTGTGTATTAAATGTGGTATTTTCTTGTTCTGTCACATGTTTATGTTTGTCTTCTTCGGCTTTGATCCAGGGGGTGTTATTATTGTGTAGTTTGGGTTCTGACCAGATCCTTTTCCAATAATCTGTGAGTTCTTGTTCGTTTGGTGGTTCAGTCACTGCTATCTGTTTGTTGTACATAGTTTTCCGGTAGAACTGTTTTTCGCTTCTTCGGAAGAGGTTGTTGGTGTCTTTCCTCTCATTTGATTCTTTGTATCTACGGAGTCTTGCGGCATATACAGATAGTTTTTGTTTCAAGGTTATTATTATTATTATTATTATTATTATTTCAGTTTACTCAAAAGGGAAAACATAAAAATATATTTTTTTAAATTTTCTAATGTCGTTACAATTGAAAATGAAGAAGATATTAAAAAAAATTGCTTTCGTTATTGTGATTATACATTTAATACTATACTAGCAGTATTGCAGTGGTTTTAGCTCGACTCGTGGGATAACTCCAGTTTTCCTAACATAGGTAATAAACAAGATGGAAAACGGGTCAGTATTTTCGTTTTACCTATAACATTTTGCGAGATCACTGAAACAATTTTAAAAAAGCATTAGCTAAAACCTAACAAGATAACTTTTCTATATGTGGAAAATTGAACTTTCTCGACTTATAAATAGGCAATAGGCATACATACACAAAGAGACAAAGCTGACTAATGACTATGAGATAATAATTTAAAAAATCTTTTATAATACTTTTTCAATATTTTTCTTATTTCTAATCTTATTTTAATTAAATATTCTAGAAAACTTTACCAGACGATCTATTTACTAGTGAAAAAAAATTTCATGAAAATTTAATTATCTGTAAATAACCTAATCCTAACCTGTCCATGTCTGTACATGTTGTGCTGTTTAACGTTTGTAAACAAAAATAGACAAATTTTTGAGGTGCTCGGATCAACAAATATGTATAACACAAGGGGTAATAGTTTACTGGTTATACCCAGTCACAAATTAACTTTCGTTGAAAACTTTCTCCTCTACAGTTACATCAGGCTCTTCAATGGATAGGCTGCAGAACTGCGAGCAATGTATGGCACGAGATTTGCTTCTGAGGTCAAGTCCCTTTTACTGGATACTCAGTAAGTGATGTAGGAGAAAGGGGGACCTGGTTGTGAAATTTTTATTTACATATCTATTTACTCTTTTTGTTTTTAAATTGTTATTTGACAGGCCTGGAACACCTACAATAGTTAGATTGAATTGTTTACGTGTGTTTGTTTAATTTAACTCTGACTATTGTACATTACTTTGTATGTGTTTATGTATATATTTCTGTGCACCTATACAATATACTGTTGTTCATTTTTACTTTATTTTCATCTTATTTTATTTTATTTAATTTATCTGACAAGACGAACCAATGTACACTCTGTTATATAAAGTGGTCACTTTGAGAGATTTATAGGCTTTGATCATTTATGAAGTCACTCTCAATAGTTAGGAAATCTTAATTCTCCTTTATTATCCTACATTGCAGAGGGTAGATGATTAGATTGGAAAAATGGATTTCTATCGTTTTTTAGTAAGGGTAACTTCTTGTATATTGGAAAAGACAATAAATTCATTAGAAAAAGAATTATTAATCTTTACATATGCGTAACGACCCTCTAGAGGAACTTCTTCTTTTCAGTGCGATTTCCTTAATATTCAAGTGTTCCAGTTTACTCAATTGCAGACTTTAGAATAGTCTATATAGATACTATTAATCTACTAACGATAAGAGACCTATATAGACGACGATTAGATCAAAAATTAAAAGAATTTAACTACGACAACCTTCAACAGATGTATGACCACCTAAAAGAATGCATCAAACAGGCGGCCCTAGAAGCATTAGGTAAAGAAGACAACGAGAATAAGAAACATAAAATTAGAATCTGTGAAAAACCAAAGAATCTATAAAGGAGAGAAAAAAAAGACTATACGAAAAATGGCTGAATACAGAATCAGAAGAAGATCTACAGAAATATAAAGAGAAAAATGCAGAAACAATAAGGATGATAAACTAAGAAAAGAACGAGAGATGGGAAAAAGCGTGGGAACATGTAGAACAGTATGTAGGAGGAACTAGAAGCACAGAGTCATGGAGAATAATTAAAGCATTAAGGACCAACAACAGAGAGAAGATGTATATAGAGTATATCCCAGAAAGCGAGTGGAAAGAATATTATAAAAAACTGCTAACAGAAGACAGACAAGAATTCCAAAAAGAGAACCCTGAAGAAGAACAGAAAAAAAAGAGATAGAACTAAGCTATGAAGAAGTAAAGAAGACAATAAAAATAATATATCTGCAGGGCCTGGAGGTGTGTTAAATGAAATGATTAAGTGCGGGTCTAATAAATTACATCGAATGCTAAGAAACATGTTCCACAGAGCGATAAATGGAGAAAAAATACCAGAGGAATGGTCAAAAGCCTATATAGTATCTATATTTAAAAAGGGAGACCGCAGAAGATGCACAAACTATAGAGGCCTAAGCATAATATCGAGTATGGGGCGTTTGTATGGAAAAATTATTAAAAATATCATAGAGGAAAATATAAAAGGAAAAATTGGAGAATTTTTGTTTTATAATTTGTATACATTATACATTTTTTCCTGGACATTATGGTTGCCTAATCTAAGATCCTGAAAAAGAATAAGGCAAACTACAAAAAAAGTTTAATTATTTACTATTTTTGGAGACTTTGTCTGTCAGCTTTTAATAGTGCTAAGTTTTTTGAACCACTTTTTTTTACTTGTATTTCTATTATTTATAATCCGTTGAGAAAGTCAGGGAATTTCATTTACAGGAATTTTGTAAACATTGAGTTTAGTACTGTATAAAAATATCCTACACGGTTGTCAAATTACTTTCATACAAAAAGATGACTTAACTTTTTCAGGATTTTACCATGATGTCCAGGAAAAAAGCTGCAATGTACACAAGGTATCAAAGATTCGATCTATTGAAATCATTTGTAATTTGTTTATAACTTTCGAATTATTTTAACAGATTTTTTGTTTTCTAATTTGTGTACATTATACCTTTTTTCCTGGACATTATGGTTGCCTAATCTAAGATCTTGAAAAAGAATAATAATCATTGAATCACTCTGTAAAAGTCATATGTTGTTCAGTCCTAAACTAAATATTTACAAACTTTCCCTAAACAAAACTTTCGTAATTTTTTAACTGGGTTATGAATTTTATTTGCCCTGCAAAAAACTTGGCACTATTAAAAGTTGACGGACAAGGTCTCCAAGGATAGTAAACAATTTAACTTTTTTGGAAGTTTGCCTTTTCGGTTGGGGAATTTTGGCTAGTTTCCACTTTTTTAGTGTCGGTATATTCAGTTTTTTGAGAGTTGAGGGCACATTTTAGTGTTTTTGTTTTTATCTGTCTTCAAAATTAGTCCCTTTAGTATAACTGAAGTTATTAGTTTGAGTATTACCACAAATATACATTATTATTAAATAATGGAATCTTTCATAATTATTGAAAATCTAGCTACACCTTGGCTACTTACAGGTGTAGAGACATAAGTAATCTCGGGTGTTTTCGTGAAAATTGGGAAACAAGCTTCAATACGTAAAAAAAAACTCTAGACAAATTCGTGACTGAACAAATAACATCAGTGACGGGGGGTTTAATTGTGGAGGAGCAGCGAGGTTTTCACCTAAAACATTCCACTATATAATCAGTATTATACAGTCCAATCTTCCGAGCAAGGTTTCTAACTTGATAGTATCTATACAGATTATTTTAAAGCCTGTGATTGAGTCAACTATTTTTTACTGTTAGCTAAACCGGAGCAGTTGACTATTACTTTAAGAAGACGGAAGTTCTTGCGGGGATCGTTAGCAATATGTAAAGATTAATAATTTTTAATATAGTGAATTTGTTGTACCTTCTGGTGTGCGACGATTTACTATTTAAGCTACATACAAATGATGTAGATGAATTCTATCATCATCACTCATGTTGGCTTTTATTTATTTATTTTTTTTAATAATTTACCATCCGACATCTATCAGAGCTGGCCGTCTTCTGGCTCACCAGACAAAAAATAGTGCGTACCAAAAATATCGGTTATATAAACATCATTCTAAGTAATATATGGCCATATATCAATAATATAAAATTAAACTCGATATTGCGCTTGTTGTTTTTCACCAGGCTAGGAACGGGGTTTTTCCATACAATAAATGCTGACAGCTAACATATACGAGTACATATTATTATACATAGCATTCTCTATTTTTGTTATTGTTCAATTCTTTTTATAATATTTTTATGATACCATCATTAAAATAAACTAGTGTTATTCATTTGCCATCTTGCCTGATTGTGAATATATATTCTCTACTGATATTTCTCAAAGAGTTAGAGTCCTTTCTTAATAATAGATAAATTAAAATAATAAAATATAAACAATTCCATAAAAAATATTCCACGGTATATTATTGTTTTTTTAGTGGTGACAAAAAATCAATCCAAATTTACATTTACCATGGTGCCTAATTGGTTTATGACATCACTTTTTTATCCAGATAATTAATTCACAAGTTGTAAGATTATGTTCTGTTTACATTTCATATTTGTTTTATATTGTGTGTATAAATCGGCTAATATGTGACAAAGGTTCTGATGATAATGTATCTATAGTTGAAGAATAAATAATACATTATTTGTTACCTACAAATCACACTTTTAATGACACATATATATATATATATATATATATATATATATATATATATATATATATATATATATATATATATATATAGCAATGGATATAATATATCCAAACCTACACTACCATCAGAAAGTATTTGCCCACCTAGTTATTTCAGTCTCAAGACAACAAAAACCCAGATAATATATATTTTTTTTAATTTTAATAAATTATTATTTATTTTCGCATTATTTACAGTCCAGAAAATCAGAAAAATATTCATGATTGTCCATGATTTTTCTCATCTGTGTGACCTCCTTTGTTTTTAATTACCGCTTTACAGAGTTTCGGCATTCTGTTCAGTAGTTTCTTCAGAGTTTCTTCGGTTATTTTAACCCATTCTGCTTCTAAAAGTTCCCACAAGTGATTTTCTGATGTTGGATTGAGTTTTCGAACACACCTGACCAAATGGTCCCACAGCAATTCGACTGGGTTCAAGTCGGGTGATTGTAGAGGCTAAGTCATCACTTCCAGGACGTTATCGGATTGCCATTGGTCCAAAAGTTCTCTAATTTGCTTAGCAGAATATTTAGGGTCGTTGTCACGCTGAAAAATAAATTCCCCCTAAAAAATGTCTCTTCCAGAAGGAAGCATTTCAGTTAGCAAAATTTCTTGATACTGTTCTTTTCGCATGATTCCTCCTATCTTAAATATTTTTCCAACTTTACCGTTGCCAAAACAACCCCAAACCATTGCTGAACCTCCACCGTGTTTTACTATAGGCAACATCCTCTCTCCAGTTGATCGCTGCACGTAAACTCGTCGATTTGAACCGAAAATTTCGAATTTAGATTTGTCGCTCCAAAGGACGTAATTCCATTGTTCTGATGTCCAGTTTTCATGTTCTCAGGCCCATTCTAATCGTTTACATTTATTCACTTGCCTAAAAAGTTGTTTCCTCACTGCAACTCTCCCATGTAGTCACCTTCTGCTAACCTGTTCTTCAGGGTTGTCACGCTGATGGGGATGGGCCGCTCCAGGTTTACTTGAGCCGTGATTTCTGGTGTGGTTAAGCGGCGATTACGTCTGCTAGATATTGTTATAGCTCTGTCTTCAGCGGGAGTCGTTTTTCGAGGCCTTCCTGAACGTTTTTGGTTGGGAATTTCATGTCCCGCAGAACATTTTTTTACGATGTAGTCCACCGCAATTTGCTGACTCGAGTGACCATTTTGATGTCTCGCAATTATCAGAGCACAATTTTCAATAGAAACTTCTTTCGTTCTTGGCGTTTTCACAAAACAATTGAGCCTGTAACAATGACAAAGTACTGTTTGCGAATGGTTAAGTTCCAAAAGGGAAATGGTATTTATAGCATAGTTTTTATCGTAAAATGTCAATAGGAATTTCCATGATCCCTAGAAACTTGAAACGAGTTCTTACTTCATCTGGAATTCTCAGAAATCGCCTCCAAACGATTATCATACAAAACTTGGAAATTTGTTCTAATTGGTTTTTAATTTGTGATTTCACCAAAAAGGCTTATCTAAACAATTTTATGATGGACACTTGTTAAGAATAATTAAATTTACCTAATATAATAAAAGGGTTTAATTAGATAGTAAATTTTGGCAGTTACATTGAAATTTCTAGGTGAGCAAATACTTTTTAACGGTAGTGTATATATATATATATATATATATATATATATATATATATATATATATATATATATATATATATATATATATGCGGGGGCGGGGGGAACAAAATTAAAAAAAGAGAAAAATAAAAAGCTGTAAAGGAACTTCAAAAGGTACAACAAGAAATGCAATAATAAAATGCAAAAAACAACGAAAACATACAACATTTTGAAAATTAATTTGGAAGTAGCATCAAACCTAAAAACTCTTTTCACGTGTGTTATATTTGCAAATCTGGCTCCAGCATAAGAAACATCAAATCGTCAATTTTATGTCGTAAAGGGCTCGACTGCGATAATTACCAAAACATTCAGTGTGTACATATAAACGCCGACGCGTCAAGACTGACGCAGTCAGTCGATACAAATGAAATTAGATATATTTTTCAGACTTAAAAGATTGTTCTCCCAAAATTTCACACAATATACGGCAAACTAACGAAAAAAAAAAAAACACACACAACATTATGTTGGAATATGTACTAGATAGACAGATGCAGGAAATGCCACCAGCAGAGAGAAACGATCGAACACATAATAAGCGGATGTAAAATATTAGCCGGAACGGAATACACAGCCAGACATGACTCAGCTGCAAAAGTAGTTCACTAAGCACTAGCCACAACATGCAAACTCATAGAAAACACACCTACTACAAATACACACCAACATCCATACTTGAAAATAAAGATTACAAGCCCTACTGGGACATCAATATCCATACAGATAAAACAGTCTCCGCCAGTAGACCCGATATTTCTTTTCAATGCAAAAAAGAAAAAGTCACCTATCTAATTGACCTAGCTGTCCCCAACGACACAAACATCGAAAAGAAAGACACAGAAAAAATCTTCAAATACACACTCCTTGCAACAGAAACAAAAAGGCTGTGGAAACAAGAAAACGTCATCATTGTCCCACTCATTATATCAACCACAGGCCTCACACCAATAACATTCACACCTCACTTGGTACAATTAGGACTCAACACAAACATACACAGAAACATTCAGAAGTCAGTGATTTTGAAAACATGTAACATTGGCAGGTCATTCCTTAATAGACAATGGTAATAGCGTTTGTGCTGACTTGGCTTGGGCCCGTCAGCCGAACATGGAACCACATTGACTCCCTCGATCTGTCTTCCAGTTCTCAATTTGAGTAATTTTGACTTCAATTTTGCTACTAGTTTACAAAAATGTTATCGTTAAAGTTACCGATAAAATTACCATCTTAAAAGCTCTATGTATGTACTATATATAAATATTTTCATTTTTGCGAAGCCCATTAGATAGATTATCGACAAGACCCTGTTGCAGATGTAGGCTTATTAAAGTTTAATAATCTAATACGTTTTATAGATATTGTGAACGTGACAAAATGCAGTTTAATAAACTAGAAACACCGTGAGGGGGTAGAGCTGAAGCCAGTATTTTAATATTTTCTCAATTGACGTCAAAAATGGTATAAGTTTCTTCTTTTAGCTGCTCTACTCATAAGTTTACAAGTTATTGGGTGTGTGAATTAATTTTGAGGTATTTTTCGGTAAAAATATTGCTCTATTGTAAAAAATAGTTACAAATTGATTAATCAAAATGTTGTCCATCGCTAGCCACTACTTTCTCCCATCTTTGTAGCAGCATATGAATATCACTTTAAAAGAACGACTCATGTTTTGAGGCTATCTACCAATCGATCCATTTTTTGGTATCCTCATAAGAGCAAAATCGGTGTTCAGACAGGCCGAGCGGCATTGATCGAAACAAGAGATAATCAGAGGGAGCAATATCTGCTGAATACGGTAAGTGAGGTAGAACATCCCATCCTCTTTTTAGAGTTTCCATCAGGGAATTTGTAACACGTGGCTGTTGTCATGTCGAAAAATTACTTCGTCGTGTCTTTTGGCATGTTGCGGTCGTTTTTTCCTTCAACGCTTGACTCAGTTGCGTCAATTGTTGTCGGTAATGTTCCCCAGTAATAGTTTCGTTCGGTTGGAGCAGTTCATATACACTACACCCAGCTGATCCCACCAGAAACACGGCATAAGCTTGGAGCCATGAATATTCCGCTTTGGCGAGGATGTTGATGGTTCATCGGGCTTCACCCATGATTTTTTTCTCTTTGGATTATCGTAGCGTATCCATTTTTCATCACGAGTTACGATACGATTTAAAAAACCTTCCCGATTATGCCGTTAAAGAAGTTATTAACAGATGAAAAATCGACTTTCACCATCTCTCGGTTTCAATTCGTACGACACCCAATTCCCTTGCTTTTGAGTCATTACCAAAGCATGTAAGTGCTTAGAAATGGTTGTGCGATCAACCACTAATAATTCCGCAAGTTCTTTTTTTATTTGGCATGAGTCTTCATCAAGTAATACCTCCTATTCGTCATCTTTAAACTTTTTCGGCTGGCATGGACACTCTTTGTCTTTCGTGTCGAATTCACCACTTTTAAAGCGTCAAAACCAGTACTCACATGTTTTTATCAATGAAATATAAAATCACCATAGGTTCCCGACAGCAATCGATGACTTTCAGCAGCGCTTTTTTTCGAATTAAACAAGAAAAGTAAAGCTTCCCGCAAATGGTTTTTTCTTAGCACGTAATTCAACATATTCAATTCTGAAAAAAATATTTGGTTTACACTTCGGCAAAATAACATATACTAAAAATTAAACTCTAAATGATAGTGCTTCGCCATGAATATAGCAACAGTATGCCTCGATGCGATATAATACAAGTTACGCCCTCTCTTCGAAATCCCTCAAAATTAATACACACTCCCTATATTATAAATAGACGTGGTAACATTCGTATGTTGTATGGTTAGTATATACTAACGAATACAATTGTTGATATTTTTATGTTAATTACTTCAGGTTCTCATATAATATATTATTACAAGGTTGTTTACAGAAAAGTGATCTACACCCACGAAAAGTTCGTAAATTTTGACGAGGAATTTCTTGAATAGTTTAATCACTATCTAAAATTTCGTTTTGAACATTTTAAAAGGTGGTTCTTCTACTGCTAATTTCTCTAACAGTACGATGTAAATTATTATCAGTATCAATAATACAGGAAAGAAAAAAAAAGTCGTGACAAATGACCAAAGCTGAACGCATGATTTCTTAATCCCATTTCGTCACTGTTTCCGTTCAGGCAGTACCTTCAGACGGTTGAAATTTTGAACTCTTATATTACACAGCCCCACAAAAAAAAAGTGGGGTATACTTTTGATGCGATATATCAGATCCGTAGTATTTTTGCCCGCTGATCACGAATCTAACATCAGAATATCGCCATCACATCTCAATTTTTTTCTAACCTCAAAAAATAGGTAAAAAATTAGTAAAAATTAAGAAAAATATACTCCTAAAAAATTGATTCAAGCTTTTTCATGAATCCAAAGATGTATTAATATGTATTCGGACACGCAAAGCTAATATTCATCGGTTGGATTGAGCCATACAGTTCTGTTTTCTTTCTAACCTCAATAAATCAGACAGCTTCTCGAATGCAAAAATGAATTCAAATTAAAATTCAACCGATTCTTACCAAATTTGGTACACGGGGGTTTTTCGGGTTGCTGATCATGAATCTGAGGTCGGATTTGCAAAATTCAAAATGGCGGATCCAAGATGGCGGACAAAATTTTTGAAAACCAACCGATTCCTACCAAATTTGGTATACAGTTGGGGAATCCTCAAACCTGATACTCTTAAACCCTAAACCCTGAAACCTTTGACTCCCACACCCTGTAACCTCAAAAAATAGACCTCAATAACCCTGTAACTTTAAAAATGAGACCCAATAAACTCAAAACCAGGACTTTTAAACCATATACTCTCAAATAGTAGACCCTTAAGCCCTAGAATTGCGAAGGTTAGACCCACGCCTAACTTTCCTTTTTTCGGCTGTATCTTGTTCTTTTTTCCGCGAATGACCTATTCAAAGGCTTTCTGCCCAAACGCTTTTGAGGACTTGTTTCTCTTTTTAGCGACCAGCAATAGTCCGCTAGCATATGGTCATCTCATCGCCCTTGATACCGATTTTCTATGATTTTCAGATCTTGGTGAAAACGTTCCCCTTGCTCCTCACTGTAGTCACCAAGATTATCTGGGAAATCATCGATGTGGGAGTCCAGGAAATGTAATTTTAGATTCATTAAGCAACCTAATGTTTGAAAATTTTTTACCATTTTCTCGACTATTTCTTTGTACTTAGGACTTTTATTATTTCCCAAAAAGTTTGTTGCGACTTCTTTAAAACTAAGCCAAGCAGCTTTTTCAACTTTATTCATTTTAGTAACAAATAATGAATCTTGAAACAATTTTCTTATTTGTGGCCCGTCAAACACGCCTGCCTTAATTTTAGCTTCAGAAAATTTCGGAAATTTTTTATGCAAATATTTGAAACATGGGCCGTTTGTATCTAATGCTCTCGTGAATTGCTTCATAAGTCCAAGCTTAATGTGAAGCGGGGGAATAAGAACTTTTCCTGTATCTACCAATGGTGGAAACAATACATTATTTTCACCAGGAGTGAACGATTCTTTTGTTGGCCAAATTTTTTTCTTATAATGACGTTCCCTGTCTCTGCTATTCCACAGACATTTATAACAGGGATAAAGTGTAAACCCTGTTGGCCAAGCAATATTGTTACAATTTTCAGATCTCCACAAATTTTCCAGTTATGATCAGCATATTTTATTTTTATCAAAAGCTGCTCCTTTTTTTCATATTGCTCTTCCATAACTGTGGAATGAGCAATCGGAATGGGAGCGTAAACGTTGGTATTATGCAGCAAAACTGCCTTAATGCTCCGTTTAGAAGAATTAATGAACAGTCTCCATTCTTCGGGATCGTATGAGTTATTTTGAAATTCATCCATTAAACCTTTTACATCGGTACAATATAAAAGTGACAATTCCTCGTCCATTTCGAAATATTTTCGAAATTCTTCATCTCTGTTTCTATAATAAGAAATCGTAGCTTCTGGCTTAAGTAAATGTCTTTTCTTTAAAAAGGAAGCAAGATGTTCTGAACCATCTTTGGATAAGCCTAAATCTCTGACTAGATCACTAACTTCTGACTGTGATACGAGTATTGGTCCTGGTTTACGATTGTATGGTAGAAATTCTTTATCTGTCACTAGTATATGATAGGTTGTCACTAGAACATTCATTAGTAACAGTGTTTGAATCTTTTTCGACAGTCTCAATGTTTTCAGCATGAACTGATAAGGTGAAATCATTTGTTTCCATAACATCAGCATCAAGTGGTTCAGGAGGCGGAATTAGTTTAGTTGGTCTTGTTACTGTCGAAACATCGTTATAAGTAATAGTGCTTTTATTTTTTCGGTTATGCCTAGATACAACATTCATACAAAAGTAGCAATCATTTTCACTGTATGGTCTATTCCATATTGCTGGTCTGGAATATTTAATCGCCTTCTTATTGATGTACAACATTATTTTGCAAGAACTGCAAATGATGTGGGGAACCCAATCTGTATCCTGGTGCTGTATTTCAATGTTAAAAACAATCCTTATATAAGGTTTTAATCTTATCCGTTATCGGTGACCTCATTTTACTCTCAATACGTGTTGACAGCAAATATAACAAAATGAATCACTGTTTTTATCGCACTTATGAAAAATCTTTGTACCGTGAGACCGTTTTCTTGTAGCATTATACTCTACATGAGCCAAGTCACCCACACACATGAAGAGCTACGGTCGCTGGATGACGACGGCTGCGGGCCCGCTTTCCCACCCTGACCAACCGCCGATACTGGGTTTCCGAGTCCCTGCATCGTAATTCTCTTTCTTCTACCTGCCATGACGGCATCTAAGCCGTTATCCAGGGACTCTGCCGGCTAGTAGAGTAACACCGTTGCCTACCGTCACCACGTGGAGGTGCCCTGGATGCAGGTAGAAGAATAAAAATCGACCGATGAATTTTCTTGGCGTTCAAAATGGCGCGAAAACATCTGCCATCTTGAATTTTGCAAATCCAGCTTCAGATTCGTGATCAGCGACCCAAAAAATCCCCGTGTACCAAATTTGGTAAGGATCGGTTGAATTTTAATTTGAATTCGTTTTTGCATTCGAGAAGCACTATATCTGTCTGATTTATTGAGGTTAGAAAGAAAACAGAACTGTATGGCTCAATCCAACCGATGAATATTAGCTTAGCGTGTCCGAATACATATTAATACATCTTTGGATTCATGAAAAAGCTTAAATCAATTTTTTAGGAGTATATTTTTCTTAATTTTTACTAATTTTTACCTATTTTTTGAGGTTAGAAAAAAATTGAGATGTGATGGCGATATTCTGACGTCAGATTCGTGATCAGCGGGCAAAAATACTACGGATCTGATATATCGCATCAAAAGTATACCCCACTTTTTTTTTGTGGGGCTGTGTTATATATATATATATATATATATATATATATATATATATATATATATATATATATATATATATATATATATATATATATATATATATCATATATATATATATATATACATCTTTTTTAGATACTACAGTTTCTTTTATGAGAAAGTTTTTTATATAATTCACATAATTTTGCTTATTTCGTTATTTTACGCTGAAATGTGAAATTATTTTTGAAATAATAGTAGTGTAGTTTAATAACTCTAGTTACGATAATGTAGGGCAAATCTCTAAAAATTTTCGAGCTATTTCCTTATTTACCAAGAAAGTTGCATGATTAACATTACGGCATTTTTATAAACAGGGTGTACAGTCTGTCAAGAAAGAACGTGTCCGCGATAATTCATTGTTAGCACCTTTGTCCAAGAAGCATTTTAAGAAAAGTATCAGTCGATTCCGAATACGTAATATTCAAAATAAGTCACTTGTTTCCCCGTCAGTTTGAGGTAGTTTTTTTTTGTTCATATCCAAGGGGGCCTAAAATGACACATCCCGCGGCCGCTAAATATATTAAAAAGTCGGGGTCGTTTGTGAAAAAGTGGCTAAATCATTTTTGCGAGATGAAAAATGTCGACAACTTGCCAAAACGTGGCTCGGTAGGCAAAGTCACTCAGTTGTCTCGCGAGATTCGAAAAATTTACAGAGTATGCAAAAAATCTGGTCGACGGCATGCCTCGAAGATGCCAGGCGATTATGGATGCAGGAGGTGATTGGACAACTTACTATGGTAATTGCACCATTGTTAGCACACCAAAGAATACACTGATCGCAAAAAAAATATTCTCGAAACACATTTTTTAAAGTATGTAGAATTTAAAAATACTATTTAGGCTTCAAAAATTATAAATTCCCTTTAATTTTTTTTTTTCAGAATGGTGTAAGAAAAAAGTTGAAGTTTTTTTAAACGGGATCTTATTTTAGGTAAGATACTTAATTTCATATATTCTGTTTTTAATTAGTGACTTCGCGACGTAATCGTTTCAGTTATGGTAAAAAAATCACACACTTAAAAAAGCTTTGTAAAAATATGTAAAAACCACGTTGAGGTGAGAAATCTAAAAAAATTATAAGAAAACAGTAATATTAGTCAATTATTCGATACAACATTTATCACTACTACACCAAAGACTTTATTTTTGTACTCGACACGCACATCGCTAACCATGTTAACAACATCTAGAACGATGATGACCAGTTCTAACACCAATCACGGGCGAATGTTTAGTTCTGATTGAGTAACCAGCACAGAGAGCTGTAAGTAATACACTAGACTGAACAGATTATTTTTACATTGTATAATTTCAATACTCTCGTATATTTCTAATATATATATATATATATATATATATATATATATATATATATATATATATATATATATATAAATGATGCTATATGACTATATTATATATGTTATGTAATGATTGATTTTTCTGCTCTACATTACCTTAAATGAGCTATATGTTCTTTAAATCTTGTAGAATCGACCTTTTTACTTGCTCAACATGACCCATTTCTTTCACGTTTGTCGATTTTATCCTTCTTTAGATATTTTTTAAGACTAACGTTAGGTCTATACTATTTAGTACCTTATTAAGTCTTCTAACATATTTTGGATTATGGTATTTCGTCTTATTTTATTCACGAATGAAATTCTATTTTAATTCTAGGCCTCACGTTAATTTATAAGTCATCAGACAACTTAAAAAATATCTTAGGAAGACCGAAAAGTCAAATCTACGAACTGAAAGAAGTGGACACTACGAGATAAGCTGTAATGATGGTTACAATGAATATATACTGCAAACAAGAAGATTTAGTTAATTTAAGGCACGTTAGATCGGAGAATTCAGTATTACCGAATGTAGCCTTGAATATACTAGAACTAAACCTCAGACTGCGATTGGTCCGTTCCACTCGAGTAAATCAAAATTTTAGTATAAACAGTCTAGCTTCTAATCTTAGATCTAGTGAACCAGCGTTCCTGATGATGCTAACATAATTAGCGAAACGCACGTCGAGTGCGAAATTAAAGTGTTATCTAATATAATTGTGCAAAAGATTCTAAATTCACAATGTAGTAATAAATTATTATTTAAAAGAAAATACATATTTTCAGTAGAAGACCGAAAAAATCAAACTCAATTTAAAAATATTAGGGACAGAATTTAATTTAGTATGTTAATGTTAATAAAACTAATTAGACTGACTACTGATATTTATTGACACTTTTTTTTAATACTTTGTAATTACGCTATATAATTATCACTTCAGTGATGTTGACGTGTGATCTGGTTTTAAAAAATATTATTTTTCAATTATTAAAAATAGAATAAAACTTAAAATTTAAAAATAAAGATTTGTTTTTATTATTATCACAATTCATTAGTGTACTATTGATTAAATTAACGAAGTTTTTTGAAAATAGGAAAAAAATTACTTTAATGACTAAAAGATTTTTTTTAAGCTGTGCAAATTGTCCATCATAGCACGTTGTGTTTAACGTTCTCATAAAATTTTTCTTATCCTCGTTAGGAAAAAAACCTATTAATCCAAAAACCCGCACCTTACAAAAAAACATCTTTATTTCCTATCAGAGTCAGCCGTTAAGTCGAATTTATACGTGTTTTCAGCCACTACACATTAAGTACTATATTGAACCAAGGTAACCAATCAGACAGATTTATTTTCACGTTTTCAGGATTCCTCCAGCTCTCACTGCAATTTTATCGACCTAAAAAACCCTATTTTTTATTTTTTACATGTTTTATATTTATATTATGAAAAATTTTTTAAATTTGTCCTAGTAAAAAAACAAAATAATAAATGCAAAAAATCTTATCTGTATGTCAAAATAAAATTCTTAAAAAAGTATTTTTTAAAGCAAAAGAGACATTTAATGGGAATCGTTGCGTTCCTGACACTCTTCTGCGCGAGCAAGGGAATTATTTATCACTGTCGTCACCCAAAATTTTAGTTTCAAGGTATACAACAAGAAAAAATCCATGGACGTGAAATCAGGGCTACGTGGAAGCCATTTCGTTTGAAATCGGTTATTTCGAATTTTTTGAATGACTCACAAATATATGTATGACGAGTGTATTGTCGCTCCATCCTGCTGTAAAAATTGAAAAATGGCTCTAGTCACCTTTGTTTTCGATTTTAATAAAGGAAGTTTCCTTTATTAACTTGGCTGGTAAGCTAATAACATAAACGATTTTCATAACCTTTGTGGAATTTAGAACTATTCGCGGAATCTTTACCTAGTGTATACCTTGAATTTTTACGATAGTTTAAAAAATTTCACCACTAAAAGAAATTCGGCGACGAAATTTCTTCCCTTGGAGGCAAACAATCAAGGTACTAAATTTTAGTTTTATTTTTCTTTAAATTTTATGTTCCGGATCTGTTAAACTCGAAGGAAAACCTTAAATGAAAGTTTTAAGGAAAGTTTGCAACATTTTTGGGAGTTGAAAGACGCAGAGGAGACATCATAAACTGTGTAAAATATCGCGCACTGGGAATTAAACGAACTGGGGTAGTTTAAAAATTTTATAAGGATCGGGTTTCGTGTCAGGATTTATGAGATTTTTAGTATTTTTGCTGCAACGTATGTACAAGCACTGGGTAACGTAAAATAATGTTTGGTTTAGTACTTATACTATATTGAGTGTCTTAGAATAAATAATACCACTTTGGCTATTGCAGTAGATACAAAATTATAAAAATATTCAAAAAGATAGCAAAGTATCAAGTGTTCAAATATTTATAGTAAAAAAGAAAATTTAGCTTTTTTTTAATTTGGGAGTTATCTCACAGGTTACCGATTTTTATTGTAGGAATCGCCCTTTGTTTGTAGGTTTTGTTCCAATGGATGTAGACAAAGCCTATGTATATGTGTATATATATATATATATATATATATATATATATATATATATATATAAGATGTCCCAGAAACTAAGGTTTTCCCTTCGGGAGCTGATAAGTCGGCTCATAGAATACGTAAATATGACAGTGTATACAGTATGTAGTGAAAAATCGTTAAATTTCGAGATATTGACACTTTTATGAATTTCATAACAATCTGTACCTTAGATCAAGTGCCACGACTACAATTTCTGTATTTTAAGATTCTAATTATCGTTATGTAATCATGAAATACTATTTTGTTGATTACAGTTCAAAATAAAATTAATTGTGCTAAGCCTGTGGAAAAAAAAACATTTTTACAAGTATCATGAGTAAAAACATTTTAAATAAATATATATATATATATATATATATATATATATATATATATATATATATATATATATATTATGTATATATGTAGCCTGGTATGAATAGAGAGATCAACTCTGTTTACCTTATGTTTGTTATTCAGTATAATTCTTACCACCGATTTTATGTATAATTGCTTCAGCGACAAAACCCTAGCCAAATCGTATAGTTGGTCCGTAGGAAATCTTCGCGGTTTAAACAGTATTATTTTTAGAACTCTTTTCTGGGCTATTACTAAAGACGAAGATACCGAGTCACGCACGGACCCCCAAACTACCAAGCCATAGCCTATCACTGACTCCATAAGTGCCTTATATACATATAACAAATATTTCTTGAGTAACCACTGCCTAATCTGATAAAACCTAAAATACATTTTTCGAATTTTACTTGTTATATAATCTATGTGAGAATCCCATCTTAAATACGAATCTAGATATACACCCAAATATTTAATGTTATCGGTGGAGCAGATCTTCAGATTGCAATCACAAGCAGCAGGTTCATGAATTTTGTAAAAGTGATTTATTGCCATTGTCGAGGTTCTCAGAAATATGGTTTACTACCCTTATAAGAGCATCTTCAGTGCTCAACTTCTGTCTAAAACCATACTGCGCATCGGATATTAATTTATTTTTATTTAAGTAATCGTCCAGGAGCAACTTGATACATTTCTCAATAATTTTACTCAGGTTGCTGATAATTGCAATGGGACGATAATTCGTAATTTCGTTACGCGAACCACCCTTATGTATAGGCGTTATGGTACATTTCTTTAAACTATCAGGAAATAATCCAGCTCGAAAAATTAAATTTACTATATGGGATATGGGTTCGAGAATAAATCTGTGGTATCGTTTTAAAAAATCTACTTTACGGTTGTCGTCGCCAGCACTTGAAGAGTTTTTAAGTGAGTTTATAATTTGAATTATTTCAAAATCAGAATCAGAAAAAGTGATCCAGGTACTTTAGGGACACTATCAGGAATAGCATCTGTATTAGGAACAGTTATACTATTGGCTAATTTCTTTCCTATCCCAGAAAAAAAATTATTAAATTCATCTGCTCTGAGTTTTTCGTCTAGAATTTCAATTTCTTTATCATTGGAAATTACTCCTATTTTCTGATTATTTTTTTGACTATTGCTAGCCGATTTTATTAAATTCCAAGTTCTTTTGGAGTCACCTAAGTTTAGCTGAAATAAATTAGTGTAATAATCAACTTTGGTTTTATTTATTAGCTTAGTCAACATCTTACGGTGATTTTTATACATATTAAGAGCTACAAAATTCTCAGGGTCTGGTCTCTAGAAGATATTCTTTTTAATATATATAATTATTAATTAATAATTTATATATATATATATATATATATATATATATATATATATATATATATATATATAGAAGTCTAATTAAAATAAATAAATTAGACTTCTAATAATCAATGTCTAAAGATTCTCATCGAAGAAACAATAGTGTACAGGGTGATCATTTTTAGACGCCCGGCCTCGATTTATGGAAAATTGTTGGATATTTATTGGACAGTACAAGTCAAGAAGTATACTGACGTATTTGATATTTGGTAGTGAAACCGACGCTGGGCTCCGCGACGCCAAACATCTCCTTTTTTCTATCGACATACCTTTTGTAAAACGGCGTTGGTAGCCCTAATTTGTTTCGTCATACTATTTTTCTCTAGTTTGTTTTGCAAAAAAGTTATGCAGCAAGAACCCTCTAAAATATTATTTTTTGGTCATTGCAGTTGCCATGAATTTTATGCCACGTTCGGCGGTTTTCAAATAATTTATCTAGCAGGCGACTGTCATACATTAATCTGACAAGTCTTATTTGCACACCTATTCAATTCAATAGAGTTAAAACTAAGTAAACAGTGTGCTAATAGCTTCTGGTTGAAGTGGTTTGCCACGCTGAAAAAGTAGATATGATTCTTATTTATGGAGAAGCAAGAAGAAATTCTCGGGAAGCTGCTAGACTGTATCTAGAACGTTACCCCGACAGGTATATCCCAGATCACACTATTTTTTGTCGATTAGAGTAAAATTTGAGGAGCAATATGGATGTACCTTCTGGGTAGAAAGGTATTTCTAAACAAAAACTGTTTTACAAGTGCAAAAGTAGCCAAAATTATGCGATATTTTCAGAACCATCCACATAATTTAACCAGACAAGCAAGCAGGCAATTGAATGTATCTTATGGGGCTCTTCAGAAATATCTTAAAGCTAACAAATATCATGACTATAAAATGCATAATCTTCAGTTATTAACACAATTTCATGCGTATCTACAACTGAGTTTTGTAGCACAAATGATGATTAAATATCATGAAGAACGTTATTTTCTGAAACATATATTATGGATAGATGAAAGTCATTTTGTCAACAACTGCAAACCTAACATAAAAAATTGCCATTACTGGGATGACGAGAATCCATACAATGTTAATGAAACTCAGAATCAAGCTATGTTGGCGTTAATATATGATGTGGGATAATTGGGAGACATTTAGATGGACTATACTTTTTTGAAGGAACACTAACGGGAAATAGATTCCCTTATTTCTTGGTTAATACTCTATCAGTTTTATTAGAAAATATTCCCCTTATTTCAAGAAAGCATATGTTTCTTTGAAGTTTTATTAAAAATAATGTATCCTTCTTTTTTATTGTACAAAGATATTTTATTAAATGAAAAACCTCAACAGCATAGTAATTAATATTATTATAATTACTGTCAGATTAAAGTATGGCAGCCGCCTTCTAGATAAATTGTTTGAAAACCGCCAAACGTGACATACGATCCATGGCAACGGCGATGACCAAAAAATAATATTTTAACTGCATGACTTTTGTGCAAAACAAACCAGAAAGAAACAGTTTAAGTAAAAAATGTTCAAAACCATTACGGCTTTTCAATGCCGTTTTACCAAAGGTGTGTTGATGGAAAATAAAATTTGTTTGGCGTCTTGGGGCCCAGTGTCGTTTTCACTACCAAATGTCAAATACGTCAGTTTACTCTTCGACATGCACTATACAATTCTACGTTAAAAAAAAGAATATCTAAAAAATCTCCAATCAGGGCGGGGCGTCGAAAAATGATCACCCTATACTTACAGGATAAAGAAAACTGACTGAAAACAAATTATTCCTTTTCAAGTTATACATAACAGCTACACATATATATATATATATATATATATATATATATATATATATATATATATATATAATATATATATATATATATATATATATATATATATATATATATATATATATATATATACAGTCCCTGGCCAAATTATTAGACGCGCTGCAAGATTTCATGTAAAATATTAATTACCGAGTGATATTGTACCGTTTTATTATTTTAAATTGATTTGTTTTTTATTTTTATATTATCCAATCAATTACCTATTTATTTGACATAAATAAAACAGCATTAATTTAGAAAAGCATAAGTTTATTAAGTTTTAAAGAAAAGTGAAATTAATGTTAGTAAAAGTCAATATTTAGTTGAGCCACCTTTAGCCGCTATCAAAGCTTTAATTCTGCGCGGCATGCTATCAATGCAAGATTATACTGTCTCCTGCATTTGAGGATGATGATTCCACACATGAATAATCTTTTCTAGGAGCTGGGTTTTGTTGGTAATCACATCTTTAGCCACTTCTCTTTTCATCAGCTCCCACACATTTTCAATGGGGTTCATATCAGGGCCAATCCAACAGAGGGATATTTTTTTCTGCCAAAAAAGCTTTAACAGACCGAGCAGTGTGGCAGGGAGCTCCATTTTGCATGAAAGTGAATGGGTCCCCATTTGGAAACCATTCTCTGAGCTGCGGAATCAACCGATTTTGTAATACTTCTTTGTACTGATCTTGCCTCATTATTCCTTTGACGACGTACAGACGTCCAGTGCCCTTGCCGCTGATGACTGACCAAATCATCACTTTGGTGGGATGTTTAACCGTCGGGACGACACAATCAGGATGAAACTTTTCTCCATGACGACGACGCACATACTGAGCTTTATTCTGCAAAATTTCGAATGTTCTTTCGTCACTGAAGCAGACCTGTCAAAAATAGGAAAAATATATAAACTTCCATGTTTATTTGCTTTATTTAACTGAAAATGATAATAATGTATCAATTATTGATTAAATTGCTGTATCTTACCGATCTCCAGAAGTCCACATCTTTGTCTTGCCATTGTTTGGCTCACTTCAGGCGCTTTGCTTTCATTGCAGCTGTTAACTTGGGCTTCCTGGCGGGGCGACAGGCCTTAAAATCTAATTCTTTCAATTTTCTTCGAACAGTGCGCTCAGAAGCATTTACGCTAGCATCCTGGAGTTGTGATTTTATTACCTTTGTGGTAGCAAATCTGTTTTCTACACAAATTTTCTTCAAACATCTCTCTGACCGTGGAGTGAAAATTGGTTTTCTACCGCATCTTTTCTTTCTTTCCGGGCTTAATTCCTTCCCTGACTCAATTTTCTTTTTTATGCGTCGTACACTAGCTTCAGAAACCTCCAATCTTCGTGATATTTCTCGGTTTGTAAATGTTTTCGCAATCACAAGGGCCTTCACTTCAGCTTTTTTACGTGGTGAAAGATCGCCTTTTCTACCCATAATGAAAATAGTCCAATTACTTTTTTAAAACACTGCATACAAAATAAACTAATAACTGAGTACTAAGTTGGGAATGTGGAATCTTTGGCACAATGATACTACTCAGTATATATCACCACTACACCAAACACTTTATTTTTGCACTCGACGCGCGTTTCGCTAACCATGTTAGCTTTATCAGGAGCGTCAATCATCGCTCCTGATGAAGCTAACATGGTTAGCGAAACGCGCGTCGAGTGCAAAAATAAAGTGTTTGGTGTAGTGGTGATATATACTGAGTAGTAATAACTGAGTATTATAAAACTGTTAAACAAACAATCACAGTCCATAAAGCCACAGAAACACGTCCGTACCTGACTCGATTCCGATCGCGACTGATACAGGTTTCTACTTATTTACGTTCATGTATCACTTTGTCAACACAGTGTTACCATATGGTAAAAATAAATAGAAATATGTAGTCTACAACAATTCTTTTAATAAAAATCAATAATATTGTAGTTTAAATATACCATTATTGCAAAAAACTCTTAAGAAACATAAAATTACTAAAAAAAATACAGTGCGTCTAATAATTTGGCCAGGGACTGTATATATATATATATATATATATATATATATATATATATATATATATATATATATATATGTAAATATATTATAATAATAAAAGGTCTTTATTTTTAAATCGCCGAAGTCCAGTTAAGAACTGCTCATCTCAACTGAGACAGTAACTAAGCATACAAGATACAAAAAAATAAAAAAACAAATATAAAAATACAAATTCAATAATACAACATTCAAGTAATGCCTAAATACTAAATAAAAATACTTACAATAACATTACATCATTATAGAGAAAAAAAAAAATAATAATAACAATAATATAAAATAAAAATACAAGATAACATAGTACTGGAAGAAAAAAGATACAACATACAATAATCAATCAGCAAAACAGCAAACATAATGTAATGTACAGAAGTGAAGGAGAAGACAACGGCAATCCATCGCCAAAAGTTAGGACTAATAGAAATAAGAATAAAAATAAAAGTTAAGCTGCATCCCCGAGGAGAAATTTCTTATAACTTAGTTTGAAATCATTAATTGACCTGCTTTGAATAGCGTGCGGTACCGAATTGTGAACACTCACTGCAGCACAGCTGAAACATCTTTCAAAGATCGCCTTTCTGTGCTTTGGTATTTCTAAAAGGTGAATGTTTCTAGTATTTAAACCGTGCACATCTACCCGATGCCTCAATTTCTGTCTAAGATAGAGAGGACAACCCGTTGCCAAAACTCTATGAACAAACACCGCCATGTGCAATTTTCGCCTGCTAAACATATTGAGCCAGCCCAGCCCCACCAATTGGGGAGAAACATGATCTCTCTTCCGCAATCCACAAATAAACCTAACACAAGAGTTCTGACTCTTTTGTATTCTGGAACTGGAACGCACATCGAGACATGGCCCAAAAACCACATCCGCATAATTAACATGACTTAAGACTAATGCTTCGCAGAGCCTCTTCCTTACGTCTCTGGTCAAAATGGTTCTATTCCTATATAAGCTCCTTAATGCTGATTTAGATGGATTCAACTTAAGACTCTGCCTCTCCGAATATGACTGAATATTCTTGAGTGTGGCATTCAAGCGATGGAAAACTTGCTCAGCATTATCCCTATTGTAACTAGCATACACCTGTCTATCATCAGCAAACTGATGGATTAAGCAATTGCCATTAACTGATTCAACCATATCCATGGTATATATCATAAAAAGTAATCGTCCCAGAATAGAGCCCTGTGGTACGCCACTGTTTCTGACCCCAGGCTGCGAAGTCTTGTCATCTATCTTAATAACTTGTCTCCTATTCATCAAATAGCTCCGGAGGAGCTCTACTACCTCGTCAGAGAAGCAGTAATAATGAAGCTTTGTACAGAGGAGACTATAATCTACAGTATCAAATGCTTTACTGTAATCCAAAAGGAGTAAAGTTGACGATTCACCACGATCAGCAGCCCGAAGTATATCATCCATTATGGCTATATATATATATATATATATATATATATATATATATATATATATATATATATATACATATATTTATTTATGTTGGGATTTGGTCCAACTAAAACTATGGTGATTATTATTTAATATTCTTTTTTTTTTTAAATTTTATTAGTCACCTAACCCTCTTTCGAATAGAATTTGCTGAATTACATTTTAAAAATTAGGTTTTACCTTAAACAAGTATCCCGGTAGGTCCCATTTTTGTCGGATGATTAAAATAAATATGGACATAACATTCTTGGGGTACATAAATTACACATATTTTAAACAGTTTTACACATAACAGATAGAGGATAATGACTGAAGCAAAGTTCGAAATTTTGCTTACCACAATTGGGTTTTTGCTTTGTGTTAACTTTTATGGTATATACTTGGTGGTTCTGTAATATTTTATTGTTCAAATAAGTTGTAATAAATTTTACTTAAATGCTTTGTGTGGCGTTTTGATTTTTTTGTATTTCAATCATTTCATAAAATTAGCGTTTTTTTTTGCCTGGCTTTCATTTCTTAAAAATCTTCGTGTTTTCGAAATCAATTCTATGTTTTGTTCTATTGTATGACTCGGTAAGTGCGGTTTTATTTCTTTTATTATGTTTTGGCCACTGATTCTAGATTGACTAGTTTGACCTACTTAGACACCTTTACAGTCTGCAGGGAATTTCATATACTATCTGATTAATTTACTAAAATCATTTTAAGTAATATATATATATATATATATATATATATATATATATATATATATATATATATATATGTATATACATATATATAACAGACGAAAGTCCATATTTCAGCGTCTATCCACTATTCTCTTATTTGTCAAAACCAACCCGAGACTAGTTTTGCCGTATCACGGCTCATCAGTTGGGCTAGGATCGACAAACACGAGAACAGAAGTAGTACTTTAGCCAGCACGGGATGTATTTGACGAATAAGAGAAGAGTGTGTAGACTACTGAAATATTTCAGCTGTTTTACATTGAACTACATATGCCTGAGGGGATCCCTAGAAAAATAACGCTACCTGCGATAAAGTGTTGGCAGTTTGCTAACCACTCTGTCGACAGGTATGGCTGCAGCGAGTCAGCCTTCGATAGACTACCAAGTACGACTACTCAGTATATATCACCACTACACCAAACACTATTTTTGCACTCGACTCGCGTTTCGCTAACCATGTTAGCTTCATCAGGAGCGAGGATTTACTATGACTTATGAAGTTAACATGTTTAGCGAAACGCGCATCGAGTGCAAAAATAGAGTGTTTGGTATAGTGGTGATATATACTGAATAGTATCATTATGCCAAAGATTCCATATTCCTAACATACCAAGTACGAATCGTTATATCTTATCATATATATACAGGGTGACCCAAAAGGTATGGTCCAAATTGAAGGATTGAACCAAAATAAGAACAGAAGTTCCTATAAAAATGTCTCCTATCTTCCCTCGTTAGGAAGCTACAGCCACCCAAATGGGAGCCTGAAGATAAGTTTTCAATGAATATTTCAGAAACCGTTAAAGATAAAAGTTCTAAAGTAAAGTTTATGTGCTGAATTGGAATTTTACCGTATAATCGTCGATAATTCAACTGGTGCGTCAAAAGTAGGAGAGGGCTTGGTAAAAATGGACTTAACTTTTTTACAATAATTTTTATTGCATTTTCGTTTCGGATTAGGAAAGCTTGAGATATTTGGCGAAAAAAAGGTACTCTTAGTTTAACACGATTAGACACACCAATTCCGAGTTAAAATCGATAAAAAATTTCGATGTCAGAAAAAGAGCCTATTACCTGGCTTCTGCCAGGTGCAATGATAATTAATCAAATGTCAACACACAAGTCAAATCTGAAAGCTCAAAAAATTGCGGTCGATTTCATTTTGCCAAACTTTACTTTTGTCGAGTATGTGGATATGCATTTAATGTATGGCTTAGCTTCTGGTAACGTTAGTGAAGCCGTTCACCTTTACGCAGAACGATTTCCTGATCGATACTTGCCTGATCGCAGAACTATTGAACGAGTTGATCGCAATCTGCGGGAATCAGGTTTATTGTGTCTTGCTTTTTCAAATTGTGTGCTTATTATTGGATATCTTTTAGGTAATCTTATACCAAAACCGGAAGGAGTAGGTCGTCCAAGAACTGCTCATACCATTGAAACGGAAGAGAATATTTTGGACCTAATAACAAACGATCCAATTAATAGTGTAAGGAAATTGGCAGCACCACTTCATACTTACAAATTGTTGGTGTATAGGGTACTTCAAGAGCAATTACTCCATCCCTACCATTTCTAAAAAATTCATTCTATGTCACCCGATGATTATCCTGCACGAGTAGAATTCGCTAATTGGTTTCTACAAAAGCAACGAGAAGATAATACATTTGTAAGCAAAGTAATTTTTACAGGTGAATCGGGATTTTCTAGGGATGGTGTAATAAACTCCCATAATATTTACTTATGGGATGAGGATAACCCACATGCGATAATTCAGACTAAAAACCAACATAAATTTTTGATAAATGTCTGGATGGGAATTATCAGGAAATATTTGATTGGACCATGTGTCATTGACGGGCGGCTAAATGGTGAGAAATATTTGCAATTTCTTCGAGATGATTTAAATAATTCACTGTGTGTAATTTTTTAAGTTATGGAAAAATAACCATATACGGACCCCACTACGTGATAGTAGACCAAAAAAAAAAAAGACCCGTGTCTCCCAGTTTTTCCGAAAGTCATGCACTTTTTTTTTATGGGCCCCCAAAGATTTGAGGCCTGGGTGTAATTTTTGCAAAAAACTCATCATATTCTGAGGCTCATATCTTGCAAACCGTTCGGAATTTTAATTTACTTTCTGTGGCAAAGTTGTAGCCCTTGTCATAAGGAACAAAAATTGTGAACATTTAAAGTAAAAAAAACTTCATCTTCAAGATCAAAATAGCTAAAAACTGTAAAAAATTCGATTTTTTTTACCTTTTTTTCCCTGTTTAGGCCCATAGATAGCAAACCGTTCAAAATTCAAGGAAACAATTAACTACGAAAATGTAGCTAAGATCTTACTAAACAACTTTCTAGAATATATGAACTTCCTAGGAATGATTCTTAACACTGTTTAGGTAGCCGCAAAAGTTAAAATTTTCCCGAAAAATCTACTTTTTTAAAGTTTTTTGGATTTTATATGTTCACAATTTTTGTTCTTTATGATAAGAGCTACAACTTTGCTTCAGAAAGTAAATCAAAATTCCGAACGGTTTGCAAGATATGAGCCTGAGAATATGATCAGTTTTTTTTTGCAAAAATGACACCTGGGAGCTTCGGGTAAAAAAAGACCCGTGTCTCCCAGTTTTGCCCCAAGTAATGCATTTTTTTTTTATGAGGCCCCAAAGATTTGGGGCCTCGGTGTCATTTTTGCAAAAAACTGATCATATTCTCAGGCTCATATCTTGCAAACCGTTCGGAATTTTGATTTACTTTCTGAAGCAAAGTTGTAGCTCTTGTCATAAAGAACAAAAATTGTGAACATATAAAATCCAAAAAATCTTCCAGATCAAAATCGCAAAAAACTTTAAAAAAGTAGATTTTTCGGGAAAATTTTCACTTTTGCGGCTACCTAAACAGTGTTAAGAATCATTCCTAGGAAGTTCATATATTCTAGAAAGTTGTTTACTAAGATCTTAGCTACATTTTTGTAGTTGATTGTTTCCTTGAATTTTGAACGGTTTGCTAGCTATGGGCCTAAACAGGGAAAAAAAGGTAAAAAAAAATCGAATTTTTTTACAGTTTTTTGCTATTTTGATCTTGAAGATGAAGTTTTTTTTACTTTAAATGTTCACAATTTTTGTTCCTTATGACAAGCGCTACAACTTTGCCACAGAAAGTAAATTAAAATTCCGAACGGTTTGCAAGATATGAGCCTCAGAATATGATGAGTTTGTTGCAAAAATTACACCCAGGCCTCAAATCTTTGAGGGTCCATAAAAAAAAAGTACATGACTTTCGGAAAAACTGGGAGACACGGGTCTTTTTTTTTTGGTCTATTATCACGTGGTGGTGTCCGTATATGGTTATTTTTTTTCGTGTTGCACTGTGTAATTTATTAGAAGAAGTTCCGTTACATATTCGCAACAATATATGGTTAATGCACGACGGTGCACCACCACATTTCAGCAACATTGCTAGGGGATATTTAGATAACCAGTTTCTTAATCCTTGCTTAGTTCGGGGTGGGCCATTCCCGTGGCCACCTCGATAACCAGATCTAAATCCCGTAGACTATGGGGCCACTTTAAATATCTTGTTTATTCGACTCCTGTACAAACTAGAGAAGAGCTATTAGAAAGAATTTTCTTTCACTGCGCTGAAATAAGGAATAATCCCGGCATGTTATTTAGAGTTCAAAGGGCTTTCTTCATTAACTTAGGGAAATGCATACAAGGTGCCCACGTCGAACATATTCCCTAGTTAAAATTACGCATGGATTTTATCTTTCCTTTAAATTAATATTTCCGTTTTTTTAGCGGTGTTTGGGATTGTTTTCTTGATTTTTTTGCTTCATTTAATGATTATGTTTTCTTCAATTATTGTTTAGTTGTATGGTCATAATCTAGATATTTTGAAGTATTGCTAATAACCGTAATAATACTAGGTAATAGGCTCTTTTTCTGACATGGAAATTCTACTAAACTACGTAACTTAGAATGCTTAAATGAGACAGAGAGGGAGTTTTAAAAGAAAGTTAAATGTCGAAGTCAATACCATTTCTTTACGTATTAAAACCTACTGCAAAAATAATGTTTCTTTTTTTTGTGAAAATTATTTCATTAATCCTGCCGAAAATTAGTGACAATTAGTTTTTGTTACAGTTTGCTCAATTAAACAGAAACAGTGTTATTTTTATGCGTGTTTTTCGCATCTAATTTCTGACCTATATGTAATGCGTTGCATTTTGACTATAAAATTTTTAATTGTTAAGAAGAAACAAGTTCTTTGTTAGTTATTGTGAAGCATGCAAATATAGAAATAGTCAACTAATTGCAGTAGTAAAATAGGGATCGGTAAGTAGAATTTATGTATTTAAAATATGCTTTTATTTTTCCCCTGTAAACTTAAGAACTCTTCCATCAATTATAACAAATGATAGTCCAGGAGTATCTAAATACATTTTAGGGCCTAAACCATTCTAAAGATTTGCACTAGGCGTAGAGTATTTCATTCAAATTAATATGTGAGGTGCATAAACAAGCAAAATTGAAAAGAAAATATACAAAATAGCAAAAATTTTATTAAGTAGTAAGGAAACAAAAATAGTGGATTAAGAGGGAGGTAAAAAAAATGGATAAAGAAATAGGAGGAAAATCAGCTCTTAAAACTTCGAAATTTTGAAGCAAAAGTAATACACATGCACTTAATTTAATAAGAAGCGGAACAATATTTTTTTTTTCTTCTAATACCTTAAATTAATCGTAGACATTATTTTTTGAAGCACTATTGATGAAACATCAAAACCAGCGAAATACACAGCGACACAATAATTAAATTGAGGCATGGCAAAGCATTTTCTGGTATCTACCGACAGATAAAAATTAGAATTTTAAAAGCAGTTCAAAGCATATTTTTAAAAATAACTTGTTATATAAAAGCTCTGAGAAAGAGATCAAGAAAATTGAAAAATTATAAATCAAGTTTATGAATATGCTAAATCAGTATAAAAAAAAAACAAAATATACTGAATAGTTATAGTATTTTTTTATTGTAAATGTATATAGGGTTATGTAAAAATAACCCGCCAAGTGCAAATCGGACTTGCGCAATTAGGGTTCCATACGTTTTTAAGATAAAAATTTTTGTTACAGAGTACAAAGTAATCAATGACTTCACAAAACATACCCCAAATGAGTTTTCAACAAAGTTTTTTTCCGGTCTTGACTAAAAACTGATGACTTTCTTATTTTTAACTTTTTTGTATACCAAGGTGTACAAGTATGAAATGCGGACTTTTTTTCTAAAAAAACATGTTAAATTCGGAAGAATGATAAAAAGTGCTTTATTCAAAGTATGCTCCATTGCTTGTTATACATTTTTCCCATCTTTGAGGCAATTTGTGAATACCACGCCAGTAAAAATCTTCCCTTTTGCTGCGAGCCTTTCATCGAGCCATTTTTTCACATCGTCGTATGAACCAAAGCGCTGCTCAGCAAGTGCGTGACCCATCGATGCAAACAAGTGATAATCGGAAGGAGCCAAGTCTGGTGAGTAAGCCGCATGGGATAGAACTTCCCAGCTGAGTGCTTTCAACGTGTCGCGAACTGGTTTTGCCGTATGCGATGGACCATTATCATGAAGAAAAAGACTTTGTGTTGCCTCTTTCGGTATTCTGGCCTTTTTTTCACGCAGCGAACAGTTCAAATCGGTCAATTGTTGTTGGTAACGTTTAGTATTAACCGTTTCCCCTGATTTTAACTTCTCATAATAGACCACGCCCCTCTAGTCCCACCAAACATAGAGCATCATCTTTCTGCCAAAGCGATTCGGTCTTGCGGTCGATATGGATGGTGCGCCTGGGTCTACCCATGATTTTTTGAGCTCGGGATTCTCAAAATAAATCCACTTTTCATTCCCTGTAACTATACGATGCAAAAACGACTTCCTTTTGTACCGAGCGAGCAAAATTTGCCTGTCGTTCAACTCATGTGGTACCCATCTACCGTTCTTCTGAATCTTTCCCATCTCTCGTAGCCGATTGGAAACAGCTTGTTGACTAACGCCCAATTGCTCGGCGAGTTGTTTTTGTGTTTGCGAATCATCTTCGTCCAACAAAGCTTGCAATTCCACATCTTCGTATTTTTTTGGCGGTTTTCCACGTTCCCTGTCTGCAACATCGGAGTCACCACTTTTGAAACGCCAAAACCATCGTTCACACGTATCTTGCGATGGATCATGTACACCATAAGCTTCTCGAAGTAATCGGTATGATTCAACAGCAGTTTTCTTCAAATATAAAATAAAAAAATTAATGCTGTCCGCGAATGCTCTTTGTTCGGTATAAATTTCGACATATTGAACACAACAACACAACAATATGCACACACTTTTCCAATTTATCACTCGTGCGCGTCTAACACTTGTTGATGACACAACAAAATGGCGCAGTGTCAAATCTTTATAGCACAAACTGCATTAGTGCACCATCTGTTGTCTGAAATCCGCATTTCATACTTGTACACCTGATACGTGTACTTGATAAATTATTGAAGGTAATGCACTCATAATAATTTCCATTCGATCTACACCCTGTTCCAGAATTTTTTCAAAATTTTCTGATCCGTACTTTTCGAGATAAGGGGAACAATGATTTTTCACAATTTTAAAAAAATAATTCAAAGAAAAGTGTGCGCATGTATCGCATTATATATATTTTTGAACTCGCGTTTTTACAATCTTTCATTTGACACCCCACTCGATGACCTGTTAAAAAAATTTTGTCTTCACTTCAAATTTCACCCCCTAAAACTAACCTCTTAACTCAAAATGTAATTTTTAAAACTACACGGCTCTGATGAGGCCATCAATTCCGATATTAATCCGAAATCTCAACATTCTGTGTCAGATAGTTTCGCAGAAAATCGGTTGTGACAGACGGACAGACAAACGGACTGACTGTCACTGCACTGATCTTACAAGTATTCCGTACGGAACACTAACAGTATTAAATATTTACATGTCGTGTGGTTTCACTCTTGGTATTTCTCGTTTTTATTTCCTAAGGTTAGAAGAGCAGTCATTTTCTCTATTTTTGTTACATTGTTAGTGTTATGTTTCTTTCTTCTTTCTGCTTTATTTTACTAAAGCTAGCACAAAAGGTAATATTTAAAGTAAGCAGCAATTATACGTAAAAGCCGAGTTTCATTTTAAGAAGGCTAATTTGTCATAATTTACATTTGAGTGGAGCTTAATTAAAAGCTGCTTAATATAGGAGGTAGGAGCTTTTATAAAAATTGATGATTTTTAATTAAAATGCGTTTATTTACAGTTTCCATAGATGTGTTCGTTTTTCTGAAAAAACTGGTTTTTAATTAAATTATGAAGATAAATTTGGGGTCACTTTGTCTGAGGTGAGAATATAATTTAATCTTTGAATCACTGTAAATTGTAGTTGTAATTGTAAAATGTTACTAAATTGTTTTACTATATAATTCGTTTTACATTATTGTTCACAAGTTAAAATCTTCCCAACGATATTTAAGGTATCCCACAAAAATATTCTAATAATTTTCACTGCTCGACACGTTGGTTCCGTGAGTGCTGCCATTTCGAGCCAGATTTTTTTTAATCGTTCTATGGAGCAAGTATTGTTACTGTAAACTTAAGGTTGAGATATCTCTACAAGTTTCAAGTTATATCGGGACTTTTGGAAATGAATTTCTAAGGAAATTATTTCAAATGATGTTGCTAAACCAACTTTTCTGGTTATTAACAAAGTAAATATTTGGCATCTGTATGTAAAAATGTAAGTCCGACTTGCGCAATTAGTATTCCTTACGTTGATTGCTATTAGAATAAAAATTTTTGTTATTTTTTCAAATTTTTTTATCACTACTTTTCTAGATAAGGGGGGACAGTGATTTTTCTCAATTTTTTAAAAATAATACAAAGAAACGTGTGCGTAAGTATTACATTATATATATTTCTGAACTCGTGTTTTTACAAGTTTTCATTTGGCATCCCACTCGATGACTTGGTAAAAAAAAAATTCACTTCCGATTTTACCCTCCAAAACTAATCCCTTATGTCAAAATTTAACTTTCAAAACCTATAGTAGTGCCAAATTTCAACTTTCTTTCTCAAGTAGTTTCGGAGAAAATCGTACGTGACTGATGGACGGACAGACACCAAAGTAAATCTTGTAAGTGTTCCGTACGGAACGGAATAATGGCTTATCAGACCAAGTAAGTTTTGCCTCTGTATTACAAGTATAAGCGCCCAAGAATAATGGACAACGCGGGAGTGAATTCTATAAAATATCGAAGTAGGATATCCTATATTTCCCTCCATAATAGAGCTTCTCAGCTATACCAGGTAAAGAGGCAATAGCAACACAACCGAAACATTAGGGGAAATTTAAAAAGCATACACATAAAAGTGACGTACAATCCTCAGCGCCATCCGATGTGAATGGACACAACTGTTAATCACGATAGATAAAATTAGATTTTGGACCTTTGACGCCTAAAACGAATAGAGTACTAATATCTCTATTAAATTAAGTTGGGAATGTGGAATCTTGGCACAATGATACTACTCAGTATATATCACCACTACACCAAACACTTTATTTTTGCACTCGACGCGCGTTTCGCTAACCATGTTAGCTTCATCATCATAACAATCAATTTTATGTTCAGAAAGAAGGAACAGCTATGGGTAATTGCTTATCACCTTTCATAGCCAATTTATTCATGAGTAAGTTTGAAATCGAAGCCAGTCTAGAATTCGAATATTTCCCAAGGGTATGGTATAGGTATGTGGATGATATTTTCGCGATTTTTGATACAAAGAAAGCAAATATTGATCATTTTGTTTCTAAATTAAATAGCCGGTATGATTCCATTAAATTCACTTACGAAGTTGAGAACAAAGGACAATTGCCTTTTCTAGATATTTTAATTATTAAAAATAATAATAGATTAGAATTTGATATCTATAGGAAGGACACAGTAACAGATAGATATATTCCTAATGATTCATTTCATTGCAAACAACATAAATTAGCCTCATTACATTTTTTAGTTCATCGTTTGGTCACTTTCCCTCTAAATAGAGTAAACTTTAATAAAGAAAGGAATCGTATTAGAAATATAACTAGAGTTAATGGTTACGACGATGACTTAGTAAATAAGCTAATAAATAGACATAAGTTTAGGTTTAATATTCAGAATTCCACCTTTTTTACACGTGAACAAAATAACACCAAGTATGTCTCCATACCATATAATCCGAAATATAGCAAGGGACTCAATAAGGTATTTAATAAAGTAGGCCTCACGTTAGTCTATAAGTCATCAGACAATCTGAGGAATATCTTAGGAAATCCCAAAGATAAGATTCCTAATTGTGAGAAAAGTGGAATTTATGAAATTAGTTGTAATGATTGTGACAAAAAGTATGTTGGGCAAACTAAAAGGTCAATTAAAACAAGATTTAAAGAACACTTAGCACACTTAAAATACAATAGAACAGAAAAGTCTAGCATTGCCGAACATGCCCTTGAAGCTAATCATACTGTAACATTAGATAATCTAAGATTAATAAAGGATGTATCTGATAGGAGATTGTTGAACGCAAGTATGGAAATCATAAAATGTAAAAGTAGTTTAAATAAAGACAAAGGGCCTATTCCTTATAGTCCCCTCTACTGGTTACTTGACCGGAACTGACGGCCTTGCCTATGTCATTAGTTCCGCTTGAGTAATTCAAGGGTTAGGCTAAGTATAAATAGGTAGATTTGTAGTTTAGCTTTAGTCAATCATCGCTCCTGATGAAGCTAACATGGTTAGCGAAACGCGCGTCGAGTGCAAAAATAAAGTATTTGGTGTAGTGGTGATATATACTGAGTAGTCTCTATTAAATGTTTAGCAGTAACTGTTAAAATAGAGTGCTAATATCACTTTTGGATGTTTAGCAGTAACTGTAAGAATAAAAAGCAATTTTAATGGGAACCCTGCCGATGTTACGGTTGTGTTGCATTTGCGTTTTCATCTAAGTTAATTGATGAGCTCTGATTTGGAGCAAAACATGGCATATTCTAGGTTGGTGTTTCATAGATGAAACTTTTCTCTTGGACACACATGCTTTTTATATAAGAACCAAAGACCTATTTGACTGTTCTGATAAGTCATTATATATTTTTCAACAAACTAAAATATTTACTGTATTTATTATTATTTCTGGCTATTAGTTACATTCCCTATGGTGAGACCGGAGTATAATCCTTTCTGAAATCGCGAAGATAGGTGACATAGTACTAATATTGGCCTCTATACCGAGGGCTGTCCATCTGTCACACCCGATTTTCTCCGAAACTATTTGACACAAAAAGTCGAAATTTGGCAGTAATATGGGAATTGATGGCTGCATCAGAGCCGTGTAGTTTTGAAAGTAAGGTTAGTTTTGGGGGTAAAATCGGAAATCAAAAAAAAAACATTTTACCAGATCATCGAGTGGGGTGTCAAATCAAAGCTTGTAAAAACACGAGTTCAAAAATTTATATAATGTAATACTTGCGCACACTTTTCTTTGTATTATTTTTAAAAAATCGCGTGTGATGTAGCCCCATCCTGCTTCTAAGTTTTCGTTCTATACCAGGTGTACAAATATGATGTTGCGGATTTCAACCAACAGTTGGTGCACCAATGCAGTTTGTGCTATGAAGATTTGATACCGCGCCATTTTGTTGTATTATCAACAAGTGACGCGCACGAGTGATAAATTGGAAAAGTGTGTGTATAGTGTTGTGTTGTTGTGTTCAATATGTCGAAATTTATATCGAACAAAGAGCATTCGCGGACAGCATTAATTTTTGTTTTCATTTGAAAAAAACTGCTGTTGAATCATACCGATTACTTCGAGAAGCTTATGGTGAACATGCTCTATCGCAAGATACGTGTGAACGATGGTTTCGGCGTTTCAAAAGTGGTGACTTCGATGTTGCAGACAAAGAACGTGGAAAACCGCCAAAAAAATACGAAGATGTAGAATTGCAAGCATCGTTGGCCGAAGATGATTCGCAAACACAAAAACAACTCGCCGAGCATTTGGGCGTTAGTCAATAAGCTGTTTCCAATCGGCTGCGAGAGATGGGAAAAATTCAGAATCCGGTAGATGGGTACCACATGAGTTGAACCACAAGCAAATGGAAAAGCGCAAAAACACGTATGACGTTTTGCTCGCTCGGTACAAAAGGAAGTCGTTTTTTGCATCGTATAGTTACAGCGGATGAAAAGTGGATTTATTTTGAGCAAAAAATCATGAGTAGACCCAGGCGCACCATCCACTTCGACCGCAAGACCGAATGGCTTTGGCAGAAAGACGATGCTCTGTGTTTGGTGGGACTAGAAGGGCGTGGTCTATTATGAGCTATTAAAACCTGGGGAAACGGTTAATACTAAACGTTACCAAAAACAATTGACCGATTTGAACCGTTTGCTGCTTGAAAAAAGGGCAGAATACCGAAAGAGGCAACACAAAGTCATTTTTTTCTTCATGACAATGCTCCATCACATACGGCAAAACCAGTTCGCGATACGTTGGAAGCACTCAGCTGGGAAATATGGGAAAAATGTATAACAGGCGATGGAGCATACTTTGAATAAAGTACTTTTTATCATTCTTCCGAATTTAACATGTTTTTTTAGAAAAAAAAATCCGCATTTCATACTTGTACACCTGGTAAGAATAACTTGTAACGAATTTGTGGGAGTTTACAGTTGGTACCTGTTGAGGTTCCATTTCATTTTGTAACTAAAGAAGTTGGTAAATAGAACTTGGCTCGTTTTTCATATTTATATTTTTGTCGTATTAATATTGGTACAAAAGGTACATTTTGATTTCTTTAATGGATATTATTATGAGAGCACAGAAATGAATTAGTTAGTATTGAAGAGACAATAGTCTTTGTTTTATTCTTGCATTTAATCCTGAATATGTTCCGTTGACAAGATGTTTTTTCATTTTTCTGTTCTTTGTGCCTTTTCTCCATTAGCATTATATGCGTTCATTATTAATTGCTCTAATTTTAGGTTCCGCCCATTAAAGACTTAAGATTCCGTGAAATTCTACCAAAAAAAGATGTACTGGATAACGGAAATGAACAGTTTCTTTTAATCAGACTAACTAAAATTGTTTTTTTTACAACACAATTACCATTATTGTATTATTCACGTCGTTAGAAATTTATTAAACATTTTAAAAATTTATAAACTACCAATTCTCTCTCACGGGATTATAAATTATCTAAATAATAACTGTTAAAATAACGGCTTGTCTAAAATAACTCGAATCCCAGACATATATTATTTCGCACATTTGTACGCGAATAGTAAATAAATATTAAATAAATTGTAGTTTTTGCAGTGGACACTGCAAGCTAAAATGTGGTGATGGTATAACGTTGAATCGATAGTATGGAAACGATGTGCAGATTTTTTTATGGACCAAGTATACACGACGCGGCGATCTACTAGCTACAGTATCGTACAGAGTTATCTTCTATAATATATATATATATAAAATGCAACGTCTCTCTGTCTGTCTGTCTGTCTGTATGTCTGTTAGTGCATTTATCACTGGAGAACCACTTATCCGATTTACGTACATTTTTTTTTAAAAACATACATATGTTGTCTGGTCAGGTTATAGGCTATATTTTACGATAGGTAGCATAAGGAATGAGCAGTGACGATAATAGTGAATTAAGTCGGAAAAAAGTATGCCGCTAGCGCGTTCCCTTGCGATACACAGCCTAAACCATTAAATATGGAACAATATTATGTAGCAGAGAATATCTATAATCTATAAAATATATATATATATATATATATATATATATATATATATATATATATATATACGAGGCTGGTTTGAAAAGTCCGTGCAAAAATAAAAACTACTTATGTGTTTGGGGTAAACCTTTTTTATTTTTCGACATAGTCTCCTTTTAGGCTTATACACTTCGTCCAACGATGTTCTAGTTTGTTGATCCCTTCCGAATAATAGGATTTGTCCAAGTCTGCAACATATCCATTAGTGTCTGCAATCACCTCCTCGTTTGAATAAAATCTTTGTCCCGCCAGCCATTTCTTTAAATTGGGGAACAAATAGTAGTCCGAGGGAGCCAAGTCTGGAGAATAGGGGGGATCTGAAACGAGTTGGAATCCTATTTCCATTAATTTTGCGACCACAACTGCTGAGGTGTGTGCTGGTGCGTTGTCGTGATGGAAAAGGACTTTCTTGTGGGCCAATCGCGGGCGTTTTTCTTGCAGCTCGATTTTCAAACGGTCCAATAACGATGAATAATATTCACCTGTAATAGTTTTACCCTTTTCCAGATAGTCGATGAGGATTATCCCTTGCGAATCCCAAAAGACAGTGGCCATAACCTTTCCAGCCGAAGGAACGGTCTTCGCCTTTTTTGGTGCAGGTCCATTTCTTGAAAATCACTCGACTTTCTTGATTTACACGAATGCCAAACACAAAGAAATAGACCAATATGGCTGAAACTTGGTGTGCGTTCATTCAAGAGATGCTACTAACTATATATATATATATATATATATATATATATATATATATATATATATATATATATATATATATATATATATATATATATATATATATATATATATATATATATATATATATATATATATATATATATATATATATATATATATATACATATATATATATATATATATATATATATATATATATATATAATGCAATGTCTCTCTGTCTGTCTGTCTGTCCATTAGTGCGTTTATCACGCGAGAACCACTTATCCGATTTACGTGTCTTTTTTAAATTCATACATATATTCTTTGGCCAGGTTGTATAATAATAATAACCTATATCTATAATATATATAAAATGCAACGTCTCTCTGTCTGTCTGTCCGTTAGCGCGATTATCACTGGAGAACCACTTATCTGATTTACGTGCTGTTTTTTTTTAAAACGTACATATGTTCTCTGGCCAGGTTATATGCTATATTTTATAACGTTAGGTAACATGAGGAATAAGCAGTGACGATAATAGTGAATCAAATCGGAAAAAAGTTTGCCGTTAGCGCGTTCTCTTGCAATACACTGCCTAAACCACTAAATATGGAACAATATCATGTAGCAAAGGATATCTATAATATATATAAAATGCAACGTCTCTCTGTCTGTTTGTCCGTTTGTGCGCTTATCACTGGAGAACCACTTATCCGATTTACGTGCTTTTTTTTTTAAACATGCTAAACCATTAAATATGGAACCATATGATGTAGCAAAGGATATCTATAATATATAAAATGAAATGTCTCACTGTCTGTCCGTTAGTTCGCTTATCACTGAAGAACCACTTATCCGATTTACGTGTTTTTATAAATTTATATATATGTTCTATATAATTCGATATAAGCCTAGATAATGGGAGATAAGGTGAGATAATGGGAGATAAGTATAAATAATGAAAGATAAGGAGAAATAATGGTAGATAAGCAGAGATAAGTCTAGATAATGGGAGTTATGGTGAGATAATGGGAGTTAAGGAGGAGTAATGGGAGATAAGGAGAAATATTGCGAGATAAGTCTAGATAAGTCGAGATAAGTCGAGATAAGCCTAGATAATGGGAGATAAGGTGAGATAATGGGAAATAAGGGGAAATAATGAGAGATAAGGAGAAATAATGGGAGATAAGGGGAAATAATGGCAGATATTTTATTACGTTAGGTAACATAAGGAATAAGCAGTAACGATAGTAGTGAATCAAGTCCACGCGAGCGGAGCCCCTGGCACTGCTAGTTAATTATAATTGAACTAACTGGATTAATTGAAGAGTTAAATACAAAAATTGTAGCGTTTCAAAACAATGTAAAGACAGAAATAATCAATATCCTTTTGATATTTGACAAAAGTTGTAACATTCAGTGTATTATTTTTACATTTTTTTAGAACACTGAATACAGTACAGTCTGTCAAGTAAGAACGTGACCGTTCGTATGTATTTCGAGAACATATTTTGCCATCAATATATTCTTTGGTGTGCTAACAGCAGCCCAATTACCTTAGTAAGTTGCCTCCTGCATCAAATATCGCCTGACGTCTTCGAGGCATGCTGTCTACGAGATACTTTTTCGAATCTGGTGAGGCAATTGAGTTAAAGTCCTCGAGAGTCTCTCCTCTGAGCTTTCACTATACAAGGGATTGTGAGGGCCACTCTGGTATCTTACCATGGACCCAAGCGAACCACTTTGCACTGTGATTTTCGTCCAGCTGCGTCAAGGAGCGGCAAAATTAAGAAAATCGGGTTTGAATGTGTCTGAGACCATTCGACAATATCTTCGTGCTCATGATGTCAAATTCCGAAGTACATTGAAGAAACCTTTGCTGGGCGAAAATCACGTCGCAAAGCGACTCACTTGGGCCCACGATAAGATACTAAAGTGGCCCTCACAATCGCCAGACGCCAACCCTATTGAAAACGTTTGGTATTTTGTAAAGAGAAGGCTCAAAGGAAAGACCCATTGCCGCGCGAGTATATAGAAAATCTCGCCGACAGCATGCCTCGAAGATGTCAGGCGATTATTGACGCAGGAGACCATTGAATAACTTACTAATGTAATTGTGCCATTTTTAGCACCCCAGAAAATACACTGATGGCAAAAAATTTTCTTGAATCGCATTTTTTCAAGGATACGAGCGGGCTCGTTCTTACCTAATAGACTGTATTTATAGATATAGGCGATATAGGCGATAAAACAATTTCAACACTATGCTGGAAGATCAGTTTCTGTGTCTACCTGAAAGAATGTTGGGGCTCTGCATGAAATGATTTTCAAATTAGACTGAAACGTACAGCCGAGACTCTGAACAATTTAACAGAAAGTGTTTTTTATATTGCTCATTCTGATTTGAATATGAAAGTATTAACAGCTAAATAGATCTCTAAATGTCTGAACGTCGACCAAAAACGACTGAGAATCACAACATCCAAGTTGCGTTGTATCCTTTTTGAAGAAGATACATCTGAGTTTTATCCAGTGGTAACTGTCGATGAAACGCGAGTCCATCATTATGATCCAGAGACAAAGAAACACTCAAAGAAGTAAAACATGCTTACTTACCTCGCCCCCGCTAACTTGGTTTACATAAATTAGCAGGAACAGTTCTTGCTACACTTTGTTGGGACAACGATGGAATACTTTTTATAGATTACTTGGAATACGAAAAACAATGACTGAAGAATATTATTATTCATTATTATTTCAACTTTGTGTGTGAAATTGTGGAAAAACGCAGAAGAGTGCCCAAAGGCGTGCTGTAAATGGCTGTTATTGCCCTGATTTAGCCCCCTCGGGCTATTACCTATTCCCGAAAGAGGAAAAGCATTTGAAAGGACATAAATTTCGTTCAGATGAAGAAACCATAAATGTTGTCAAAGAACGGTTTGCAAGCCAAAACAAGGAATTTTTTTCTTGGAAGGTCTAGATTTTTTTTTTTTTGTGGGTCTAGCACACGTGCTGCAGGGAAGTCCCTAAAGCGCTCCAGGAGCGGCATGTGTGGGGAAAAAGCGATTCACGTTGTTCTTGAATCGCTGTAAATTGTACTCGGTGGAAAACACAGCGCTGGGCAAATTATTCCAAAGGGATGACGTTCTCCATATAAAAGACTGCTTGAAAAGCGTTGTACGCGGAGTAACAAGCTGAACCTCATACAGATGTGAAGCACCAGCGCGACGTGTATTTCTAACATGCACCGCATTGGGAGGAATTAAGCGGGCTACATCCTTCGAACACTTTCCATGAAAATACTTGTAGAACAGACTCAAGTCGCCAACCGTTCTTCGATGTTCCAGCGAATCAAGGCCGCCGGTCAATTCCGGGTCCCCAATCAGACGGACCGCTCTTCTCTGAACAGAATCCAACAAATGCAGTGTATGTTTGGAAGCAGAGCCCCAAACGTGGGAGCAGTATTCCATAGTTGGTCGAATTTGGGCTTTGTAAAGAATTAACAGTTGTTATGGGGTGTAAAGCTTTCTGGTTCTAAATAATATTCCCAACTTTTGAGAAGCTCTCCTTGCTATGCCTGCAACATGTTCATGCCAGGACATATTTGCTCCCAAACTAACGCCCAACAAATTGAGCGACGATGCTAGGGGCATGGAGTGCCCCGACATAACTACGTCGGGTTCAGCAACGTTAACTTTTTTAGAAAAAACTGCCGCCTGGGTTTTTGTAGCGTTAAATTCCACTTGGTTACTGTCACCTCAAGATAGAATTTCTTCCAGGTCTTTGTTAAGTTGACCGATCTCCTGCTGTCTGCGGATATTCGCCTGAGCAACCGATGTCCGAGCGTTCAAGGTGATTGAAGAGACAAGTGTACCGTCATCTGCAAAGCTGTAGATTGGATTCGCGGTCTTTTCCAGCAGATCGTTAATGTAAATGAGAAAGAGAGTAGGAGACAGTATGGAGCCTTGAGGCACACCGGCGTTGATAGTGAGGGTGTTAGAAAGATATCCGTCGACCGCCACTCGTAAAGAACGCTCTCTGAGGAAACATGAGAGCCACAAACAGAACCTTTCAGACATACCATAAGAGCGTAACTTAGCCAACAGTCCATCGTGCGAAACACGGTGGAATGCCTTGGATATGTCAAGAGCAACCGCTCGAGATTCTCCAAAGTGTTCAATTGCGTTGTTCCAAACATGTATCACATAAGTCAGAAGATCTCCTGTTGATCTATGTTTACGAAAACCATAATTACTTTATAACCTTTGCATTAACTTCATAAAGTTGAAAGGAGATTACTTTGAATAAACAATTTTTCATTAGAGATGTTTTTTTTTCTATACTATTCTAGAACCTTGTACCCCAATTTAATTAACAGATATTAGTCCTGTTCCTCTACTGTTAAATATCTCGTACTTAATAAAAATAACATTTCTTCTTAAAAACGTTGATTATTAACAAAATTGACTCATCGATCCAAACAATTTTATTAAACTGTAGCATCTTTTTCTATGCGTTGTATTAGCTCCTAAAAAAATATTTTTCCTGTTTTTTATGGGACCCTTATTGTTAGTTAGTGATAACTCCTAATCCAAAAACTCTAATTCAACTATAATTCTATCACCAAAAAAATAATACCGTAAATTAACCGAAACCCGGAAGGACGAAATGCTATTAATTGTATAGCTTTGCGACAAATTTTGATTGCTTCATTGGAAATGCAATAAAAATAAATTTTATTTTCGACACCGTAATAACATTTGCCCTAACAAATATGCAAAGCTCACAATTTTACTATATTTGAATATCATAAAAATATAATATGAATTTGTCTCACTTTTACGAGCGTTCGTATTACTATTAAAACTTCTCACTTTTTCGCGTAGTGCACAATAAAAGATTCATAGTAGGGTGAATGCATGTGTATTTACATCATATTTGCATCTTTGCTACAATGTCTTCAACCAAATAACAGAACAAAATAAGATATATTTTTGCGACCTAGATATTGGGACATTTGCACTTGCCGATTTATTGTGCTGCAATTGCAAAATCTAGACGAATGTAAGTTAAAGTCATTACAAGTCAAAGGATTCATCATTCAAACGCCGAATTAAGAATACCACAAAGGAAGAACAGATCGAATAAGAAAATTGAGTCTTTTCAGAAAGATACAGTCTGTCAAGTAAGAACGTGACCGCTCGAATTCTTGAAAAAATATGTTTCGAGAATATTTTTTGCCATCAATGTTCTCTTTAGTGTGTTAACAATGGCGCGATTACGTTAGTAAGTTGTCCAATCGCCTCCTGCATCAATAATCGCCTGGCATCTTCCAGGCATGCTGTCGATGAGATTTTCTGCATAGTCTTCGAATCTCGCGAAACAACTGAGTCAAAGTCCTCAGATTCTTTCCTCTGAGCTTTCTCTTCACAAGAAACCAAACGTTTTCAATAGGGTTAACGTCCGGCGACTGTAAGGATCCCTCAAGTATCATATCGGGGGCCAAACCAAGCTGCATCCCGACGTGATTTTCGTCCAGTAAAGATTTCTTCAACGTTCTTCGGAATTTGACATCATAAGCACAAAGATATTGAGAGAATAGTCTCATGGAAAACGTTTAAACCCGATTTTCTTAATTTTGCCTCTCCTTGTCAATTTCGGATCCCATGAAAACAAAGACGATTCGTTTTTTTTTTTTTTCCATTTTCGGAGTGAAAAGATTCTTCAAAGTCTTTGTTGAGTTGTAAACCTTTCTCCAGTCTGCAGATATTTGTATGGTCAGTGGATGGATGTTCAATCACCCAAATAAATAAAGTAACAGGCGTGCTGTCATCAGCCAAAATATTGATTAAATCTTTGATCTTTTCTGCAATATATATATATACTCGTATATATATATATATATATATATATATATATATATATATATATATATATATATATATATATATGTATATATATATATATATATATATATATATATATGTATATATATATATATATATATATATATATATATATATATATATATATATATATATATATATATATGTATATATATATATATATATATATATATATATATATATACATAAATATATATATATATATATATATATATATATATATATATATATATATATATATATATATATATATCTATAATATATATATAAAATGCAACGTCTCTCTGTCTGTCTGTCTGTCCGTTAGTGCGGTTATCACTGGAGAACCACTTATCCGATTTACGTACTTTTTTTTTTTAAAACATACATATGTTCTCTGGCCAGGTTATAGGATATATTTTATTACGATAGGTAGTATAAGGAATGAGCAGGGACGTAAAATAGTGAGTGAAGTCGGAAAAAAAGTTTGCCGCTAGCGCGTTCTCTTGCAATACATAGCCTAAACCATTAATTATGGAACAATATTATGTAGCAGAGAATATTTATAATCTATAATCTACAATATATATAAAATGCAATGTCTGTCTGTCCGTCCATTTGTGCGTTTATCACGCGAGAACAACTTATCCAATTTACGTGTCTTTTTTTAAATTCATACATACATTCTTTCGTCAGGTTATATAATAATAATAATAATCTATATCTATAATATTTATAAAATGCCACGTTCCTCTGTCTGTCTGTCTGTCCGTTAGTACGCTTATCCCTCGAGAACCACTTATCCGATTTACGTGATTTTTTCATACACATGTTCCCTGACCAGGTTATAGATATATATTTTATTACATCTATAATATATATAAAATGCAACGTATCTCTGTCTGTCTGTCTGTCTATCCGTTAGTGCTCTTATCACTGGAGAACCACTCATCCGATTTTCGTACTTTTTTTTTAATACATATATTCTCCGGCCAGGTTATAGGCTATATTTTATTACGATAGGTAGCATAACGCATGCAGCAGTGACGATAATAGTGAATGAAGTCGGAAAAAAGTTTGCCGCTAGCGCGTTCTCTTGCAATACACAGCCTAAACCATTAAATATGGAACAATATTATGTAGCAGAGAATATCTATAATCTATAATATATATACAATGCAATGTCTGTCTGTCCATTAGTGCGTTTATCACGCGAGAACCACTTATCCGATTTACGTGTCTTTTTTTAAATTCGGCCAGGTTATATAATAATAATAATAATAATCTATCTGTCTGTCTGTCTGTTCGTCTGTGCGCTTATCACTGGAGAACCACTTATCCGATTTACGTGCTTTTTTTTTTAAAACATACATATGTTCTCTGGCCAGGTTATAGACTATATTTTATTACGTTAGATAACATGAGGAATACGCAGTGACGATAATAGTGAATCAAATCGGAAAAAGTTTGCCGCTAGCGCGTTCTCTTGCAATACACTGCCTAGGCCACTAAATATGGAACAATATCATGTAACAAAGCATATTTATAATATATATAAAATGCAACGTCTCTTTATCTGTTTGTCCGTTTGTGCGCTTATCACTGGAGAACCACTTATCCGATTTACGTGCTTTTTTTTAAACATACGTATGTTCTCTGGCCAGGTTATAGGATATATTTTATTACGTTAGGTGACATAAGGAATAAGTAGTGAATCAAGTCGGAGAAAAGTTTGGCGCTAACGCGTTCTTTTGCAATACACTGCTTAAAGCATTAAATATGGGACACTATCATGTAGCAAAGAATATAATATATATAAAATGCAACGTCTCTCTGTGTGTCTGCCTGTCCGTTAGTGCGCTTATCACTCGAGAACCACTTATCCGATTTACGTGTTTTTATAAATTTGTACATATGTTCTATATAATTCGATATAAGCCTAGATAATGGGAGATAAGGTGAGATAATGGGAGATAAGGAGAAATAATGGGAGATAAGTCGAGATAAGCCTCGATAATGGGAGATAAGATGAGTTATGGGAGATAAGTATAAATAATGGGAGATAAGGAGAAATAATGGGAGATAAGCAGAGATAAGTCTAGATAATGGAAGTTATGGTAACATTTTCTTTGACAGCTGCTGATCAACCAAAAAAAAATGACATTAAAAGTCACGACTCTTCCTGTAAATTACTAAATAATAATTGCACCTGTCTACATATTCAGAAAACTAATAAAATTAAATATTTAGGCCAACATCTTCGTTGGAATGAGCATGCTATCGAAACCTCAAAAAAACTCAGAAAACTCTATTATAAATTTTATCAACTACGGAATGTTCTATCTGAAAAAACAATAAAAATAGTATACAACTCACTAGTCGAGTCAATTTTAAGGTATTGTGTAGTAGTTTGGGGAGGTCTTAATGATAGTGCAGTGCAGGTTTTAACAGAATGCCAAAACAATATTCTCAAAATCATTTTAAACAAAAACAGTCAATATCCTACAGTTGACATTTATTCTCAACTTGATGTCTTAAATTTTAGAGGACTATTTGTAAGTACAGGCCTTTTTTTCTATAAAAAAATTAAACACATCTTTGGAGAACTAGACCATCACTACAACACCCGCTCTAAAATAAATTATAATCTACAGTCACGCTTTTTCAACAAATCACACTTGCAAAAAAACACACTATTTTTACTTCCTAAGTTTTTAGGAATGCTACCTTTAAACCTTAGGGCAAAAACTGAAAAAAATGATTACAATGGGCGGTTAAATTTCGAAATAAAAAATGTTATCATTCACAACTATGACAGTTTTAAAAAGTTAATGAAACCGTAGAAAAGGGAAAAATTAAATGCATGTGCATATTGCGTAGACAAATTAACATTATTTATATATATATATATATATATATATATATATATATATATATATATATATATATATATATATATATATATAATTTATATTTTTACGTGTTCTTGGAATTAGATCATTAAAACTGTTCTTGGTTTTGTTATATATTTATTAACGTTTCGACCTTCGGAAGAGGTCTTCTTCAAAATTTGCTCTAAAAGATTACATTAGAAGAATTAAATATAGCTAGTATTAATCCGTTGTATATTTCGGGGTTAAATATTTGTGTCTTTTCGTAGTTTTTTAATTTTATAAAATTAACTGTATACATTAATGAGAGCCTTACCTTAGAAAGTAGTTCATTTCGTGGGGTGTTGAGTTTAAAACACTATTAATATCACATTTTTTCTTTTTACAAACAAACCACTTAACTTGAGGGACTTTATATGACTGGTAGGTAGATACGGTTTAGGTTATTTACATCTGTTTTTTTTCGTTTATTGCAGTGGGTGTCAACCGAATATGAACGGATTCGAGAATTTCTCTTTTTTTGTATTTATTTCGGTGTTGATAATTTTGATGTTTTTGAAATCAAAGGTATGGCTTTTATTTATTTCATGATTCGTAAGGGCTGTGCTATTTTTTTTGTCGTATTTATGGCCTTTGATTCTATTTTCTAGATATTGGCTTGTTTGCCCGACGTATATTCCTTCGCAGTTATTTCATTTGATTTCGTAGACTATGTTACTTTTTTTATTATTTGGGGTTTTGGTTTTAAGCCTGGAAAAATTGGATGAGAGCAGATTATATGATTTATGACATAACCGGATTTCGTAGTTTTCAAAAAGTTTTTTAAGTGGTTGGGATAGGCCATTTATAAACGGTAGTGCAATATATGTTTTATGGTTGTTGTTGGATGATTTTTTACTTATTGGGGTATTGTAAAAGTTATGTATTCGTTGTTTGAAGATTTTGTTTATAAGGTACATCGGATATTTGTTAAGTGTTAATGCTTCTTTAGCTTTGGTTATTGCACTCTCTCTGTATTCTATGTCAGAAAGCTTGATTGCTCTATCTGCTAGACCTATGATTACAGATTTTTTTTGTGAATTCGGGTGGTGTGATTCATAATTAAGGTATCTAGAAGACCATGTATTTTTAGTGTACCATTCAGTTTTTATATTTTCATTATTGTGGTGTAAAGTTACATCTAAGAAATTTATCCTATTGTTGTCTTCTGTTTCGAATGTGAATTGAATGTTTTTGTGGTAACTGTTGAATTTTTGTATGATATAATTAATTTGGTTTTTTAGGTATAGCGGTCAAGCAATCATCAACATATCTGTAAAAAAATGGAATGTTGAAGTTTAATTTTGGTATGATATCAGTTTCTAAGTCTTCCATTACTAATTGTGCAATTACGCTGGAAATAGATGCTCCCATTGCACACCCATCTATTTGTTCGTAAATTTTATTTTCGTATTGGAAATACATCGATTTTAGAATAAGTTCTGTTGCGTTTATAAATTCACTCATAGGGATATCGGTGAATTGTTTAATTTTATCCCAGTTTTTCTTAATGGTTTTAACGGCTAATGCTATGGGTATACTGGTATATAGTGATATGACGTCAAGTGATATTAAGATATAATTATTTGGAAGTTTTATGTTTTTAAGTTTATCTTTAAATCTAGATCTAGATACCTTAATTATGAATCACACCACCCGAATTCACAAAAAAATCTGTAATCATAAGTCTAGCAGATAGAGCAATCAAGCTTTCTGACACAGAATACAGAGAGGGTGCAATAACCAAAGCTAAAGAAGCATTAACACTTAACAAATATCCGATGTACCTTATAAACAAAATCTTCAAACAACGAATACATAACTTTTACAATACCCCAATAAGTAAAAAATCATCCAACAACAACCATAAAACATATATTGCACTACCGTTTATAAATGGCCTATCCCAACCACTCAAAAAACTTTTTGAAAACTACGAAATCCAGTTATGTCATAAATCATATAATCTGCTCTCATCCAATTTTTCCAGGCTTAAAACCAAAACCCCAAATAATAAAAAAAGTAACATAGTCTACGAAATCAAATGTAATAACTGCGAAGGAATATACGTCGGGCAAACAAGCCAATATCTAGAAAATAGAATCAAAGGCCATAAATACTACAAAAAATAGCACAGCCCTTACGAATCATGAAATAAATAAAAGCCATACCTTTGATTTCAAAAACATCAAAATTATCAACACTGAAATAAATACAAAAAGAAGAGAAATTCTCGAATCCGTTCATATTCGGTTGACACCCACTGCAATAAACGAAAAAACAGATGTAAATAACCTAAACCGTATCTACCTACCAGTCATATAAAGTCCCTCAAGTTAAGTGGTTTGTTTGTAGAAAGAAAAAATGTGATATTAATAGTGTTTTAAACTCAACACCCCACGAAATGAACTACTTTCTAAGGTAAGGCTCTCATTAATGTATACAGTTAATTTTATTAAATTAAAAACTACGAAAAGACACAAATATTTAACCCCGAAATATACAACAAACGGATTAATACTAGCTATATTTAATTCTTCTAATGTAATCTTTTAGAGCAAATTTTGAAGAAGACCTCTTCCGAAGGTCGAAACGTTAATAAATATATAACAAAACCAAGAACAGTTTTAATGATCTAATTCCAAGAACACGTAAAATATAAAAAATATATATATATACCAAGATCAAAGAACCTTACACTCAACAAAAAAAAAAAAATATATATATATATATATATATATATATATATATATATATATATATATATATATATATATATATATATATATACATATTCTAATTTTCGATTTCTTTTGCTTCACCAGGCTACAACCCTGGTCCATAGGTTTTCGTGGTTGCTCCGTCTTTTGGTTTCCCCTCATGTGCTCCTTCTTATATAATAGAATACTTCTTATAATCGAAAGTGTTCTTTTCATTTGTAAATTATGTATTAAAACGAATATTTAATTTCTGGAACATAGGCTTGCTACCATACAGGTCAAGGAATGAAAGACTTCGAATACAGGCCAATGAATGGTCTAGTGAAGTTTTTTATTCCGTAGTAGACAATGAGGATATGATGTGTAAACACCTGAGTTATATTAACTTTATGTATTGTAATTTAATGTAAAAAAACTTATTGAAATAAATAAATAAATATATATATATATATATATATATATATATATATATATATATATATATATATATATATATATATATATATATGTATATGTATATATATATATATATATATATATATATATATATATATATATATATATATATATATATGTATGTATGTATATATATATATATATATATATATATATATATATATATATATATATATATATGTATGTATATATATATATATATATATATATATATATATATATATATATATATTATCAATTGGAAATCTAATTTTAGAAAAAATATTTTATATAAAGTTATTACCACTCACTATTCAGTATATATAATAAATGCGATTATTTCTGTTATATTTTTAAGGTATGAACCTCGTGAAGGTCATGAACGCACCTTTATTATGATCAAACCCGATGGCGTGCAACGTGGCCTTGTTGGGAAAATATTGAGCAGATTTGAAGATAAAGGCTTCAAATTAGTAGCCCTCAAATATATGTGGCCTTCCGAATGTTTATTACATGAACACTACGCTGAACATGTCGGAAAAAGTTTTTTCGATGGGTTAATAAAATATGTTGGTTCTGGACCCGTAGTTCCTATGGTTAGTGTTTTCGTATTAGTTTCGCATAATTTTAATTCTATACATGGTATTCGAAACGTAATTAAATCAGATTTGAATTAGTTAAGTTCTGAAAATACATTATTGTGACGACTGCCACATACCAGTAACGAATATATGGGTCATTCCATGCCAAATTGACCACTTTTGACCCCGACCCCTTTCGATTTGGCTGAAAATTTTTTATCTTTGTCTACCCTATGAAAAACGGTTCTCAGAATTTTTTCAAATTTTTTTACCCACCTCAAAAAAAGTTATGAATTTTTCAAAAAAATGGCTCTTTGTTAAAAATTGGCCGATCGAGATGTTTTTTTTTTTCAAAATTTTCATAATTAAATGTACTTTTTAAAAAAAAATACAAAAAAATTTTTAGATAATAAAATCTATGAAATTTTTGCCTTTTTTGAGAAAAACCGTCAATTTTTTGAAGTTCGCCATTTCTCCGAAACTATTTGTCATAGAAAATTGAAATTTGGCCATAATATAGGAATTGATGGCCTCATCAGAGCCGTGTAGTTTTGAAAGTTACATTTTGACTTAAAGGGTTAGTTTTGGGGGGTGAAATCGGAAGTGAAAAAAAATTTTTTTTACTAGGTCATCGAGTGTGGTGTCAAATGGAAGCTTGTGAAAACACGAGTAAAAAATATATATATAATGTAATACTTGTGCACACTTTTCTGTGTATTATTTTTAAAAATCGCGAAAAAATCGCTGTCCCCCCCTTATCTCGAAAAGTACTGATCAAAGAATTTTGAAAAAATTCTAGAATATTCTCCACGAGGTGTAGATTAAACGAAAATTATCACGAGTTCATTATCTTTAATAATTTATCTGGTATATAAAAAAAAAAAAATTCAAGGTCATCAGTTTTCAGTAAAGATTGGAAACAAACTTTATTGAAAACTCATTTGAGGTGTGTACGTACGGAACACTAATTGTGCAAGTTCAACTTGCACTTGACCGGTTATTTATTTCTAATATCAATCAGATAAAAAAACAAAAGATTTTTCTTAACTGTGCTTGAAACAATCCACCGCGCTGACCCTGGCATTGTAATGTGGTGCTAAAAATATATTTTATTCATATATGGTTACATATCCTAGCTTACGGGTAGACTATGGAATTGTTGTTACATAATCTGTGGCAGTTGCTTTCCTTCTCATACTTCTTTCTTCTTTGTGTAGGTATGGGAAGGTCCCAATGTCATCAAAACAGGTCGACTCCTGATTGGAGCGACCAATCCTTCACAAAGTGCACCAGGAACAATAAGAGGTGACTTTGCTCTTCAAGCTCAGAAAAATCTAATTCATGGTTCCGATTCAGTTGAATCTGCTACAAGAGAAATAGAGTTGTGGTTTAGGCAACGTGAGTTGGTTGGGTGGAATAGAGAAAACGATAAGTGGTTGTATGAAGATTAATTCTTAAGATTTTTATAACAACTTTAAATAAGACTGAAATTTGCATTTATAAGTTGTAATTAGGTAAATTAACAATAATAAAGCATAATTTTAATTAATTTTGGGATTTTCTTCGTTTCTATCCTTGTCTATATCTATAATATAGAGCACATTGGTTAGAGTGAACAAAATGTATTGAAAATATCGTGAAAAAATATCTTATTTATCGTTCAGTTGCATTAAAAACTTTATTAATATAAAAAAAAGTGCGATATCCAGTTTCCACAAACTTCTATTATTAAATTATATGGCATCGTCGCAGCCACTTAACTATGTACAACGCAATAGGGAAATAAAATCATATTTAAAATTCCATCCGTAGTAACTGGATTTACAAAACTAACAAGTAAATTTTTTTTGAGATAACATGAGCTTTGTGATAATGAGCTGCATTTTCTAGTCATTAAATGGTAAATAAAAAAACATAATTATTTTAAAAACACATACTTTTGTTAAAACGTTTGCTTGGTTTTTCGGACAATTTGTTATAATTCGAGATAGAAAGATGTTTTGATCGTGTCTTTATGAGTCATCATCATCGTTATCTTCAATAGGCATCCATAGTCGGGTATAAACCTCCCTAAGTTGTCACCAGTGATCTCTGGTGATTTCTTTCTGCATCCAATCATGACCCGCTGGTCGCTTTATATCGTCCATCATCTTGCCTGTGGTCTAACTCTGCATCTTATGTTCTCTGGGTCTTCATTTGACGTCTCTATCTGTTATCATTCATCCTTGCGACATACCCAGCCCAATTTCACTGCAATGTGCATATTCGTTGTATGGCATCTGTCACTTTTGATCTTTTTCATATCTTGATGTTAGGAATGCGATCTTGGAGTCTAAAATTTAGCATTTTTCCTCTCCATTGCTCTTTGGGCTACTTGGGGTATGTATATTATACTTTTATTTAAAGCCCATGTTCCAGTGCCATTTGTTAGTACCGACAGTACATATTGATCGAACACTATGGCTTTTATTGTACGAGGCTGGTTTGAAAAAGTCCGTGCAAAAATAAAAACTACTTATGTGTTTGGGGTAAACCTTTTTTATTTTTCGACATAGTCTCCTTTTAGGCTTATACACTTCGTCCAACGATGTTCTAGTTTGTTGATCCCTTCCGAATAATAGGATTTGTCCAAGTCTGCAAAATATCCATTAGTGTCTGCAATCACCTCCTCGTTTGAATAAAATCTTTGTCCCGCCAGCCATTTCTTCAAATTGGGGAACAAATAGTAGTCCGAGGGAGCCAAGTCTGGAGAATAGGGGGGATGTGAAACGAGTTGGAATCCTATTTTCATTAATTTTGCGACCACAACTGCTGAGGTGTGTGCTGGTGCGTTGTCGTGATGGAAAAGGACTTTCTTGTGGGCCAATCGCGGGCGTTTTTCTTGCAGCTCGGTTTTCAAACGGTCCGATAACGATGAATAATATTCACCTGTAATAGTTTTACCCTTTTCCAGATAGTCGATGAGGATTATCCGTTGCGAATCCCAAAAGACAGTCGCCATAACCTTTCCGGCCGAAGGAACGGTCTTCGCCTTTTTTGGTGCAGATTCCCCCTTGGTAACCCATTGTTTAGATTGTTGTTTGGTCTCAGGAGTATAGTAATGTATCCATGTTTCATCCACAGTGACGAAACGACGCTTAAAGTCCTCCGGATTCTTCTGAAACAGCTGCAAACCATCCTTGCAACACTTCACACGATTCCGTTTTTGGTCAAGCGTGAGCAATCGCAGCACCCATCTTGCGGATAGCTTTCTCATGTCCAAATGTTTATGCAAAATATTATGTACCCATTCAGTCGAGATGCCCACAGCACTAGCAATCTCACGCACCTTAACTCTTCTGTCATCCATCACCATATCATGGATTTGATCAATGGTTTCTGGAGTCGTAACCTCCACAGGCCGTCCAGAACGTTCAGCGTCACTCGTGCCCATATGGCCAGTCAGAAAATTTTGATACCACTTATAAACTGTTCTAATCGAAGGTACAGAGTCACAATAATGTTTATCAAGCTTCTCTTTAGTCTCCTGAGGCGTTTTGCCTTTCATAAAGTAGTGTTTAATCACCACACGAAATTCTTTTTCGTCCATTTCTTGAAAATCACTCGACTTCCTTGATTCACACGAATGCCAAACACAAAGAAATAGACCAATATGGCTGAAACTTGGTGAGCGTTCATTGAAGAGATGCTACTAACTAAACATGACCTCGATACGCGCCGGTGGTGCCATCTCTCGGACTTTGCACGGACTTTTCAAACCAGCCTCGTATATATATAATATATATATATATATATATATATATATATATATATATATATATATATATATATGAATTTGAATATATTAATACATTTTTTAAATGAAAAACAAAGAAAAAAATCAAACAATGTCCATAAAACATATTAGAAATTAAATTCACAGTAAATCATTCTACATACAACCCTTCTCTTTACCTTTCCATTTCCAAATGACACATTTAAAGTAGCTCTAAAGCCAGCTATTAAATATTTTTATACCAGGTACTTTACTTAATACGGGAATTTTTATTTAAATTGCATTTCTCGTATAAAACCACCAATTTTAGTGGAAGTAGCCAAACAACGTATAAAATTTTAAACACACGGCAGTCATTTTTATAACGTTGTCTCTGGCTCGGAATCGTATAGCCAAACATACGATTTACTACCAGTGCGCTTCGCGATTCTCTTTGTAAATATTTTAACATTTGTCGGAACTCTAGGTTAACTCCTAAACCAACTTTCATTAAAATACTAATATTGATATAATTTCTGATTTAAAACTGAAATATTTTTAATATGGACCAAGTCTGCGCATATTTAGATTTAAACACGATCAAACATCTAACATATACTCAACATTGGTTGAGTGCATCGACTAGTAACGTATCAGTCAAACACATAGGGTTGTGCTGGAATTTCAAAATTTCTACGCTGTTTTCTACTTGTTCTTATCTTACTCATTGAAATAGACGATTAATTTAAGTGAATGCGATTTTTATGGATGACATTGTGTTCCTCTAAATATGAATACCTATGGAATGGAAGATTGGCTAGATGAAAAATTATGGAATTTTCGACGTTTCTGATACGATATCGCTATATAGCTTTAGGAATTTTCACTCTTTGAGATTATAACAATGTTATTTAATGTTTTAATCTTCAAAAATAATGATCCACGAGGACATCTCATATTATCGTAGACGAAGGTGAAGAGACAACTATACCATAACCAGAACGGCATCAAAGGGTTTAAGTATAAATGTAAGAGTAGTAGTAAGCAATAATTACCAGCAGTAGCTAATGTGAAACACTGAAACGTTTAATTTAAGAGCAAAGCTCACAAGCAGGAAAATAATACTCGTACTAAATCAACCATCGAATGCAAGTAACTAATTCTTCTTCTTCATGTGCCATATCCGGTCGCCCGGACGTTGGCGATCACTATGGAGAGTGCTTGTCTGTCTTCGGCCAATCTAAAAAGATCTCCAGCGCTTTGGATTCCTGTCCACTCTCTGATGTTCTTTAGCCAGGACATTTGTTTTCTACCAACTCCGCGCCTTCCCTCAATTTTTCCTTTCATGATGAGCTGGAGAAGACCGTACTTTTCTTCACGCAGTATATGTCTAAGATAAGCAATTCTGCGACACTTTATGGTCTTGATCAACAGTCTTTCAGAGTTTGCTCTACGCAAGGCTTCCTCATTTATCAGCAAGTCAGTCCACGGTATTCGAAGCATTCTACGGTGGATCCACATTTCGAAAGCTTCCAGTCGGTTCAATGTGCTTATTTTTTATGGTTCAGCACTCCACTCCATACAACAACCCTGACCAGATATAGCATTTGGCCATCCGTTGCCTCAGTTTGAGGTTCAAATTATCATTGCATAGAAGAGTGCTCATTTTTCTGAAAGTTGTACGAGCTGTTTCAATTCTGCATCTTATCTCTATGTCGGGATCCAAGTCATCTGTTATTATACTTCCAAGATATTTAAATTTATGAACCCGCTCTATCGGTGAGTTGTTGAGTGTCAGCTTCGCATCATCATATTGGCTTCGACTAAACACCATAAACTTGGTTTTGCCAACGTTGACATTCAGGCCCAGACCCCGTCCAGCCTCATCAATTCTGTTTACCATAGTTTGCAGACCGTCCAGTCTATCGCACATAATGAGGGTGTCATCAGCATATCTTATTGTGCTCAGCACAACCCCATTACCCTTAACACCCAGCTCCACATCCTCTAATGCTTCTCTGAAAATCCTGTCCGAGTATAGGTTGAACAAGAGTGGAGACAGGACACAGCCCTGTCGGACCCGCGCTTAATTTTTATGTTATTTGTTTTCAACTCTCCTATGCGGACTTCGGCTGTTTGTCCCCAGTATAGGTTTTCAATTATTCGAATGTCCCTGTCATCCAGCTGTAGTTGTTGTAGTATTGATATTAGTTTGTCGTGTCTAACCCTATCGAAAGCCTTTTCATAGTCGACAAAGCAGACGAACACATCCTTACGCTGATCCCGACATTTCTGCAAGAGCACATTGACACCGAACAAGACTTCGCGCATCCCGAATGCATTTCTGAACCCCATCTGACTATTATCTAGATCGAACTCACACTTTGTACGAATTCTGGAATGGATGATCCGTAGAAAAACCTTTAAGAGGTGACTCATTAAGCTGATTAAGCGGTAATCACTACACTTTTTGGGATGCGATTTTTTGGGGATTGTGATGAATGTTGATTTTAACCATTCTTCTGGTATAGTGCCTGTGCTGTATATTAGATTAAGCAGTTTTGCAATTTGTCCTATATTTTCCTCTGCTATAAGTTTGATTACTTCAATGGGAATTTCGTCAGGTCCTGTGGCTTTCTTATTCTGTGTAATAGAGATTGCGTGAAGGATTTCTTCCTTTAAGATTTCGGGCCCATTTAAACAGTTGTCATTGTTTCCTTTGGAAGCTCTGTTGTCATCAAAAAGTTCGTTGATATATGTTTCCCAAGCTTCTTTGATTTCTTCATCCCGTATAATAGGTTGATTGGATGAATCGAATAATACATGGGCTGGTTGTTTTCGATACATACCAGTTATATCTCTCACCTTTCGGTGCATTTGGAAAATATCATGTTTCTTTTCCATTTCTTCCATCTCTTCACACATCTCTCTCATCATATCGTTCTTTTGCCATTTTTACTTCCTTTCGAATCAGTCTTTTATATTCTTCCCTATTTGCTTTAACCAGTCTCCTCTTCTCCATTAAGCTTAAAATGTCTGTGGTCATCCATCTCTTTTTCCGTGTTCTTGTATCGGATTTCAAGTGTCTATTACAAACGTTTGTTAGTTTGCCCATGAGACCATTCCACAAGGATGGGACATCGCCGCTGGTATTTCCTGCTCGATTGAGTTCTCTGGTGATTTCTTGTCGCATCTGATCTTTGATGGAGGCGTTTCCCAATTTAGATATATCCCATTTTCGCTTTTGTATTTTCTGTTTCATTGATTTAAGACGTACCCTCAAATCGGCTATCAATGGGACATGATCAGAGCCAACATCTGCTCCGGGGTATGTGGTTATTCGCTTGATAATATTTCTAAATCGTCTATTGATCAATATATAGTCAATTTGATTCCTAACAGGTTCACCGCTGTTATCCTCAGCAGGAGATATCCAAGTGTAAAGGCGTCGCTTGGGGAGCTGAAACCAAGTATTTGAGACAATCATATCATTGTTCTGACAGAATTCATAGAGTGTATCTCCTCGATGGTTGCTGACTCCCAGGCCATACTCTCCCACGAGGTCAGATCGCCTACCCTTCCCAATCTTGGTATTAAAATCTCCGATAACTAATACTGCTATTAAATATTTAGCGGGGACAGTAAAAACGGATAGAATAGTTTAAACGGGAGCACTACTGACCCCCTTATGGAGACTGAAATTAGTATTTCAACACCATCTTCACGATTTTGTAATTTCAGGAACAACTGTACGTTCGATCTCATCAGGGTAGTTTATTTCCATTTAAATTGTAAATTTAATTGGAAATAAACGGATTTTTATGGACTTTGCATACATTAAAGTTTGATAAAGCTACGGATTTAAATATATAGAATAAACAATTCTTACTGAAAATCTAGAATATTCGTCAAATGAACTGAAATATATTTTTCAGACTTAAGTCATGCTTTTCTAATCAAAACATAACAACGGTTCAGTAATACGAGCGCAGGAATTGCAAGGAAAGCATGTGACCTTTTATTTATTTAAACGGTCATTTCGATATCGCAAAAATTACATTTTAAATCGTTTCACACTGAATAATCGTTAATAAAACTAAAGGGTGTTTTTTATAGAGGTATAAAACTTTAAGTTGGCAACACTTTTTTAACTGGCGGCCATTTTGTCAGCTGTCAAGTGACGCCTGAACAACGCTTCCAAATTGTGCAAATTTATTTTGAAAATCATGGTTCTGTTCGAAATACGTATCGCGCACTACGTCCATTTTACGGTTAACATAATCGTCCATCAGAGCAATTAATTCGATTAACTATGGAACGTTTTCGCACCACGTTTACTCTAAATGATAATACGCATCCACAGAGACGTCGTACAGTGCGTACAGAAGAAGTCATTGCTGCTGTAGAGCGTAGCGTAGAGGAAGACCCGAATCAGTCTATCCGCCATCGTGCACAGGAATTGGATATGTGTCCATCCACTTTATGGAAGATTTTGCGGAAAGATCTTGGTTTGCGTGCTTACAAAATCCAACTCGTGCAACAATTGAAGCCACACGATCACCTAGCAAGGCGTAGATTCGGTGAATGGGCCCAAAACAAGATTGCCGTTGATCCCGATTTTCATAAACGAATTTTGTTTAGCGATGAAGCTCACTTTTGTTTGAATGGATACGTCAATAAACAAAACTGCCATATTTGGAGTGATGATAATCCTCAAGTGTATGTTGAGACACCGTTACATCTAGAAAAACTGACTGTTTGGTGTGCTTTATCGGCTGGTGGAATCATTGGTCCGTACTTCTTTAAAAACGATGCTAGTCAGAACGTTACAGTCAATGGTGACCGCTATAGAGCCATGATTACTGACTTTTTCGTTCATCAATTGAACAACCATGATGTGCAGGAGCTGTGGTTTCAACAAGACGGCGCAACATGTCACACAGCTCGTGTCACAATTGATTTATTGAAGGAAACGTTTGGTAACCGCATAGTTTCACGTTTCGGACCCGTGAATTGGCCTCCAAGATCGTGCGATTTAACGCCGCTAGACTATTTTCTGTGGTTAAATGTGAAGTCGCTAGTCTACGCCGATAAGCCCGAAACGATTGACCACTTGGAGGACAACATTCGCCTCGTTATTGCCGGTATACGGCCACAAATGTTGGAAAAAGTCATCGAAAATTGGACCTCCAGATTAGACTACGTCCGAGCCAGCAGGGCGGTCATATGCCAGAAGTCATATTTAAATTATAATGCCAGAAGATTATCTTTCGAATAAAGTAAATTTCATGTCAATTTAAAAAAATTCATCTTTGTTTTATTCCATTTCAAAGTTCTATACCTCTATAAAAAACACCCTTTATAAGTAAAGTTAAAGTGAATATTATGTGCGTGAAAAATAATGATTATTCGTGGATTTCAAAAATTTCACCCTTAAATGGAAAATTTTTGGTGTATGCCTTTTTTATTACTGGACAATTTCTTCAAATATAGTAGTGTTTCTTCAGTATCCGTTACTTATTTTAAAATAAAAAATGCCAAATTCTCTGAATTTGTTATAAAGTAAAATGTCAAACTGTTAGTTTCAAGCATATTCCAACAATACAGGTTATTTCCAAAGAATGTAAATTTGAAAATAACGTATCAAAATTGGAGCAAATTATTTTTAATGTTTCTATTTTTGTCACGACCATTGGCGTACATGCTATTTAATTGAAAACACGCGTCATTTATCACTATTTTTCCACTTGTCTATATACCAGGTGTATAAGTATGAAATGCGGATTTCAGACAACAGATGCTGCACCAATGCAGTTTGTGCTATAAAGATTTGACGCTGCGCCATTTTGTTGTGTCATCAACAAGTGTCAGACGCGCATGAGTAATAAATTGGAAAGGTGTGTGCATAGTGTTGTGTTCAATATGTCGAAATTTATACCGAACAAAAAGTATTCGCGAACAGCATTAATTTTTTGTTTTTATTTGAAGAAAACTGCTGTTGAATCATACCGATACTTCGAGAAGCTTATGGTGAAACATGCTCCATTGCAAGATACGTGTGAACGATGGTTTTGGCGTTTCAAAAGTGGTGACATCGATGTTGCAGACAAGGAACGTGGAAAACCGTCAAAAAAATACGAAGAAGTGGAATTGCAAGCATTGTTGGACGAAGATGATTCGCAAACACAAAAAAAAAAACTCGCCGAGCAATTGGGCGTTAGTGAAAAAGCTGTTTCCAATCGGCTACGAGAGATGGGAAAGATTCAGAAGACCGGTAGATGGGTACCACATGAGTTGAACGACAGGCAAATGGAAAAGCGCAAAAACACGTGTGACATTTTGCTCGCTCGGTACAAAAGGAAGTCGTTTTTGCATCGTATAGTTACAGGGGATGGAAAGTGGATTTATTTTGAGAATCCCAAGTGCAAAAAATCATGGGTAGACCCAGGCGCACCATCCACATCGACCGCAAGACCGAATCGCTTTGGCAGAAAGACGATGCTCTGTATTTGGTGGGACCAGAGGGACGTGGTCTATTATGAGCTGTTAAAACCTGGAGAAACGGTTAATACTAACCGTTACGAACAACCATTGACCGATTTGAACCGTTCGCTGCTTGAAAAAAGACCAGAATACCGAAAGAGGCAACACAAAGTAATTTTTCTTCATGACAATGCTCCATCACATACGGCAAAACCACCGCGACACGTTGGAAGCACTCAGCAGGGAAGTTCTACTCCATGCGGCTTACTCACCAGACTTGGCTCCTTCCGATTACCACTTGTTTGCTGGGCGCCAAATGACCATTGATGTCGACGCGCCCCACGCCAATAAATAAAAAAAGAACACTTGTTTGCATCGATGGGTCACGCACTTGCTGAGCAGCGCTTTGGTTCGTACGAAGATGTGAAAAAATGCCTCGATGAATGGTTCGCAGCAAAAGGAGAAGATTTTTGCTGGTGTGGTATTCACAAATTTCCCGAAAGATGGGAAAAATGTATAACAAGCGATGGAGCATACTTTGAATAAAGAAAATAAATCCGCATTTCATACTTGTGCACCTGGTATAAAATATTTAAAACAATTTTTGTAATACCCTGTATGTATACATATTTGATTATATTTTTCTATTTTATATTGATTAAGTAGTCCTTAAAGGCCTCACAAAAATCTTAATTACGAGGCTGGTTTGAAAAGTCCGTGCAAAGTCCGAGAGATGGCACCACCGGCGCGTATCGAGGTCATGTTTAGTTAGTAGCATCTCTTAAATGAACGCACGCCAAATTTCAGCCATATTGGTCTATTTCTTTGTGTTTGGCATTCGTGTGAATCAAGGAAGTCGAGTGACTTTCAAGAAATGGACGAAAAAGAATTTCGTGTGGTGATTAAACATTACTTTATGAAAGGCAAAACGCCTCAGGAGACTAAAGAGAAGCTTGATAAACATTATGGTGACTCTGCACCTTCGATTAGAACAGTTTATAAGTGGTTTCAAAATTTTCGGACTGGCCATATGGGCACAAGTGACGCTGAACATTCTGGACGGCCTGTGGAGGTTACGACTCCAGAAATCATTGATCAAATCCATGATATGGTGATGGATGACAGAAGAGTTAAGGTGCGTGAGATTGCTAGTGCTGTGGGCATCTCGAGTGAACGGGTACATAATATTTTGCATAAACATTTGGACATGAGAAAGCTATCCGCAAGATGGGTGCCGCGATTGCTCACGCTTGACCAAAAACGGAATCGTGTGAAGTGTTGCAAGGATGGTTTGCAGCTGTTCCAGAAGAATCCGGAGGACTTTAAGCGTCGTTTCGTCACTGTGGGTGAACCATGGATACATTACTATACTCCTGAGACCAAACAACAACCTAAACAATGGGTTACCAAGGGGGAATCTGCATCAAAAAAGGCGAAGACCGTTCCTTCGGCCAGAAAGGTTATGGCGACTGTCTTTTGGGATTCGCAAGGGATAATCCTCATCGACTATCTGGAAAAGGGTAAAACTATTACAGGTGAATATTATTCATCGTTATTGGACCGTTTGAAAACCGAGCTGCAAGAAAAACGCCCGCGTTTGGCCCACAAGACAGTCCTTTTCCATCACGACAACGCACCAGCACACACCTCAGCAGTTGTGGTCGCAAAATTAATGGAAATAGGATTCCAACTCGTTTCACATCCCCCCTATTCTCCACACTTGGCTCCCTCGGACTACTATTTGTTCCCCAATTTGAAGAAATGGCTGGCGGGACAAAGATTTTATTCAAACGAGGAGGTGATTGCAGACACTAATGGATATTTTGCAGACTTGGACAAATCCTATTATTCGGAAGAGATCAACAAACTAGAACATCGTTGGACGAAGTGTATAAGCCTAAAAGGAGACTATGTCGAAAAATAAATAAGGTTTACCCCAAACACATAAGTAGTTTTTATTTTTGCACGGACTTTTCAAACCAGCCTCGTATGTACCTCCCCATGTTAATATTTATTTAGTAACATTTTACAGCGTACTCATAAAAAACACCTCTAAAAAATATAACATGGATTCAATCCTGCAGAAATTACGAAAGGTATGTTTAATAAATTATCCCTTCCTCCTTCTAGATTAGTTTGGCCGGGCCAGGTCAGAAATAAGTAAATCCCTTTCCGAGGATATTAACTTATATAATCCTATATCTGTCAGACCTAATCGAGATAGATCACTTCTAAACGAAATATAAAATATAAAGTAAATATAAGCCTGGTTAGGTAGGTAGCTATTATATAACAACTGGGATTTAGTGAAATCTATTAAATAACAGGCTCATCACAGAGACACGGAGTTTTCGTCGAACTTATAAGCACGTGCCCATTCGATAGTATGTGGTTCTGTTAAGACGGTCAAACAAAGAATAAAAGTTCTAAAATTCCGTTGAAACTTTTATTGTTTATGGTTGCTTAGTGGTTAAATAGTCAGATATTTTGGGTCCTTTATAATCAACTGACCTGGATATTATATTCAAGAAGGATGGCACTGAGGACGTTCCCAAAAAAATAAATTTTCTTACGATTGTCTCGAAAATTTGAATATACAGCCTTGGCCAAAAGTATTAGGCACCCCTAATAAACACGTGAAATTCATGAAATATTAAAAAAAAAGACTAATTGTTTTAACAATACTATAGGCGGCGCTGTCAATAGCTAACTTAAATAATAGACCAGGGGTGCTCAAACGGTCGATCGCGATCGACAAGTCGATCGCGAGTGCTTTTTGAGTCGATCTCGAGAAAAAAATTCCGATATAGAACTATTCACAGATTTTGTTTTAGGTAACTAAAACGAAATGTAATGAATAAACTACTAAAATTTATTCGATCCACAATTAGGCCAGAATAACCCCCTCATCACTTTCTTTTATCGTAATAACCTCCTGCTAGCGGCAAAAGGCGGCTTTATCAAAGGAACGCGCGGTACTTGTCAAAGAAAAGCCGCGTTTTTGATTCCCGCCGATTTTTCTAGAAACTTCGGGCGGCATGTTTGACGGGAACATTCGAGACTTCGTTCGCGCCGATATAAATGTTGCGCCTGCAGGAATAGGAGTCAGTCTGAGTTGTAACTTGAAGGCGATACATCGATACAAAGTTTATTAATAAATAGTCCAAAATGAGTGCGGCGAAGAAAAGTAAAACTTATCATTTTAATAACGATTGGGAGGAGGAATTTTTCTTTTGTATGGTAAAGGATAAGTGCATTTGTCTCATTTGTCGTGCGTCAGTTGCAATACCTAAGCGTGAGAACTTAGAGGGGCATCATAAAACGGTTCATAAAAACTATGAAAAGGATTTTCCGTTACAGAGTGAATTAAGAAAACGAAAAGTACGTGATTTGATAACTTGTTTGAAAAAAGAACAAACCATGTTCACAAGACCAGCCAAACAATCAAAGCTGCAACGATCGCGTCATTTAAAATACCTCATATATTGGCGAAACACAAGAAAGCATTTGATGATGGATTGGTTGTGAAGGAAGCATTTATTGAAGCGGGTGAGACTTTATTTGGAGATGTTAAAAATAAAACAGAGATTATGTCTGCTATTAGAGAACTTCAGTTATCTCGTCCGACTGTCACAAGGCGTGTTGAAGTCATGAGTCAGGACATGGCAGATAAACTAAAACATGATATCATGGAATGTACATACTTTTCTTTAGAGTTCGACGAATCCACCGATATGACACTGCCCAGCTGTGTATTTTTATTCGAATGGTATTCAATGACATGTCGGCTAAGGAAGAGTTTTTTGACAATGATTCCTCTGAAAGGAAAGACCCGTGGCGAAGATATATATGACGTTTTCTTCAATTTTGTAACAAACTACAAGCTACCAATATATAAACTAGTGTGTATTACAACCGATGGAGCACCAGCAATGACTGGAAACAAAAAACGGTTTTGTGGCATTGTGTCGAGCTAATGATGATTTCCCTTCATTTTTCTCCTTCCATTGCATTATACATCAACAAGTTTTGTGTTCAAAAGTTCTAAACATGGAGGAGATTATGGGCATTGCAATAAAAATTGTGAATTCTATCCGTGCACGTAGCTTGCAAAGACGGCTCTTTAAATTGCAGTTGGAAGATAGTGAGTCAGCTGAACACACTGATTTAGTTCTTCACACGGACGTCAGGTGGTTGAGTCGCGGAAAATTCCTAGAAAGGTTTTAAGAATTATTGCCCGAAATAACAGCTTTTCTGGACGAAAGAGGTGATGACACTCAGATGCTGAAACACGGAAAATGGCTGACTGATTTGGCATTTTTGACAGACATCACAACGCATTTAGACACCATTAATTTGGAGCTTCAAGGTAAAGGAAAAACTATTATTGAGATGATTAGCTCAATAAACGCATTCAAAAGTAAATTGCAACTTATGATAGATCAACTGGAAAGAAAGGATCTGAAAAATTTTCCGTCTTTAAAAGCAAGGATTCCTCAGTTGAATTATGATATTTATGAGGCAGAATTATCAAATATTTTGGGCCAATTCGAAATACGTTTTTATGATTTCAGTAAATTGGCAAATATCGCATCATTTATGAGTTATCCTTTTTCGTGTAAAAAACATTGAGGAATTAGCTACTGAAATAGCAAGTCAGTTTAACATGGACTCATGTTCTGTTGAAAATGAGTTAATGCAGATTTTATCAGATATACATCTCAAAGCCACAGCATCTGATACAAAATTCTGGTGTTTTTATATCTGAAGATAAATATCCGAATCTAAGGCAAATCGCCCTTCAACTGACGGCAATGTTTGGGTCAACTTACTTGTGCGAGTCTGCATTTTCTGAAATGAAGATAATTAAGTCAAAATATCGCAATCGACTAACTGACGAACATATGTCATCATGCTTGCGATTAGCACTCGGTAATTACGTACCATCTTATGAAAAGTATGCTGAGGACATGCAGTGCCACGCTTCAACATCCAAAGTCACTCTTTAGTTAAGTTTAGACACTAGAACTCGTTTGTTTTGTAAGAACCAATAAACTCGCAATTTTGAATAATTATGAGTTTTTCATTGACATTTTAGAGCAGACCTACACTTACCTTGACTAAAAAAATGCATATTGTGATGAAAACTAATATCTATGCCACGATACACCCTACCTAGACGACAATCCTGCATCACACTTACTTGCAGCCTCTCAGGGTCGATCGATCGTAGTCTAACAATATTGAGGTAGATCGCCAGCAGTTCAAGTTTGAGCACCCCTGCAATAGACGATCCCTTTTACAGGTCCATAAAATACCTGGACCACATAATGAGGTTTTTTGAAAATTATTTTTAATGTCTCTTTTTACTACTTGTAGTGTCAGGAAGCTTCCGTGCGTGTTTTATTTGTGTGAACTTGGTGGGAAAACAGCGCTGTGCAAATTATTCCAAAGGGATGATGTTCTCCATATAAAAGACTGCTTGAAAAGCGTTGTACGCGGAGTAACAAGCTGAACCAGGTTTGCTTCCAATCTCTACTGAAATTTTTGTTTTTTTTATATACCAGATAAATTATCAAAAGTAATGCACTTGTAATAATTTTCGTTCAATCTATACCCCGTGGAGAATATTCTAGAAATTTTTCAAAACTTTTTGATCAGTACTTTTTGAAATAAGGGGGGGGGGACAGCGATTTTTCGCAATTTTCAAAAATAATGCAAAGGAAAGTGTGCGCAAGTATTACATATATATTTTACTCGTGTTTTCACAAGCTTTCATTTGACACCACACTCGATGACCTAGTAAAAAAAATGTTTTTCACTTCCAACTTCACCCCCTAAAACTAACCTCCTAAGTTAAAATTAAATTTTCAAAACTGCATGGCTCTGATGAGGCAATCAATTCCTATATTGTTACCAAATTTCAACTTCCTGTGACAAATAGTTTCGGAAAAAATCGGGTGTTACAGACAGACAGACAAACAGATAGACAGACAGACATCGAAGTCATCTTATAAGTGTTCCGTGCGGAATACTAATAAAAAATATGTATAATTAATTAAAACAATACTTTGGATTATTTATTGAAAATACGTATATCAATTATTAAGTATTGATGACTGAATAAATGCGCATGGGACGACGCGTTTATTGTAGTATTTATTAAAAGAAAGTCCGATCAGTCCAATGTGATTCAAAATTTGAAAGAACGCCCGCATTCGCGCGCTTTCTTCTTCAAGCTACGTTGCCACAGCGAAAATTCATTTCATAAAATACATGAAAAAATAATATTTCTCTAATATTTTTGCAACAACTGGGAAGTAAACTGTCTTTATATTTTAACAAACAAAAGCAAAGTAATTTTATGTATATATATATTTTTTTGTTTTTACTTTGCACATATAACAACATATAACAACAAAAATTGTAAAAAACGCATGCTTTTGATCGAAGAAAAAGTATGGATTCCTATCTTTTACCTGTTAAATATCAGAAATTTTACAAATAATTATGGCAATACGGCGTGGTAAACCATCGTTATATTGAAGCAGTGAATATATGATGCTAAAATCTATTAGTTCTCAAAATTTCAAGCAAAACTAATTTTAAGAGTTACTCGTAAGAAATACCTTAAGGGAATTTAACCGGGAAAGCCGCTGGCCTTCTTGCATGCGTTGGGGTATTTTTTACAAGTTCTTTTGATACAATAATTTTCTGGTTTCAGTATACTTAACTATTTTCGTGCCACCCTGTATATTTTCACCCAATATTTAATAGGAATTCTCAGACGGAAAATAAAATGAAGCTGTTATATATGAAGCTTAGTGATATTGCTTGTTCACAGCTGGAAAAAAGTATTACGGTGCATCAAAACAACTATAAGGAAAAATGGAAAATTGTAGCAAAAATTGAAATCTAAAGTATGATTATTAAAAGGGAGTTGTTTACAGCATTTTACATGAAAAATAGATTGACAATTTTATATTCTGCGTATCTATATCATGAAAATTGGGTCACTTAAACTTGTAACCAAATCAATTTAATTTAAAGGAAGTAAATAAAATAAGTTAATTAACGAAGTTGGGGTTCTGAGAAGTATCAGTTGGTTTTCATTCTTTTACCACTTTATCTTGTAGGCCTAACTCTTTACGAAGAATGCGTTGTAGTGAACTACTCGGCACATTTACAATACTTGACCATTAGCATATTAATAGGTCGGGATTTTAGCAAACTGACCATTTAATACACTCAACATTTGTATTGTTTCTTGATGTCCTTAGCCATCTTTCCCAAGATCTGTTTAAAGTCACATTTCTACAAAGCCACTTTTTAATGAGTTATATACTCAAAGCCTCACTTAACCTGTGTAAATTATATTTTAGGAGAAAACATATATTATTATAGAATTATTATTTTTACACTACATGCAAAGTACTATCAGCATTATTAAAAGGAATAAAAATTAAAAGTGAACTATTTTGTCACTTTTATGGTTTGACATACATTTGGAACCATCTTTTATCCTCACAATCAATACTTCTTCTTATAGTGCCATCTCCATTACTGAAGTTGGGCTGTAATCACGGCGAATTCTTCCCTATCCTGGGCAATTCTTAATGAAGTGTGGGTATCCAGACCTGTCCAATCTTGTATATTTTTCAGCCGGGAACATTTTATTTTTGTTTTATTAGTTTTCTTGTCCTTCAAAGTAACACTCAACATCTTCCTTTCCATTGCTCGTTGGTGAACTTGTAGTTTTTCTTTTGTTCTTTTAGTTAAAACCCATGTCTCGGCTCCATACATTGTAGCTGGTAAGATACATTGATTATAAATTTGGGTTTTTGGTCTTTGAGGAATGTTTATATTTAGTACATATTTCAATTTTCCATATGCCGCCTATCCCATACGTATCCTTCTTTCTATTTCAAGCTACTGGTTTTCCTTTTCTATCGTTATTATTTGGGCCAGATAGATGTACGTGTTTACTTTTTCTATTGTTGAATGTTCAATCACTATATTTTCATCATTGGTCTCTTCGTTACGCAGGTACTTTGTCTTGGAGAAACTTATGTCAAGTCCCACATTTCTTGCTTGGTGGTGGAGATCTGTGATCATCTGGATCATTTCATTCTTATTGTTTGCTATAATTACAATGTCATCTGCGAATCTCAGGTTGTTTAGCCGATCGACAGCTATTAGAAGGCCATTTTCGTCCCAATTCAGTTCTTTGAATACATCTAAGATCATTGTAAACAACTTAGGCGATATTACATCGCCTTGCCTTACTCCTCTGTTCACTGGGATATTGTTTGTCAGTTCTTGGTTTACCATAACTTTGAGTGTTGCTCGTTCATATATTCTAGCTATCAGTTCGCTGTATCTGTGGTTTATACGAGCATTTCTAAGAGCTCTTATAAGCGCCCTTTTTTCCACTGTGTCAAAAGCCTTGCGAAAATCTACAAATGTGAGTGTATATTGAGTACATTGGTATATTATATTCGGTGGCCTTCTCGATTAGTATTCTCAATGTGTGCAAGTGCTCAATCGTACTGAAACCTGATCTGAATACAGCCTGTTCTATCGGTTGGTTTAATTCCATTTTGTGTTCCAGTCTGTTTGTTATGATTCGTGAAAACAGCTTGTAAACTTGGGAAAGTAAACTAATTGGCCAGTAGTTTTCTAGGTTTTCCGGGTCACCTTTTTTGTATATTAAGATGACTATGGCGTTTTCCCAGTCTTCTGGTATATTTCCACATTTGAGGCATTCATTAAAAAAGATCTTATAATTCATTCATTAGGGCTTCACCTCCGCATTTTAGCATTTCAGGTATAATATCATCCTCTCCAGCCGCTTTTCCACTTTTCATCTGTTGTAAGGCTTTTTTAACTTCATCCATTTCTATGTCAGGAATTTCTTCTGAGTTGACATTAATTACTCTTTTGTCTGTTGATGAATTGTCCTTTTCAACTACGACATTTTGGACTTTTGAACTATAGAGGTCTTGATAGAAAGTTGTAATTCTGTTCTGGATATTTTTCTTGTCATTGATTATGTTTCCTTCTTGGTCCTTCAATTTAATTATCTCACTTTTACAGGCGTTTGCTCTTCTAAAAACTTTTAATCCTTTGTTTTTCTCTATAAGATCTTTAACCATATTTTCTTTGTATTTGTTTATGTTTTCTTTAGCCGCTTTTCGTACTGTCTTATTCAATTCTGCATATTCGACAGTTAATCTCTTTCCTTCGTGTTTAAGTTGTCTTCGTTGTTCCAACATTCTTTTTGTTTCTTCACTGAGCTTGTTATTCTTTCGCCTAGTAGGTTGGGGAGTTATTTTTTCTGCGGTAGTCTTGAGTGTTTCAATTATTTTTCTGTTTCTTTCGTCTATACTTTCTCCTGTAGTTAATGTGTTATTATTAAGATTGGCTGTAATCTGTTTTTGGTATTGTTCTACGTTTTCTTTTAGTGTTTGTCTGTCTGTTTTATTTGTTTTCTTGTTGTGTAAACGTTTTCGTTCGAGTCTTTTTTAAAAAATACTTTGCTCTGACCAGCCTATGATCACTACCGTTGTAAATCTATTTAGGACCTTCACGTCTGTTACTATGTTCTTATGTGTTGTTAGTGCATAATCAATTTCATTTCTTGTCTCACCATCAGGTCTAATCCTTGTCCATTTCCTCTTCTCCTTTTTCTGAAAGAAAATATTCATATTATAGAGTTTCTCCCTTTCCAGAAATGTCATCAGCATATGTCCTCTGTTGTTCCTCTCTCCAAGGCCAAAATTTCCTATATAACTCTCTATATTTTCTGCTTCCTTTCCTATCTTGGCGTTAAAGTCTCCTATTACCAATATATACTTTGTTTTGTCTTCGTGAAGCGCCTGAGATATTTCCTCATAAAATTCTTCTGCTTCTTGATCTTCATGGCTTGTCATAGGAGCATAGACCAGTATTACTTTAAGTGTTAAGGTATTGTTCAATCTTATTGTTATGTATATAACTCTATTAGATATTGCTTGGAATTTCTCAGTATATGGTATTAGCCTTCTGTGTATCAGTAATCCAGTTCCTCCATTACTGTTGTCTTCGTAGCCTTTGTTGAAGAGCAAGTGTCCCGTAGGTAACTTCAGGCAGTATTCTCCTCTTTTTCTTGTTTCTGAAATTCCCAATATGTCCCATTTAATATTTTTAAGTTCATGGTCCAGTTCTTCCAATTTTTCCTCACTTCCAATTGTTCTTGCATTATAGGTCGCTATGTATAGTCGGCAGCCTGGTCCAACCCAGAGATTCTTAGCACCCCCTGTTCGAGCCCTGTTCTGACCGGTGCCTTGGTCGGGGTTACTCAAACTGCTGGGGACTGGGGGGCCTTCTATAAAGTTTTCGTTCCATAGATTTATGAGAGGTTTTGGCCATAAAACACCAAGTGGGCCAGACGTCTTGGTGAGTGGAAAAAAATAGGATTTGGGAAGTGAACTGGTAATTTATGGATATGAAGGGTTGGGACATGATTCCCCTTCAAGAGAGGCGTGAAAGAGAATCAAGGCTCGCGTGGGCAGGGTTGCTTTCCTCAAGTAGGTCTGTCTCCCACTGGGATCATGAAGAGAGTACCTAACCGCTACCCCATATATTTTACATATATTTATTTTGTATTATGCTATTCTAGGCTAGGCTAGTTCAGATTAGGTTAAGTTAAATCAGGTTTGGTTAAGTTGTGTTAAGTTGGATTAGGTTATGTTGGATTATTTTTAATGCTCTTAGATTCAGTGACTATTACTTTTCATTTCTTAATTCCTCGTTATTTCACTTTATGTGGCTAGATTAGGTTAAGTTACGTTAGGTTTTTTTTTAATCGGGCTTCGAATATGTCTTCGAAATTTGATCAGGATTATAAAAAAGAAAATTGAATGGATGAATCCTGAATGTATTTTTGAAACAACACCACTCGAATGGCCACACTGGGCAGTGGTTTGTCGATAAAAATGAGGAGTGGGTTCGTCAGGAGGATAACGACTCCAAATATCGGAATATGGTATCGTCACACTAGATTCGCCATCCCCAGTCGCCCGACGCAAATCCAATCGAGAACGTGTGGTCAAGCAACAAGCTTCGTTGTAAAAAGGTGTACCCCGTGAAGCAGCTATCACTGCAAATTCGGGTAATTTGGAAATCTTTGCTCCAAGAATACCCGGAAAATCTCTTCGAAAATATTCCCTGAAGATGAGAGCCTATCATCGACGATAATAGGGACGAGCTACTGAATCATTAGCATTTTAATGGGAATTCTTGACTATCAAAAAATGTACTTTTAAATAAATAGATTTTTTTAATGAACAATATGCGACACGTTCTTACTTGATCAACTGTAATAAAGAGAGAGCTTACAGTTTCAATCTTACTTGACAATCAAAATACTTTACTTACGCCGTTCAATGGTTTAAACTCGAAGAGTAAAGACTTTCGAAGATGCGTTATGGAAATCTAGGTGAAAATTCACATTTTAGTCTTAAGAACCATGATGTTTCATTTCATTTTATTACATAACCTCACCATCAATTTTGGAACACAATAATTTTGAATTTTCGGCCATTATTGATAATTTCGTACTTTAAAGTGGCAAAGCTTAAGCAGATCTAAGAGAATTAAAATAATTAAATTCATTTCTAGTTGATTTTCTACCTTATCTATATTTTTTCATACTCCAAATCTTACAAAGTATTCTCCAGAAATAAATCATTGTAATATAACAATGTCAATATTTCTTACGCTCACTTAACCATACACTAATACCGTCGTAGCCTTTTCAGATGATAACTTCGATTATATCTTTATCTTTTATTTGCCCTGACAGTATTTGTCTTTCTCATTTCCAATTTTCTCGGATTTCGCTTTAAGTGTCTAGATTTTATCAACTGAAGAAAGATTTATTATGTAGAGTCACAAAAAGTTTAATGTGATTTTAGTAAAAAAAATATACCTACCTCTTGTTGGTTAGAAATACGTGATAACAGGGAAATATGTAAATAATATAAATTACTTTGTGTGTTAAATGTTCGGCTAGAAGTCAGTTCATCTATAATATATATAAAATGCAACTCTTTGTCTGTCTGTCTGTCTATCTATCTGTCTGTCTGTCTATCTGTCCGTTAGTGCGCTTATCACTGGATAACCACTTATCCGATTTACGTGCTTTTTTTTTAACATACATATGTTCTCTGGCCAGGTTATACGCTATATTTTATTTCGATAAGTAGCATAAGGAACGAGCAGTGACGATAATAGTGGATGAAGTCGGAAAAAAAAAGTTTGCCGCTAGCGCGTTCCCTTACAATACACAGCCTAAACCATTAAATATAGAACAATATTATGTAGCAGAGAATATCTATAATCTATAATCTATAATATATATATATATATATATATATATATATATATATATATATATATATATATATATATATATATAAAATGCAATGTCTCTCTGTCTGTCTGTCTGTCCATTAGTGCGTTTATCACGCGAGAACCACTTATCCGATTTACGTTAAATTTTTTTAAATTCAAACATATATTCTTTGGCCAGGTTATACCATATAATAATAATAATAATCTATATCTATAATATATATAAAATGCAATGTCTCTTTGTCTGTCTGTCTATCTGTTAGTGCACTTATCCTTCGAGAACCAGTTAACCGATTTACGTGATTTTTTTTAAATTCATACATATTTTCTCTGACCAGGTTATAGATATATATATTTTATTACATCTATAATATATAAAAAATTCAACGTATCTCTGTCTGCCTGTCTATCTGTCTGTCCGTTAGTGCGCTTATCACTGGAGAATTACTTATCCGATTTGCGTGCTTTTTTTTTTAAACATATGTATGTTCTCTGGCCAGGTTATAGAATAATATTTTATTACATTAGGTGACATAAGGAATAAGCAGCGACGATAATAGTGAATCAAGTCGGAGAAAAGTTTGCAGCTAGCGCGTTCTCTGGCAATACACTGCCTAAAGCATTAAATATGGAGCAATATTATGTAGCAAAGAATATAAAATATATAAAATGCAACGTATCTGTGTCTGTCTGTCCGTTAGTGCGCTTATCACTCGAGAACCACTTATCCGATTTACGTGTTTTTTTTTTAATTCATACATTTGTTGAATGGCCAGGTTATCTAACATATAATCTTCTATCTATAATATATATAAAATGCAACGTCTCTCTGTTTATCTATCTGCCTGTCTTTCTGCCTGTCTGTATGTGTGTCCGTTAGTGCGCTTATCACTGGAGAACCACTTATCGGATTTACGTGCCTTTTTTTAAAACATACAGATGTTCTTTGGCCAGGCTATCTATCTATAATATATATAAAATGCAACGTCTCTCTGTCTGTCTGTCCGTTGGTGCGTTACGTGCTTTTTTTAAAACTCTGGCCAAGTTATAGGATATATTTTATTGCGTTAGGTAACATAAAGAATAAACAGTGACGATAATAGTAAATCAAGTCGGAAAAAAGGTTACTGTTAGCGCGTTTTCTTGCAATACACTGCCTAAACCATTAAATATGGAACAATATTATGTTGCAAAGATTATAATATATATAAAATGCAACGTCTCTCTGTCTGTCTGTTTATCCGTTAGTGCGCTTATCACTTGAGAACCACTTATCCGATTTACGTGTTTTTATAAATTTATATATATGTTCTATATAATTCGATATAAACCTAGATAATGGGAGATAAGGTGAGATAATGGGAGATAAGTATAAATAATGGGAGATAAGGAGAAATAATGGGAGATAAGGAGAAATATTGCGAGATAAGTCGAGATAAGTCTAGATAAAGGGAGATAAGGTGAGATAATGGGAGATAAGGGGAAATAATGGGAGATAAGGAGAAATAATGGGAGATAAGCAGAGATAGGCCTAGATAATGGCAATTATAGAGATAATGGGAGATAAGGAGAAATAATGGGAGATAAGGGGAAATAATGACGATATTCTATTACATTAGGTAACATAAGGAATAAGCAGTGCCAATAGTAGTGAATCAAGTCCACGCGAGCGGAGCCGCGGGCACTGCTAGTGTTACTATAAAAACCACCGATAGCACAGCAAAACTTAATAATACGAGGGTTGTATGATACTTAAATACCTAGCCTTGATAAAAAAAAAATATTTTTATATGTAAAATTTATTTTATTTTCAAAATGGGCGTTTTTTTCAGCAATCACCTCATCGTTTGAGTCAAATTTTTTCCGAACCATTTTTTTATATTCGGAAGTAGAAAATAACCGCTTGGTGCTGGATCTGGCGAATAGATATGGTGGATGCGAAAGTAATTCGTATTTTAACTAATGGAATTTTGCCATGGCGATGACACAAGTATGCACACGTGCACTGTCTTGATGAAAGATAATTTTTTGTCGCCAAATGCGACGATTTTCTTTCACGGAATGGTTGAAACGATCCAATAAGTTGACGTAATACTCTCCATTAATCGTCTTGCCCTTTTCAAGGTAATTGATGTAGATTATGCCGGGTGCATCTCAAAACATTGTGGCCATAACATTGTTGGCTGATAAAGTCGCCTTGGCGTTCTTTGGCACCCCACAGTGGGTAGAAAAAAAACATTACCGTTCAAAGATCCCTACAGACCTGAAATTTCATCGAATCACCACATTTTTTATTTTTTTTTAAATCATCGTAAGAAAATTTAGAAAAGAACTGTGGACCCATAAATGGCCATTTTTACTGTGATAAAAAATTGATCAATCCGAGGTAAAAAATACTATTAACTTTACTGTTGATATACTATTGATCAGACATATGTATTCCTACGTATTTTTGGTTACTGAATCCAAATATGATTTCTGATTTGCTAATAACCCTATTGAATTCTAGTAATTGCCCAAAAACGGCCTCAAAGTTGTCAAAAAATCGTCAACTTAAGAATAATAACGAGACATACATATTCTGATGTATATTTAGTCACTGAATCCAAATATGATATTTGATTTTCTCATATATCTATTAAATGACTTGAAAATTTTAAAATATCGTTTCGCATTTTTGGTTATATATTTTAATGGGCATCTTGATTGCGATAGAAAACTATTATGCAAATTATTCATTCTTATGCAAGTTATAACATTTTTTGAATTCTTAGAAAAAATTTTAATCGATTATATATCTTAAAATTTTTTACTTTACTAATTCATATCTTAGCACTTCACCTATAATAAAGTTTTATATGACAACCAGATATGAAAAGTCTCCCCTTAAGGCTCATAATATATTTGATTCTGCTCCCTTAGGACCTTGAAATCACATAAATACATTAGCAAATCAGTCGTTAGATTTGAATTTAGTGACCAATATTAAGTCGATATAACATATGCCCATTATTTTTATGGGATTCATTGACCAAAAGTACATCAAAATATGTTTCCTGACTTGATCACTGTGAGGTCATTTTTTACCTTAATTTGAAATTAATATGTATACGAGCAAATCAGGTATCATATTTGGATTCAGTGACTAAAAATACATCGGAATATGTATTTTTCTCGCTATTATTGTTAACTTGACGAGTTTTGTACACTTTGAGGACGTTTTTGGATCATCACATTTGGATTCAGTGACTAAAATTACGTAGGAATACATATGTCTGCTCAATAGTAAAGTCAAGTTCTCGGACTGAACAATTTTTTATCACAGTATTTGTGTAAAATGGTCATGCAAAAAAATATATTTCCAAAATATGGCTGGACAGTTCTTTTCTAATTTTTTTTACGATGATTTAAAAATATATATATATATATATATATATATATATATATATATATATATATATATATATATATATATATGGTGATCCGATGGAATTTGAGATCTGTGGGGATTTTTAAACGGTACAGTTATTTTTCAACCAACTGTGCGCGGGTTCGCCACGGAAAACACCACTGTTTGGACTATTCTTTGGCCAATAGTGTACTGTAATGAACCCATTTTTGTCAACAGTTATGAATCGACGCCAAAAATCATTCCGATCGTTCTTTAACATCGCTAAACATTTTTTTGAAATTGATACACGTGCTTATTTATTTGTCAATTGTGAGCAATCGCGGCACCCATCTTGCAGAAAGTTTTCTCATAGTCAGATGAGTTTTTAAAATGTTCTGCACCCGTTCAGTTGCGATGCCCACAGTTTCAGTAATCTCATGCAGTTTTACTCTCCGATCACTTATCACTATATCGTGGATTTTTTGAATCATTTCTGTGGTGCTTGTACTGTTGCGTTTGAATTCAGCTGTTCAATATTTTATGGTCGATAACGAAGGTGCAGAGTCTCCATAAACTTCGCTGAGTTCTACTTTTATTTCATCATTTGTTTTCTTTTTCAAAAATAAATATTTTATCACTACTCGATATTCAATTTTTTCCATCGCTGTAAAATCACAAAAGTTGTTCTGTTAAACGGCTGCCATTCACAAACTGAACCACGTAGCGACTTAAAAATTTGACAGGATTCTTGTGAAAAGTTATGTTTACGAAAATTATAATTTTTTAAATAGTAGTAACGTCATCTCTAGTTGAGGCCAGGTACTTATGATACAATCCTCATAGCGTTAAAGTTATTTATTAGTAGTAATGCTGTCTTCTGTGAAGTTAAATTACAATTATTTAACAAATATACATGTCTTATAGAAATACTAACATGATAAAAAAATTTAACTGCTTTATTTTTCCATATAATCTCCATGTACGAGAATGGATTGATAAGTCTGATAAATTTCTACGAAATGGCGGGAAATTTTAATAAGTAGTAATACTGTTGGTAAGAAGTGAACTGCGACTGGAAACTAAATTTAAGGAAGTTTATGAGGATTCTACACCAGCACTCAAGACGATTTATTACTGATATAATATATATGATATATATGAATTTAAACGTGGCCGTACTAGCTCTGCAAATGCTGCATGTTCAGGACTTCCAATTGAGGTCATTTCTGAAGAAATGTTCGACAAAATTCGTGGGTATAATAATGGAAGATCATCTCATTATGATTCTTAGTAGACATACCATATAAATGGGTCCGAACGACTTCAGGCGTTGGTTTGTGACTGTGCAGACGAAAAGTGGTCTTACCTTTACACTGTGGAATCAAAATGGTAATCAAAATAATGGGATGGCGAAAATGACAGTGCACCGAAAAAAAAACGAAACCACTTTTATCGGTGGCAAAAGTGATGGCAACTGTTTTTTGGGACTCGCAGGGTATCCTGGTGATTGACTATTTGGGAAAGGATAAAACAATGACTGGCCCTTATGACGCAACCTTATTGGCTCGTCTGCAGAGTGAGTAGAAGCAGAAGCGAGCAAGATCAGTGCGCAAAAAGTTCTCCTTTACCAGGACGATGCGCCTGCTCTCACATCGGTCAATGCAGTGGCTCAATATGTAGTCCTGGTGAATTTCATTTAGTTCAGGTTCTATCTGGATCATAGCGCAGATTTTTAAATAAAAATTTGTTATCACTGCACGATATTCGGCATTATCTATTTCTACAAAACGTAACATGTAGGCTGAAAAGTTTTTGGTCTAGCTACTTAAGACACATTTTTTTTGCAAAATTCCACGTTATTCATCAATATAGTCTCCTTTAAGAGCGATACAATAGCTCCAACGCTTTTCTACATTTCTATACCTTTCTTGTAGAAGGATTTGTCTTCAAAATAGGCCTCAGTTTCGGCGATAATTTCGTCATCGGAGCCAAATCTCTTTCCCGCCAGCGTTTTTTGAGGTCTGCGAATAGATAATAGTCGCCGGGAGCCAAATCTGGAGAATACGGTGGATGAGGCAGCAATTCGAACTTCAATTCATGCAATTTTGCCATCGTAACCATTAGCTTGTGCACACTGTGCATTATCTTGATGAAAGAGTACTTTTTCTTGTACATTTGGGGCCGTTTCTTCACGATTTCTGCCTTCAAACGCACCAAAAACTTTATATAATATTCGCTGTTGATGACCTTTCCCTTCTTAGCATAGTCGATGAAAATTATTCCATGCGCATCCCAAAATACAAAGGCCGAAACTTTCCCAGCCGATTGTTGTGTCTTTGGTCGCTTCGGGCGGCTTTCACCGGCTGCTGTCCACTCAGCCGGTTTGATTCCGGTGTGTACTGGTGGATCCATGTTTCATCCATTGTCACATATCACATGAAAAAAATCCTTTTTATTGCGCTTAAACAGGTCCAAACAGATTTCAGAATCAACAACACGTTAATATTTTCGGCCCACTGTGACTAAACTCGGTACCCATTTCGAACAGAGCTTCCTCATGCCCAAATGTTTATGCAAAATATGACCAACACGTTCCCTTGATATTTTCATTTTACGGTCAACCAAAACAATTTTGTGGTGTAACCACCTCATCTGGGCGTCCAGAGCGTTCAGCATTATTTCTATCTGTACGACTTCGTTTAAATTCAGCTTACCAGTAAATGATGAGTAATTTTCTAGGGGCAGAATCCCCGTAACACTTATAAGCCATTACTTTGCTTGAACGGTATTTTTTCCCATCAAAAAAACAGTGTTTAATCAACACTCGAAATTCGATTTTTTTCCATTGTTTTGAAAATATCAAAGAGCATCACTAAAACCACTGTCACTTGTAAACCAATGACCGAAATGTCATGAAATTTTGACACGTATCGTTTGAAGGTTGGTACTTCTTAAAAATCATATGGATGAAAAGGGCGACCTCTATGTGTCAGACCAAAAACTTTTCAGCCTATGTGCTATTACACCGATCACTTACGATAGCCACTAACAAACTTTTGCGCGTTATATCTATCTGACACTTTGAAAAAACGTTACAAAAAACACCAACAGTCATGCCGTTTAACAAAACTTCCTGAAATTTCCTAGAACTTCTCAGGCCACCCTCGTAACAGTTTTATGCTTCTCTTAACCTGAACATTTCCCCTCTACAATGACACAGCACAATAATATATTTCGACACCTTTATAAAATAATAAAATCGCTAAAAGAAAAAAAAATACATACTTAACTCAAACTCTTATCGTGGATCACCTTTTGTGGTGATATTTTGAAATATTGTTTATAATTTCGGTACAAAAATAAATTTTATCATATAACCTATCAATAAGTTGCAATATTAATTTCGAAAACAGGTTGAAATTTGCAAACTGCAAATGTTATAAATTGAAAGCATTGCGTAAATCCTCAAGATAATATCCAAGCAAATCTATTTTAATATAATAAAGAAGGAAAGTTTGCATGTTTGTTTATTTGTTTGTTTGTTTTTTGGTCGGAGGAGGTAATCTCTGAAACTACCAATCCGATTTGAAAAAATCTTTTACTGGTATGTAGCCTGAACTTTTGGGAAGGGCATGGGCTATATTTTAGGGAACTAGGATAAAAAATGTAATAAATAATATATAATTTCCGTTCTAATATAGGTAGCCAAGAATACAATGGATTGTATATTTGGTTGTAAACGTTTATCCTCGGCCGATTATTGTGCCGTCTATATACTAATAATCTAAGTTTCGAAATAAGCGGTTTTTCAAATCCAAACAATACGAATTTTGTCACAAAGCATATTGACATATAAGACTTTTGTCACCAAACACACTAAACAACACTTCTATACACACAGGAGTGCTATTTTCTTATATTTAAAATGTTTTTGTGCCCAAATTCTTACTTGGATATATAGAGATGGAAGATTTACAACTAACAATAACTGAACTGCCGCAAAATATATTTCCCATATATTTTCTTATGAACTTCAAATTTGCACTTTTTGTGATATTTTTGGACTCACTACGGTGTATGTACAGGGTGATCTAAATTGGACACTTTTAAAGGTAAACCCCTTTATCTAAAGGAGATAGACGAAATTTGATGTCGGTGTCTGAGGCTCAATTTTTATGATAATCTCAATGGTGAAAACCGCATATCGATATCTAGTACCGTTTCAGATATACAGGGTGTTTTTCAAAAATCTGCATTTTGGAAAAATATTTGTAATTCTTTTCCTATTGGGAAGATTGAAAGACCTAATTTTTAAATTACCGACCAACACCAGTCAAGAGTTAGAAGTCGCAGTAATATAAAATTTTGCAGCTCTCACTCCTCTTGAACTAATCAACTCGGTAAGAAGTGTCCAGAAAAGGTGCCGCGTATGTGTAAATGAAACTGGTCTACATTTCGAACATCTCTTATGGAAAATTGTTTTGTTTTAGTTTGCTCTACTCGGAATAAATTGTTTTATTGTTGTTTTGTTTTATTTTCTACATAGTCTAAAGTACTATAGCATTAAGTAAAATTTCATTGTACTTATGACTCTTAAAGTTACTTCTGGAATTTTTTTTTTACGATTTGATTGCTATCGGTAAACAATTGATATTGCCGCTCCGTCCAAAGCCTACTTTACAAAATGTGCATTTAAAACTCGCGTAAAAAACTGAAAACCTTTATATTTTGAAGTAGATTTAAGCGAAATAAAGTGTGCTATATTTTTAGAATGGTAATTTAAAGCTCTATTCGGATAAGGAAAAATATACAGGGCATCCCGTTTAAAAAATATATATTTTTGCGTTAATAACTATTAAAATATTAATTGTAAAAAATGTAGCTTACATTATTGAAATCCAAGTACTTTGAGAATGTTTTTGCAGAAATCAAAAATTTTCAATAGGAAAAGAATTAAAAACATTTTTCCAAAATGCAGATTTGTGAAAAACACCCGGTATATCTGAAAAGGTACTAGATATCGTTAGGCGGTTTTCACCATTGAGTTTATCTTAAAAATTGAGCCTCAGACACCGACATCACTTTTCGTCTATCTCCTTTAGATAAAGGGGTTTACCTTTAAAAGTCTCTAATTTGGACCATCCTGTACGTATGTGCAGGGGTGACACATTATTGCCAACTCTGTGTGAGGAATTAGTTTTTCGGCTTTCTAGAGTATTGTTAGTGTATAAAGCGACCCATAGACGGTCAATATTATTGCGTAATAATTGGGTTTGTGCAACATAATTGAACGTGTGTAGACAGTATTGAAAGGTTGTGCAATAGATTGTACGAACTCAAAATTGTTGAAATATATTGCGCAACCTGGAAAATACCGTGCCATTTGTGGGCAGGATTGTGCAATATCCCGTCAGTCGGTATCAACAGGTGGTAGCCAACGCGTCGTGATGGCGGATAAAAAATTGGATAAACACTTCATTTTGGAATTTATCGAACTTCCGGCTCTATGGGGTGTTAAATGCAAAGATTATACTAATCGCGTTAAAAAAGGTGAGCAATATGACGTGCTGATAGAGAAATATCGCTAAAAATACCCGGATGCCGAGAAGCAAGATGTTGTCAAAAAAGTAAATTCTTTGTGGACAAACTTCCGGAATTCGTGATGCTGAAAAGAGTAGTGCAGAGGATGTTGAACCTTCACTATGGTACTTCGAAGAAATGAGGTTTCTTCGATCTCAAGAAACACCAACCGCGTCAATCAGTTGTGCACAAAATATTGCACAACCATCATTATCGCCTCCATATGATTCTATTTATTGTACAAACCCAATTATTGTGCAATAATATTGAACGTCTATGGCAGGGGTGCTCAAACGGTCGATCGCGATCGACAAGTCGATCGCGAGTACTTTTTGAGTCGATCTCGAGAAAAAAATTCCGTTATAGAACTATCCACAGATTTTGTTTTAGGTAACTAAAACAAAATGTAATGAATAAACTACTAAAATTTATTCGATCCACAATTAGCCCAGAATAACCCTCTCATCACTTTCTTTTATCGTAATAACCTCCTCCTAGCGGCAAAAGGCGGCTTTATCAAAGGAACGCGCGGGTACTTATCAAAGAAAAGCCGCGTTTTTGATTCCCGCCGATTTTTCTAGAAACTTCGGGCGGCGTGTTTGATGGGAACATTCGAGACTTCGTTCGCGCCGATATAAATGTTGCGCCTGCAGGAATAGGAGTCAGTCTGAGTTGTAATTTGAAGGCGATACATAGATACAAAATTTATTAATAAATAGTCCAAAATGAGTGCGGCGAAGAAAAGTAAAACTTATCATTTTAATAACGATTGGGAGGAAGAATTTTTCTTTTGTATGGTAAAGGATAAGTGCATTTGTCTCATTTGCCGTGCGTCAGTTGCAATACCTAAGCATGGGAACTTAGAGAGGCATCATAAAACGGTTCATAAAAACTATGAAAAGGATTGTCCGTCACAGAGTGAATTAAGAAAACGAAAAGTACGTGATTTGATAACTTGTTTGAAAAAAGAACAAACCATGTTCATAAGACCAGCCAAAAACAATCAAAAGCTGCAACTATCGCGTCATTTAAAATTTCTCATATATTGACGAAATACAAGAAACCATTTGATGATGGATTGGTTGTGAAGGAAGCTTTTATTGAAGCGGGTGGGACTTTATTTGGAGATTTTAAAAATAAAACAGAGATTATGTCTGCTATTAGAGAACTTTAGTTATCTCGTCCGACTGTCACAAGGCGTGTTGAAGTCATGAGTCAGGACATGGCAGATAAACTAAAACATGATATCATGGAACGTACATACTTTTCTTTACAGTTCGACGAATCCACCGATATGACAGACACTGCCCAGCTGTGTATTTTTATTCGAATGCTATTCAATGACATGTCGGCTAAGGAAGAGTTTTTGACAATGATTCCTCTGAAAGGAAAAATCCGTGGCGAAGATATATATGACGTTTTCTTCAATTTTGTAACAAACTACAAGCTACCAATATATAAACTAGTGTACATTACAACCAGCAATGACTGGAGCACCAGCAATGACTGGAAACGAAAATGGTTTTGTGGCATTGTGTCGAGCTAATGATGATTTCCCTTCATTTTTCTTCTTCCATTGTATTATACATCAACAAGTTTTGTGTTCAAAAGTTCTAAACATGGAGGAGATTATGGCCATTGCAATAAAAATTGTGAATTCTATCCGTGCACGTAGCTTGCAACGACGGCTCTTTAAATTACAGTTGGAAGATAGTGAGTCAGCTGAACACACTGATTTAGTTTCTTCATACGGACGCCAGGTGGTTGAGTCGCGGAAAATTCCTAGAACAGTTTCAAGAATTATTGCCCAAAATAACAGCTTTTCTGAACGAAAGAGGTGATGACACTCAGATGCTGAAAAACGGAAAATGGCTGACTGGCATTTTTGACAGACATCGCAATGCATTTAAATACCATTAATTTGGAGCTTCAAGGTAAAGGAAAAACTATTAATGAGATGATTAGCGCAATCAACATATTCAAAAGTAAATTGCAACTTATGATAGATCAACTGAAAAGAAAGGATCTGAAAAATTTTCCGTCTTTGAAAGCAAGGATTCCTCAGTTGAATTATGATATTTATGAGGCAGAATTATTAAATATTTTGGGCCAATTCGAAATACGTTTTTATGATTTCAGTAAATTGGCAAATATCGCATCATTTATGAGTTATCCTTTTTCGTGTAAAAGCATTGAGGAATTAGCTACTGAAATAGCAAGTCAGTTTAACATGGACTCATGTTCTGTTGGAAATGAGTTAGTGCAGATTATATCAGATATACATCTCAAAGCCACAGCATCTGATACAAAATTCTGGTGTTTTATATCTGAAGATAAATATCCGAATCTAAGGCAAATTGCCCTTCAACTGACGGCAATGTTTGGGTCAACTTACTTGTGCGAGTCTGCATTTTCTGAAATGAAGATAATTATGTCAAAATATCGCAATCGACTAACTGACGAACATATGTCATCATGCTTGCGATTAGTACTCGGGAATTACGTACCATCTTATGAAAAGTATGCTGAGGACATGCAGTGCCACGGTTCAACATCCAAAGTCACTCTTTAGTTAAGTTTAGACACTAGAACTCGTTTGATTTGTAAGAACCAATAAACTCGCAATTTTGAATAATTATGAGTTTTTTCATTGACATTTTAGAGCAGACCTACACTTACCTTGACTAAAAAAAATGCATATTGTGCGGAAAACTAATATCTATGCCACGATACACCCTACCTAGACGACAATCCTGCATCACACTTACTTGCAGCCTCTCAGAGTCGATCGATCATAGTCTAACAATATTGAGGTAGATCGCCAGCAGTTCAAGTTTGAGCACCCCTGGTCTATGGGCAGCTGTCAAAATATTGTGCAATCCATATTGCACAATAATATTGACCGTCTATGGGCCACTTAATGGAGTTTGGTTATATATCAGAAGGACGTTATGAGACAGTGTTTCCAACTCTATGTGAAGTAGTATTTTTTCGGCCGAAGTTGATCATCGTCGTCGAGGTGTGTCTGTGTGTATGGTGTGGGTTCTGGGTTAAACTGGCGTTAATGTTGGTTGACCAAAAGGTCCTTATTATAGTGATGAGGGGTGTTCTAGACTTGGTTAAAAAGTCTTTATTACGATGATGAGTTTTATTCTTAAAATTGTTATTTTTTAGTGTGTAAGGAGGTAAGCTAGATGTGACAAAGGCGTTAATGAAGTTGGTGGGGTTAGGTATTTTTTTTTTTTTTGATAAAAATTTTGTCAAAAAGACTTAGAAGAGGGTTTTATGAAAGTGGTTTTATGAAAAAAATACATTAGAGGAATGTTAATGTATGCGTGTGTAGATATGAAAAAGGCGATAATGAAGTTAGTGGGGTTATTTTTATGATAAAATTTTGATGAGAAAGACCCATTATAAGATTTTTTTGGTTAAAAAGATTGTCAAAAAGGCTTAATATGAGTTATTTTTCCTTAAAATGTAGTTGAGAAAGGCCTTATATTCTTGTCTGAGCCAAAAGCCCTTATGTGTTTTTTTTTTTGTTACAAAGATGTTGAAAAAAATTTATTTGGAGTTAGAAGAGAGCTGGCTTAGGATAGAAGAGGATAAGCCAAGAAGTCCTTATTATTGTGGAGAAGATGATGATGATCATGACTAGGGGACGGCTAGACTAGACAAAAACGTCCAAACCTAATCTGGTTGTTATGGCACCCGGGAAAGAAACTCATAATTTGACGTATACAGAAATATTTTAAACTATCTTAAAAAATATTTTAGAAGCACTGTTTTTACCTACATTAAATTATAACGAAGAGTTAAACAGTAACATAACAACTCTCGTGCGAAGCTGGGGCGGGTCGCTAGTAATAATATAAAGTATCTTATTCCAATTTTCTTACACAACTGGAACAGAGAACTTAGAGAAACTTCATTTCCCCTCTATTCTTACTTCAATATTTATGTTTATCGCTCCCAGTTTCCTTGAGTATATGCAGTCTTCTTGATGGTGTTAGAGCCATAACAATTTAACTTAAATATATGAAAAGGACAGAGAGCAAACCACAAAATAGAAAACGGTGTCAAGATTTCTCCCAGTTTGAATAATTCTTAACTAAAATGTATTTATAAAGAAATCCAATCGTTTAATCAAATAAAAGGTTTGCATACATGTATGTCAAATACATTTACAATGTACTCCCTCTATCAGAAAAAAAACAAGCCGTTAATTGAAACTAAACTACAAGCCACTTATAACAGACCATATCATTATATATGCACTTTCTGCTTCGAAACCACCTTTGGCAAGGTCAAATAAGTCGCCGAATGACTATAGTATTTCGTACGGAACACTTACGGGATCACTTCGATGTCCATCTGTTCGTCCGTCTGTCTGTCATCCCCGATTTTCTCTGAAACCACTTGACATAGAGAGTTGAAATTTTGCGCAAATATAGGAATCGATAGTCTAATCCAGGCCGTGTAGTTTTGAAAGTTAAATTTTGACTTAAGGAGTTAGTTTTGGGAGGTATAATAATGATAAAAAGTGCTTTATTCAAAGTATACTCCATCGCTTGTTATACATTTTTCCCATCTTTCCCAGTGTTTCCAACGTGTCGCGAACTGGTTTTGCCGTATGTGATGGAGCATTATCATGAAGAACAATGAGTTTGTGTTGCCTCTTTCAGTATTCTGGCCTTTTTCAAGCAGCGAACGGTTCAAATCGGTCAATTGTTGTTGGTTACGTTTAGTAGTAACCGTTTGCCCAGGTTTTAACAGCCCATAATAGACCACGCCCCTCCGGTCCCACCAAATACAGAGTATCGTCTTTCTGCCAAAAGTGATTCGGTCTTGCGGTTGATGTGGATGGTGCGCCTTGGTCTACCCATGATTTTTTACGCTTGGGATTATCAAAATAAATCCACTTTTCATTCCCTGTAACTATACGATGCAAAAACGACTTCTTTTTATACCGAGCGAACAAAATGTCACACGTGTTTTTGCGCTTTTCCATTTGCCTGTCGTTCAACTCATGTGGTACCCATCTACCGATCTTCTGAATTTCTCCCATCTCTCTTAGCCAATTGGAAACAGCTTGTTGACTCTGTTGCTGACAATTGCTCAGCGAGTTGTTTTTGTGTTTGCGAATTATCTTCGTCCAACAATGCTTGCAATTCCACATCTTCGTATTTTGTTGGCCGTTTTCCACGTTCCTTGTCTACAACATCGAGGTCACCACTTTTGGAACGCGGAAACCATCGTTTACACGTATCTTGCGATGGAGCATGTTCACCATAAGCTTCTCGAAGTAATAGGTATGATTCAACAGCAGTTTTCTTCGAATGAAAACAAAAAATTAATGCTGTCCGCGAATGCTCATTGTTCGGTATAAATTTCCACATGTTGAACACAACAACACAACACTATGCACACACTTTTCCAATTTATCATTCGTGCGCGACTAACACTTGTTGATGACACAACAAAATGGTGCAGTGTCAAATCTTTACAGCACAAACTGCATTGGTGCACCATCTGTTGTCTGAAATCCGCATTTCATACTTGTACACCTGTATATATATATATATATATATATATATATATATATATATATATATATATATATATATATATATATATATAAAATTTTCGTACTCAAAGTAAGTTAACTTTATCCATTTCTTTTCGTATTTTTTCTCATATTTCCATATGCTATACGAATTTTATGTAAAGCCTTAAAACTCAAGTGAATTTCGTTTTCGGATCAAACTAAATTATTAAAACGGGTTTCGGGAAAAAAGCTACAAACCAACCGGTTTGTGCTTCGCACTGTTTTTAAATTTTCTTAAAAACACATTAATAATTTATTTGATTGTCCTCTAACGCATTTTGGGTATGTTCTTGCTCTTTCTTTTGTGTTTAATATACAAGATGACCCATTTCTTCTACCATAAAACTCATTGAAGCCCATTTTGTTTGGTTTCGTGAGCTGCACCCGTTGTAAATAAAACTAGTACTAAATTTGAAATAGATTACAAAAATATGTTCTGTTCGATATAACACGATACGTGAAAAACTTTTGAATAGAACTTGGCTGCACATTACAAACATACAGGGGTATGTTGATAAGTTTGTAGCCTAGCATTGAAAGATTGTATTTTCCAATAAATTTTCAGTTTTAGAAATAGGTAATGGTCTGAGGGCGCTAAATCAGGGGAATATGGGGAATGAGCAATCAGCTCAAAGCCTAATTCGTTTATTTTTTGCAAAACCAACAGCGATTTGTAAGCACGCCGTACTCCTCTTGAGATGTTTCCCACAATTTATTGGCAATGTTTGGTTCTTATTGAAGAATAATATTTTCCAGTCACAGTTTTGCCGTATTCTAAGTAAGCAAAGCTTCTTGGGGCGAGTGGATCAACTTGTTTCTATGCCTTCGATCGTTCCTTTGTTTCTAAGTCATAATGATGGACCGACGTTTCGTCTATAGTTACCATTCCGACTAAAAAGTCAGATGAATCCTCTTCAAAGCGGGTTCAAATCGACGTGACTTTCAGTTCAGTGTGAGAAAAGTGGCATTTTTTGAGCAAAAATCTGTTGACAGACGGCATTTTATCCGATTTGAATAAGTCAAATGGGAAAGTACTCGTAAAGTATTCTACTTTAAGATAGTGCTGCGGCGAAGAAGGTTAAAAGTAACATAATCTTTAAAAAATTCCCTAGAATACACATATTCGTAATTATAAAAAAAGAGTTATGAACAAAACACCTAAAACAATATACCTTTATATTAACAGATAAATTTCAATAAAATAATTCAGAAAAAAAATTTCTGAAAGTTTATTATTAAAATAATCTAAACGTTTACCAGGTATGAAATGCGGATTTTTTTCTAAAAAAAAACATGTTAAATTCAGAAGAATGATAAAAAGTGCTTTATTCAAAGTATGCTCCATCGCTTGTTATACATTTTTCCCATCTTTCGGGCAATTTGTAAATACCACGCCAGTAAGAATATTCCCCTTTTGCTGCGAACCATTCATCGAGCCATTTTTTTCACATCTTCGTATGAACCAAAGCGCTGCTCAGCCAGTGCGTGACCCATCGATGCAAACAAGTGGTAATCGGAAGGAGCCAAGTCTGGTGAGTAAGCTGCATGGGGTAGAACTTCCCAGCTGAGTGCCTCCAACGTGTCGCGAACTGGTTTTGCCGTATGTGATGGAGCATTGTCATGAAGAAAAATGACTTAGTGTTGCCTCTTTCGGTATTCTGGCCTTTTTTCAAGCAACGAATGGTTCAAATCGGTCAATTGTTGTTGGTAATGTTTAGTATTAACCGTTTCCCCTGGTTTTAACAGCTCATAATAGACCACGCCCCCCTCTGGTCCCACCAAACACAAAACAACGTCTTTCCGCCAAAGCGATTCGGTCTTGCGGTCGATGTGGATAGTGTGCCTGGGTCTACCCATAATTTTTTGCTCTTGAGATTCTCAAAATAAATCCACTTTTCATCCCCTGTAACTATACGATGCAAAAACGACTTCTTTTGGTACCGAGCCAGCAAAATGTCACACGTGTTTTTGCGCTTTTCCATTTGCCTGTCGTTCAACTCATGTGGTACCCATCTACCGGTCTTCTGAATCTTTCCCATCTCTCGTAGCCGATTGAAAACAGCTTGTTGACTAACGCCCAATTGCTCGGCGAGTTGTTTTTGTGTTTGCGAATCATCTTCGTTCAACAATGCTTGCAATTCCACATCTTCGTATTTTTTTGGCGGTTTTCCACGTTCCTTGTCTGCAACATCGAAGTCACCACTTTTGAAACGCCCAAACCATCGTTCACACGTATCTTGCGATGGAGCATGTTTACCATAAGCTTCTCGAAGTAATCGGTATGATTCAACAGCAGTTTTCTTCAAATGAAAACAAAAATGTTAATGCTGTCTGCGAATGCTCTTTGTTCGGTATAAAATTCGACATGTTGACCACAACGGCACAACACTATGCACACGCTTTTCCAATTTATCACTCGTGCGCGTCTGACACTTGTTGATGACACAACAAAATGGCGCAGTGTCAAATCATTATAGCACAAACCGCATTGGTGCACCATCTGTTGTCTGAAATCCACATTTCATACTTGTACACCTGGTAAAGATATACAGAATATTCTTAGATGTATAAATTAATCGAAATCGAATTTTTATCAACCTTACAATATTTCAACACGTAGACTGAAAAGTTTTTGGTCTGATACATAGATGTCGCCCTTTTCAAACAATCCATACAATTTTTAGGAAGTACCAATCTCCAAACGATACGTGTCAAAATTTCATGACATTTTGACGATTAGTTTACAAGTTACAGTGGTTTTAGTGAGGCTACTTTTAATATTTTCAAAACAATGAAAAAATCGAATTTCGTGTGTTGATTAAACACTGTTTTTTAATGGGAAAAAATACCGTTCAAGCAAAGCAATGGCTTGATAAGTGTTACGGGGACTCTACCCCTGAAAAGTCACTCATCGTTTACTGTATGCTGAATTTAAACCCGGTCGTTTAGTTACAAATGATGCTGGACTCTCTGGACGACCAAATGAGGTGGTTACACCGGAAAACATAAAAAAAAATCCATAAAATTGCTTTAGATAGCTGACACCCTAAAGATATTATAAGAACATGTTGGCCATAGTTTCTATGAACATTTGGGCATGAGAAAGTTCTGTTCGAAATGGGTACCGCGTTTGTCCACAGTGGACTAAAAACAACAAGGTGTTGATGATTAGGAGCGCTGTTTGGACCTCTTTAAGCGCCATAAAAAGGATTTTTTCATGTGATATGTGACAATGAATGAAATATGTATCCATCACTTCACACCAGAATCAAATCGGCAGTCAGCTAAGTGGACAGCAGCCGGTGAAAGCTGCCCGAAGCGACCAAAGACACAACATGCGGCTGGGAAGGTTTTGGCCTCTGTATTTTGGGATGCGCATGGAGTAATTTTCATCGACTATGCTGAGAAGGCATGGGCACCATATGGCAAACAAAGGAAAATGCTAACCAACAAAAGAATTCCTCTGAATCTAAGAAAGATAGTATTCGACGAATGCATTCTACCGGTTCTCACCTACGTGGCCCAGACATCGACATTGACTAGAAACCAATTGAGTAAAACACAGAGAGCAATGGAACGCCAGATGCTGAATATAAAATTACAAGATAGAATCAGAAATGAAAGTATAAGACAAAAGACCAAAGTGATAGGCTCAAGAGAACAGGTGGCAGGTTTTAAATGGAGATAGGCAGGTCACACAATAAGACAACAAGATGAGAGATGAAATAAAAGAATTCAAGAATGGAGGCCCTGGTTGGAACAAGGATCCAAAGAAAGGCCTCAAACAAGATGGAAAGATGACCTGAAAAGAACGGCTGGTTTAGGCTGGATCAGAAAGACGCAGAATCGAGAAGGAGGGAAAAAGGAAGGGGAGGCCTATGTCCAACACTGGATGAAAGAAGGCTTATTAGACAGATAGATATTTAGATAAATAGATGCTGAATAGGGAAAACCATCAATAGCGAATATTATATAAGGTTATTGGTACGTTTGAAGGCAGAAATTAGGAAAACCTAATACAAAGTTGTTATGAATAATTTTTCAGTATTCGCATATTATTATACTATTATATAATTCCTAAAATTTTACACTAATAGTAATAAAACTAACATAGTATAATTCATAATATAATAATAACACAGGGGAACAGCTGTTTTGGTGTCGAGGTTTTTTGAGCTGATTCTATATCAATTTGATGTCCTGAATTCAAATAACGTATTCATTTGTACCTAGGAGCTCAAATTTTTAAGATATACAATTTTAGAGAAATATAAGTTACATTATTGTAACTCAAATCCGTAAGTGTAGTAAACAAAAGTAGATACGAAATTTTTATTTTAGTTATACAAAATACAATATTATGTCGTACTTACAAACAAAAAAAAAACATTGAACTCAACACTTGGAAAGCTTCTTTTCCGCGACATTCTTGAATGTTTTTTTTAAACAGTCCCTTTTTAAACTCCAGCAGTAATCTACCATCATGTGCATGTCCCATCTTCCTTCGTAGCGGTCCTCCATAACTTTAATATCTTGGTGAAATCTTTCACCTTGTTCCTCACTCATGTCTCCTAAATTTTCTGGAAAACGGTCTAAGTGGCTGTGTAAATAGTGTATTTTAATACTCATATTGCACCCTAAGGATTTGAAACTATTAAGCATCTTGTTAACCATTTCAACATAGTTTTGAGCTTTATGTTTGCCTAGAAAATTTTCTACAACTGCAACAAATGATGTCCAAGCTTCTCGTTCAACTTGATTCATTGAATTTATGAAGGCAGGATCATTAATTAATTGTCTTTTTTGTGGGCCGTCAAATATCCCTGCTTTGAGTTTTTCTGTGCTCAACTGATGCATTTTTTACCCCTATATATGCAAAACAAGACCCATTCTTATCAAGAGCCTTTACAAATTGCTTCATTAAGCCCAACTTTATATTCAACCAAAGCGTCGTTAATGACATTCTTTTCCCCAACGTCCATGTTTTCTCTCTGAGGCCAATCTTTTCTAACCCAGTGGTGTGTTTTGTCCCTACTATCCCAGATGCACAAGAAACACGGATATTTCGTGTAACCACTTTGCTGCCCAAGAAGAAAGTTTACCATTTTTAAGTCTACACAAATCATCCATTGATGTTCGTAATACTTTATCTTCTGCAAGACCAAAGCTATGGTATTATATTCTTCTTTCAGTTCCGTTGAGTGAGCTAGTGGTATTGAACCATATTTATTCCCATTATGTAGAAGGACACATTTTAAACTTCGCTTTGAACTGTCAATAAATAGGTACCAATCATCTGGAACATATTCAGAAAGTCCCATTTCTTTCATGAGTCCCCTAATTTCGTGACAAAATACAAGATTCTCTTCTTGAGAAAAGAATGGTAGCAGATCTTTTTCTCTTGTACGGTAAAAGGTAATTTTGGTTCCTTGTTCCAGTAAATTTTTGTCGTTCAACCTAGAAGCCAGTACTTCAGAAGCTTTTTTCGATAAATTGAGATCCCTGGTGAGATCATTTAATTCATTTTGATTCAAGCGTTGAGGAACTGATGACGTCCCCTCATAGTCACTGTTAGTTTCATTAGCATCAGAACTTTTATTAGCATCAGAAGAGCGATCAGAGGGGAAATATTCGTCATTAGAGATATGTGGTAGCTGATGAAATGTTGGAATCGGTATTTCATCTGAGTGCGGGATAGGGCGTATTGCCGAGTCTAAATTGGGATAAGTCCACCTACTGCGGTTGTTTCGATTGATTCCATTAGTATTTACTAAACAGAAATAACAATCATTGAAGTGGTTTTTTGGTTCTCTCCAAACCATTGGTACGCCGAATTTTAGACATTTTCTTTTCCCGGTAGTCCACTGCCGTAAATGCTCTGTACAAGTTTTACATACGAGATGCGGGGCCCACGTTTTGTCCTGATCACCAAGCTTAACTCCAAAGTATCCAAGATACGCTCGCTTTACAAAGTCAGTAATAGTTTGTCTGTTTTGTTGAAACATGTATTCTCCGCATATATAGCAAAACACATCAGGTTGATTTACACAACTTCTTCTTGAACTGGAACCTGAACTCATTTTAATTCTGTTCAACAACACAAAAACACTCTTTTCTTAACATAAAATAACACGCCGAATTCGATCTACTCTCATTAGTAAGAACGCACAAACTGACGAGACTTACCCGAGTTAGGTGATTAAAAGGGTTAGTTCAGGTACCTGATAGGCAATGGTTCCACTATTTATAGATTTACCTGGAATTTACTCAATTACAGACTGACAATTAAACCATTGTACCTACATTAATGAATATATAATAATTTTAGAACTCTCATAAATGAATATACTGAATAAAAACCACATTGGTAGATAAGTTGATGTATCTAAAAAAGTAGAGCTGATAGAGAAAAACGGATTGCATGTATAGATTTAGCGTCCCAAATATAGTTAAAATCAGCTCTAAAATCCCAGGCACCAAAAACAAAAATATTTTTTTGTTGCCCTGTGTAATAATTCCAAAACCTGTATACAAAATATATCGAAAATAAAATTTTCTGATGCATAAATATAAATTTTACCATTAGCATCATCTAGTGCATATAAAATAATAATGCTAACAAACAATATTTTTCAATTTAAAAATGAATGCACCTAGAAATTTAAATCTATTACAACCTAATGCACAAAGCAACTAAATTTTGACTAATAATTTGTGATTTAAAGGGCTACAAACTAAGAATTTTTACCTAACAAAACTTAACCTATAAATATAAATATTTTCAATCCTGTCCTAAACTAATGCAGAAAATAATAACATTACGAACCAGATTTATTTGACAATACTGTATATCTAATGCATGTAAACAAAAGTTAGAATACTTATTTTAGTTGTTTTGTTCATAACTCTTTTTAGTGTTCCATACGGAATACTTATAAGATCACTTCGGTGTCTGTCTGTTTGTCTGTCTATCTGTCACACCCGATTTTCTCCGAAACTATTTGACATAGAAAGTTGAAATTTGGTACTAATATAGGAATTGATGGCCTCATCAGAGCCATGTAGTTTTGAAAGTTAAATTTTGACTTAAGGGGTTAGTTTTGAGGGGTGAAAAACGGAAGTGAAAAACAAATTTTTTTACTAGGTCATCGAGTATGGTGTCAAATTAAAGCTTGTGAAAACACTAATAGAATATATATATATATATATATATATATATGTAATACTTGCACACACTTTTCTTCGTATTATTTTTAAAAAAATAATTGCGAAAAAAATCCCCTGTCCCCTACCTTATCTCGAAAAGTACTGATCAAAAAATTTTGAAAAAATTCTGGAATATTCTCCACTGGGTACAGATTGAACGAAAATTATCACGAGTGCATTACCTTTAATAATTTATCTGGTATATCAAAAAAACAAAAATTTTCAGGTCACCAGTTTTCAGTAAAGATTGGAAACAAACTTTATTGAAAATTCATTTGGGGTGTGTTTTGTGAAGTCACTGATCATTTTATACCACCGTAACAAAATTTTTTATTTTAAAAGCAATTAACGTGCGGAACACTAATTGTGCAAGTTCAACTTGCACTTGACCGTTTTTTTTTGTATAATCACGAATATGGTATGTGTATTCTAGGGAATTTTTTATAAGTTATCTTAATTTTAACCTTCTTCGCTGCAGTACTATCTTAAAGTACAATATTTTACGAGTATTTTCCCGTTTGATTTATTCGAATCGGACAAAATGCCGGCTGTCAACAGATTTTTGTCCCAAAAATGGCACTTTTCTCACATTGTCCGGCGTGCAGATATTCACGGATCCATTTAGCTGATAATTTTCTCATACTCAAATCAGAATGGACAATATGAAAAACACGTTTGTTCATTCTTGTTCAAAGTCTCTGTTGTACGTGTCAGCCCAATTCGACGATTATCCAAAATCATTTCAGGCACAGCCTCGATGGGTGGACACAGAAATGGATCGTCCATTAGGGTGTCCATCACTGATGTCTGTTCTCTTAAAATATGTAAAAAAATTTTTACAGTGGTATAGGAAGGACATTGTTCTTTCATGTCATTGTAAGTTTCTTTAACGGCCAGTTCTTTTAAAAGGGGGCACTTTATCACCGACCGATATTCGATTTTATTAAATTTACAATTTTTATCGGTCATATCTTGTTTAAAAATTCACGTTGTATAGCAGTATCAGCTCGATATTCGAAAGCCATAACTTGACACTAGGCACGAAAGTGAGGTTTATGCGTTGCTACGTATTCTCCATTTTGTTTTATGGAGTGAAGACATTGATCCTGAGAGAGGCAACAAGTAAAAGATTGGAAGCCTTTGAAATGTAGCTATACCATAGAATACTGAGTGTCATGGGTGAATCGAGTTACGAATGAAAGAATCGTTCAAAGAATGAATAAGGAAAAAGAGATTTTAGTTACAAGCAACGTAAACTCGAATACTTTGGCCACATTATGAGGAATGAGAGCAGATTTCATCTGTTATAGAATATACTGCATGGTAAAGTGTGTGGAAAGAGAAATGTGGGGAGAAGAAAGATTTCGTGACTTTAAAAATCCTCGCACTTGGTTCTCAATGATGCAGCTGTTTAGGGTCGCAGTCAACAAGGTGATGGGAGCTAATACGGATGCTAACATCTAGAACGGATAGGAACCGATAGAAGAAGATAGCAGAATAAAATCTAGATCACCAAACTTTATATACGTGTTTTCTAAATATCACTCTACTAGCCATAGCAGCCGCATTTGTTTTTAACAATGGGAAGTGGTCTAACCGAACTAGTTATCAATAGTCGTAGTAGTTAAAAATGTTTGTTTCTATAAGATGGTAAGCTGATCTGTTTTATAACGTGAAGTAATGCATTATAAAATTTAATACATTGGCCCTCTCCCAAACAGTGATATTTAGAAAATAGTCACCCCCGTGTCAAGTTTCACAGCTATGACACTGTTTATGTCTTGGAGCATTTCTTAGTTTTTTTTTCAACTATATTCAACAACGGCAACAAACAAAATATATTTTTTAATAATTCGCTTTCTTTAAAACACCCTCCATAAAATTCAATAACACAGATATACAAAAAAAATTCTGTCTTATAAGTGAGACACGTGTTTCCTTAGGTATTTTTTTTATGCCGAATCCAAAAGAATCATAAAAATGACCTCTACCGTGAGGTTTTTTAAAAAATACACTTAAAGCTACCAGAAAACTATTAAATTGAAAAAAAAAATACATTTTAACAAATGAAATGTAAAACTGTATCATCATTAAAATTATGGAATAAAACTATTATTTCGGACATCTTTAAATGTTCTGAATCTACATTTATGAGAGAAACTTAAAAATATTAGATTTTAGTGTTTTTGTTTAACAAAAATACGCATACACCACTTTTAACCAAGCTACGTGGCATAATGCTGTTTTAAATAAATGTGTGCAACCTCTAAATTAAAAAATTGTTATTAATATTGAACAAAACACTCACTCACTCGCTCGCCTAGTCACTCACTCACTCATTTTATCTGCTGGAAAAGACCGGAAATCCAAACTACAGCTTTGCAGATGACAGTACGCTTATCTTTTCAATCACTTTGAACGCTCGGACATCGGCTGCTCAGGCGAGTGTCCGCAGACAGCGGGAAGTTGTTCAACTTAACAAAGACCTAGAAGAAAACTCTATCTTGGGGTGACAGTAACCAAGTGGAATTTAACGCTACAAAAACTCAGGCGGCAGTTTTTCTAAAAAAGTTAACGTTGCTGTACCCGACATAGTTATGGCGGGGCACTCCATTCCTCTAACATCGTCCCTCAATTTGTAGAGCGTTAATTTGGGAGCAAATATGTCCTGGCATGAACATGTTGCAGGTATAGCAAAGAGAGCTTCTCAAAAGTTGAGAATATTATTTCGAACCAGAAAGCTTTACACTCCACAACAACTGTTAATTCTTTACAAAGCTCAAATTCGACCAACTATGGAATACTGCTCCCATGTTTGGGGCTCCGCTCCCAAACATACACTGCATTTGTTGGATTCTATTCAGAGAAGAGCTGTTCGTCTGATTGGAGACCTGGAACTGACCTGATGACCTTGAACATCGAAGAACGGTTGTCACCTTATTTGTCATTATTTCGCCTTATTCCCAATTATGGCACATTAACTCCCATTATCTCGACTTGTTTCAAATTATCTAGGCTTATATCAACTTAAATGTCATTATTTCGCCTTATCTCCAATTATGGCACATTAACTCCCATTATCTCGACTTGTTTCAAATTATCTAGGCTTATATCAACTTAAATGTCATTATTTCGCCTTATCTCCAATTATGGCACATTAACTTCAGACTCTCGACTTGTTTCCCATTGTTTTACAAGTATTTTCATGGAAAGTGTTCGGAGGATGTACACGTCGCGCTGATACTTCACATTCGTATGAGGTTCAGCTTGTTACTTCTCGTACAACGCTTTTCAAGCAGTCTTTTATATGGAGAACATCATCCCTTTGGAATAATTTGCCCAGGACTGTGTTTCCCACCGAGTACAATTTACACCGATTCAAGAACATCGTGAATCACTTTTTCCGCACACGTGTTGCTCCTGTAGCGCTTTAGGGACCTCCCTGCAGCACGTGTGCTAGACCCGTAAAAAAAAAACTCATTTGCACACCCCCGTACTCACTCACTTTCTATACTCACTCGCTCACTCATTCACTCGCTCACATGCTCACTGCCTCAATCACTCATTCACTACCTCACTCACCCACTCGCATTCCCCCATATACATTCAATCAATCTATTCACAAAATTGACTTCTAAAACTGTGAAGGGATATACATACATTAGCCTGCATTTTGCAACGTTTTGTTCTTAAATAGTAAACGGATATTTTTTTCAACACTAATTACTATTCTTCATATTTTGATATCAAATTCGAATTTGAAACTTAAAAAATTACTAAAAATGACAGTTTGTTCGGAAAAAAAAATTCTTGTTTGGCTGTTGCATTTATTTATTTTAAAAAGCATTTTACCAACTACATGGCTAGTGTTAAAAAAGCGAGTTTTTTGTTGAAACAGAACATAAAACTTTATTTTTGATGTCAAGTCAGGACTAGTTCCTTGAAAAAACACTGGAAATAATAGTTTTGTTCAATATTAATAAAAATTAAAAATATTTTTTTAATTTAGTAGTTGCACATATTTATTTTAAATAGCATTTTGCTACGTAGTTTAGTTAAAGGTTGTGTATGCGTGTTTTTTGTTAAACATGAACCTTAAAACCTAATACTTTTAAGTTTTTATGATAAATGTAGATTCAGAACATTTAAAGATGTCCGAAATAATATTTTATTCTATAATTTTAATGATTATACAGTTTTACATTTTATTTATTAAAATGTATTTTTTTTTAATTTAATAGTTTTCTGGCAAATTTGAGTGTGTTTTCTGAAAAAATTTCAGGGTGGATGTTTTTTTTTTATGATTTTTTTGGATTCAACATAAAAAATACTTAAGAAAACACATACCTCACTTAAAGGACAGAGAAATTTTTATTTTGTATACCTGTGTAATTCTTATCCAGGATTATTTTAGGTGATCGCTTTTTAATTAACAATATTTCAGATAATTTATTAAAGACACCCCAAGAGAGCGGAGCTAGAGTATTGGGAATTCTTATGAAAGCTTCAAAAAAGGTGCGGAGCTAGCTGAATTTACTACATGACTTAATACGGTTGTAAAAACTAACAGCAGTAAAAAAAAAAATGAAAAAACCATTTTATTCGGGTGACAGGGAAAATTGTAGTATACAGAATTTAACAGGTTTAAAGAAATAACTATATGATTATTCGATTTAACATGGCAGTCTATTATTCCATCAAATAATTTAATTATTTTAGTTCAATTTCAATTGAACGAATTCTTCTAAACAAAGGTTGTTTAGATATATACTTAAATGAATTCCCAAAAACTGACTCCAAACTCACATCTCGCATCTCCTTTAATTCATAATAAACTTTTGCCCCGTCTTTGCACCAGAGGGAGAAAATGAATAACATTGCGCGACCTTGTAGCTAGACATAAGTATATCAAAATAAGTTAAAAATTCAAAAAATCCTTGGGGATTTTGAATATTTCAACATCTTAGAAGTCATCACATTTCAGTAAATTCTTTCTCATTTTCTTATGAAAAACATACCTGTCATGTCTTGAGTTTTCTTCATGTCAACTCAGAACGGTTTTACTTGATATATTTTAGTATATTTAACTGGAAAATAGTATGCAATTTTAAGTAGAATTGGATATTTGATTAAAAAATAATTATCGATTTTTTTACTTTATTTTAAAACTTTATCATAAATAATATTGATAACAACATTGAATTGATGACAACAACATTGAATCATTCTCAATCAGTTATGGCTTAACTCAGCTTATTGACGAACCAACACGGATCCCTGATCGAGACGGGGAGTTCGCCAGTCTTTTTGATCTGTTTTTTTAACCACCAATCCGGAGATTTACACGGTCACCGTAAATCCGCCGTTAGGTTCTTCCGACCATAAACTGCTTTCGACATCGAGTATCCTGCCAATCAGTGACAGAGAGGCGCCTAGGCCGCGCAAGATTTGGCACTACAAATCTGCTAAATGGGAAGATCTCATGGAATACTTTCGAACTTTCCCTTGGATGGACGTTTGTTTTCGATCCGATAACCCATCTGCCTGCGCCAGGGAGGTCTCCGATGTTATTTTGGCTGGTATGGAAGCTTACATCCCTTTTTCGAAGAAATGCTCCTTAAACGGCAAGCCTTGGTTCGACCGAAAATGTAAAGAAGCTGTTGCTTCTAAACATATTGCCTACCGGCAATGGCGTGAAAATCCTAACACCGTAAATCGAAACATCTTTGTTCATGCCCGGAACAGATGCAAGGGAATTATCGACGAAACCAAGGAGGCACACAATCAACGAATTAGAAACAAACTTCTCGCTTGTCCCAACAATTCCAGGTCCTTTTGGGCAGTCGCTAAGGCAGTTAGTCAAAATTTTACCAAATCCACCATACCACCACTCACACGGCCAGATAATTCCATTGCAACCACACCTGTTGAGAGAGCGAACTTGTTGGCTGAACTCTTTGCTTCACATTCTACTGTCGATTTCCAAGGAAAAAACACCACCTACTATTCCCATATTGCAGTCAAGGATGCCCGATGTTGTCTTCAAACAGCGCATCATAAAGCGTATTTTAATGAAGCTAGACACCAAGAAGGCTTCTGGTGCTGACGGAATACCTGCCATAGTTCTCAAAAACTGTGCAAGGGAACTAACACCAGTTTTCTGTAGACTTTTTAACCTATCCTACAGAAAGGGAATATTTCCGTCCTGCTGGAAATGTGCCACGGTTCAGCCGATACCTAAAAAAGGTAAGAAGACCTTGCCAAATAACTACCGACCAGTTGCACTGCTTTCAATAATATCGAAAATCATGGAAAAGGTTATCAATGAGCATCTTCTTTTAAATATTACTTGAACGATTCAATATTATTAGCGATCACCAATATGGTTTTCGGAAACATAGATCAACAGGAGATCTTCTGACTTATGTAACACATGTTTGGAACAACGCAATTGAACACTTTGGAGAATCTCGAGCGGTTGCTCTTGACATATCCAAGGCATTCGACCGTGTTTGGCACGATGGACTGTTGGCTAAGTTGCGCTCTTATGGTATGTCTGAAAGGTTCTGTTTGTGGCTCTCATGTTTCCTCAGAGAGCGTTCTTTACGAGTGGCGGTCGACGGATTTCTTTCTAACACCCTCACTATCAACGCCGATGTGCCCCAGGGCTCCATACTGTCTCATACTCTCTTTCTCATTTACATTAACGATCTGCTGGAAAAGACCGGGAATCCAATCTATAGCTTTGCAGATGACAGTACGCTTGTCTCTTCATTCACCTTGAACGCTCGGACATCGGCTGCTCAGGCGAATATCCGCAGACAGCAGGAGGTCGATTCTATCTTGGGGTGACAGTAACCAAGTGGAATTTAACGCTACAAAAACCCAAGCGGCAGTTTTTTCTAAAAAAGTTAACGTTGCTGAACCCGACATAGTTATGTCGGGGCACTCCATTCCCCTAGCATCGTCGCTCAATTTGTTGGGCGTTAGTTTGGGAGCAAATATGTCTTGGCATGAACATGTTGCAGGCATAGCAAGGAGAGCTTCTCAAAAGTTGGGAATATTATTTAGAACCAAAAAGCTTTACACCCCACAACAACTGTTAATTCTTTACAAAGCCCAAATTCGACCAACTATGGAATACTGCTCCCACGTTTGGGGCTCCGCTCCCAAACATACACTGCATTTGTTGAATTCTGTTCAGAGAAGAGCGGTCCGTCTGATTGGGGACCCGGAATTGACCGGCGGCCTTGATTCGCTGGAACATCGAAGAGCGGTTGGCGACTTGAGTCTGTTCTACAAGTATTTTCATGGAAAGTGTTCGAAGGATATAGCCCGCTTAATTCTTCCCAAAGCGGTGCATGTTAGAAATACACGTCGCGCTGGTGCTTCGCATCCGTATGAGGTTCAGCTTGTTACTCCGCGTACAACGCTTTTACAAGCAATCTTTTATATGGAGAATGTCATCCCTTTGGAATAATTTGCCCAGCGCTGTGTTTCCCACCGAGTACAATTGACAGCGATTCAAGAACAACGTGAATCGCTTTTTCCGCACTCGTGCCGCTCCTGGAGCGCTTTAGGGACTTCCTTGCAGCACGTGTGCCAGACAAATAAAAAAAAAAAAAAACAACGGCCAACGATGAAAAAACTTTTTTAATAATTTTACCTGATTCCTGTGTTTTATGGTGTGCTAAGTTCGAAAATAATAATAAAAAACTCGTATCACCCACCAATTTTTCACATTTTAATATTCAAAATGTGAAAAGTTTATTTTTTATCATTCGTATGTCATTAGGTTGGCAATAAAATCAGATTTTTATAAGGTTGGCAATAAAATCAAATGTTATTAGGTTGGCAGTTCCGATAAATGTCACAGCTGTTTGTTTTCTCTTCCAGTTAATTTAACCTCGCATTGCAGTGTTTAACCCATCTGCTTTAATTCACTCTCAAAATATGGCTAATCGTGGTTGTAAAACCTCTCCCAACACTTTTTGTTATATACGTTGTGAGTTTGTAGTTAAAAAAACATCAAAGAAACATTACTGACTTTGTAAAAAAAAAGTATACTTTGGATATTTTGGTGTAGAAATCGGTAATCAAGAAAAATGTTTGGCGTTAATACACTTATCCCGCCTTTCTGCCAGCTTCTTGATTCCTATGGCAAAGAATTCTTTCGGTTGACGTCGAAGCCACTCTTGCACTCTTTTCTTCACTTCTTCATTGTCGGTGATCTTCTTTCCACGTAGGGCATCTTTGAGAGGTCCAAACAAGTAAAAATCACCCGAGCCAGGTCTGGACTGTATGCGAAATGAGGCAAGATCTTCCAACCCAGTTCTTGAAGCTTTTGTTGGGTATGAGAGCGGGCATTGTAAATGGTTCTGTATAATATTGTGAACAGTTCCAACGCTTACCCCAACCTCCTGAGCTATCATTTCAACAGTAATTTTTCTGTTATCACGAAAAAGTCCATCAATCCTCCATTCTAACGAGGGGCCGGACTTTAGCTGGACGTCCACTTCGCTGCTCGTCACTCACTCTTGTTCGGCCACTTTTAAACCTATCTGTCCACTTGTAAACACTCGCACGATTCATCCAACTTTGTCCATACTATAATAACATTCTAGAATGTATTTCGTTTGGCTCAAGACCTTCTGCTACTAAAATCTGATAACAGAACGCTGCTCTTCTAAAGTGCAGTTTTTCAATGGACTCGCCATGGTACACTGGATATTTTGAGGTTACGTTTACATTACATGATCGAACAGCTGGTTAAAACTCATCACAAGGTTGCCAACTTGCACTCCTAGAAGTATGGAGCGGTTTCGTCAGAAGAGTTCAAGCTGAGACCAGTTGTCTCTTTACTTATTGAATGACCCTCGTATGTAGCAGGATTTGTATAATCTCAGGTAACAAACGAAGTTTTTATATCACAAACTTTGGAATCATGAAATAAAAGTTTATTTATTTAATCAAAGTAACTTAAAATTAAATAAACATTACTGTAAGTTTTTTTGAACCCTGGGGAATTATTTGAATCAATGAATTAATTAATATTATGCCAAGATTTATAATAATATTAAATACGTTTTTTACAGCACTTTAATATTAAATCGATAAATATGCTGCAACCCGAATTAAGTTGAACAAACCTGATTTAAATCATACAATTTCTAAGACTAGTCTTTAATTGGGTCGTAATGGCAATTCCTCATCGCAATTTTACCTTAATCTGAGAGCAACAAGAAAAGAGAGACTTGACTATGACGAACATGGTTGTATTTTTTATAATATACTCTGTGCGTTCATGTCGACTGATTTAATTCTCGATATGGCTAAAAATGAAATACCTAATTGTAGATCACTATTAGAAAAGACATAGTTAATATATTTATTTTTAGGAATAAATTGAAGTTAATTTAAATTTTCGTTAACCTCAACTTAATTTGAAATCCAATTGGACCTATTCCGTTTCTTAATCCCAAAGGAGCATAGCAAGTCAAGGTTTACCCAGCTTATGAATAAATATGTTTTGCCTTTCAAATTTTGTAAATTTTCTTAGCTTGGGAATTGGATATATTATACTAAAAAGCACTGCAGAAAATTAAGCTTAACCACGAGCTAAATTGTAATAATGATATTAAGTAAGTAAATTTACATGAGCTACATCAAAATATGAATAATAAATAAAACAGAACAAACGTCGAAAATACGTATAACAAACAATAGTGCGGAATCAAGACATTATAATGAAGAACTAGATCAAGATATTCCTGATTTGTATAGTTACTGCCTCAATTTAAATTTATTTGGATTCATTCAATATCATTCTGTATAAAAACTTTCAACCACTATATGGTTAAAAAGTCAGTAATATGACAACAATCTTAACCTCTTCACGACCGAATTTATTTGGGAAAGTAGGACCAAAATGCCCGATTTTTTTTATGGTATGTGTTAAATCTGCAAATAGGACTTACCAAATATGTTTTTTTCAAAGTTTCAAAAAAACAAGTGTTTTCACAAAAAATAAAAAAACATTTTAATTCTGTTCTTGACATCACCCGAATTAACTCGGGCGTTCAAAGAAATGCTAATTTGAAACAAAATTTGAGCCAAATAACAAAAAAGTGGCTTATCTTATCAACTAAATAGTACTAACTGTATGATATACTCTAAAGCAGGGTGTAACACAGAGCGGTACGTCACAAATAGGGCAGTAGTAGCGTATTTCCTTTCGAACTTTTTTGCCGCGGGCATCACGCACTCTACAGCATACACCACATTGCCGAGTTGGAAATTGTTTTTTTTCGGTTGCCGGGATACACTCAGGGAAATGACGACCTGTCAGTCTAAGTGGTGTAGGTTGGCTTGAAGGTCGTCCTTTTCTAGAAGAAAATTCCGTGCGGTGATATTTTTCCATGATCTGTTTGATTAGATCCAACCTATAAACTAGTGCTGACTTTGTTCCTCCAGTTTTTCGATATAACACAAAAGAGTTCCACAGTGCCAAATCTAATAAATGAAAAAATATTTTTTGTAATACTTTTTTTCCACGCTTTCTTGGAAGGTTGTAGTCTGCTTAGTGTTGATCCACCCGATCAACACCGCCCATGGTGTCGTTATAATCGATGACAACTTTCGGCTTTATTATAATCTCTCTTGGTTTTTCTACCTCTACACAGGTGTTCGTATGAATGGTTGAAATCAAAGAAACATCTTTCTTGTCTTTCCACTTTAGGACACAAACTTTACCTCTTTGAAAGGCTACAACTTCTCCTTTTTTCAGCTTCTTTTTTTTTAGCTCTGAAGGAACTTCTTTCCGTGTTAATTTTAGTGTTCCATAAACGTCGGTTTTCTTTGTAATAAGTAAATCCGCAAGCTGAGGGAAGTTATAAAAATTATCCATCGTTATGCAATAGCCCTTCTCTAACAATGGCTTAGACAGCGTCATGACAACTTGCGACGAAATTGGTAGATTTTCATAGTCTTTGTCAAGGTTGGTTTGTTTTCCAGTGTAGATGATAAAATATATACATAACCACTTTTAGATTCACACAGTAAATAGGTTTTTATACCAAATCGAGCTCTTTTTAGTGGAATGTATTGGATCCAACCAAGTCTACCGTTATATAAAAGGAGCCTTTCGTCAATAGACAGGTTTTTTTCAGGTACGACCAGTTCTTGAAACTTGCTAACCAATTTTTCGTATACTGGCCATATTTTATTAAGTTTTGGGTTTGGATGAGTTACTTCATCAAATTCATCATTATTAGAAAAATGGATGTTTTGATGGCAAATCTATTTCTGCTCATACAACTGGCAAAAAAGGGCGTCACCAAAAGAGGATCGGTTGACCAGTATTGGCGCAATTCTGGTCTTTTTATAACGCTTTGTAAAATTGTCAATCCTAAAAAGACTCTAATTTCTTCGCTAGTCACAGGGTACCACATTTTTCCTCTTTTTTTTTTGCTCAGCATACCTGTTGGTTTCTGTTACTATATGGCCAACCAGATCGTCGTCAACAAACTGTTCAAAAAAATCCAACATGTTCCAATCATTGCAGGATACACAATTTATAGACGGTACAGCCGTAAAAGGGAATGATGGTGGGGCACGTTGCAATTCAAACCAATCACGTGCTTCAAGTAAATCCGCCGAATTATCTGAATTCGAGCTACTACTTGAAATATTGCCGTAAGATGTATCAGAGCCACTTTCGTCTATTGGTTCGTCAACTTCTGACTCATCTGACAGATCATAATCGTGCCTGTCCATGATATACTAAGTACTTGGGTTTCAGCTACTAAAATGTAAATAACAGGTATAATAAATATATTTACTTATTGTAGACAAAAACTCACGTAAAATTTAATTCACAGAAGCAGCGCAACAAAACTTATCAAGTCGCAACACAAACTAAATTTACCCGCTGGCAGCTTATTTTGCCTCAAGATCAAATAAACAGTCGCAAAAATCCGACAAGACCCGAGGGGTTTGAGTTAAATGTTTAAAAATGCGTATTCCCGCTTTTCACGAGACAGTTCGGGTGATGGCGCGTAACATCCATAAAAATTAGAGATGCCCGAGTTAGGCCCGGGCATAGGAAAATCGAAACGTTGACCGTGCCCGAGTTATCTCGGGTACAGTCGTTAAGCGGTTAAAACAGTATGTCCCATTTCTTTTGCCATATTGTCGCAAACATATTCTTTATTGATATTAAATTCTTTGAGTTTCTGTGCCAAATCAGATTTTTTATAAGTTTCTTCAAAATATATATTATTTGCTAACAAAAATTCTTATATTTCAGATTTTGATCGGCTAAATTTGATATTTTTTTATTTATCGACTGTAATATCTAGCATTGTCAAAGACAATAACACTGTTTTCTGGAACATTTTTTTTAAAATACAGTCTTCATGCCAGCAGCAGCAAGAATTCTAAATTTATCAATTCTCCCAGCCAGCGTGCATTATTGTGATCCCTTTCCATTATTTGAGGGCGCGTTAATTTGGCATTGATTATGAAGGCGTGAAGAAGGTCAAAAAATAAACTGATCTGTGGTCCGGATCAAGTGCCTTCCTTTCTTATCAAGGACTGTGCCGTTGCCTTGCCACTATCTTTTCTTCTTAACTTCGCTATTAAAAATAAGACGTTTCCGTAACTATGGAAAGAGACAAAGATTCCAAAAAGGAGATCCAAATGAAATATCGAATTATAGGCCTGTCTCTCTCTATATTATCTCTATTTGCGAAGGTTTTAAAGTGTTGGTTCATAATTGTTTATATAATCAAATTGAACACTTAATCTCTCCTAAACAACACGGTTTTTTTAGTAATCGTAGTGTAGTGAATAACCTAACCTATCTTACCTAATATATGTAGTACGTTGGATAGGCCTTGGATGATCATAAACAAATAGATGTTGTTTACACAGACTTGGGACTCATTGAGAATTTGATAATGGTTTTTTAATCATATCTGAGAGATCGATTACAATATGTTGAAATGCGTAGCCATAAATCTGTTAAATTTAAAGCCACTAGCGGTATTCCCCAGGGTAGTAAACTTGCTCCTCTAATGTTTTCAATTTTTATCAGTGATAGAAGCAATAATATTTCTAGTAATGTTTTGCTATTTCCTCACGATTTAAAAATATTCAAAGAAATTTGGGAGATAAATGATTATTATTCTATTCAGAGTGATCTTAGTATTCTAGAGAACTTGTGCAGTAACTTATTCTAAACGTTAACAAATGCTTTTCTGTAACATTTACTAATAAATTGAATCGCATTAACTTTAATTATCATATAGGGAGTATACCAATTAAGATTTGTGACACTTTTAAAGGCCTTAGAGTCTTTTTTGACCCCAAACTTTCTTTTTCATTGCGTATTAATAGTATCTGCGACAATGCAATGAGCTTTGTAAAGTCTAAACTGGAATTTCGTGTGGTTGTATGGAATCTCATTTTTCAGAAATATATTACTCAGTTGGAAAATATCCAACGAAAGTTTGTTAAATTTCTTGCATTTAGGAGGGATGGGGAATATCCTCCTAAAGCTCTGGAACAGAACATTCTTCTGCATAGATTTCAAATATCTTCTTCATTTAATCGTAGAAATTATATATTAGTTCAATTTTTATTTAAGGTACGTAGTTCCCATATAGATTGCTCTCAGATATTATCACAAATAAACTTTCATGTTCTTTCATTAACTATCAGACTTGCAGCTATGTTCTATTTGCCTACACCTTCTACAAATTTCTTAGTTAAAACCCTACTGTATCAGTCTATGGATATCTATCATAAAAAAACCTGTATTGACATTGATCTGTGCCGTCAATCTTCATCTTACTTTTCCAACGCCATAAGAGGCACATTATTGGAAAATCTGTAAATAAGTTACTAAATAATTGTGTATTTAATTTTATTTTATTACGTTTTTATTTTATAAACTAGGTCATATTTTCTCATAAATGGACGTATCTGTTAGACAATAAAGATTATTATTACCGTTTGTCACTGTCACTAGTGTCGAATCAAGTTTCATCTAGGTAAATGATGGGTCGATTTTCGGGGCTATATCTTTTGATAGTTTGGAAATATTCAAAACTCAATTTTCTTATTAGGTGTGTGAATTAATTTTGAAGAGTTTTTCGGTAAAAATATCGTTTTATTTTAAAAAAAATAGTTTCAAATTGATTATTCAAAGCATTACACAGGGGAACAGCTGTTTTGGTGTCGAGGTTTTTTGAGCTGATTCTATATCAATTTGATGTCCTGAATTCAAATAACGTATTCATTTGTACCTAGGAGCTCAAATTTTTAAGATATACAATTTTAGAGAAATATAAGTTACATTATTGTAACTCAAATCCGTAAGTGTAGTAAACAAAAGTAGATACGAAATTTTTATTTTAGTTATACAAAATACAATATTATGTCGTACTTACAAACAAAAAAAAAACATTGAAGAAATGAAATAGTCACTCAACACTTGGAAAGCTTCTTTTCCGCGACATTCTTGAATGTTTTTTAAACAGTCCCTTTTTAAACTCCAGCAGTAATCTGCCATCATGTACATGCCCCATCTTCCTTGGTAGCGGTCCTCCATAACTTTAATATCTTGGTGAAATCTTTCACCTTGTTCCTCACTCATGTCTCCTAAATTTTCTGGAAAACGGTCTAAGTGGCTGTGTAAATAGTGTATTTTAATACTCATATTGCACCCTAAGGATTTGAAACTATTAAGCATCTTGTTAACCATTTCAACATAGTTTTGAGCTTTATGTTTGCCTAGAAAATTTTCTACAACTGCAACAAATGATGTCCAAGCTTCTCGTTCAACTTGATTCATTGAATTTATGAAGGCAGGATCCTTAATTAATTGTCTTATTTGTGGGCCGTCAAATATCCCTGCTTTGAGTTTTTCTGTGCTCAACTGATGCATTTTTACCCCTATATATGCAAAACAAGACCCATTCTTATCAAGAACCTTTACAAATTGCTTCATTAAGCCCAACTTTATATGTAACGGAGGAAGTATGATTTTTTCTCTTTCAACCAAAGCGTCGTTAATGACATTCTTTTCCCCAACGTCCATGTTTTCTCTCTGAGGCCAATCTTTTCTAACCCAGTGGTGTGTGTTTTGCCCCTACTATCCCAGAGGGCACAAGAAACACGGATATTTCGTGTAACCACTTTGCTGCCCAAGAAGAAAGTTTACCATTTTTAAGTCTACACAAATCATCCATTGATGCTCGTAATACTTTATCTTCTGCAAGACCAAAGCTATGGTATTATATTCTTCTTTCAGTTTCGTTGAGTGAGCTAGTGGTATTGAACCATATTTATTCCCATTATGTAGAAGGACACATTTTAAACTTCGCTTTGAACTGTCAATAAATAGGCGCCAATCACTGGAATATATTCAGAAAGTCCCATTTCTTTCATGAGTCCCCTAATTTCGTGACAAAATACAAGATTGTCTTCTTGAGAAAAGAATGGTAGCAGATCTTTTTCTCTTGTACGGTAAAAGGTAATTTTGGTTCCTTGTTCCAGTAAATTTTTGTCGTTCAACCTAGAAGCTAGTACTTCAGAAGCTTTTTTCGATAAATTGAGATCCCTGGTGAGATCATTTAATTCATTTTGATTGAAGCGTTGAGGAACTGATGACGTCCCCTCATAGTCACTGTTAGTTTCATTGGCATCAGAACTTTTATTAGCATCAGAAGAGCGATCAGAGGGAAAATATTCGTCATCAGAGATATGTGGTAGCTGATGAAATGTTGGAATCGGTATTTCATCTGAGTGCGGGATAGGGCGTATTGCCGAGTCTAAATTGGGATAAGTCCACTTACTGCGGTTATTTCGATTGATTCCATTAGTATTTACTAAACAGAAATAACAATCATTGAAGTGGTTTTTTGGTTCTCTCCAAACCATTGGTACGCCGAATTTTAGACATTTTCTTTTCCCGGTAGTCCACTGCCGTAAATGCTCTGTACAAGTTTTACATACGAGATGCGGGGCCCACGTTTTGTCCTGATCACCAAGCTTAACTCCAAAGTATCCAAGATACGCTCGCTTTACAAAGTCAGTAATAGTTTGTCTGTTTTGTTGAAACATGTATTCTCTGCATATATAGCAAAACACATCAGGTTGATTTACACAACTTCTTCTTGAACTGGAACCTGAACTCATTTTAATTCTGTTCAATAACACAAAAACACTCTTTTCTTAACATAAGATAACACGCCGAATTCGATCTAGTCTCATTAGTAAGAACGCACAAACTGACGAGACTTACCCGAGTTAGGTGATTAAAAGGGTCAGTTCAGGTACCTGATAGGCAATGGTTCCACTATTTATAGATTTATCTGGAATTTACTCAATTACAGACTGACAATAAAACCATTGTACCTACATTAATGAATATATAATAATTTTAGAACTCTCATAAATGAATATACTGAATAAAAACCACATTGGTAGATAAGTTGATGTATCTAAAAAAGTAGAGCTGATAGAGAAAAACGGATTGCATGTATAGATTTAGCGTCCCAAATATAGTTAAAATCAGCTCTAAAATCCCAGGCACCAAAACAAAAATATTTTTTTGTTGCCCTGTGTTATTATTACCGTTTGTCACTGTCACTAGCGTCGAATCAAGTTTCATCTAGGTAAATGATGGGTCGATTTTCGGGGCTATATCTTTTGATAGTTTGGATATATTCAAAACTCAATTTTCTTATTGGGTGTGTGAATTAATTTTGAAGAGTTTTTCGGTAAAAATATCGTTTTATTTAAAAAAAAAAATAGTTTCAAATTGATTATTCAAAGCATTATCCATCGCCAGCCACTACTTTCTTCTATCTTTGTGGCACCATATAAATACCACGTTGAAAGAAGACTCATCTTTTGAGGTTATACACGAATCGACCCATTTTTTGGGTTAAAGTTAAAAGAATATAAAAATGAAAAGAAAAAAAAATGTAACTAACTCAGTTAAGAAGGAGCCATATTTCATAATATGTAAGTATTCACGTGTAAATGAATAGGAAATAAACCCATTAAAATAAATAGGCCATAGAAAAAATCGTTTTGAGTAAAATGGGTTTCTGTCACCCGAAAAATTAATTTATATTCGGAGTGGACTTACGCGTATATTACGTGAAAATCTGATATGGATTCAACACAATATTTTTAAGGAAATAGGGCTTTGCATAGTAACGTGTAAACGTAAACCTATATATATAAATTCATAACAAAGTCAAACTCAAAAATCTCTTTATTTAAAAAATTAGTACATAGATGCTTAGGTTTAAAGAGTATAACAAAGTATAATAAATACGATTTGCAAAAAATATATCCATTTGTAAGAAAAACCTTTCGGTTGGCTGGTGTTGAGCCACATGGAGAGCCCTCGTACCTTTTGATGAGTTGGTTTCATCATTCTCAGTTAATACTTCATATGATGCTATGTTTGTCATTTTTTTAAAAAGCTTTTTGCTGCTTATTGTTTTATTTTTGATTAGTTATTCTGTGTTTTTGTTGAGAAAAATAATGGCTAAAAAACTCAATTCGATTTTTTATCAGGAACAATGACGTGCCATATGCATTACTATTTATTACTTATTTTAACTCTCTCTCTCACTCCCTCCTTCTCACTCTCTCTCTTTTTCACTCGCCTGTTCATTCATTCTCACTCTTTCTTGTATTTTTTTTTTACAATATTTACGTGTTTTGATGTTTACAATTTTGCAATTTTTTGTACATATGTACATTTTATATACGTATGTACATATGATTATCTTTACATATTCTGCCTAGATTTACTTGCGTACATTATAACAAATTTAAACTGGTTATTATTTTGTTTTATTTTGAACACTTACGAGGCTGGTTTGAAAAGTCCGTGCAAAAATAAAAACCACTTATGTCACCATAATGTTTATCAAGCTTCTCTTTAGTCTCCTGAGGCGTTTTGCCTTTCATAAAGTAATGTTTAATCACCACACGAAATTCTTTTCCGTCCATTTCTTGAAAATCACTCGACTTCCTTGATTCACACGAATGCCAAACACAAAGAAATAGACCAATATGGCTGAAACTTGGTGTGCGTTCATTCAAGAGATGCTACTAACTAAACATGACCTCGATACGCGCCGGTGGTGCCATCTCTCGGACTTTGCACGGACTTTTCAAACCAGCCTCGTACTACTATATATGTAACATTAGAGAGATCGATTGCATATAAAATACAAAATATCAAGACGTAATGTACCACCATGATAGGAGTTAATATTAATACTGTGGGTGGCTAAAGGTATGGCTACTGCTATATATGTAACATTAGAGGCGACTGTTGTCCGAGCTGCCGGAGGAAGGAGTCAGCATAAGCTATGAACAATGGTTTTGACTGCTATTTTATACCTGTGACCTGACGCATCCCTCAGATCAACAGGACTTTATTGTACAATTTAGCTATTTGGTAACTGAAAGAACGCTCATACATTGAAGTCAAGCACATGGGCGGAGTCAAAGCGAATTTATGCCTCAGATCCAGGTTATGTGCATCGTATCTAAATTTTATTTTGGTATATAAGTAGCCAGGACACTTATTACAAATAATCCTATTATATAGTACCTAACTGTGTAGCACCCGTCTTTCATTCATTCTTAACCACTTTATGTCATGCAATTTTGCACTGACACCTCTCTCACGGCCTCGAATACACCCAATTAAACGCACGCACGAATTTTGCATACGTTGGATCCTCTCACAGTCTAAAAGGCAGGGCCCGTACACCACATCACAGTAGTTAAAGTGCGACAGAACAATGGAATCACACATCTTTCTAAGATTCTCGGTAAGAAGAGCGCGTTGATTGAAAATTAATTTAAGGTTAGCGAATGCTCTTTTAATAGATAAATTTATATGTCCTGTGAATCTCAGCTCGGAGTCCATTACTAGGCCCGAGTTTTTGGCATCAGTACATGCACTTAGCACTACATTATTTAAGCTAATTTGTAGCAGAGTTTGGTGCCGAATCCGTCCAAATAACAGAAACCTTCATTTAGTTGGATTTATTTCTAAGCAGTCTGCACTTGAGGCCTTCATAAGGGCATCCAGATCAAGCGTCAGTTTGTCATTAGCCTCCAATATTTGGTCTGGCTTAAAAGAAATGTATAATTGTGTGTCATTAGCGTAGAAATGCGCTGAGGAGTATTTTAAGTATGAAATAAGTTGTGACGTATAAATGGTAAAAAATAGCGGGCCCACGATCGATCCTTGAGGCACACCGCAGGACATTTTCAGAGGGCTCGACAGCGCATCACCAACCCTAACTATTTGCTTCCTACCAGTAAGGTATGCATTAACAAGACGCCGTGCGCTGTCATCAAAGCCGATATAATTCAGAATTCTCAGAAAAAGATCGTGATTTAGCCGGTCAAAGGCCTTTGAATAATCCAAAAGAACCAATGCTATCAATTCGTCACGATCCGCAGTCTCCAGGATATCGTCTATTACCCTAAGCAGAGCAGTAGTACAGCTTTGATCCTTACGGAAGCCCGTTTGTACAGTGGGCAAAATTGTAAAACTGGCGACATACTGTCTGATTTGTCGGTCCATCACTCTTTCAATTATTTTGGAAAGAGTGGGAGAATGCTAATAGGTCTTAGGTCCTTTAGTTCACTCGGACAATTGGCCTTGGGAAGCGATAGAACAAATGATGTTTTCCAGATTTCAGGAAAAATACAGGTCTCAATACAAAAATGTACTAAATGGACAATTACTGGAATAATGTGAGGACAGCAGCGAATTATCAGTGTCAACCGGATCTGATCACAGCCAATGGCCTTTGATTCAATGAAAAATAAGGCCTTCTCTACATCCTCAACCGTTGCCAGTCTAAATCGAAAATTACCCACGCCGGGTTATCTATTATTATTATAAAAATTTAAAATCTCAGGGTTCGGTTCGCCGGATTGTGCCGCACCTGCGAAGAACCTGTTAATATCATCACCACTACCCAAGAACTCAGGAATCACCTTTTATTTTTTGAGTAGATATCCATTTCCTTCATAAGTTTCCAATTATCTCTTGGTCCATTATTTCGAATACAATTTTCAAGATATGCTTCTTTTTCCCTAACAATGGCCGAGCTAACAAAATTTCTAAGTTGCTTATAAGACTCCCAGCTGTCTAGAGTTTTTTTTTATATTTGGATAGAGCTTTATCCCGAAGAGACATACAAAATTTTATATTTTGAGTTAACCACGGTGCCTTCAGTTTTGTAATCCCTGAAGTTTTTATGTGTGGTGTATGTACATTAAAAGGATTACCTTACAGAAAACAAACAAAAGTAATTTTCGAAAACTAAACTTGCTCTATCGATTTTCTTTCTGGATAAAAACTTAACTGAAGTTGCAAAGAAGACTAAATTTAATATGTCCCTAAAGTGAATAATTAAAGAAAGTGATAAGTAACATTTAGTCTAGTATAAAACTTTCTGACGTCTAGTTTTCCCACGTAACTGAAGCTTGGTTTTGGAAGTGAAATAATTAAATAACTTTTGGCGTTTAGTCCCGGACTTGGAATAAAGTCCGGGAAAATTCCTAATTATACTACTTAATTATTGACAATTTAGAGGAAAATTTTATAGTTTTTTTTTAGTAACCTAATTTTTCGCTCAGATCCGTTTAAACTTTATAAATTGGGACGATATTTTTAGCAGTAAAAATTAGCAGTATCTCATCAGTAAAAGGACACTTGTCCATAGGGATTATCAGGTGTACAAGTATAAAATGCGGATTTCAGACAACACGAGTGATAAATTGGAAAAGTGTGCGCATAGTGTTATGTTGTTGTGCTCAATAAGTCGAAATTTATACCGAACAAAGAGCCATCGCGGACAGCATTAATTTTTTGTTTTCATTTAAAGAAAACTGCTGTTGAATCATACCGATTACTTCGAGAAGCTTATGGTGAACATGCTCCATCGCAAGATATGTGTGAACGATGGTTTCGGCGTTTCAAAAGTGGTGACTTCGATGTTGCAGACAAGGAACGTGGAAAACTGCCAAAAAAATACGAAGATGTGGAATTGCAAGCATTGTTGTACGAAGATGATTCGCAAACTCAAAAACAACTCGCCGAGCAACGAGAGATGAGAAAGATTCACAAGCCGGTAGATGGGTACCACATGAGTTAAACGAAAGACAAAATGGAAAAGCGCAAAAACACGTGTGACATTTTGCTCGCTCGGTACAAAAGGAAGTCGTTATTGCATCGTATGGTTACAGGGGATGAAAAGTGGATCTATTTTGAGAATTCCAATCCACATCGATCGTAAGACCGAATCGCTTTGGCAGAAAGACGATGCTCTGTGTTTGGTGGGACCAGAGGGGCGTGGTCTATTATGAGCTGTTAAAACCTGAGGAAACGGTTAATACTAAACGTTACGAACAACAATTGACCGATTTGAACCGTTCGCTGCTTGAAAAAAGTCCAGAATACCGAAAGAGGCAACACAAAGTCATTTTTGTTCATGACAATGCTCCATCACATACGGCAAAACCAGTTCGCGACACATTGGAAACACTCAGCTGGGAAGTTCTACCCCATGCGGCTTACTCGCCAGACTTGGCTCCTTCCGATTACCACTATTTTGCATCGATGGGTCACGCACTTGCTGAGCAGCGCTTTGGTTTGTACGTAAAGAAATGACTCGATGAATAGTTCGCAACCAAAGGGGAAGATTTTTACTGGCGTGGTATTCACAAAGTACCTGAAAGATGGGAAAAATGTATAACAAGCGATGGAGCATACTTTGAATAAAGCACTTTTTATCATTCTTCCGAATTTAACATGTTTTTTTAGAAAAAAATCGGCATTTCATACTTGTACACCTGGTATTAACAAGTGGACAGGATGTCCCAGCAAGTAAATCTCAAACAAGGCGGTCAAGGATTTGGTGTTGATGAAGCGATGAGAATGTTGAGTGCATTCGCAAACCATGAAGAGTTTATTTCATAGTAAAGATTTATATTTGCACCACTACAAGACGCATCTAAAGCAAGAATTAAAGCTAACTAATACTGCTCAGAAGTTCAACTGCGTTAATGATATGTTTATAAGCATTTAACATTCACCAACATCCTATTCTTGGGTAAGGCAAGTTTCCGCCATGACGAGTATGTCAATAAACAGAATTGCGCTTATTGAAGGCCGACAAATCCAAACATACAGCAAAACTATTGAAGTACCTGCTTGGGTGTATTTTGCCAGTACCTACAATAATGAAAGAGTACTTCTTTGAAGATAACAGATGCCTCACTTATTGTGAGGCATCTGTTAATGTGGAGCGATATGTAGAGAAAATTTTCTTCACACCCACTTAATAAAATTTTGAATGTTATAACAGAGAATCTAGTCTCAGTAGTATAGGATTATATGACTCACTTCAGTCAAGTTTTTGTCAGTCATTTTAAAAATTGATTTCCAGTGGAAGTTACATAAGAGAGCAACCATGTAACCCAAATTTGACATCTCATTCAGTATTTTAATCTCAGGGAGGAAAGATTCTTGAAGATATATTGCGCAATTGTGGACGATACGTCGGAAAGTCACCCAATTTGACTCGTTCTAACCAAGACTTTTTTATCTAACCAAAGCTTGCGTCCCATGGCAAATACTATACTATACGATATGTGACAATTAAGTTCGCAAACTCAGCCTAGATTATCACTACGGTCACCTTCAAAGTATTCCCTTTCTGACGTTATACCCCGATACCAGCGGCTGCTCCACACTTTGAAGCATTTTTCGAACTGTTGTTGTAGCCTTCAGAGCTGTTGTATAAGCTTTGATCTCATCAAAATGTCGTCCTTTCAAAATTCTTTGATCTTCGGCTAAAAAAAGAGTAAACATTGGGGCAAGAACAGATGAGTACAGAGATTTATCTATAATATATATAAAATTCAACGTCTCTCTGTCTGTCTGTCTGTCTGTCCGTTAGTGCGCTTATCACTGGAGAACCACTTATCCGATTTACTTACTTTTTTTTTAAAACATACATATGTTCTCTGGCCAGGTTATAGGCTACACTTTATTACGATAGGTAGCATAAGGAATGAGCAATGACGATAATAGGGAATGAAGTCGGAAAAAAGTTTGCTACTAGCCCGTTCCCTTGCAATACACAGTCTAAACTATTAAATATGGAACAATATTATGTAGCAGAGAATATCTACAATCTATAATCTATAATATATATAAAATACAATGTCTCTCTGTCTGTCTGTCTGTCCATTAGTGCGTTTATCAGGCGAGAACCACTTATCCGATTTACGTCTTTTTTTAAATTCATACATATATTCTTTGGCCAGGTTATATAATAATAATAATAATCTATATCTATAATATATAAATGCAACGACTCTCTGTCTGTTTGTCTGTCCGTTAGTGCGCTTATCCCTCGAGAACCACTTATCCGATTTACGTGATTTTTTAAATTCATACATATGTTCTCTGACCAGGTTATAGATATATATTTTATTACATCTATAATATATATAAATTGCAACGTATCTCTGTCTGTCTGTCCGTTAGTGCGCTTATCACTAGAGAACCACTTATCCGATTTACGTACTTTTTTTTTAAAACATACATATGGTCTCTGTCCAGGTTATAGGATATATTTTATTACGTTAGGTGACATAAGGAATAAGCAGTGACGATAATAGTGAATCAAGTCGGAGAAAAGTTTGCCGCTAGCGCGTTCTCTTGCAATACACGGCCCAAAGCATTAAATATGGAACAATATCATGTTGCAAAGAATATAATATATATAAAATGCAACGTCTCTCTGTCTGTCTGTCCGTTTAGTGCGCTTATCACTCGAGAACCACTTATCCGATTTACGTGTTTTTTTTTTTAATTCATATATTTGTTCTCTGGCCAGGTTATCTATAATCTTCTATCTATAATATATATAAAATGCAACGTCTCTCTGTATGTCTATCTGCCTCTCTCTGCGTGTCTGTCTGTCTGTCCGTTAGTGCGCTTATCACTGGAGAATCACTTATCCGATTTACGTGCTTTTTTTTTAAAATATACATATTTTCTCTGGCCAGGTTATAGGATATATTTTATTGCGTTAGGTAACATAAAGAATAAGAAGTGACGATAATAGTGAATCAAGTCGGAAAAAAGGTTACCGTTATCGCGTTGCATTACATTGCCTTGACCTTTAAATATGAAACAATATCATGTTGCAAAGAATATAATATATATAAAAATCCAACGTCTCTCTGTCCGTCTGTCTGTCCGTTAGTGTGCTTATCACTTGAGAACCGCTTATCCGATTTACGTGTTTTTATAAATTTATACATATGTTCTATATAATTCGATATAAGCCTAGATAATGGGAGATAAGGTGAGATAATGGGAGATAAGTATAAATAATGGGAGATAAGGAGAAGTAATGGGAGATAAGCAGAAATAAGATAATGGGAGTTATGGTGAGATAATGGGAGATAAGAAGAAATAATGGGAGATAAGGAGAAATATTGCGAGATAAGTCGAGATAAACCTAGATAATGGGAGATAAGGTGAGAGAATGAAAGATAAGGAGAAATAATGGGAAATAAGGAGAAATAATGGGAGATAAGGAGCAATAATAGGAGATGAGCAGAGATAAGTAGTGACGATAGTAGTGAATCAAGTCCACGCGAGCGGAGCCGCGGGCACGGCTAGTATGTATATATATATATATATATATATATATATATATATATATATATATATATATATATATATATATATATCTATATATATATATATATATATATATATATATATATATATATATATATATATATATATATATCTATATATCACCGAGCAGTGAGAGCTACAATTCGAATAGACATGAAAAATAAAAGAACAAAAATGGTGTACAAGAAGAAAAAAAGTAATTTGGAACGAACCCGAAAATATCGATGAATATGTAGATTCTATAGATCTGGGATTGAATCATAACTTTCCAAACGATGTCGAAACATTGAACGACAGAATTACGGGAACACTGATATCATCACAACAACGCCACTGTACAAAACCAAATCCAAAAGATGAAAAACTTAGTGATGACACTAAAAAACTTATGATGGATAGGGCATTCAAGAGAAGAGAACAAAATGGAGATTCAGAGGTATTAAGAAACGATAATAAGAGAATCTCAAAAGAGATATCGAAGGACGTAAGAAGATACAATACAGAGAATATACAACGAACAATTGAAGAATACAAAAGCATGAAAGTGCTCAGTAGGAAATTAATAGATGAAAGAAGAAAAATACACAGATCTAAAGATGGTGAATAAAATGAAACGACAAACAGGGAAAAACTGTTGCCGTCACTTTTCCCGCCGATAAAATTATTTTCACTTTTTTCAGTGCACTTCGCCAACCCACTGTTTTGACTGCCGTTCTGTTTCCAGGGTATAATGGTGGATTCACGTTTCGTCTACAGTCACGAAAGAACGTCAGAAATCCTTCGGATTACGCTCAGCTTTTCCATTTTTAGAACGCCATGCGGGATATTATGTACCTATTCATATGAGATACCTACTATTTCAGCTATTTCACTAAGCTGAATGTAACGAGCTTCCATCACAATACCACAAATTTTATCGGCCATGTGACATTCTGAAATACATTATCCAGTAATCAATGATCTTGAGTGCTGATCCAAATCCTCCTGAACTTTCTTTTGTTCAGTTTCTATCTGGGCCACAGTTCACTTTTTTAAATAAAAATGTTTTATCATGGCACCATACTTAGCTTCGTAGAAACTTATGTTTCTACGAAGCGTGTAACACCACTAGCAACATCTATTTCAAACCCTGAGCACAATCGTTACAAGAATCACGTTTACTAACAGTCATGCCGCTTAACAAAGTCTCCTGCCATTTCGTATAAATTTTACCATATATATATATATATATATATATATATATATATATATATATATATATATATATATATATGATTTTCTCTTTTAAATTCCAAAACTCTATTTTATAAAAATGTTAACTGATAAATTTCTGAATCTGTATAGATATATGTCCACCTATTTTGTATATTTGTATTACATTGTGGAAACTTCTAATGCAAAACTTTTTTACAGGTAAGAGCGATGAGACCAAACTACCTTCAGTTATACACTAAATATACATGTAAGTACATAATGCATATAAATTAACAAAAAAAATTAAGCTGGGATTAGCAATATTAATGTCGTGTAGCAGCTGACAGAAGAATAAAAATTTGTAAAATTATTTACACAGTACTTTGTTTACGACTACAAAACGTAAAGTCAAAATATTTTTATGAAATCATTTTATAAACGCACCCTTTTAGATATAATTTTTGTTAAGAATGGAAATAATAAAAAGAAAATAAATAAATTTTAGATTCCTAGGCTCCAAGAACCCTCAAAGGGATGTATAACGTGGTATATTTGAACAGAACCTTTAATCCTTCTCCGCCCCTTCCGCTTCGTGAATGTTTGACTAAAAAGTTTCCAGTTTGTTCATTATCTCCACTAAATACGAGGAAAAAAGTCTTATAATACTATGAAAGCTATACGTTTTTTAACATACTACATTACTTCATTATAATACAACTTCATTCATTTCATTCATTACTTTCATTATCAACTGCATTCATTCATTTTTCATTTATTACAACACAACAACTACCAACAATATAAAAATGTATGTTTTGGCACTTGGACAACGTTAACGGGTATTACGACATTCTCGTCGATATCCTTAGGAGGGTAAAGGGTAAAATCCATACTCAAGCGGGGAGGTGAATGATAAAAAAAATTGCACCAATGACAAAGGTAGATAATGGAAAAGGAAAGAATATTTTTCATCAAATTTTAGAAGCATTGGACGGCTAGAAAATCTAACGTTTTCTATATGATAAAAAATAATTATGTTGATAATATATTAGGATTATACCTTGAGTATTATACCAGCACATCCAAAGGTCATGCCATTTTAATAAACCGACCAGGATGATTTCCTACCGAATAAAACCTTCAGCGGTTTAAGACCTCCATGAATCGTTATTCCCTAAATATGGATAAATCTATTGCACCGGCAATTAAACGAAGTGATAACTAGTTTTAGGTAGAAAATTTAATTCGGTTCTATCCCAAAATCCAAGATTTA
>CM032453.1:167048665-167056165 GCA_019049505.1 Pachyrhynchus sulphureomaculatus | reverse complement strand
TTTACTAGGTAATCGAGTGTGATGTCAAATAAAAGCTTGTGAAAACACGAGTGAAAAATCTATAAAATATATAAAATGCAACGTCTCTCTGTCTGTCCGTTAGTGACCTTATCACTGGAGAACCACTTATCCGATTTACGTACTTATATTCTCTGGCCAGGTTATAGGCTATATTTTATTACGATAGGTAGCATAAGGAATGAGCAGTGACAATAAGAGTGAGTGAAGTCGGAAAAAAGTTTGCTGCCAGCGCGTTCCCTTGCAATATACAGCCTAAACCATTAAATATGGAACAATATTATGTAGCAGAGAATCTCTTTAATCTATAATCTATAATATATATAAAATGCAATGTCTCTCTGTCTGTCTGTCTGTCCATTCGTGCGTTTATCACGCGAGAACCACTTATCCGATTTATGTGTCTTTTTAAATTCATACATATAATCTTTGGCCAGGTTATATAATAATAATAATAATTTATATCTATAATATATATAAAATGCAACGTCTCTCTGTCTGTCTATCCGTTAGTGCGCTTATCACTTGAGAACCACTTATTCGATTTACGTGTTTTTATAAATTTATACATATGATATGTTCTATATAATTCGATATAAGCCTAGATAATGGGAGATAAGGTGAGATAATGGGAAATAAGTATAAATAATGGGAGATAAGCAGAGATAAGTCTAGGTAATGTAAGTTATGGTGAGATAATGGGAGATAAGGAAAAATAATGGGAGATGAGCAGAGATAAGCCTAGATAATGGAAATTATGTAGAGATAATGGGAGATAAGGAGAAATAATGAGAGATAAGCAGAGATAAGTCTAAGTAATGGGAGTTATGGTGAGATAATGGGAGATAAGGAGAAATAATGGGAGATAAGGAAAAATATTGCGAGATAAGTCGAGATAAGCCTAGATAATGGGAGATAAGTGAGATAATTGGGGATAAGTATAAATAATGGGAGATAAGGAGAAATAATGGAAAATAAGCAGAGATAAGTCTAGGTAATGGGAGTTATGGTGAGATAATGGGAGATAAGGAGAAATAATGGGAGATAAGGAAAAAATGGGAGGTAAGGAGAAATATTGCGAGATAAGTCGAGATAAACCTAGATAATGGGAGATAAGGTGAGATAATGGGAGATAAGGAGAAATAATGGGAGATGAGCAGAAAGAAGCTTAGATAATGGAAATTATGTAGAGATAATGGGAGATAAGGAGAAATAATAGGAGATAAGGGGAAATAAGGGCAGATATTTTATTACGTTAGGTAACATAAGGAATGAGCAGTGGTGATAGTAGTGAATCAAGTCCACGCGAGCGGAGCCGCGGGCACACCTAGTATATATATATAATGTAATACTTACGGGCACTTTTCTAAAAAATCGCGAAAAAATCGCTGTCCACCCGTCTTATCTCGAATAGTACTTATCAAAAAATTTTGAAAAAATTCTGGAATATTCTCCACGGGGTGTAGATTGAACGAAAATTATCACGAGTGCATTACCTGTAATAATTTATCTGGTATATGAAAAAAAAACAGAAATTTCAAGGTCATTAATTTTCAGTAAAGATTGGAAATAAACTTTGTTGAAAACTCATTTGGGATGTGTTTTGTGAAGTCACTAATCATTTTATACTTCCATTACAACGTTTTTTATTTCAAAAGCAATCAACGTACGGAACACTAATTGCGCAAATTCAACTTGCACTTGACCGGTTGTTTTAGATCGATATCGCGAGGGGTCTTAATATTCGCCAACGTTTTCTAAGCTCCGAAATATACATTTGTATTTCAGGATAGTTTGTAGACACCTCGGTAGTGCTGCCATGGGCGTTATTAAATTACTACAACTACTGCTTATGTATGTGATCAAGCAAATACATTTAAATAAATAAGTACAGTGACCTACCGGAATTGAAACCGAGGCCGTTGATACCACATGCCAACAGGATATCACTGAGTAAGGGCACAACACATAGGTTGCTTAGTCTATACGTCCCTTCCAGGGATCCTGGAGTAAAGGGATCCAAAACTGGTTTTCGTTTTTTTATTAGTATGTCGAGCATCATCTATCTGAGGTGAGGAGGGATGTCAGAGAGGCTCGTTCATAGACGGTAAATGGCAAATGGTTCGTAATATATGGGATTTTTTTTAATTATTAGAGTATTCAAATTTCTTTTTTAGATAATTAGTTCTGTATGTCCGATAACCTAAAAATTGATTTTGACTTATGTCATGTGACAGTTGGTATGGCGGAAAATTTGAATAAGCTGGTATTGAATCATGAAAAGTCGGGTTAATTGACAGAATATCGGAAAAAGTTAAAGTATAAAAAGTACGAGTATTTAGAATTAGATTTTGAGTCTATTTGCAATGTTTTGAGCATTTACATAAACAAAATTAAAATCGCAGTTTTAAAAAATATTTATTTATCTATCTCAAAAACTTATAATTTTTCTGTCTACGTAGTTTAATTGAGGTCAAGTTCTTTTACTTTGGTCATAATTATTCTTTTCATTTTTTGACGACGGGTAGAGATAATTCAGAAAATGAGTTTACGGTTGAACATCAGCTGTTGCAATGATATGTATCTAATTTCAAATTCCGAGGTTTTACAATAAAAATATCCTCAAGTGTTTCAAAATGTGTCAGTTTTTTGACTTTGACTTTAAAGCATGAATTTTGCAATTACTGTTTCAATGATGTATTAATTTTTTCACATATAATATATATATATATATATATATATAATATATATATATATATATATATATATATATATATATCTTTATCGACATCATTTCAGCTATGCAGTCCGTGGTTGGACATAAACCTCCCCTAACTACGTCCATCTTCTTCAATCTTGGTCTTGTTTATCCAGTTGTATCCCATTAATCTTTTGATGTCGTCAGATCGTCGGAATTGTGGTCGTCCTCTACTTCTTTTTCATTTCAGGACCTCTAGTTGATTACTCTATGGGTTCATCGATTATTAGAGTCTGGCAATGAGGTCCGTCCAGCTCCACTTCAATCTGCTCACTCTCTCAGCTACATCACTTATCTTGGCCCTTCTTCAAATTTCTTCATTAATCCGCTCATCCTTCAATGATATACCCAACAACTACGTTTCCATCGCTCGTTGTAATATTTTTGTAGACGATTTAAAATTTCTCGATTCAGGGCTAGGTTTTTCCGTTTCGTATACCAATACAATCAATACGCATTGATCAATATGTATATATATATATATATATAATATATATATATATATATATATAATATATATACAAGGCTGGTTTGAAAAGTCCGTGCAAAAATAAAAACTACTTATGTGTTTGGGGTAAACCTTTTTTATTTTTCGACATAGTCTCCTTTTGGGCTTATACACTTCGTCCAACTATGTTCTAGTTTGTTAATCCCTTCCGAATAATAGGATTGTCCAAGTCTGCAAAATATCCATTAGTGCCTGCAATCACCTCCTCGTTTGAATAAAATCTTTGTCCCGCCAGCCATTTCTTCAAATTGGGGAACAAATAGTAGTCCGAGGGAGCCAAGTCTGGAGAATAGGGGGGATGTGAAACGAGTTGGAATCCTATTTTTATTAATTTTGCGACCACAACTGCTGAGATGCGTGCTGGTGCGATGTCGTGATAGAAAAGGACTTTCATGTGGGTCAATCGCGGGCGTTTTCTTGCAGCTCGGTTTCAAACGGTCCAATAACGATGAATAATATTCACCTGTAACAGTTTTATCCTTTTCCAGATAGTCGATGAGGATTATCCCTTGCGAATCCCAAAAGACAGTCGCCATAAAACCTTTCCGGCCGAAGGAACGGTCTTTTTTGGTGCAGATTCCCCCTTAACCCATTGTTTAGATTGTTGTTTGGTCTCAGGAGTATAGTAATGTATCCACAGTGACGAAACGACGCTTAAAGTCCTCCGGATTCTTCTGGAACAGCTGCAAACCATCCTTGCAACACTTCACACGATTCCGTTTTTGGTCAACCGTGAGGAATCGCGGCACCCATCTTGCGATAGCTTTCTCATGTCTAAATGTTTATTGCAAAATATTATGTACCCGTTCAGTCGAGATGCCCACAGCACTAGCAATCTCACGCACCTTCTGTCATCCATCACCATATCATGGGTATGATCAATGATTTCTGGAGTCGTAACCTCCACAGGCCGTCCAGAACGTTCAGCGTCACTTGTGCCCATATGGCCAGTCCGAAAATTTTGAAACCACTTATAAACTGTTCTAATCGAAGGTGCAGAGTCACCATAATGTTTATCAAGCTTCTCTTTAGTCTCCTGAGGCGTTTTGCCTTTCATAAAGTAATGTTTAATCACCACACGAAATTCTTTTTCGTCCATTTCTTGAAAATCACTCGACTTCCTTGATTCACACACACGAATACCAAACACAAATAAATAGACCAATATGGCTGAAACTTGGTGTGCGTTCATTCAAGAGATGCTACTAACTAAACATGACCTCGATACGCGCCGGTGGTGCCATCTCTCGGACTTTGCACGGACTTTTCAAACCAGCCTCGTAAATACTCTTATCTACCGGAATTGGAACCCGAGACCGTTGATACTGCATGCCAACACGATACCGCTGAGTAAAGGCGCAACACATAGGTTGCTTAGTCTATGCCGAGTTATACGTCCCTTCCAGGGTTCCTGGAGGAAATGAATCCAAAAAATAGTATTCGTTTTTTATTATTATGTCAAACATCATCCATCTGAGGTGAAAGAAGAAGTCAGAGAGGCTGGTTCATATACAGTTGACCCGCAAATAGTTCGTAATATATGAGAAGTTTTTTAATTATTAGAGTATCCAAATTTCTTTTTTAGATAATTAGTTCTGTATGTCCGATAACCTAAAATCGATTTTGACATATGTCATGTGACTGTTGGTATGGCGGAAAATTTGAATAAATTGATGTTGAATCATGAAAAGTCGGGTTAATTAACGGAATATCGAAAAAAGCTAAAGTATAAAAAGTATTTAGAATTACATTTTGAGTCTAGTTGCAAAGTTTTTTGAGCATTTACATAAACAAAATTAAAATCGCAGCTTTAAAAAATATTTATTTATCTATCTAAAAACTTATAATTTTTTTGTCTACGTAGTTTAATTGAGATCAAGTTCTTTTACTTTGGTCATAATTAAAAATATTCTTTTGACTTTTTGACGACGGATAGAGATAATTGAGAAAATGAGTTTACGCTTGAACATTAGATGTTGGAATGGTTTGTATCTAATTGCGGATTCCGAGGTTTTACAACAAAAATATCCTCAAGTGTTTTAAAATGTAACAGTTTTTTGACTTTGACTTTAAAACATAAAATTTTGCAGTTACTGTTTCAATGATGTATTAATATTTTTACATATTATATATTTATATATATATATATATATATATATAATATATATATAAATATAATATATATATATAATAAATCTTTTTGATGTATCTTGGGTTTTGGTTCATCAAATGAATATCTTTGAGTTCTTTTGAATTTTTTTTTATTGTTTTGACGTTTCGCCCCTGGTTTTGGGCATTTTCAAAAAACAGTCTTATTTTGCCATGTCTCGAAAATAAGCGACCGTGATTGATGTATTTCAGTCGATGGTTAGTGTTAAGACAGTCTGTGGCCGATATAACATATATATTTTTAAATGGAACATTCTATTTTCTAATTTATTTTTAAACTTTGCGTAAAATTTTATAACTTCTTTATGGCCCACCCTGTATATAATTATTTTTTCTGATGGATTTTACAAAACCCTCCAACTTTTATTATGTATGTTACATACCTATTTCTAGTAGTTTTTCCATTTATTTTAAATTTTTCAATTTTTACCCTTATTTTTAATACACTTACGCTATAACATCATAGTTGCCAAGACAAAACAAAAATGTAGGCATTGTCAAATTTTGATGTCTGGTAAGCAAGTAAAAATAGTTTAATTTGTTGTAGTAAGTGACGTATAAAGGTAATAGTTATGGATTTTCCTAAAAATGAATTAATTGCTATGGTTTATATACTGGGCGGGACAGGAAAACTTGTATACGAAACGGAAAGTAGTAAACCAGAATGCTACCAATAAGAAAAAAGAAATGGAGATTTTTACTGCATGTTGAAGATAATTTCCAGGTCAGCAGCCGTCAACTAGCTGAGAGTAAACTTTTGTACCACCATGAATGGACCAATAGAAGCCGATCCAACTTTTTATCCAAAATAATGTTTTCTGATGAAGCTACTTTTCGTAATAATGGAGCAGTTAACAGCCATAACATGCATTATTATTCAACAGTTAATCCATTTTGGGTTCGAGAAGTTCAAAACCAAAACCATTGGTCACATAATGTATGGTGTGGAATATTAAATTTTTGAATTATTGGTCCATATATTTTCCGCGTACCGCTTAACACTAAATTTTTTACAAAACGAATTACCCCAGCTTCTTGAAGAAGTTGATAACTTTGAAAGGGAACAAATGTGGATTCAACAAGACGAAGTTCCTGCTCATTACCACCGGGAAGTTAGGGAATTTTTAAGCGATCGTTACCCACTAAAATGGATCGGTAGGGATGGATTCATTCAGTGGTCCCCTCGAATGTGACTTAATACCTTTAGACTTCTTTTTGTGGGGCTACATTAAAGATCGTGTTTATGTGAATCCTCTATAAATCACCAGTAGATAAGGACAGTAGGATACGGAAGCGTGCAGGACAATAACGCCCTGTATGCTAAGGAAAGTGAATGAAAATATATAAAACGACTAAACATATGTATTCAAGTAAACGGGCATATTTTTTGAACATTTATTACTCCATAATAATTAATCATTAGATAAGTTAAACTATATTAAAATTAATTATTAACTGTTTGTTTATGTTTTCACAATAGCGTAAGTGTATTTAAAAACAAGGGTAAAAATTAAACAATTCAAAATAAATCGAAAACTATTAGAAAATAGGTATATGACATACTTAATAAAAGTTGGAGGGTTTTGTAAAATCTATCAGAAAAAATAATAATATACAGGGTGTGCCATTTAAAAAATTTGAGATTTTTTCATTTAAAATAGTCGAAATGCATAAATTTATTTTGAACACCCCGTAGCATCTAACTCTTTAATTTCTTTACATATATCTTTTTTCCATCTCTATAGAACGCTCGTACCAATTATAAGTATTCCACCTTTAGAACAATGGCGCTACTGGCAATTTTTTTTTTTATTTTACAAAACTGAAAACTAGTATTTTTTTTTTAATTTAGATATTTTTTTAATTTAAATAACTAGGTTTAGGTATATAACATTATTAATAAAAAAAGTATAAAATTTTACGCAGAATTCAAAAATGAATTAGAAAATAGGATGTTCTATTTAAAAAAACTATTATACGAGGTATATCCACAAAGTAAGTTCCGTTTCTATTTCTATCCGCGGCAGCGCTGCGATCGCAGTTCCGA
>CM032453.1:166837813-167048565 GCA_019049505.1 Pachyrhynchus sulphureomaculatus | reverse complement strand
TGTGCGTTCATTCAAGAGATGCTACTAACTAAACATGACCTCGATACGCGCCGGTGGTGCCATCCTCGGACTTTGCACGGACTTTTCAAACCAGCCTCGTAAATACTCTTATCTACGGAATTGGAACCCGAGACCGTTGATACTGCATGCCAACACGATACCGCTGAGTAAAGGCGCAACACATAGTTGCTTAGTCTATGCCGAGTTATACGTCCCTTCCAGGTTCCTGGAGGAAATGAATCCAAAAATAGTATTCGTTTTTTATTATTATGTCAAACATCATCCATCTGAGGTGAAAGAAGAAGTCAGAGAGGCTGGTTCATATACAGTGACCCGCAAATAGTTCGTAATATATGAGAAGTTTTTTTTTTTTTTAATTATTAGAGTATCCAAATTTCCTTTTAGATAATTAGTTCTGTATGTCCGATAACCTAAAATCGATTTTGACATATGTCATGTGGACTGTTGGTATGGCGGAAAATTTGAATAAATTGATGTTGAATCATGAAAAGTCGGGTTAATTAACGGAATATCGAAAAAAAGCTAAAGTATAAAAGTATTTTTAGAATTACATTTTGAGTCTAGTTGCAAAGTTTGGAGCATTTACATAAACAAAATTAAAATCGCAGCTTTAAAAAATATTTATTTATCTATCTAAAAACTTATAATTTTTTTGTCTACGTAGTTTAATTGAGATCAAGTTCTTTTACTTTGGTCATAATTAAAAATATTCTTTTGACTTTTTGACGACGGATAGAGATAATTGAGAAAATGAGTTTACGCTTGAACATTAGATGTTGGAATGGTTTGTATCTAATTGCGGATTCCGAGGTTTTACAACAAAAATATCCTCAAGTGTTTTAAAATGTAACAGTTTTTTTGACTTTGACTTTAAAACATAAATTTTGCAGTTACTGTTTCAATGATGTATTAATATTTTTACATATTATATATTTATATATATATATATATATATATATATATATATATATATTATATATATATATATAATAAATCTTTTTGATGTATCTTGGTTTTGGTTCATCAAATGAATATCTTTGAGTTCTTTTGAATTTTTTTTTATTGTTTTGACGTTTCGCCCCTGGTTTTGGGCATTTTCAAAAAACAGTCTTATTTTGCCATGTCTCGAAAATAAGCGACCGTGATTGATGTATTTCAGTCGATGGTTAGTGTTAAGACAGTCTGTGGCCGATATAACATATATATTTTTAAATGGAACATTCTATTTTCTAATTTATTTTTAAACTTTGCGTAAAATTTTATAACTTCTTTATGGCCCACCCTGTATAGAATTATTTTTTCTGATGGATTTTACAAAACCCTCCAACTTTTATTATGTATGTTACATACCTATTTCTAGTAGTTTTCCATTTATTTTAAATTTTTCAATTTTTACCCTTATTTTTAATACACTTACGCTATAACATCATAGTTGCCAAGACAAAACAAAATGTAGGCATTGTCAAATTTTGATGTCTGGTAAGCAAGTAAAAATAGTTTAATTTGTTGTAGTAAGTGGACGTATAAAGGTAATAGTTATGGATTTTCCTAAAAATGAATTAATTGCTATGGTTTATATACTGGGCGGGACAGGAAAAACTTGTATACGAAACGGAAAGTAGTAAACCAGAATGCTACCAATAAGAAAAAAGAAATGGAGATTTACTGCATGTTGAAGATAATTTCCAGGTCAGCAGCCGTCAACTAGCTGAGAGTAAACTTTTGTACCACCATGAATGGACCAATAGAAGCCGATCCAAACTTTTTATCCAAAATAATGTTTTCTGATGAAGCTACTTTTCGTAATAATGGAGCAGTTAACAGCCATAACATGCATTATTATTCAACAGTTAATCCATTTTGGGTTCGAGAAGTTCAAAACCAAAACCATTGGTCACATAATGTATGGTGTGGAATATTAAATTTTTGAATTATTGGTCCATATATTTTCCGCGTACCGCTTAACACTAAATTTTTTTACAAAACGAATTACCCCAGCTTCTTGAAGAAGTTGATAACTTTGAAAGGGAACAAATGTGGATTCAACAAGACGAAGTTCCTGCTCATTACCACCGGAAGTTAGGGAATTTTTAAGCGATCGTTACCCACTAAAATGGATCGGTAGGGATGGATTCATTCAGTGGTCCCCTCGAATGTGACTTAATACCTTTAGACTTCTTTTTGTGGGGCTACATTAAAGATCGTGTTTATGTGAATCCTCTATAACACCAGTAGATAAGGACAGTAGGATACGGGAAGCGTGCAGGACAATAACGCCCTGTATGCTAAGGAAAGTGAATGAAAATATAGTAAAACGACTAAACATATGTATTCAAGTAAACGGGCATATTTTTGAACATTTATTACTCCATAATAATTAATCATTAGATAAGTTAAACTATATTAAAATTATTATTAAACTGTTTGTTTATGTTTTCACAATAGCGTAAGTGTATTAAAAACAAGGGTAAAAATTAAACAATTCAAAATAAATCGAAAACTATTAGAAATAGGTATATGACATACTTAATAAAAGTTGGAGGGTTTTGTAAAATCTATCAGAAAAAATAATAATATACAGGGTGTGCCATTTAAAAAATTTGAGATTTTTTCAATTTAAAATAGTCGAAATGCATAAATTTATTTTGAACACCCCGTAGCATCTAACTCTTTTAATTTCTTTACATATATCTTTTTTCCATCTCTATAGAACGCTCGTACCAATTATAAGTATTCCACCTTTAGAAACAATGGCGCTACTGGCAATTTTTTACAAAACTGAAAACTAGTATTTTTTTTTTTAATTTAGATATTTTTTTAATTTAAATAACTAGGTTTAGGTATATAACATTATTAATAAAAAAAGTATAAAATTTTACGCAGAATTCAAAAATGAATTAGAAAATAGGATGTTCTATTTAAAAAAACTATTATACGAGGTATATCCACAAAGTAAGTTCCGTTTCTATTTCTATCCGCGGCAGCGCTGCGATCGCAGTTCCGAGCATGCGTGGCAGTTACTCTGGCTCAAGCAGAAGAAATGTACGCCATTTTCAGATCGCTGCTGCCGACGTATTCTTTGTAGTACTTCTTTATGATGTCAGCCTTAATTGAAAATGCCGCCGCTTGTGAAATCAGATCTGTGATTCGTTTTCTAAATGCAAAGAAAGTTAAACCAAGTGAAATTTATCGGCAAATCTGCGAGGTTTACGGACAAACTGCTATGAGTGATTCAATGGTTAGAAGATGGGTCAGACAGTTCGATGAAGGACGTGTTCAAGTGCACGATGAAGAACGATGTGGACGCCCGTCTTTGGTTACTGATGAACTGGTTCACGCAATTGAAGAGAAGCTTAAGTAAAACTGTAAGTTTACAATTAGTGCTCTTGCTATGGAATTTCCGCAAATCTCACGATCACTAATTCATGAAATTGTTAATGAAAAACTGAAATTTCGAAAACTTTGCTCACGTTGGGTACCCAAAATTCTTACTGAACAACACAAAAAAACAACGGATAGGCAGTGCACTTCAGTTTTTGACACGCTACAATGAAGACGGTGATGATTTTCTTTCTCGGATAGTCACGGGGGATGAAACTTGCGTATCTTACGACACCCCAGAAACTAAACGGCAATCAGTGGAATGGAGGCACACTTCGTCCCCAACGAAAGTTAAGCCTAAGCAAATCTTGACACCTCGAAAACTCATGTGCACCGTTTTTTGGGACAGAAAAGGCATTTTGCTGATTGATTTCTTACCACGAAGCCAAACAATCAATGCACATGTTTACTGCGAGACCATTAAGAAATTGCGCCGCGCAATACAGAACAAGCGCCGAGGATTACTGTCGAAAGGTGTTGTTTTTTTCCATGATAATGCACGACTGCGAACGTGACAAAAGAACTCCTACAGGAATTTGACTGGGACGTGTTTGATCATCCTCCGTACAGCCCGGACCTCGCTCCTAGCGACTTTCATCTCTTCTTACACCTAAAATCTTTCCTTGGTGGTCGACACTTCAACGATGATGACGAGCTGAAAGAACATGTTACCACATGGTTGAAAACACAGGCGGCAACCTTCTATGAAGAAGGCATACAAAAACTTGTGCCACGCTATGACAAGTGCCTACAAAATTTCGGAAGCTATGTAGAAAATTAGTTTAACAGTTGTAGATTTTTTGTACAATAAATATTTTTTCTGTATCTGTACACGTTTTTTTTATATAACCAAACGGAACTTACTTTGTGGATATACCTCGTATTTAACATTTTTTTCGTCATTCGCGAAACATATGAGATAATGAACTTTACTCTATCGTTGACTCACCCTGTACTATGTCTATTATGATATCCATCACACATTCATCAACTAGAATCAATTAGCTAATAAAAACGTTACGACTTTATTGCATTGGGTATGGTTATTAGTTTACATAAAAATAGAGTTGACACGGTTTCTCACTCACACTAACAAAAATTTATTGCCTATGAGAATGAAATAAGTACTTTTTAAGGGTGTGTAACTAAAATTGGAACAACGGAATATATAGGATTAACTAGATTTTTTGTCCGTCCATCTATTATAAAACTTTTTTGCTTCGCTTATCCAAAAATTAAATTCTTGGTCTAACTGCGTGCTGTTATTCAGATTGTATGGGCTTAATTGCGATACAAAACTACACCATCTAAATAAAACTTTAATGTTATGTTTTAATCTAAAATGGCTACGCATATTGAAGGGCGAATTCTTGGATTTAAAAGATTTCATTATTCTTGCATAATTTAAAACTGTTTTTTTTTGACAATCATAGCCGCCTTGGATTAAAGCACAGCGTTAAAGTATTGTTCAGAACCTTTAATTATCGATATCTCAGAAACTACTAACTTTGGGTATAGAATATACATAAAAATTGTTTGAAATTCTCTGTAGAATATAAATATTTAATAATTATATTACATTAAAATTACCAAAGTTATTTGACCCTAAAAATTGATTTTCGTTTCTCCGGAAGTAATCATTTTGTTACATCGGTCACTAATACCTTTATCATAGATTTTTTCTCAGAAATATCATATTGATTCATTGTTTGACATTTTCAACTGACATTGTTTCAAAAACTGTCAAATTATATAGGATATGATACATGTTTAGAATTAGTTTTTTTTTTCCGTGGAATTCATAAATAACATAATATACACGGTGTTGTATGAGAAACTGGAAGTAATAGTCACTTGTTTTACGGTGAAATTTGTAGTTATTTGGTCATAGAACCCTCTAAAATTTGAACTTAATATATTTTTGGTGTTCCGTACGGACTTCGGTGTCTGTCTGTCTGTCACATCCGATTTTCTCCCGAAACTATTTATCATAGAAAGTTGAAATTTGGTAATAATATAGGAATTGATGACCTCATCAAAGCCATGTAGTTTGGAAAGTAAAACTTTGATTTAAGGGGTTAGTTTTGGGGGGTCAAATCGGAAGTGAAAAAAATTTTTTTTACTAGGTCATCGAGTGTGGTGTCAAATGAAAGCTTGTGAAAACACGAGTAAGAAAAATATATATATATATATATATATATATATATATATATATATATATATTATATATATATATATATATATATATCTATATATATATATATATATATATATATATATATATATATATATATATATATATATATATATATATATATATATATATATATATATATATATATATAGTCCCTGGCCAAATTATTAGACGCACTGCAAGATTTCATGTAAAATATTAATTACCGAGTGATATTGTACCGTTTTATTATTTTAAATTGATTTGTTTTTTATTTTTTATATTATCCAATCAATTACCTATTTATTTGACATAAATAAAACAGCATTAATTTAGAAAAGCATAAGTTTATTAAGTTTTAAAGAAAAGTGAAATTAATGTTAGTAAAAGTCAATATTTAGTTGAGCCACCTTTAGCCGCTATCAAAGCTTTAATTCTGCGCGGCATGCTATCAATGCAAGATTGTACTGTCTCCTGCATTTGAGGATGATGATTCCACACATGAATAATCTTTTCTAGGAGCTGGGTTTTGTTGGTAATCACATCTTTCGCCACTTCTCTTTTCATCAGCTCCCACACATTTTCAATGGGGCCAATCCAACAGAGGGATATTTTTTTCTGCCAAAAAACAGTGTTGATTTCAACTTCACTGGTGAATTTTATATTTTTATTTATATTATTCAAAAAATGTTGAAATGTGGCAAATTGTCTATTACTTCCTGTAAAACAACATAAAAAAATAAACATGTTTAACAGAAATTTCAAAATTTTACATTTTACACACTCAACAAAAAGGTTTAAAAAAAAAACCTATTTGAGACAATGCAAATAAATCGATTAAGGACTACAGGTACTTTACTCAACGACCAAGCAGTGTGGCAGGGAGCTCCATCTTGCATGAAAATGAATGGTTCCCCCATTTGGAAACCATTCTCTGAGATGCGGAATCAACCGATTTTGTAATACTTTCTTTGTACTGATATTGCCTCATTATTCCTTTGACGACGTACAGACGTCCAGTGCCCTTGCCGCTGATGACTGACCAAATCGTCACTTTGGTGGGATGTTTAACCGTCGGGACGACAGAATCAGGATGAAACTTTTCTCCATGACGACGACGCACATACTGAGCTTTATTCTGCAAAATTTCGAATGTGCTTTCGTCACTGAAGCAGACAGTCAAAAATAGGAAAAATATATATAACTTCCATGTTTATTTGCTTTATTTAACTGAAAATGATAATAATGTATCAAATATTGATTAAATTGCTGTATCTTACCGATCTCCAGAAGTCCACATCTTTGTCTTGCCATTGTTTGGCCCACTTCAGGCGCTTTGCTTTCATTGCAGCTGTTAACTTGGGCTTCCTGACGGGGCGACAGGTCTTAAAATCTAATTCTTTCAATTTTCTTCGAACAGTGCGCTCAGAAGCATTTACGCTAGCATCCTGGAGTTGTGATTTTATTACCTTTGTGGTAGCAAATCTGTTTTCTACACAAATTTTCTTCAAACATCTCTCTGACCGTGGAGTGAAAATTGGTTTCCTACCGCATCTTTTCTTTCTTTTCGGGCTTAATTCCTTCCCTGACTCAATTTTCTGGAATGGAGGCACACTATATATATATATATATATATATATATATATATATATATATATATATATATATATATATATATATATATATATAATATATATATATATATATATATATATATATATAATATATAATATATATATATATATATATATATATATATATATATATATATATATATATATATATATATAATATATATATATATATATATATATATATAATATAGATAAATATATATATAAATCCTAAGATATGGTTTCCGTGAATTTCTTTATAATAACATTCCCATTTTTTATTAAATTGTTTAGTATATAACGAATAAATAAACCCTCCCACTCTTCAGCTCCTTCTCCAATCCCTCTCTTCTTTTCTCAAGATGAAAAAATCCGACTTCCTTTACGCCACTTCAATTTCCATACCGTTTAAAAATAGCGTTCTCAATGGGTACTTTTCCTGTTATACCAACATTCCAATCTGATGACGTAGGTACCTAATTTGTATTCTTTCCTGGTTGTTCAACCTTTTTTCCCTTTTGTTTTGAGTGATCCCTTACTTCTGTCAGACAGTTGTTTTTGTCAACGCCTTGTCAAACCTGTCACTTCTTTTCAGATCACAGGTGGTTAATTAATGATAAATTAGTATTTTGATTTTTCAGCATCCAAGGTTTCTAATGGCGTCCTTGCGGTAAATGCCATATTTTTAAATTAATATGTTAGTGAATAGTGGCTGTTTTGTTTCAGTGTCGGTCTTTGTTATGACAATTATTATTTATGGTCATTCTTGTTAGATTAATTCGCACACTGCATGTGAGTCACTTGCCACTTTTACTTTGGTACTTCTTTATAATAATAATAATAATGTATACTTCTTTATAACAACAATAAGAACTTATTAAAAATTATAAATTAAAAATTAAACTTAACAATAATAATTTTCTGCGCTCTAATTTCCTTATTGGTTGCTTCATTATCTCTTTTTCAGTTTATGCCCTGATGAAGGTCCCAACCTAGGACCGAAATATTGGCTAAATGAATATTGTGTGAACATCTGTTGTGCCCCCTTGCCGAGTTCCCCAACCCCCCTTTATTATATATAAATATATATATATAATATATATATATATATATATATATATATATATATATATATATATATATATATATATAATGTAGTACTTGGACTCACTTTTCTTTGTATTATTTTTAAAAAGTCGCGAGAAATCTCTGTCCCCCCACCTTATCTCGAAAAGTACTGATCAAAAAATTTTGAAAAAATCCTAGAATGCTCTCCACGGGGTGTAGATTGAACGAAAATTATTCCGGGTACATTACCTTTAATAATTTATTTGGTATATAAAAAAAAAATTCAAGGTCATCAGTGTTCAGTAAAGATTGGAAACAAACTTTGTTGAAAACTCCTTTGGGGTGTGTTTTTGTGAAGTCACTGATCATTTTATACCACCGTAACAAAATTTTTTATTTCAAAAGCAATCAACGTACGGAACACTAATTGTGCAAGTTCACCTTGCACTTGACCGATTTTTATTTTGGGTAGAAAGCCTAATTTTAACATAAAAAAAAACACATACGGACACATATATAAAGTGTTATCAAATTATATTTCTAAAATGTCATAGTGGTCATGTTTTTTTTTCTAATTCCTTTTTAAATTACGATTTGTTGTCAGTAGTGCTTTGCAAATCATTATTGATAGATACACAGTTGCATAGCGCATAGAAATGGTTAAAATTTGTTACAGTAATAATGAATCTATTCGGGCTGTGTTTTCGCACATTACGTCAAATTTATGCTCAACCTAATCGACCTAAAGAACTTACTACTTGTAATTTATTTTAAGAATTCGCATCAAATGGTAGTGTCTCTGATATTAAAAGTCCAACCTCGTCAGAAACAGAAACCGATTGCTGAAAATATCAATGCTGTGAATCAAAGTTAGAATGAAATCCAGAACAATCAATTACACGTCGTTCTCAAGAAGTTGGACTTTCCTGTGGCACTACATGGAATTTTCTTCATAAAGATTTGCATTAAAAGCAATATAAAATTCAGCTGGCCCAAAAACTTAAACGAGCTACCATTTATTACGTAGAAATTTTGCAGATGCGGCTTAAAACAAACCCATTATTTTATGAAAAAAACATCTTAAGTGATGAAGCTCATTTTTGGTTAAATGGCTTCGTAAATAAGCAAAATTATCGCATTTGAAGTAATGCAAAACCTATATGCTGTTCTTGAAACATACAGTTACTGTCACTGGAGAACGCTACAGAAACATAATTATTGTTTTTTTCTGGAATGAATTAAATAATTTTGTTACGAATGGCGTGTGGTTTCAACAAGATGTTGCAGCATACCCTATTTCTCGTGATACAAACAATTTATTGAGAGAAAAGTTTCAGTGGCTGTATAATCCCAAGAAATACCACTATGAACTGACTAACTCATTAGACTTTTTGTCCGGGATTATATGGTAGACACAAACACTCAATGACCTTAAAAGCAACATTATTCGTGTCATTGGTGAAATAGGTTTTTTTTTTATGGATCCAGCACACGTGCTGCAGGGAGGTACCTAAAGCGCTACAGAAGCGGCACGTGTGCGGAAAAAGCGATTCACGTTGCTCTTAAATCGCTGTAAATTGTGCTCGGCAGGCAAGTTATTCCAAAGGGATGATGTTCTCTATATAAAAGACTGCTTGAAAAGCGTTGTACGAGGAGTAACAAGCTGAACCTCATACGGATGTGAAGTAGTAGCGCGACGTGTACTTCTAACATGCCTCTCTGGGAGGAATTAAACGGGCCACAACCTCCGAACACTTTCCATGGAAATACTTGTAGAATAGGCTCAAGTCGCCAACGTTTCTTCGTTGTTCCAGCTATTCAAGGCCGCCGGTCAGTTCCGGGTCTCCAGTCAGACGAACAGCTCTTATCTGAATAGAATCCAACAAATGCAGTGTATGTTTAGGAGCGGAGCCCCAAACATGGGAGCAGTATTCCATAGTTGGTCGAATTTGAGCTTTGTAAAGGATTAACAGTTGTTGTGGAGTGTACAGCTTCCTGGTTCGAAATAATATTCCCAACTTTTGAGAAGCTCTCCTTGCTATGCCCGCAACATGTTCATGCCAGGACCTATTTGCTCCCAAATTAATTCGCCCAACAAATTGAGTGACGATGTTAGAGAAATGAAGTGCCCCGCTATAACTATGTCGGGTTCAGCAACGTTAACTTTTTTAGAAAAAACTACCGCCTAGGTTTTTGCAGCGTTAAATTCCACTTGGTTACTGTCACCCCAAGATAGAATTTCTTCCAGGTCTTTGTTAGGTTTAATAACTTCCCGCTGTTTGCGGACATTCGCCTGAGCAGCCGTTGTCCGAGCGTTCAAAGTGAATGAAGAGATAAGCGTACTGTAATCTGCAAAGCTGTAGATTGGATTTTCGGTCTTTTCCAGCAGATCATTGATGTAAATGAGAAAGAGAGTAGGAGATAGTATGGAACCCTGAGGCACACCGGCGTTGACAGTGAAGGTGATAGAAAGAAATCCGTCGACCGCCACTCGTAAAGAACGCTCACTGAGGAAAGATGAGAGCCACAAACAGAACTTTTCAGCCATAACATAAGAGCGTAGCTTAGCCAACAGGTACTGATTTATGTGGAAAACTGACCAAAAATTGGTGGTCCAGAAGAGAATATTTAAAAAAATCCGGTCATTTAGATGAAATCATTTTTAAATAAAAATGTCCAAAAATTACATTAATATCCCATATTGTTCTGTTTTTTATTTCAAATTATATATATATATATATATATATATATATATATATATATATATATATATATATATATATATGTATATATATAAAGGGCTGTTTTTTTTTCAACCTCCGATGGTCCATAAAAATAGCAAAATGAATTTATTATTAAAAGTTATGTATAAACATGGTTACTTTTCTATATAGTCATACCGTCACGATTGAGGCATTTTTCATATCTGTATACGAGCTTTCCAATCCCTTCTTCATAGAATGTTGCCGCCAGTGAGTTGAGATGGGCCTGAACGTTGTTTTGAAGCTTCTCATTAATCTAAAAGCTCTGTCTTCCTAGCCACTTCCTCAGTTCCGGGAAGAGGTGGAAGTCGCTCGGCGCTTAATCCAGGCTATACGCCGGGTTTTAAAAAACTTCCCATCGAAATTGTTCAAGGAGCTAGTGTATTATAGTAGCATTGTAAGGGCGGGCATTGTCATGAATGAAAAGAACTTCAGAAGTCAGCATGACTGTTCTTTTGTTTTGAATTGTTCTCCGCAGTCATCGTAAAGTCTGACAATAAACAGCTGTACTGATCGTAGTTCCCGGTTCCATAAACTCAACAAAACACACACCTTTTTGAGCCCAAAACATGGTAGCCATAACCTTCCTGTTGTTGATGGTCTCTTTGGTAAATTTGAATGCATCCATTGTTGTGACCGTTGTTTTGTTTAGGGAATGACATTCTGAATCCAGGTCTCATCTCCAGTCACAATTGATTCAAAAAATCTTCACCTTCGGCTTCGTAACGGGTGAGGAACGTCAGCGCTGATGCCATTCGAGTCATCAGACAACATCTTTGGAACCCATGGAGCGCACAGTTTTTTGTAGTGTAGATATTCTGTTACGATCGTGTAAATAAATAACTTTGAAACTTCAGGAAATTCCAAGCACAATTCACTTATGGTAAATCTTCGCTTTTCTCGAAAATCTTCTGTTGCGACAGACTTGCGTCCTTGTCCCCCTTCATCGTGAAGATCAGGTCGGTCTTCTGCACCATTCACGCATAACACACACACACACACATATATAATATATATATATATATATATATATATATATATATATATATACGAGGCTGGTTTGAAAAGTCCGTGCAAAGTCCGAGAGATGGCACCACCGGCGCGTATCGAGGTCATGTTTAGTTAGTAGCATCTCTTGAATGAACGCACACCAAGTTCACGTCAACGCACCAGCACACACCTCAGCAGTTGTAGTTGCAAAATTAATGGAAATAGGATTCCAACTCGTTTCACATCCCTCCTATTTTCCAGACTTGGCTCCCTCGGACTACTATTTGTTCCCCAATTTGAAGAAATGGCTGGCGGGACAAAGATTTTATTCAAACGAGGAGGTGATTGCAGGCACTAATGGATATTTTGCAGACTTGGACAAATCCTATTATTCGGAAGGGATCAACAAACTAGAACATCGTTGGACGAAGTGTATAAGCCTAAAAGGAGACTATGTCGAAAAATAAAAAGGTTTACCCCAAACACATAAGTAGTTTTTTATTTTTGCACGGACTTTTCAAACCAGCCTCGTATAATAAGGCTTGAAAAAACTTACTCACTCATGAATCACAAAGGGGAACGAATGGTGGAACAAATAAAATATAATCGACAAAATTGGAAAACAAATTTAATATAAAGGAAAATTGTTTTTCTTCATAAGAGGATTTTTATTAAATTTTTATTACATCTTATACTATAAAATTTTATTATTGAGTTTTCAGCTTAAATTTATTATTTTCTAAAGAAAGTTTATGCACCTATTTTTCGGGCCAAAGTATTACGACTAGCTTACATTCATAAAGGATAAAAACAGGGAAATAAGATTCAAATTTTTCAGTTTAAATTAAATATATAACTTTGTACATAAAACTAAAATTCAACCATAAATTTAAACCGACTTAAAAAAAAAAAGAGAGAGAAACTAGTACCGACCTGTGAAAATATAAATAGCAAAAGAAATCTTCGTTGTTGTTACTCTAAACGAAAAATGCAAGACATGTAAGCAATATCTAATTAATATTTAATGCACAAAACATATTGCGGAAACAAATTAAACACAATTTTGGAAAAGTTGCGCCCGCTTAACTACAACCAACCGACCGATATGTATATATATATATATATATATATATATATATATATATATATATATATATATATATATATATATATATATGCAAGAATAATGTTATTCCTGCAAATAAGTTAGCCTAAAATTATAAGCATGCAAAGAAAATAAACTTGCAGCTTACGCCGATTTCAAAATTTTGTTTAATTTCGCTTGCTAAATGTTAATAACACTACAATTTTTGCGTGTTGTATTTAGAGTGACAGCTACAAATTATGTTTTCATTTATTAGTGTGTTCGTTCTAACTTTCTTAAATTAAAATATATTGTTTCGTACTTTTCGATAAAATGAAATTAGCGCAGGGTGAGAAAAAAAGGTTCGATATGCAAACCAAAAGACCTCGTTCGTCACGTGCAGTACCTATGTCTTTATGAACTTATCACAGGACTTATAGTAATATTTGAGCATATCACCTAAACAACTATATTGGTTATACGTGTTGGTCAGGACTTATGATTATATATGACTCTGTTATTGTTAGACCAGAGGTCTAAACCAAATTGTCAAGAATACAGTGGCAGGTGTGCTTAGTAATCAAAAGTATGTATAAATAAAGAAACAAAATGTACATCTGTTGCTGAGCCTCAATTCTTTACAGGATACAGCAGCATTATAGAAGAAACCAAAGTTCTTCTGCAGTAAAAGATACGGGTTGCATTCTTCGTTACACTGTCTGACATTTGACTGAGAGGTTAAATCATTCATTGTTCTTATCCCAAGAAGCATATTCCTAAAACTGTCTAGTTGTAAGCGAAACGTCGGAAAATCATTCCAATTTAATAGGATCTAATACCAAAAACTATGATTTCTCATTTGCTAAACCTGCGACTGATTTTTTCGTTCTCTGTTTCAACTGCGTTTTATTGTATTCTTTATTTAGCTTCATACTCCGCCTTGACAGAAAAATTATACTTAATATTTTTGTTATATTTTCTTTATTTTTTTTTGAATAATAATTTATGTTAGATGTATGAAGTCGGAACAATCGGCAATAACTAGATAGGTTGAATTGAGCAATTTTACAACTGTTTTCCTCAAGCTTTAAGTTTGCTGCAATCCATTGCTGCGATCCATTGCTGGATATAGACCTCTCTCATATCTTTCCACTTTTGACGGTCTCATGCCTGCCTCATCCACACAAATCCGGCCGTTCGTTTGATGTCATCAGTCCAACGTTTGCGAAGGCATCTTCGCTCTCCCATGTATGGTATATTTGAGTTCAGCCACCGTCTCTGCTAGGTCTCTGTTCTTACTGATTGACGTAATATAAGGGTTGTTTTTACGATATTTCAAAGATATACCCAGCATTTGTCGTTGTGTTCATGTTTGAGCTCCGTAAGTTCCGACTGGCAAGATGCACTGATGAGCCGTATCCTCAGATACATAGAGATATTTTTATTTGTCAGCGTTTTACTCGTTTTACCAAATGCAACCCGAGCCAATCTTTTTCTTCTATAAATCTTGGTGCTTTGATATTTGTAGCCCAGGTTTATTTATGGCCAAGGTGTACATATTCTTCAATATTCTCCAGAGTAGTGTTTTTCAATCGTGATGTTAGGGTCTTCTTTACATATTACTCTGATTTTTTTGCAAATTCAATCCAACAGTTGATAATTTTCTCTCCAAATCCGTGAATATTGCTTGCAATTCAACGAGATTCTCTGCAGTTAAGACAATGTCATCCGCGTACCGAAGTCTTTTCCCATTAATTAAGATACCTCGATTGTCCCAGTTCCAGAAGTTCTTGAATACATCTTCTAAAGTTAATGGAAATAGTTGTGGCGAGAAAATATTACCCTGTCTTATGCCTCTTCTTATGGGAATAGACTTCGTAAATTGTTCAGCTTGAACAGTGGAAGTTGCATTGCTGTATATATACGTGGGTAAATCAAATATAAACGGTAATTTTACTATTCTTCTTAGAATGCAGTTCTTAGCTAGATGATGTTGTGTGGAGTAGATATTTGGTTTGTGAGGAGTGGGGGAACCGGATGGGTGCGCGCACCAACTCGTCTTTGTCGTCAGTACAGCCATGACCGAGCAAGAGGTACCTTCGTCTGTTGCGCAACGTATTATCATCAAGTTTTTAACCAATGAAGGCGTTAAACCGTCAGAAATTTTAACCCGTTTGAAGGCACAGTTTGGGGACAGTACACTGTCTCAGAATCGTGTGTATACGTGGGCGAGAGAATTTAAGGGCGGACGAGAACGGGTTGAAAACGAAAGTCATGATCGACGCCCTAGGTCAAGCCTTACAGATGACAACATCCGTGACATTAGACACCTTATCGAAAGTGATCGTCGATTAACCGTTGAAGAAATTTCCTCAGTAGTAGGTATCAGCTATGGAAGTGTTCAATCCATAATTACTGATTGACTCGGTTTCAGAAAAATTACTGCTCGATGGGTTCCAAGGTTGTTGACTGGAAACCAAAAACAGGTCAGGTTGGAGATCGCTGAAAGGCTTCTGAATCGATTTCAGCAACAAGGGGAGGCCTTTTTAAAGCGCATAGTGACATGTGATGAGACGTGGGTACATCACTCCACTCCCGAGTCCAAAATGGCACGTAAGGAGTGGCGAAGAAAGAATGAAGGTTCCCCAGTGAAGGCCAAAACTCGTCTCTCTGTTGAAAAAGTCCTTGCAACGATTTTTTTTTGGGGAATTTTACTGATCGATTTCCTGCACGATCAACGTACGGTGAATGCGGTGCTACTGCCAGTTGTTATGGTTGGCAAAAGCCGCCTATCGAAAGAAAAGACGGGGCATGCCCATCAGAGATGTCATTCTCCTCCAGGACAACGCTAGGCCCCACACTGCGGCTTTGACAAGGGATACACTGGAAGAAATGGGCTGGGAAACCCTCGAGCACCCTCCTTATAGCCCTGATTTATCCCCCTGAGACTATTTTTTGTTTGCGCCTATGAAAGAATCACTGGGAGGACAGCGATTTGGAAGCAATGAAGAAGTCGAGGAACACGTGCGCAATTGGCTTACAACCCGCCCTCAAACCTTTTATGACCAGGGAATACGGAAACTTCTAAATCGGTGGCAAGAGTGTGTAGATCACGCAGGAGACTATATTGAAAAATCTTAAATCAATGATTTGTGTATAAGGTTATTCAATAAACGTATAAAAAAAATACCGTTTATATTTGATTTACCCACGTACTTAAGTACCTAGGTATACCTGTAATCGATTCTGGCATAGCAAAGTGCATTCATTGTAGCCCAGTGTTCCACAGTATCATATGCTTTGTGGAAATCCACAAGAACTATGCAGATGTCTAAATGACATTCCACTAATTTTTCCAGCAACACTCTCACAGTCAGTAGGTGTTCGCATGTACCTAAACCCATCCTGCTCAAGAAGTAGGTAGCTATCAAGTTTGAAAATAAGTCTATATTTTAGGATCTGTATAAACAATTTATTGATTTGCGGTAATTTTCTAAATTAGCTTTATCTCCTTTTTTGTGTAGCAAGATAATGATGCAATTGTTCTAGTTAGGATTTTACCTTCAATCAAGTACTAGTTAAAAAGATCACAGAGTTTCTTCATCACCTCTGGACTCTCCTCCTTCAACATTTCCACCAAAATTGTATCCTCTCCAGGCAATGTTTGTATATCATTCTGCTAAAATTGCACCGCAATAATTTAAATGACTATGATTTAACTCACCAAATACTACTAAGCATTCTTTTATTTATGTACTTAAATAGAAATATGAATTGTTAGCTGGAATGAAGATAACTAATGGAAACAAAATACAAATAATAGTGTTCTCGTTAAATACACGAATAAAATGAAAGTAAATAGAAATGCACTGAGACGAACTATTGAAATGTCTAGTTTTCACGATAGAAAGTTATTGTTCAGTACATAAAGGCGTTTATTGTTATGTGCATAGTGAAAGGATTATAGACACCTAGATACATATTAAATAATAAAAATATCTATAATATATATAAAATGCATCTCTCTTGTCTGTCCCGTTTGTGCGTTACGTCTCTCTGTCTGTCCGTTAGTGCGCTTATCACTAGAGAACCACTTATCTGATTTACGTGTTTTTTTTTTTTTTAAACATACATATGTTCTCTAGCCAAGTTATAGGCTATATTTTATTACGTTAGGTAACATAAGGAATAAGCAGTGACGACAATAGTGAATCAAGTCGGAAAAAGTTTTGCCGCTAGCGCGTTCTCTTGCAATACAGTGTCTGAACCATTAAATATGGAACAATATCATGTAGCAAAGAATATCTATAATTTATACAAAATGTGTGTCTGTCTGTCTGCCCGTTAGTGCGCTTATCACTCGAGAACCACTTTTTCTTCCCGATTTACGTGTTTTTTTTTTTTTGTTTGGTATTGTAAATTCACACATTTGTTCTCTGGCCGGGTTATCTATAATCTTCTATATTATATATAAAAAATGCAAGGTCTCTCTGTCTGTCTCTCTGTCTGTTTGTCCGTTAGTGCGCTTATCACTGAAGAACCACTTATCCGATTTACATACTTTTTTTTAAAAACATACATACATATGTTCTCTGGCCAGGTTTTCTATCTATATTCTATAATATATAAAACTAGCCGTCCCCGCGGCTCCGCTCGCGAGGACTTGATTCACTACTATCGTCACTGCTTATTCCTTATGTTACCCAACGTAATAAAATATCTCACATTATTTCCCCTTATCTCCCAATATTTCTCCTTATCTCTACATAATTTCCATTGTCTAGGCTTATCGCTGCTCATCTCCTCCCATTATTTCTCCTTATCTCCCATTATCTCACCTTATTTTTCCAATATCTAGGCTTATCTCGCAATGTTTCTTCTTATCTCCCATTATTTCTCCTTATCTCCCATTATCTCACCATAACTCCCATTATCTAGACTTATCTCTGCTTATCTCCCATTATTTCTCCTTACCTCCCATTATTTATACTTATATCCCATTATCTCACCTTATCTCCCATTATCGAGCCTTATCTCGACTTAGCTCCCATTATTTCTCCTTATCTCTCATTATCTAGGCTTATATCGAATTATATAGAACATATGTATAAATTTATAAAAGCACGTAAATCGGATAAGTGGTTCTCGAGTGATAAGCGTACTAACGGACAGACAGACAGACAGAGAGACGTTACATTTTATATATATTATATTCTTTGCTACATGATATTGTTCCATATTTAATGCTGTAGGCAGTGTATTGCAAGAGAACGCGCTAGCGGCAAACTTTTCTCCGACTTGATTCACTATTATCGTCACTGCTTATTCCTTATGTCACCTAACGTAGTAAAATATATCCTATAACCTGGCCAGAGAATATACGTATGTTTTAAAAAAAAAGTACGTAAATCTGATAAGGGGTTCTCCAGTGATAAGCGCACTAACAGACAGACAGACAGACATAGAGACGTTGCATTTTATATATATTATAGATGTTCTGTGCTCCATGATACTGTTCCATAATTAATGGTTTAGCATGTTTAAAACAAAAAGCACGTAAATCGGATAAGTGGTTTTCCAGGGATAGGAGCACAAACGGACAGACAGAGAGACGTTTGCATTTTATATATATTATAGATATCCTTTGCTACATGATATTGTTCGATATTTAGTGGTTTAGGCAGTGTATTGCAAGAGAACGCGCTAGCGGAAAACTTTTTTCCGGTTTGATTCACTATTATCGTCACTGCTTATTCCTCATGTTACCTAACGTAATAAAATATAGTCTATAAACTGGCCAGAGAACATACGTACGTTTTTTAAAAAAAAGCACGTAAATCGGATAAGTGGTTTTCCAGTGATAAGCGCACTAACGGACGGACAGACAGACAGACAGACGGACAGACAGACAGACGGACAGACAGACAGACAGACGGACAGAGAGATGTTGCATTTTATATATACATATTATAGATATAGATTATTATTATTATTTAACCTGACCAAAGAATATGTGAATGAATTTAAAAAAAAGATACGTAAATCGGATAAGTGGTTCTCGCCTGATAAACGCACTTATGGACAGACAGGCAGACAGAGACATTGCATTTTATATATATTATAGATTATAGATATTCTCTGCTACATAATATTGTTCCATATTTAATGGGTTAGACTGTGTATTGCAAGAGAACTTGCAATACACAGTCGCTAGCCGCAAACTTTTTTTCCGACTTCATTCACTATTATCGTCACTGCTCATTCTTTATGCTACCTATCGTAATAAAATATAGCCTATAACCTGGCCGGAGAACATATGTATGTTTTAAAAAAAAAAAGTACGAAAATCGGATAAGTGGTTCTCCAGTGATAAGCGCGCTAACCGACAGACAGACAGAGATACGTTGCATTTTTTATATATTATAAATGTAATAAAATATATATCTATAACCTGGTCAAAGAATATATGTATGAATTTAAAAAATCACGTAAATCGGATAAGTGGTTCTCGAGGGATAAGCCCACTAACGGACAGACAGACAGAGAGACGTTACATTTTATATATATTATAGATATAGATTATTATTATTATATAACCTGGCCAAAGAACATATGTATAAATTTAAAAAAAGACAGGTAAATCGGATAAGGGGTTCTCGCGAGATAAACACATTAATGGACAGACAGACATACAGAGAGACATTGCATTTTATATATATTATAGATTACAGATTATAGATATTCTCTGCTACATCATATTGTTCCATATTTAATGGTTTAGGCTGTGTATTGCAAAGGAACGCGCTAGCGGCAAACTTTTTTTCCCGACTTCATTCACTATTTTACGTCACTGCTCATTCCTTATGCTACCTATCGTAACAAAATATAGCCTATAACCTGGCCAGAAAACATATGCATGTTTTAAAAAAAAAAGTGCGTAAATCGGATAAGTAGTTCTCCAGTGATAAGCGCACTAACGACAGACGGACAGAGAGACGTTGCATTTTATATATATTATAGATGCAATGTCTCTCTGTCTGTCTGTCTGTCCTGAGTCACCCCGCTGTGAAACGCGCCATGAAATCTTTCGATATATTGAAGGATTACTTTATCCTTGTGGCGAAGACGAGTGTCCCTCTGTACTCTGGAACTTCTTTAATAGTGACCAAACAGAACCTTACCTTGCCTTCTTCCAAAATGCATTGAAAGTCCTAAAAGATGCTGTACTGAGCCTTGAAAATGAAACATTGCTGTGTTTTTGAAGAATGAAGGTCAGACGATGAATTTTTGGGCTTCACGTGCAGCGATTTAATCGAAAAGTTACCTATTGAAACTGCCTCAATAATAAAAATAGCATGTTGTACTTGGTATAAAAATGTTTTGAAGTATGTAGAAACACCGTATGAATGTAATGAAAGCAAATCACAATTGTTCAAGCCACTTTCTCTACAAGATGATATTTTGACTTATGCATCAATTATTAATATATTTGAAAAACTTAATAATGACATATTTTTTCAAATGAACGATCTTTATTAGTACAAGGTGGCCCAAAATTACCGAAGGGGTTTGAATTCCTTATAAGTTTTTTATTTTAATTTCGTTTTTTATTTCTTCTCAGTATTTTGTAAAGAAGACTTGGGGAATTTAAAATGGAACAGTACACAATTGAAAAACGTGCCCAAATCGTTGAACTTTATTTCTCAAATCAACGGTCTATTGTTTTGACTCAGCGTGCATATCGTCGTTATTTTAATGTGCGGGTTGGACCCTCAGAGTCAACAATAAACCGTCTGGTTGCAAATTTTCGACAACAAGGGGCAGTAAGGAACCTTCCTGGTACCGGCAGACGACGAAACGGTGCACACGGATGACAATATTGAACGGGTACAGGAGAGTATTCGGGAAGATGGAGAAACATCAACCAGGAGACGTTCGACACAACTTGGCCTGTCACGAGGGTCGCTGCAGAGAATTTTGCATACAATAAGAATGTTTCCATACAAAATTCAGCTTGTCCAAGAATTGAAACCGACAGGTTACCAGCAACGACTTAATTATGCAATTTATTTCCGGCAAAAAGCAGAAGAAAATCGACGAAGTCCATTTCCAATTAAATGGGTTCGTTAATAGGCAAAACTGCAGGATATGGGCTACGGAAAATCCAAAAGTAGTTTTCAACAGCAACAATTACACTCACTTAAGTGTACTGTTTGGTGCGGTGTTTCGTCGGAAAGGATAATTGGCCCATATTTTTTTGAAAATGAACACGGTGTCGCCGTTTCCATCACTGGTGTTCGATATCGGACAATGTTGGAAAATTTTTTAAGGCCAGCCGTGGAAAAGCATCCGCAAGTATGGTTCCAACAGGATGGAGCCACAGCGCACACTGCGAGGGACACAATGGCTCTTTTACGTGACATCTTTGGTGAACGAATTATTTCGCGTACAAGCGATTTTAATTGGCCTCCGCGTTCACCGGATTTAACCGCTCCAGACTTTTTCCTTTGGGGTTATTTGAAAGGAAAAGTCTATATTAATAAGCCTAGAACCATCCAGCAATTAAAAAACAATATACGCGACGAAATCAACAACATAACACCTGAAGTTTTGGGAAAGGTTATGGAAAATGTTTTGGAAAGAGCACGAATATGCGAAGCAGAAAATGGCCACCACTTGCGAGATATAATTTTTCATAATTAAATTAAAAATATTCTCCATTAATATACTGTAATTAAAAAAAAAAAAAAAATTATAATTATGTCTTAAATAAAAAGTTATAATGAACTCAAACCCCTTCGGTAATTTTGGGCCACCCTGTATGTTTTTAACCTCAAAGAAGTACTGGAGGCAGCAGTATAGAACAAGAATTTAACAACAGTACAAAAATGGCACAATTTATTTGAAAAGAACGATTTACGTGTTTTTTTTTTTGAATTTCACACATTTGTTCTGTGGCCAAGTTATCTATAATCTTCTTTATTATATATAAAATGCAACGTCTCTCTGTCTGTCTCTCTGTCTGTCTGTATGTCCGTTAGTGCGTTTATCACTCGAGAACCACTTTTCCAATTTACGTGCTTTTTTTTAAAACATACATATGTTCTCTGGCCAGGTCATAGGCTATATTTTATTACGTTAGGTAACATAAGGAATAGGCAGTAACGAAAATAGTGAATCAAATCAGAAAAAAGTTTGCCGCTAACGCGTTTCTCTTGCAATCCACTTCCTAAACCATTAAATATGGAACACTATCATGTAGCAAAGAATATAATATATATATAAAATGCAACGTTTCTCTGTCTGTCTCTAGTACGCTTATGATTTGAGAACCACTTATCCGATTTACATGTTTTTTTTTTTAATTCATACATTTTTTCTCTGGTCAGGTTATCTATAATCTTATATATATAATATATATAAAATGCAACGTCTCTCTGTCTGTCTGTTTGTCCATTAGTGAGCTTATCAATCGAGAACCATTTATCCGATTTACGTGTTTTTTTTTTAAACATACATATGTTCCCTGTCCAGGTTATAGAATATGTTTTATTACGTTAGGTAACATAATAAGCAGTGACGATAATAGTGAATTAAGTCGGAAAAAAGTTTGCTGCTAGCGCGTTCTCTTGCAGTACACTGTCTAAACCATTAAATACGGAACAATATCATGCAGCAAAAAATATAATATATATAAACTGCAATATTTCTCTGCTTGTCTGTTTGTTAGTGCGCTTGTCACTCGAAAACCACTTATCCGATTTACGTGTTTTTTTTATTCATACAAGTGTTCTCTTTCCAGGTTATATAATATTAATAATAATCTGTAATATATATAAAATGCAACGTCTCTTTGTCTCTCTGTCTGTCTTTTTGTCTGTCCATTAATGCGCTTATCACTCGAGAACCACTTATCCGATTTTACGTGTTTTTTTTTAGATCTATACATACGTTCTCTGGCGAGGTTATAGGATATATTTTATAAGTTATATAAGAAATAAGCAGTGACGATAATAGTGAATCAAGTCGGAAAAAAGTTTACCGTTAGCGCACTCTCTTGCAATACACTGCCTAAACCGTTAAATATGGAACAATATCATGTAACAAAGAATACAATATATATAAAATGCAACGTCTCTCTATCTGTCTGTCTGTCCGTTAGTACGCTTACCATTCGAGAACCACTTATCCGATTTACCTGATTTTTTTTTTTAAATCTTAACTTATTATTTATCAAAAAAAATCTATAATATATATAAAACGCTACATCTCTCTGCCTGTCTGCTCATTCGTGCGCTTAGCACTCCAGAACCACTTATCCGATCTACGTGCTTTTTTATAAAATACATATGTTCTATGTCACCTTAGGAAACATAAGGAATAGTGAGGTTAATAGTGAACTAAGACGCGCGCAGAACCGCGGGCACGGCTAGTATTTATATATTATCAAAGTAATCCTACGTCTTGTTTTTTCGGGATGTTTTTGCATAACGAGCAATCTAAAATTGGACATTCTTTAAAACATACAACTTCTATAGTCTTTATTTAAAAATGATAGCAATAAATCATCTAGAATTATGCAAATTAGCATCAAGCAGTAGTAAGGGCCCCAGAGTTTTACCTACATTTTACCTGTAATGCAGCAGTTCAACGACTTGATTGGAATACCATCTGGCATCGGGCTAATATTCGCAATCTCTTATGTTTGAATCCAATACTAAAACGACCCTTTTTTGAGCTAAAGAGTCTTAAATAGTTCTGGCCAGTGGTGGTGAGCCTGGGCGTATACGTATTATTTGCGAATAGTATGAATGAAACAGTTTTTTAATGTTTAAATATTTATTAGAAAAAAATAACATTTTATAATGAAACATTATTAATTAAAAAATATACAATTTTGAGGAAGTCAAACAACAGTGGAAAACGTATTACCAATCTTCTATCTCCGACATACTTGAAAAACTGTTATTGTCCGACTTATTTGTATAATTAAAGGTTCAAAAATGGCATCCACTGCTATGTCCACAGTCCACATTTTGTCTTCCACCCTCAATACATGCTCTACCCATTTTCGCCAATTTTCTGTGGAAACATTAGATATGGCATTCTGAAAATGGTTTTGTACTTCTGTTAATTTATAGGTCGTTTTGTTCCTGGGGGCTTCACCTTTAATCTGTGCCCATATAAGTTCTATCGGATCGGTATCAATCATAACAGCAGAACCGTCTGGTATTAAATCTATCATTAACGAAAAGCTTCAAATACATAGGAATTCATATCTTCGTAATAATCTTCCATTTTCTTGGATACGAATGTTAAAAGACATCCGTCTACAAAATCACTTTCACTTCCAATATGCATAATAAATAACCTACATCGCTTACCAGATGGCGGTTTAACACCAGCAGAGAGACCTTCATTGAATGCTTGACAAACATTTTTCATATTCCCATCTTGCCACAATTTCTTGACTTTGTACCCTTTATTTATCCAGATCTCATCTAAGTAATATATCCTTTTTCCTTTAGAGCAAGCTTTTCTAACTCTTCTTAAATAGTCTCTTCTCCATTGTACAATTTCTCTACTTTCTATCAATAAAGATTTTCTTTTACACTTTTTCCAATAAAAATTGATACTTTTTAAAACACTCCATAGTTTTACTCTACTCATTTTCGGTATTTCTGAGTGGCTTGTCGCAGCCTGCAGGATTATATCCAAAGTTGGAATTCTTTTTTCCATAAAAAAGTCATACGCGTTACTGCTTGTTTTGTGTTGTCTGTCAACTGAAGTTCTTTTCTGCCTGGTCTCTTTTTTGGAGAGTCTATACTCCTGGCTTGACACTTCGGCATGCTGCTCTAAATATATACTTATAGTTGGAGCAACAGGAAGGTATGTAAATAAAATGATTTGATCGGCAATAAAACTTCGTTACAAAAGAGCTTTGTTACCTGAAAAATACCTGGGAATAGATAGCACGCTTCTGTTACAGGACCGCCGGTCAGTCCACTGGCATTTTTATTACTATCAGTTTCAAATAAATATACTATAGTTCCCGTTTTCACACCACTTATTTAAAAAATCTAAACGCATGAATCTATTTGTATTAATAAATACAGACCCACGAAACAATTAGAAATTTAATTTCAATGGAAATTAGAAGGCATGAGCGGCAAGAAGATTTCCTACTCGGTATATACGGCTGCGATAAGACCACAACTTGCATATGGAGACCTAGTGTGGTGGCCCATAAATGAGGAAAAATCTGTTAAGCTCAAGCTTGATAGGGTCCAATGTTTGAGCAACCTTTGCACCACGGGAGCTATGAGCGAGGAAACAGATTTAATTCCACATGCTCACGCCTCTTATATTCGCGGACTGGTGGGAGGGGGGAAGGAAGGCTGGGCTTCGTATATAATCTGTTCCAAAATTGATGAGAGATAAAGATCAGTATTTCGATGGACTCTCGAATTCTTCTAGATAGGATAAGGAATTTATTGCCATGATTTTCATTAATTCAAGCGAATCTTGTGTCCTATTTTATGCTGTTGTTCTATTGAAGTGAAAATATTACGTAGTCGAATTTGCCTTATGATGTTCGCAACAACCTTAATCGTGACACTCGTCTTTAGCTGTCACCAATCTAGGAACAACTTATACATGAAGTTCCGCCCCCCCTCCCTCCCACGGTCCAGGATATATGAACACGGAAGCCTTAGGAAAATGCAACATATGTACTAGTACAGTAAAGGATTGTCCTCTGCTGCAGATAAGAATGGTCTGTCCTAAAAGGCCGCTAACGAAAAGCCTCTAAAAATGAGAAATCGTGGTTCTAGAAATTAGATACTCAAACTTGTTTGTCAATATTTGGCTCAAAATCAAGTTTATCTGTTAAACCATTCGCCACATTCGTTTTATTTAGCACCTTGGGAATTTTTTCTACTCCGAAAATTTAAAATAAAGTTAAAAATGATGCTGTTTCGGGAACACAGAGATTATTGGAAAGGCTTTAACATGTGTTTTTTTATGGGTCTAGCACAGGTGATGCAGAGAAGTCCCTAAAGCGCTCCAGCAGCGGCATATGTGCGGAAAAAACGATTCACGTTGTTCTTGAATCGCTGTAAATTGTACTCGGTGGGAAACACAGTGCTGGCCAAATTTTTCCAAAGGAATGACGTTCTCCATATAAAAGACTGCTTGAAAAGCGTTGTACGCGGAGTAACAAGCTGAACCTCATATGGATGTGAAGCACCAGCGCGACGTGTATTTCTAACATGCACCGCTTTGGGAGGAATTAAGCGGGCTACATCCTTCGAACACTTTCCATGAAAAATACTCGTAGAACAGACTCAAGTCGCCAATCGTTCTTCTATGTTCCGGCGAATCAAGGCCGCCGGTCAATTCCGGGTCTCCAATCAGACGGACAGCTCTTCTCTGAAGAGAATCCAACAAATGCAGTGTATATTTGGGAGCCGAGCCCCAAACGTGGGAGCAGTATTCCATAGTTGGTCGAATTTGAGCTTTGTAAAGAATTAACAGTTGTTGTGGGGTGTAAAGCTTTCTGGTTCGAAATAATATTCCCAACTTCTGAGAAGCTCTCCTTGCTATGCCTGCAACATGTTTATGCCAGGACATATTTGCTCCCAAACTAACGCCCAAAAAATTGAGCGACGATGCTCGGGGAATGGAGTGCCCCGACATAACTATGACGGGTTCAGCAACGTTAACTTTTTTAGAAAAAACTGCCGCCTGGGTTTTTGTAGCGTTAAATTCCACTTAGTTACTGTCACCCGAAGATAGAATTTCTTCCAGGTCTTTGTTAAGCTGAACGACCTCCTGCTGTCTGCGGATATTCGCCTGAGCAGCCAATGTCCGAGCGTTCAAGGTGCAAAGCTGTAGATTGGATTCCCGGTCTTTTCCAGCAGATCGTTAATGTAAATGAGAAAGAGAGTAGGAGACAGTATGGAGCCTTGGGGCACACCGGCGTTAACAGTAAAGGTATTAGAAAGAAATCCGTCGACCGCCACTCGGAAAGAACGCTCTCTGAAGAAACATGAGAGCCACAAACAGGACCTTTCAGACATACCATAAGAGCATAACTTAGCCAACAGTTCATCGAGCCAAACACGGTCGAATGCCTTGGATATGTCAAGAGCAACCGCTCGAAATTCCCCAAAGTGTTCAATTGCGTTGTTCCAAACATGTGTTACATAAGTCAGAAGATCTCCTGTTGATCTATGTTTACGAAAACCATATTGGTGATCGCTAATAATATTGAATCGTTCAAGATATTTTAGAAGATGCTCATTAATAACCTTTTCCATGACTTTCGATATTATTGAAAGCAGTTTGATGGCAAATTCCATAAAACTAGAAAATTGCAGTTATGTTTTACTGCTGCAGACACGAAAATTTGTCACACTGTGTACAATTAAAATATAAAACTTCTTTTTTGTATAAGTAAGAGTTTAAACTCACTTAATGGCTAAGTTTACAAAGTTTAGGCAATCAAAAAACAATGACTTCTACTTTAGATTTTCAAATCTTAGAATAGATATTAGATTTTTTAAATGTTAAATATACTTAAAATTTTTAGCAAAATGTCTTTCTGCTACTCGGTACGTCCACTGTCCAGCTTAAATTTTTATTACCATTCCAAAGATAACTGACGGAACATGGAAAAGGCTTTAAGTTCTGGCAGAAAATCGTGAATACATCTACGTCTTTTGTAAATAAAATGACATGTCGTTTTTATCGCTGAGCTAGATTTCAAAAAGCGCAAACATTTTAAACAATCTTAATATTTTAAATACTGCCAAATAAATATTTTGTCATAGCTCTGTTTCCTATTGACTATTGTCACACAGTCTTGAATTACTTTTCGTATTCACCTCATTTAGCATTGTGAATTATCCCCCGACTACATCTATTTATGAAATGAAACAAATCTTGAAAATGGTCACTCAAGATTTTTCTCCATATTTGATTGTAATCAGCTAGGTGGCTTATATAATGATTTATCGCGATATTGGCGAACGTATCAGGAGTCAAGCAGTAGAAGAATGTAAGTTTTAACACTATTGTAATATTCTTTATTACCAAAATGATGCAAATCATACAATCCATGCTGGCAGAGTTGCAGGTATACACTAGTTGCCATCTATAATATATATAAAATGCAACATCTCTCTGTCTATCTGTCTGTCTGTCCGTTAGTGACCTTATCACTGGAGAACCACTTATCCGATTTACGTACTTTTTTTTTAAAACATACATATGTTCTCTGGCCAGGTTATAGGCTATATTTTATTACGATAGGTACCATAAGAAATGAGTAGTGACGTAAAATAGGGAATGATGTCGGAAAAAAGTTCGCCGCTAGCGCGTTGCCTTGCAATACACCACCTAAACCATTAAATATGGAACAATATTATGTAGCAGAGAATATCTATAATCTATAATCTGTAATATATATAAAATGCAATGTCTCTCTATCTATCTGTCTGTCCATTAGTGCGTTTATCCCGCGAAAAACCACTTATTCGATTTATGTGTCTTTTTTTTAAATTCATACATATATTCTTTGGCCAGGTTACATAATAATAATAATAATCTATATCTATAATATATATAAAATGCAACGACTATCTGTCTGTCTGTCTGTCCATTAGTGCGCTTATCCCTCGAGATCCACTTATGCGATTTACGTGATTTTTTAAATTCATACATATGTTCTCTGACCAGGTTATAGATATATATTTTATTACATCTATAATATATATAAAATGTAACGTATATCTGTCTGTTTGTGCGCTTATCACTGGAGAACCACTTATCCGATTTACGTGCTTTTTTTTAAACACGCTAAACTATTAAATATGGAACAATATCATGTAGTAAAGAATATCTATAATATATAAAATGTAACGCCTCTCTGTCTATCTGTCTGTCCGTTAGTGCGCTTATCACTGGAGAACCGCTTATCCGATTTACGTGCTTTTTTGTTAAACATACATATGTTCTCTGGCCAGGTTATAGGATATATCTTATTACGTTAGGTGACATAAGGAATAAGCAGTGACGATAATAGTGAATCAAGTCGGAGAAAAGTTTGCCATTAGCGCGTTCTCTTACAATACACTGCCTAAAGCATTAAATATGGAAGAATATCATGTAGCAAAGAATATAATATATATAAAATGCAACGTCGCCCTGTCTGTGTGTCTGTCCGTTAGTGCGCTTATCACTCGAGAACCCCTTATCCAATAAACGTGTTTTTTTTTTAATTCATACATTTGTTCTCTGGCCAGATTATCTATAATCTTCTATCTAGAATACATATAAAATGCAACGTTTTTCTGTCTGTCTGTCCGTTGGTGCGCTTATCACTTGAGAACCACTTATCCGATTTACGTGTTTTTATAAATTTAAACATATGTTCTATATAATTCGATATAAGCCTAGATAATGGGAGATAAGGAGAAATAATGGGAGATAAGTCGAGATAAGGCTCGATAATGGAAGATAAGGTGAGATAATGGGAGATAAATATAAATAATGGGAGATAAGGAGAAATAATGGGAGATAAGCAAAGATAAGTCTAGATAATGGGAGTTATGGTGAGATAATGGGAGATAAGGAGAAATAATGGGAGATAAGGAGAAATATTGAGAGATAAGTCGAGATAAGCCTAGATAATGGGAGATAAGGTGAGATAATGGGAGATAAGTTGAAATAATGGGAGATAAGGAGAAATAATGGGAGATAAGGAGAAATAATGGGAGATAAGGAGAAATAATGGGAGATCGGCAGAGTTAAGCCTAGATAATCGAAATTATGTAGAGATAATGGGAGATAAGGAGAAATATTGAGAGATAAGGAGAAATAATGGGAGATATTTTATTACGTTGGGTAAATTAAGGAATAAGCAGTGACGATAGTAGTGAATCAAGGCCACGCCAGCGGAGCCGCGGGCCCGGCTAGTTAGTATACAAAGTAGTTCATTTCATTACACAGGTCAACATGAATTTTGACTTTGATAAGAGGGTATGAAATTTTGATAGATTTATCGACAGTTAGACGAAAAAAAAACGTATATGGCCTGAAAAAGTTTGCTTTTGTATCCAGGAGAACGATTGAACAGTATTTTAGAAAATCTATAGTTTAAACTTTATTTATTGATAAATCGAAACAAATATATTTGTATATGATTTTTATCAACTTTTACTATCATATCAAAGTACAAAATAGTGGAAAAAAGTTTAAAAGTGAACCCTATTACTTTTTCTTTCATATTCATAAGTACTTTCTCTCACTTAACCCCAATTGCAGTCCCCCATCATATTTTCGTTGTATTGGCCCTGATAACGTTGTTCGAAGTTCATAATATCTTGATGAAAACGTTCTCCTTCTTCTTCTGAGTACGCCTCCATGTTGTTTTCAAATTTATCTAAATGAGCATGCAGCATATGTACTTTTAGAGACATTCTGCAACCCATGGTTTTAAAGTTTTCTAACATGTTTTCAACTAGCTCTTGGTAATTTTCAACTTTCTTATTCCCTAAAAATTCAAAGACTACTGCTTTAAAAAAAACTATTCCAACTTTTTTTTGAGCACTAGTAAGTAATTTTGGAAATTCTTCACTGGCAAAATTTTTTTTAATTTGTGTACCAACAAAAATTCCCAGCTTTAACCTTTGCTTCTGACAACTTCGGAAAAAAGTTTTTTAAAAATGTAAAAGCTTCCTATTTTTCATCTAGCTTTTTTACGAATTGTTTCATAAGCCCTAACTTGATGTGTAAAGGCGGCATTAATACATTTTTAGGTTCAGCAATAAGTTCACATTTAACGTTTGGTTTTCCAACACAAAATTCCGTTCTTAGTGGCCATGATCGTTGAACATAGCGTTGAGCATCCGCTCTACTATCCCACAAACAGAGATAACACGGATATTTTGTATATCCAGCCTGTAGTCCCATTAAAAATCCTACCATCTTAAAATCTCCAATGAACTGCCACTTATACTCTTGATATTTTAAAGCTTCGAGTAAAATTTTAACACTTTCATAGTTTTCTTTTAGATGTACAGAATGAGCGACTGGAAGAGACGGAAATTTATTTCCGTTATGTAATAAAACGGCTTTCAAGCTTTTCGTCAAGCTGTCAATAAATAAACGCCATTCACTGGGAACACAGGGCATCCCAATTGCTTCAAACAAACCTCTTATATCGTTACAATAACAAAGTCCATCTTCTTTGGTGAAGAACGTAGCAAATGTCTCATGCCCACTTCGTTGATCTGTTATTTTGACATCAATAAGCAAATTCCATTGCTTCAAATGAGATCCCAAAAGCTCTGCCTTACTCTTCGGCAAATTCAAATCTCTTATTAACTCATTAAAGTGTTCTGAGGTAAGAAAATGGGGTTTCGGTGGTTCCTGTGACAGTACAAATTCTTCATCTTCAATATATTTATTTGAACTCTGAAATGAGCTTGACTGAGACAATTTTTTAGGAGGTTCAGGTACTGGAAGTTGTGGGGCTATGTGAGATTGGAGCAGAAGTTGAAACAAGGTCAGGATATTCGATGGGTTTCGCATTTTTGCCTCTATGTCTTTTAGCTGGATTTAGTACGCAAAAATAACAGTCATTAACGTGGTCTCTTGGCTCTCGCCAAGTTCTCGATACTGCGAATTTCATACTCCGTTTCTCACCTCGATACCAACCTGAAATAAATAAAGATAAAAATAACCATATTTATATTTTTTTTACTAAAAATTGTTTACCTTCTAAATATCTTTTGTAATTACTACAAGCAACATGTGGAGCCCAGGGCTTGTCTAGATTCCGAACAGGGCAGTTGAAATAGGCTTCGTAGGCTTCACAAAGCTTTTCACATGCGTTTAAATAAAATTTTATATCTCGTACTTTAATAAATATACCACGTATATAACAAAATGCATCAGCATCATATTTACACTTTCTCGACGACATTTTAACCTCTTTAAGTCTTCTACAACACAATCAATTGTTGTTTATCACTTAAGTGACATCTGTAGATACTGTGTGAAAGTTACGACCCGTTTATTTTGTCGCGGTATTTTTAAATATACCAGAACTATTTAATATTCCTACGATAACTCAAAAAAATGTATTATTATCATAACTACCACAAAAGCAAACTTTATATGGAATATGGGTACTTTTCCTTTATTTTGGAGCATAATGAATAGAAAAATCATAAAATAAATTTTAGGACAAAAACAAAAAATTTTTTTGTGGAGTTATGTTATCGGCGGAAGTACAGTCACAAACTAGCAAAAAAATAAGAACCAAAGGTAAACACTTTACTTCAAGATCGTGTAAATGTTATGTAAATTTTTTTCGAGGTGGTCGTGAATTAAACCGGCGTGTAAAATTGCTGCATAAACAAGAATAATATTAAGTTAATATAGGCGTGCACAGCTAATATAAATTATTATTTTGCACGCAATTGAATAAAAATACGTATTAAAATAACCCAAAAAGGTTTATCTGTGAAAGTTGTACTTAAAATAAATAACTTGAAAATACTTTGTATTGTCGAAAATTGTTTGTTGGTTAATTTTTTGGCTGTGTTTATCAGACTCTCAGATTTAGATTTCTGAGCTTGTTTTGACTTATTTTTACGAAGGGAAATTTATATATGGTATATATATATATATATATATATATATATATATATATATATATATATATATATATATATATATATATATATATATATATATATATATATATACAGTCCCTGGCCAAATTATTAGACGCACTGCAAGATTTCATGTAAAATATTAATTACCGAGTGATATTGTACCGTTTTATTATTTTAAATTGATTTGTTTTTTATTTTTATATTATCCAATCAATTACCTATTTATTTGACATAAATAAAACAGCATTAATTTAGAAAAGCATAAGTTTATTAAGTTTTAAAGAAAAGTGAAATTAATGTTAGTAAAAGTCAATATTTAGTTGAGCCACCTTTAGCCGCTATCAAAGCTTTAATTCTGCGCGGTATGCTATCAATGCAAGATTGTACTGTCTCCTGCATTTGAGGATGATGATTCCACACATGAATAATCTTTTCTAGGAGCTGGGTTTTGTTGGTAATCACATCTTTAGCCACTTCTCTTTTCATCAGCTCCCACGGGGTCCATATCAGGGCTATTACCCGGCCAATCCAACAGAGGGATATTTTTTTCTGCCAAAAAAGCTTTAACAGACCAAGAAGTGTGGCAGGGAGCTCCATCTTGCATGAAAGTGAATGGTTCCCCATTTGGAAACCATTCTCTGAGCTGCGGAATCAACCGATTTTGTAATACTTCTTTGTACTGATCTTGCCTCATTATTCCTTTGACGACGTACAGACGTCCAGTGCCCTTGCCGCTGATGCCTGACCAAATCATCACTTTGGTGGGATGTTTAACCGTCGGGACGACACAATCAGGATGAAACTTTTCTCCATGACGACGACGCACATACTGAGCTTTATTCTGCAAATTTTCGAATGTGCTTTCGTCACTGAAGCAGACCTGTCAAAAATAGGAAAAATATATAAACTTCCATGTTTATTTGCTTTATTTAACTGAAAATGATAATAATGTATCAATTATTGATTAAATTGCTGTATCTTACCGATCTCCAGAAGTCCATATCTTTGTCTTGCCAGTGTTTGGCCCACTTCAGGCGCTTTGCTTTCATTGCAGCTGTTAACTTGGGCTTCCTGGCGGGGCGACAGGCCTTAAAATCTAATTCTTTCAATTTTCTTCGAACAGTGCGCTCAGAAGCATTTACGCTAGCATCCTGGAGTTGTGATTTTATTACCTTTGTGGTAGCAAATCTGTTTTCTACACAAATTTTCTTCAAACATCTCTCTGACCGTGGAGTGAAAATTGGTTTTCTACCGCATCTTTTCTTTCTTTTCGGGCTTAATTCCTTCCCTGGCTCAATTTTCTTTTTTATGGGTCGTACACTAGCTTCAGAAACCTCCAATCTTCGTGATATTTCTCGGTTTGTAAATGTTTTCGCAATCACAAGGGCCTTCACTTCAGCTTTTTTACGTGGTGAAAGATCGCCTTTTCTACCCATAATGAAAATAGTCCAATTACTTTTTTAAAACACTGCATACAAAAATAAACTAATAACTGAGTAGTATAAAACTGTTAAACAAACAATCACAGTCCATAAAGCCACAGAAACACGTCCGTACCTGACTCGATTCCGATCGCGACTGATGCAGATTTGTACTTGTTTACGTTCATGTATCACTTTGTCAACACAGTGTTGCCATATGTTAAAAATAAATACAAATATGTAGTCTACAACAATTCTTTTAAATAAAAATCAATAATATTGTAGTTTAAATATACCATTATTGCATAAAAACTCTTAAGAAACATAAAATTACTAAAAAAATACAGTGCGTCTAATAATTTGGCCAGGGACTGTATATATATATATATATATATATATATATATATATATATATATATATATATATATATATATATATATATATATATATAAATACATAAATATATATATATATATATATATATATATATATATATATATATATATATATATATATATATATGTATATATATATATATATATATATATATATATATATATATAAATGTAGATTTATCGGCCGTACTTTGATAGCAAAAAGGGTTTTTTTTTTATTTATTGGGTTTGCGGTCAGTGACAATTAACACTCGATTGCCGTTAAACTTTCTATATTTCGTTGTACTTCACAACTTCATCGGGAGAAACTATAATTTTTAGAAAAAAACGTGTGTCAGGAAATTTATTTGTAAATAAATAGTTATTTTAAAAACTTACCAACTAAGAGATGGTCACAACATTTATAAAAAATAAAAGAACATCTACTACATTAGACACATAACAGAAACAAAAAAATACTTATGTACAGTGACAAATAACAGTTAACAATGAACTAATCTAGGCTATAAATCCAAAATTGGACCAAAAACGAAAAAACTATTCATCAAATACAGTGGTTTAGTTATTCATATGCTGGTTATTGACTGGTAAAATTTATAAGTTCAAAATATTACAATATATTACACATAATTTACTGGCGTCTGCCTTATAATTAACACAGTTCTTATGTTTGTTTATGTGACACATTTCAAGAAAAAGCCGATCCTTGTAATTATTTACTCTCCCCAAAACTTCCACATTGGCAAAATCGAACTGATGTCCCGTTTTTAAAACATGGTCAACTAAGGCACATGACCTCTTATTTATTCGACAATCGCTTTTGTGTTGTGTTATTCTTTGTTTTATCTACTGCGATGTCTGTCGGATATAATATGAAACACAACCCAAACAGGACAACTTGTAAACTACATTGGTGTTATGAAGTAGAGGGGGTCTCTGTTTGAGTTGGGTAAACAAGGTACGGCTACTGAGACTATTTTTATGTGTGGGAAATCTTTGAAGATGGAAACCAATAAATCTGTCAATACGCGCACAAACGGTAACTTTTTATATCTGAGAACATTGTGAGTTTCCTTTGTAGGGCTATCAAAATTGTTAGAATTGTAAATGAGTTTTTTCAAAATGTGTTTTGGATACCCATTATTGGAAAAAATTTTATATAACTTGGTCAGATTGGCAGGCAAGTAACTCTCGTGGCTAATATGTGTTATTCTGTTCTTCATTGCTATTACGCTATTATATTTTTGATTCATAGGGTAATTTGAAAAATAATTAATAAACCTGTTGGAAGCTGTTGGTTTCTAATGCTAATTCAAAATTAACACATTATCCTCAGTTCTAATGACCTGTGTCTCCAAAAAAGGGATGCTACCATTATTCTCATGCCCGGTGGTAACTTTTGCAAATGACTGTTGAAACAGTTAAAAGTATCTAACATTTTTTTAGTACAATTCTCAGGTACCAAACAAATGACATCGTCCACGTATTTATAAATGAATAGGACATCAAACGGAAGTTGTGCCAATACCAAATCAAGTAAATGATCTAAAACTATATTGGTCAACACGGGACTTATGGGAGATCCCATTGGGGTTCCAAATATTTGTTTATAAAATCCATTGTTGAACCCGAAATATGTGTGTTCAAAAATAAATCTTATGAGTTTCATGAAATTGATACTTCACAACGTATTGTGCGCTTCAATCAACAACGACTTGTCTTCCAGGATTTTTAAAACCAGACCAACAGGAATGTTGGTAAATAAGGAGACCACGTCCAACGATATCAACACATGACCTTGTGGTAATCGCAACCCATCTACCATGTTTACAAAAGAGAAAGTATCTTTTATATTATAATCTGTAATATCTGCATTTTTTTTTTCGTCCATAAAATATTGGACAGTTAAATTCAAACGCAGCCGTACAATAATTCTTGATGAAGAACATCCAGGTCGTCGAATTGAGGTTAATACATCAGAAATGAGTAAAAAAAATTCACGATATAGTGATAAATGATCGAGAGTAAAAATGCGTAAGATTGCTGAGACTGAGCATCTCAGTTGAACGGGTGCAGAACATTTTAACAACTCATTTAGATATGAGAAAGCTTTCCGCAAGATAGGTGCCGTGATTGCTTACAATTAACAATAAACACACACGTGCGTGAACTTCAAAAGAATGTTTGGCTATGTTAAAGCTCTATCTATAAAATAAATTTTACACAAAAAACATTTTTTCTTGTCAAGGCCAACAACTGTCTTTTCCCCTGAAACTTTTCACGCTTCTTTGTGTAGTTATTGAAATCATAAATCTAATTGAATCGTTCATTTCAAAAACCACATAAGTCAAAAAAGTAAAATTTTCAGTAGGCGAAAAAAACTTTATTAAACTAAAACTATCCTTTTTAAGAGGAAAAAATTTAATTTAATTCAAATTATTTAAGTAGTTACATAGTTTATCACATAATACATGTAGTTTATTTTCGTTGTTATTAAGAAAAAAAAATTTTTTTCTTGAGACTTAGGTGGTTTTTGCACTGAATATAATTTTGAAGTTATCATTTTCCTTCTTTAAAAGAAAACAAGTCAACAAACTGTCAAAAGGGTTTATTAAAAATGCTTCAAAATACAAACAAACAATAATATTCCTGATTTTAATAATTAATTAAGGCACATAATCAAACTCGTGGTCATTTTCGACATAATATTCTTCCTGGTTCTGTCCTTCCGCGGTAGGCCAGTGGAAAATCCCGTCATAAAATGGAATATGCTGTTCAAGGATACTATTTCTAACTTGCTTAATATTTTCTATTTTTTTGGGGTTTATAGGAACATTGCCACTGGGATAAGCCTTTACGGTCGGTAGGGATATATCGATAGCTCTATTTCGTGCTAGATTAAATGTGTGGCAAGTTAAACCGTCAATATATTCTTCAGTAACTACAACTCCTTTTTTATTGTGGGCATAGTGGAATGCCATATAAGAACATGGTGAGAATGATATTTTGCGTTCCTTAGGTATATTTTTTCCAAAACTTTCATTGGATAAACATGTTCTTTTATAATATATGGTCCACCATTTTGAGAACTCCATAATCTGACTTGTTGACAACATAAAGACGGTAAACTTTGGACTTGCTTCCGACATAACGGTATAATATTCCTGAAGAACATATATGCGGTCACACTTTTTAATTTTTTTCTTTATAACACCAAAGTCTTGGTCACTGGATAAAAATGAGTGGCCTCTTACAGGGAAGTAATGTTTAATTTTTGAAAAACGCTTGGTATCTGTCAGAGCCAATAAAAATCTAATCACCGTATGGTCCTTATTTTGACCAGGATAATTATCTGAAAATAGATACAACTCAGAAATATTTTCGTCCAAAAAATTGTCCAGGTAATGTAGAATAATAGAGCAGACTTCGTTAGCACCTTTGCGAGCCAAGCCTTCATGATAAACATAAAAAACTGATTCCTTGGTTTTGAGGTTCTTGATTCCAAAGCAGTTGACCCATAGTTGTCTTAAATAAAATAGTTCCTGTATTGGTAGGTTTGGTAAAGGCAAATTCTGCATAAAGTCGATTGTTAAAGCGGCCACGTCGTTACGAGATTTGCAGATTTCTTTTACGGCAGATATTTTATTGTAAAATTTTTTGGCCCTTCTTTTATGAACCATAAGTTCTGCCTCAGTTGCTTTTTTTGCATTCTGTCCTAAAGTAAGGCTTCGTATTTTTTACCGACAACTCTTCACAAGTTACGCATGTATCGACTTGCGGTCTTCCAAATCTTAAAGAGAATGTACTTTTAAAATAATTAGCGTAAAACGCATACTTTACATTTAACTCTGGGTGTTTCCTCCTAAACAAGTCATACATATTTTTCACATTTAAACGGGCATCTAAATATTCTATATCCCTGCCTGAGTAGTGGGTCCGCTTTCTAGGAAAAGCAAGAATATGATCATGGATAACTTTTAAAACTTCTGGGGGAGTGGTGTTCGGCTTTTGATGCTGTCCTCGTTTATCATGGGGAACTTGGGATCGTTGAAGTAAAGTTGAAAGGCGTCTAACACGATTTTCCGTTACACCATTAGCAGAGCAAAAAGTTTTTTTACAAACGAGTACTTTTTTACTTTCTGTAATAATAGAATATTTACAAGAAAATTGCCTTGGTACTGCTCCTTCTTTACGTGGTCTGTGACATTTTACATTTTTTTTTTCTATGAGCTGTTGCAAATAAATATCCTGCTCATTTTTATTATGAAATGTATTCATCTTATTGATACAGAAATCCAAATCATCTTGAGTTAATTGTTCGAAACAAGCCATTTTATATCTTAAAACAAAACAATATCGCATTAATAATATTTGCCTACAGTATTTATGTAAAATTATTACCTGCAATTGGCTCCAGTAACACGTGCCGGCAAGACTTTTCCCTTCCAATTTTTGTGTTCCAGTCCCTTGACTTTTGCATTTTTGATAAAAAACCTTTTATATTTCTGTGGATGTCGTTGTCTCTTTTTTAAAGGTTGTAAGTCCTCTCCGTCACTAGATAAATTCGATTGATCACACATATTTTCTTTTTTAGACGGCAACTAACTTGTCACGCTCAAAATCGTACACACTTCTTACTGTAGCCGAAAGTAACTGTTAACGAAACAGTAAGAAACGGTTTTAAACCGTTGCAAATCGTCCGATACACGTGCTTTTTCCTAAATGTCCCCATATCAAAGTGCGCATGAGTTGGATAGTTTGGGATCGGTTTGCCATCAATTTGACTGGTATCTGAACAGAGATAACACTTTTTATCTCCCACTCAACTCAAACCCTCGCTAGAAAATCCATGCAAAAACAACATAAGTCTGTGACTAATGTGGTTTTTGCAACAAACGGTGGAAGTGGATAGGCGGCAATTCGTTAACCGTAAATACGACTTACGTGGCTTTTGCATATAATATGTAGGTACCCTTGAGGAGACTCAATTTTGCTAAATTTTGACTTATGTGGTTTTTGAAATGAACGATTCAATTACAAATTTATATAATATAGCAGAGACCTTGTTTACTTTTTATCTGTCTGTAGGTATATTTGTAAAACCTCTTTAGAGTCGGTGTGGGCTCAAAAGTTAAGGGCTTCTGTTTAAATTAATAATCAGCAGTACTCTAAAAGTGTATGTATAGGACCAACATATAAAGCTATATTTTTGATACAAGTCTCAGAGCTTGTAGCTACACAAAATCGCCGGCTCAGTACTAACATTAAATAACAAGATGTAAATCAAGGTTTATTTAATTATACTCTAGGGAACTAGGATTTATGTTAAACAGTTTCTGTGCGGTAATAATTTTATAATAAACTAATATGTATTTATTATACATCCCTCGTACAGTCAAAAAAAAAAGACGAATTTCTTCGATCAGAAAATTGCCAGTTGGGACGTTGAAACTTAGTTTCAAATATTTTAATTTTGCAAGATTACATGATATTTCTGTACGCCATTTATTTTCTTATGCATCTTTTGATATTAAAAAAAATAATGTACCAACTTTTACTGAATTGTAGTATACTGTAAAAGTGTAAATAAAAAGGTTTTCTATTTGTTACAAATGTATCAATTTCAACATAATAAATTTTTTTCAAAACATCCTATATATTAAACCTTTTATTAAATATTTTATTTATTTTAATAATAGGATAGTAGAAACTCAAAAGACGTTTATATAACCAGAAATATTTACTTTTATTTTTTAAGAACTAAATAAATCTTTTTTAAATCATTTTGAGCACGCAAGTAATAAAAGTACGTACGCAATATAAAAAAAAAACATTCACGCAATGCTCGCATAACTTTTCTATAAGATACTGTTTAAGTACATATTTTGGTCATAATCTGCACTCGAAAATATATCAAAACACATAAAAAATAATAGAAAACTCAGTTATAGTTTATTTGGTAATATTTTTGAGGAAACCCCAAGAGGTCTATTGTTAGTTTACAAATATATTTGGCTAGGTTTATCGTTTAAATTATTAGTTCTTGTGCGTAGTGTATATTACCCATTATCAAGAATACGTTGTAAAAAACTTTTCGACACATTTACGAGATTCACACAGACACTAGAATGCACTCTACATTTGCTTCACTCCTTGGTACCAATACAATGAAGTTTTATCAGCAGCTTGGCCAAAGTTGTAATGGAAATCCTCTACAAAGATACATTGAGGCAATCACCGTTACAAGGAACATGGAGGATCAACTAAGCTAGCAATCTATAAAACGAAACTCTTCAGCAACAAGGACATGAGTCCAATGTTCAGTATTTAAAATGGCATTTATACCTGATCGGGATTATCCGACCTAAAACTTACCGACGAGTTTTGAAGGGACAAACATGTCATATATTAGTTTTGTGACTGACAGACTGCGCGCCTGCAATTTTCATCGATAGGCAAAACTTACTAATGGTCTTCGTTCAATGAAATAGTATATATTTTTCCTTGTGAAATTTACGAATACTGCACGAAATATATGAGATTTATCTCATATATTTAAGCGATAAAGATAAAATTATCTTTATCGCTTTTCACGATTTATCTACAGTACTTACACGAAAATGTTTCCATATTTAAAATTTTTCTTATCTCTTCTACTGAGTAATGTCCGACCGAAGGTTCGGCTTCTGCTTCGGCCACTTTCGCCCAAAAAAGCACCTTCGGCCACATATTCGAGTTTCGCCAAAAACTAGCCGGAGGTTTGACCGAACCGAAGTTTTACATTCAGCCGTCAAAACGACGAAAACTAACGAACTGTTACGAATGACGCAATGCAGCAGATCGCTTATTTGAAAAACTGTAGACTATTTTATGTTAAACAAGATGATTGAAGTTTGTTTTTTTTTTATGTTAAATAAAAGTTACAGTGTACTATAAATAAGCTAACGTAAGACAAAAATAATGTGTGTTTGATTGAGCAAAGCTATAACTAAATACTTAATTAATAATTTACTCTATGAGTCAGATTCTAATCTAATTAAGACTGTTACTATTAAATTTTCTTTTATTTTTTTTTTTATTGTTGCTAAATAATATTATTTGCTTTAGCTGCTGGTTTGGTGCTATGGTACTCCTATATTTTGTTTCAGTAAATAAATATGAATAAACTGAGTTTATTGTTTTTGAAAGGGTGTAATTTATTTATTTAAACTACCTATATATTGACATTTCTTATCAACACCACATGAAACACATAAAACAAAATAACAGCACAGAATTTGCGTTGTTAAGTATAACCTTTAGTCACTGTTCTGGGATTTCTAAGCAAGATTGAAGGTTCAGCTTTGTTTTCGGCCGAAGGTTATGCTAGGAGCCGAACAATTGGCTTCGGCCTCGGCTTTCTATCTTAATATAAAAGCTCTCTCTCATTACACTGGTTCAGTGAACCCAGGTCAGGTTAGTTCAGATATACTTGACTCCACAGAATCGTAGATGAAACCTCGGATAGTTACTATAACTTGATAAAGTTTAAAAGCAAGAACCATGATTTCTCATACACAAAATATGTAGTGAAGTCTATATTACTCGGCTTGGAGCAGCACACTGATGCTACACAATTATCGACAGACAAATTTTAAAATAATGTAAAGGCATCAATGACTCTTAAAGTTTACCGAGAAGGGTCCTACCTATTGTTTAAGAGTACATGAAACATAACTTCCGACCGACATTCGTTTGTCTGAACAAGTCAATGAGCCAGTCGTAGACAGAAAATCCCATAAAATAAATAACAAATGATTTGGGACCTTCAAAGGAATCCTTTGAGTGCAGGACTGGTCTTTACTTTTATGCGTTTTCCTATTTCTATATTTCTCAAAATAAGACCAAAGAACTTACGAAACAGTAAAATGGTGGATCTAAAGCCGAGCTTATTCTCTAAAGATGCCAGTGTGCGTAATATAGTGGGAATCAATGGATTGAAATAAATTTTCAACTGTAGTTGGTATGCGGCAAAACTAATCTCCAATTAGCAGACACCAGCGTCGTGGTTTAGTTGATTCGATTCCCTCCTGCAATGAGAAACTTATTTATTTTTTTGTTTGCCTCTTTGGGTGGTTGGTTATAGGCGGGGTAGGCGATTGTGCCCGTTTGTGTACTGCCCTCTCTTGGTTACATGAGCGTGGTCCCTTAAAAAGATCTATTAGCTTCCTTCCAAGCCCTTTATTTGTTCTGATAGGTATTTAAAGCCTTTAGAGCAGCTTGACTGAGAGAATATATATTTCTTGGTTGCCTGAATTTCTGCCTGAAATCTTGTTGCACTTATCCCTAGTGGAATGCTAAAGCTCCACTTGGCCTTTGCTGCATATATGCATCCGTCTGTGTGAAAGATCAGAACCATTGCCCACGTCGGAATCGGTTGGGTCTTTACTTTTATATATTTTGTTATAATGGTTTAGGTATTTTTTAACCAATACAATTTTCTCTTACTAACATTTGTTTAAAACAGATTTCATGTATTAAAGTTTAGAAGTTAAAAAGTTTCCTATTGTACTATATGTTCAGCTAGAGATAAAGTCAAAAAGGAGTATTAATAGTTAATTAAAAACTTTAATTTTTCGTTTAGAAGTTTGCACATTGCACTGGGGTATGATAAGCTAAAATTAGGTTTATTTAATATTAAAATTGTATTACCTGACAAGAAAAATGCATCCACATTTTTTTGCTAGCGAATTTCCGGGCTTTACACAAATACGCTTATCCACCAAAAACAATTTATTTAATATATTTATGTTGTCTTAGACTTGTAAGATTTTGATCCCTCTCTGAAATAAATGATACCAACAAGAAATGAAATGTATTGGTAAATTTGTGAAATAAAATAGAGAACAACTACAGAAAATAAATGATGCGAAAGTTTGTCGACTATATAGGGCGTGTCAAAAGTGTGTCAAAATGTTTTAAGTTTAAGATGTTGGACTTCCGGTAAAATCGGAAATAAGCCACATATTACAACGAAAGTCGCATTTTGTTCATTGACGCATGACGCCTAATGAATAGAAGAAGAAATTAAAAAATTATCACTTACACTCAGAGAAAATTATGAGAAAAGTTCTACCAAAGGAAACAAGAAGAGTCATTGGAGTGTCCCCAAATAACATAAGATATGCAAACGTTATAATTTTATTCACAATCAGTTGATACGAGGGCTACCTAAGTTTTTACGAGAACAATGAAAGAAAAAAAAATTGTACAAATCATTTTATTGTTTCTTAAAATATTCACCTTTATGATTTATACACTTTTGCATGCGTTCAAACCAATTCTCGTAACATTCTTTCCACTATGAAGTTGGTACCTCAAAAACATGATTTTGGAAGTATTCATTAGCTTCTTGAGGCGATGAAAATCGCTGTCCACGCATTTTTTTTTTGGCATTCGAGGACAAAAATAAGTATTTAGGCGATAAATCAGGTGAATACGGACGATTAATCAAACACTAACTCGATGTTTCTCTTCGTTAAATAATCAATTCTTTGACGTGATGTGTGAGAGCTGACACTGTCATGATGAAGAATGATGCGAAGTTTTCGGTTGTTTTTCCTGATTTCATCGATTACTTCTAGCAAACAAATTATTGTATACCATTTAGCATTAACTGTTCTTCGATCCTCTAAAGAAGCGGTTGCAACATGTCCAGTATAACCAAAGAAACGAACCACTTTTGTTGGATTCGGTTCATTTTGGAACACCCAACAGTTGATTGTTGCTTAGTTTCCGGCTCGTACGAATATATGCAAGTTTAATCTCCTGTTATGATGTTGTATACGGATTTTGCATGTCCTCGGTCGAATTTTTTGAGCATTTCCTTATACGAATTTTTCACAGCTAATGTTCATGCAAAATCGAATATACTGCAGTCTTCGATATGCCTAAAGATGCCGCTATCTCATGGTAAGTCACGTGCCGATCCTCTTCAATCATGTTGCGCACAGCATCGGTGTTTCTTGGAACAGCACCAGATTTTCGTCGACTTTCACGAAATTATCGATGGCGGAAGCACGATCATGAAATTTTGCAAACCAAATGTAAATAGTCTTTTCTGAATGTGGTTCATTACTAAAAGTTGAACGAAGCAATTCGACCCATTGTTGTTGAATTTAGCCTTTACTAAAATCGTAAAAAAACATTCAACGAAAACCTTCATGTGAAATTTCACAAAACTCTTTTTTAAACGCTCACTGTAAACAAACTATTTGGCTAATTTCTGAGCGGCCACTGTTTTAACAATAACAGATGTCAAATTTTACAACAATGGTAATGTCACATCTCAATAGCGCCATCTTGTAATCGCTTGTAGAAACTTAAAAGGCGACTCTTGAATAAGCAAAAGCAAAGACTTTTCTCAGTCTAGGAATTTCAAAAACGTGTATTGTGTGGTTCTGAGATGAGTTTAGGATTGAAAATACGAAGATGTCTTATTTTTCGCAGGGCGGTAATTCAGAGCAATATAATAGATATTATAACTGGATAAATTCACAACTTTCGGTAATAGCTTGAGGTATCCAAGTCTTAAGAACCCTGCAGTTGTCGTGCAACAGCAAAGTTCTGTTTTGGACGTTTCTCCCTACTGTCCTGCTACAGGGTTTAGATCGTGAGTCCGCAAATCTCTTCATTAATTGCCTTTTCCTTAGATTCAATATCCAAAGTTCCTTCTTCGTCTTAAAGAAACAGTTGCTTCTCAGTCCTAAAGAAAGAGTTACCCTAAAATTTCCAGAAGACGAGTTTTCGCCATCTTTGGAGGTCAAGAACTTTTATGTACCCATCGCATTAATTCCTACTTCGTTACTGGATGCCAATATAACATTCAAGTCTCGTCGCCTGCAACTTTTCATTGACAGTTTCAATTCTGGTTTAAGGAGTGTTTCTGGTTAATGCGCTCCATCGGGGGCATTTAAGGCCATACACCGACAGGGGATTGTCCAGCTAAGGTGGTAACAATTTCCATCAGGTAGCATGATCCTCAGGGTTCCACTTACGCTAGTATTGCAGAAAGTACTTATTTGTCAATCCTAGCTTGGCTAATGAGCCTTGATACGGCGAATCACGTCCCGAAATAGATTGACAAATGAGAAAACAGTGAGTCACTGCTAAAATATAGAAATTGTTCATTTTTATTAGTTTATACTGATTTTTATATACCTAGGGTGGACCCCTGACGTTCTCGCTATCAGACGGTAATTGTTGCCAGCTTAGCTGGATAATCCTCTGTCGATTTGTCACCTTAAAAATCCTCGACAGAGACCAGGTGTGCTGTTAAACTTTAGGCTTTCATCAGACAGAGATGCAATTTTTTGTATGTTACCGCAAATTTAAAGGTTCGTTTAACGTACGTACTCAACAATGGAGGGCACCAAACTGTACTATTATAATTCAAATTACTCTTAAAAGGACCAGTCCCAGTTTAGGGAATCAAATAAACTATGCAAATTCATAAATCTATAATATGCAATTTTAATTCAGTTTAAATTAAAATTAGTTCTCTGTTCTAGCTAAGTTTCTAAACTAGCTAGAGAATATTCTGGCTTATAAAAAAGTAATAGGATAGGGCTCTTAAAAGTGTTCACATTTTCCATAATAGATGGCGCCATATAAAAAGACCTAATTTTTAAGGAGTTGCAATATGAAGGTATTTTTAAATCTATGGTTGAATAATACGAGGCTGGTTTGAAAAGTCCGTGCAAAAATAAAAACTACTTATGTGTTTGGGGTAAACCTTTTTTATTTTTCGACATAGTCTCCTTTTAGGCTTATACACTTCGTCCAAGTCTGCAAAATATCCATTAGTGTCTGCAATCACCTCCTCGTTTGAATAAAATCTTTGTCCCGCCAGCCATTTCTTCAAATTGGGGAACAAATAGTAGTCTGAGGGAGCCAAGTCTGGAGAATAGGGGGGACGTGAAACGAGTCGGAATCCTATTTCCATTAATTTTGCGACCACAACTGCTGAGGTGTGTGCTGGTGTGTTGTCGTGATGGAAAAGGACTTTCTTGTGGGCCAATCGCGGGCGTTTTTCTTGCAGCTCGATTTTCAAACGGTCCAATAACGATGAATAATATTCACCTGTAATAGTTTTACCCTTTTCCAGATAGTCGATGAGGATTATCCCTTGCGAATCCCAAAAGACAGTCGCCATAACCTTTCCGGCCGAAGGAACGGTCTTCGCCTTTTTTGGTGCAGATTCCCCCTTGGTAACCCATTGTTTAGATTGTTGTTTGGTCTCAGGAGTATAGTAATGTATCCATGTTTCATCCACAGTGACGAAACGACGCTTAAAGTTCTCCGGATTCTTCTGGAACAGCTGCAAACCATCCTTGCAACACTTCACACGATTCTGTTTTTGGTCAAGCGTGAGCAATCGCGGCACCCATCTTGCGGATAGCTTTCTCATGTCCAAATGTTTATGCAAAATATTATGTACCCGTTTAGTCGAGATGCCCACAGCACTAGCAATCTCACGCACCTTAACTCTTCTGTCATCCATCACCATATCATGGATTTGATCAATGATTTCTGGAGTCGTAACCTCCACAGGCCGTACAGAATGTTCAGCGTCACTTGTGCCCATATGGCCAGTCCGAAAATTTTGAAACCACCTATAAACTGTTCTAATCGAAGGTGCAGAGTCACCATAATGTTTATCAAGCTTCTCTTTAGTCTCCTGAGGCGTTTTGCCTTTCATAAAGTAATGTTTAATCACCACACGAAATTCTTTTTCGTCCATTTCTTGAAAATCACTCGACTTCCTTGATTCACACGAATGCCAAACACAAAGAAATAGACCAATATGGCTGAAACTTGGTGTGCGTTCATTCAAGAGATGCTACTAACTAAACATGACCTCGATACGCGCCGGTGGTGCCATCTCTCGGACTTTGCACGGACGTTTCAAACCAGCCTCGTAAATTTAGTTTTATTATTTCAAGTAATATACTACTAATATACAGTCAAAAGGCTTGAATAAGAATAAACGTAAATACCGACTATTTTTTTTAACTCTTTTTGAACGTATTATGGTTAAAACAACGTACGTATGAGGAACATAAAAAGAGTAAAGGAGTGTCTTTGTATTCTTTATAAATCAATTAATGTCAGAAACAGCCATCCATTTTTTAGAGACAAAGAAATTTGTCCTAAAAGAATACAATAATATAAAGTGGGTGAGGGTGTATCTTACGTGTATAATGTATGCCGTTTCCTTGGCAATTCGGACGAACTTAAGATTTATTACTAAGAATTTGGTATGGGTAAATAATAATATTAAAAACTAATAATCAATTGAAAAAACTCGAGAATTTAATGTTTCGGTGTATAACTGCTTTGTTAATTATCAGTGTGCTTTTGACACAGTGAAGTGGTCTTGTCTTTGGGAGGTATTGTATGGTATGAGAGTTCCTATCCACCGTTCGTATATTATTAGTGAACGCTATAAACTCAGCACAGCGAAAGTCCAGGTGAATGACGTCCTATCGGAACCTTTTTAAGTCCACTCTGGAGTTCGTCAGGGTTGCATACATACTCTCACCTATTCTCTTTAACATCTGTGGAGAATATATCATGAGAAGAACTATGGAAAACTACGATAGGAGCATTTCACTAAATGGAAGGCGTATAAGCAACCTGAGCATGGATATTTAGCTGTGAAAAAGATCTGTTCCCGTTGGATTTAGCATATTTTGACCGAAACTCAAAAACAGGTTTTTTCAATTGGGTAAGGAAATGCTCAAAAAATTCTAGGACATGCAAAGTCCGTATACAACATCGTAACTGGAAACAAAACTTGAATATATGCGTACGAGCTGAAAACTAAGCAACAGTTTACTATTTTGGTGTTCCAAGATGAACTGAATTTACCAAAATTAGTTTGCTCAGGAAACAAACAATCGAAAACGTCGCATCATTCTTCATCATGACAATGCCAGCTCTCACGTAGCACGTCACGCAGTTGATTACACAACTCTACAAAAAAAATTGTTGTTTTTGTCCTAAATTTATTTTATAATTTTTCTATTCATTATGCTCCAAAATAAAGGAAAAGTACCCATATTCCATATAAAGTTTGCTTTTGTGGTAGTATGTATTATTATACATTTTTTGAGTTATCGTAAAAATATTAAATAGTTCTGGTACTGCGAAAAAATAAACGGGTCGTAACTTTCACACAGTGTCTACAGATGTCACTTAAGTGATAAACAACAATTGACTGTTTTGTAGAAGACTTAAAGAGGTTAAAATGTCGTCGAGAAAGTGTAAATATGATGCTGATGCATTTTGTTATATAGGTGGTATATTTATTAAAGTACGAGATATAAAATTTTATTTAAACGTATGTGAAAAGCTTCGTGAAGCCTACAAAGCCTATTTCAACTGCCCTGTTCGGACTCTAGACAAGCCCCTCCACATGTTGCTTGTAGTAATTGCAAAAGATGCAAAAAAATATAAATGTGTTTATTTTTATCTTTATTTATTTCAGGTTGGTATCGAGGTGAGAAACGGAGTATGAAATTCGCAGTACCGAGAATTTGGCGAGAGCCAAGAGACCACGTTAATGACTGTTATTTTTGCGTAGTAAATCCAGCAAAAATGCGAAACCCATCGAATATCCTGACCTTGCTTCATCTTCTGCTCCAATCTCACATAGCCCACAACTTCCAGTACCTGAACCTCCTAAAAATTGTCTCAGTCAAGCTCATCTTAGAGTTCAAATAAAAAGAAGATGAAGAATTTGTACTGTTACAGGAACCACCGAAACCCATTTTTTGTTTTTTGTCCTAAAATTTATTTTATGATTTTTCTATTCATTATGCTCCAAAATAAAGGAAAAGTACCCATATTCCATATAAAGTTTGCTTTTGTGGTAGTATGTATTATTATACATTTTTTGAGTTATCGTAAAAATATTAAATAGTTCTGGTACTGCGAAAAAATAAACGGGTCGTAACTTTCACACAGTGTCTACAGATGTCACTTAAGTGATAAACAACAATTGACAATTTTTTTGGAGTATCAACTTCAGAGTGGATAAAATGTTTTGAGAATTGGTTCGAACGCATGGAAGAGTATATAAATCTTAAAAGCGAATATTCTGAGAAATAATAAAACGATTTGTACCCTCATTTTTTTTTATTTCATTGTTTTTGTAAAAACTTAACAGGTAACCCTCGTACTACTATTGGTATTGGTAAATTTTAATTAAACAATTATTAACCTTGTTTTATAAATCCTTATTTCAATATTTGCATTAGAAGTACTGGTAGAATTTATGGTGAAACTGTATATGTTCGAATTTCGTATTCCTTTTATATCTTACGCGTTGCTTATTTTTACTAGTTATCTTGTTCTGTTTTACAGTACACTTATCTACTTCAATATAGAAATCCAGAAAGCTCTTCTGAACATTTTCAAGTATACCCACAAACTCTTAAACAATCTTCAAACGAACGTTAAAGAAACTAGTCTGTTTTAAAAACCCGAGGATCAAAAAGACGATTTCATGCGAAAATACACATTCGCGGCACTTTGAAAATTAAAGCAGCTGGCTTATTTCGAACATGAAAAGCTAATTTGTAGGGAAAACATACAGTGGCATGACAGAACGTATTACATATAATTTTTTTTTTTAAGTTTGATTGCTCGTGAACCTACCATACGTTTTGTTTTCAACTACTCTTTTTTTATGAACACAGCCCAAGCGCTGCAGAGAAATTATTAAGTCCTGCACTGAAGTAGACATTTTGAACCTTTCCGTACCGGCTTCTCTCAAATTATTAACATTTTCTTTAAAGTGTTCCTAAAACTTCAGTTTTACCTCCACAAGAAAAAAATCCATTAGCGTTAAATCAGGGCTCCGCAGAAGACTATTTACGTCACGTCTTTTGGAAATTAATTTATTCTGGAAAATTTATCCAATGTCCAGTAAGGATGTATTTAAAGCATGTGCTCCACTTATCCTGCTCCATCTGTACTAGGTATGCCATCGCCATCTTTGTATCAGATATACTTACGAAGAAATAATCATTAGGGTCGCTATAACGAACGAAAAATTTACAGTAAAGATTCAGGGTTCTTTAGCATGTACGTCATTGGTTGTAGTAAACGGACACATCAAAAGTTATTTGACAGTAATCTAAACGGTGGCGAAGCTTAAAATTAACAGTTAGCTATATTATATTATAACAAATTAAAGGAATTTTATCTTTAATAGTTTTAAAAACGCAACATATGCTGAGGAGACAAAATAAATCTGAAGTTTGGAGTTTTAAAGAAAATAATATACACTACACTAGCCGAAGATAAAGTTTTTTATACACACCAATAATCTCTATATTTTTAAACATTATATATTTGACTAATTTTTTTATTTACTTTTAAATGAGCAGTTTACTAGCTGTTCTGTTGTGTTGTTCGTCAATCCTAGCCTGACTGACGAGCCGTGCTACGGCGAAACGCGTCTCAGGATGGATTTGACAGACAAGAGAACAGCTAGTAAACTGCTGGAATATGAACTTCTGTCTATTTTCAGTTGCTTTACAATAATTATATATACCTGAGGAAGGATCCCTCGAAAAGCGCTACCTGCTTTTAAAGCGTTGACGGTGTCAACCACTCTGTCGGTTCGAAAGCTACTGTGTCAGCTTTCGATGGAGCAATAGCGTACTTAATACAATTCGTTGTATCCTACCATCGTGCTCTGTAAATATAGATGTAACATTAATTTGATGTTCAGTATTTAAATTATTAATTATTATTTGGATTTTCTTATTAAATTTGATTATTTGTTTTTATTCCAGGTAAGAAACAAACAATAAAGTACACGTACTGAAATTAAGGTAACGTATTTTTATTTGAAATTAAAGTATATACTTGTTTGTAGTATTCATATTATATATGAACTACATGTATGTGAAGCAAAAAAAGATTAATTATATTATTATACCCCTTAGTTTGAAGACCAAATACAAACTAAATGAAATATTTCATTAATTACTGCCATAAAAATAGTTTTAAGAATTTTTTATCGTTGGCCTCCTCGCTTCAATATACGTTGATATTAACGAGCATGTAGTGATGTCCGTCAGCGTTGTTTAACTGCTAAAATATTCATTTGTATTGTAACAGGAGATCTACTAACTTATGTCACACATGTTGGGTACAACAAAATTGAACAACGAAAATGACGGACTATTGCCCAAGCTACGCTCTTATGATATGTTATATCTGAACGGTTTTATTTGCATGTCACTCTTCGTAAAATCCTTTTCAAGCAGTCTTTTATATGGAGAATCACATGGCGTTGGAGTGATTTTTCCAGGACTGTGTTTCGCACAGAGAACAATTTACAGCGATTCAAAACCAACGTGGACCATTTTTTCCGCGTAAATACCACCTGTAGCAATTTAGGGATTTTCCTTCAGCATGTGTGCTATGTCCATAAAAAAAAACAGCCCTTTTTACACAACACTGTACTGTTTTGCTCTATGCCTCATTGTATTTCGACAAGAACTACTACTTGTTTTAAAGCTGCCTGTCTTGGCAAGAGCAGTTTGCTGCAAACAGTATCATCGGAAAGATGCTTGATTGAACTTTCTAAAATGACACATCGCTTAGAATCATGAACAAGATGGACGAATTTGTCAACAAACTTTCAGTTTTTGTATACGTTCGTGTTTAAATTAATTTGAAAACTGTATGTATTTATTTTATTTTATTATTACTATTTTTTGCTTAAACGAGTAACAGTTTTAATTAGATCATAATATACCAGGTATACAAGTATAAAATGCGGATTTTTTTTCTAAAAAAAACATGTTAAATTCGGAAGAATTTAACATGTAACAAGTACTTTATTCGAAGTATGCTCCATCGCTTGTTATACATTTTTCCCATCTTTCGGACAATTTGTGAATACCACGCCAGTAAAAATCTTTCCCTTTTGCTGCGAACCATTCATTGAGCCCTTTTTTCACATCTTCGTACGAACCAAAGCGCTGCTCAGCAAATGCGTGACCCATCGATGCAAACAAGTGGTAATCGGAAGGAGCCAAGTCTGGTGAGTAAGCCGCATGGGGTAGAACTTCCCAGCTGAGTGCTTCCAAGGTATAGCGAACTGGTTTTGCCGTATGTGATGGAGCATTGTCATTAGTATTAACCGTTTCCCCAGGTTTTAACAGCTCATAATAGACCACGCCCCTCTGGTCCCACCAAACACAGAGCATCGTCTTCCTGCCAAAGCGATTCGATCTTGAGGTCGATGGATGGTGTGTCTGGGTCTACCCATGATTTTTTGCGCTTGGGATTCTCAAAACAAAACCACTTTTCATCCCCTATAACTATATGATGCAAAAACGACTTCCTTTTGTACCGAGCGAGCAAAACGTCACACGTGTTTTTGCGCTTTTTTTTTCCATTTGCCTGTCGTTCAACTCATGTGGTACCCATCTACCGGTCTTCTGAATCTTTCCCATCTCTCGCAGCCGACTGGAGACAGCTTGTTGACTAACGCCCAATTGCTCGGCGAGTTGTTTTTGTGTGTTTGCGAATCATCCTCGCCCAACAATGCTTGCAATTCCACATCTTCGTATTTTTTTGGCGGTTTTCCACGTTCCATGTCTGCAACATCGAAATCACCACTTTTGAAACGCCGAAACCATCGTTCACACGTATCTTACGATGGAGCATGTTCACCATAAGCTTCTCGAAGTAATCGGTATGATTCAACAGCAGTTTTCTTCAAATGAAAACAAAAAATTAATTCTGTCCACGAATGCTCTTTGTCCGGTGTAAATTTCGACATATTGAACACAACAACACAACACTATGCACACACTTTTCCAATTTATCACTCGTGTGCATCTGACACTTGTTGATGACACAACAAAATGGCGCAGTGTCAAATCTTTATAGCACAAACTGCATTGGTGCACGATCTGTTGTCTGAAATCTGCATTTCATACTTGTACACCTGGTATAGAGTACCTGTTTTAAAAATAGTTGATTATATCCAACTTATTTGGGTTCAGCAAAACTTTTTAAATATTTTGTAATGATCCCATTTACTAGCCTTTCGGACGGCAGTAATTTTGTTTAAAACAATGTTGCTAAATGTTAAGTTTTTTTAAAATAACAAGCATGAATAAACAATATTTTCTTAAAACAATCAAATTTTAAAGTGAAATAGATAAAAACGTTTCATTTAACACTAATATTAGCGAAAGAGGCATTTGTTGATGAGAAATTTTTACTATTTCTAATAGGATTATCAGATACCTAAAACTACAAGCAAAAAAAAAAAATCACTATAAAATGGCAAAATAGATGGAAAAACTTCAGAAGTAGTAGTGAAGCATATTTATCTCAGATCTATCAAAAAATTCCCAACAAATATTGGCATAGTCCATTAAACCTATCCAGAATATTTAATACTATATTATTACTCGTATATATACCTGCTTGTTTTGAAATGCTCTGATTGTCCCAAACCAAGAAGAGTGTAAACCTGTCTATATTTCTAATAGGAAAGGTCGTTTTCTTTTTAATGTTTCATACGGAACACTTATGGGATCTCACACATATTTGACATATAAAGTTGAAATTTAACACAAATATAAGAATTGATGGCACAGTCAGAACCGTGTAGTTTTGAAAGTTGAATTTTGTCTCAAGGGGTTCTGGGGGATGAAATCAGAAACGAAAAAAAAAATTTTACACCGTCTTCAAGTGAATGAAAGCTCGTGAAAACGAGCCTGAAGCGACCACAGACACAATAGGCGGCTGGAAAGGTTTTGGCCCCTGTATTTTAGGATGCGCATGAAATAATATCCATCGACTACGCTGAGAAGGTAAAAATCATCAACAGCGAATATTATGTAGTTATTGGTGCATTTGAAAGCAGAAATTGCAAACAAACGGCCCCAAAAGAACAAGAAAAAAGTGTTTCTTTCATCAAGAGAATACACAGTGTCACAAGTCAGTGGTTACGATGTCAAAATTGCATGAATTGAAATTCGAATTACTTCCTCGTCCACCGTATTCTCCTGATTTGGCCCCCAGCGACTATTATATATTCGCAGACCTCAAAAAAATGCTCGCGGGAAAGAGATTTGGCTCCAATGAAGGCAAAGACAACTCCTTCTACAAGAAAGGTATAGAAATGTTAGAAGAGCGACGTAATACTTGCGCCCACTTGTCTTTGTATTATTTTTAAAAAATTGCCACAAATCCCTGTCCCCCCACCCTATCTCGAAAGGTACTGATAAAAAAATTTTGAAAAAATTCTGGAATAGTCTTAATAAAGTGTAGATTGGGCGAAAATTATCACGAGTGCATTACGTTTGATCATTCAACTGTTACAAAAAAATATATGTGCACCGACAATATGATGAATGTACTTTTTTCAGTACATTACTGCTACCAAGTCACGCGGTGCTCCTGTACCGAGACAAAATAATTTTATTTTATGTGTTTATAATTAAACAAATATTGAGGTAGGAAATATTTTATTACTAGATTCTAGATTAAGCTAGAGTGATTTATTGGCTATTAGGTGGCTAAGATGCTATAACTATTACAGATTACTGATTAAGGAAAAACGTGAAAATATATATTGGATCTTAAGATATAGATACACATGTCAGGGACCTAATTAACTTATCATAGGTAAGGATTTTATTTTATTTTAAAAGCAATCACCGTACGGAACACTAATTACGCAAGTCCGGTTTGCGCTTGGCTGTTTTTTTTTTGTCATTTGGTAATAAGTGGCAACTGCTGAATCTCTGTGACTAATTTTTGATATACTAAAAATTCGGTATACAGTATTCCAATTAGCCATTTGTTATACGGTAGCCCAAACCAATATACAAGCAAAAAAACACTAATATATTAATGTTTCAGCCAAAAATTCATAACAGTAATTAAAAGGATAGTTGTTTAACATTTATTATGAGTAATAAATAAAAACTGGAGATTTTTATATTCGTGCAGATAACTGTAGACACTGCTGATTATGTGTTAATAGTTCTAAAAATTTTAGGATTTTAAATTATCTACGGCTTAAACAGCATCAAGTTCTACCATTTTGTTAATTTAGATCAACATAATGAACTTTTATTATTACTCGTCTCGTTTGAAAAGTGTTTTTGTTTTCCATTTTCCAGAGTTTTGATCATGTTTTTGGATCTTACGGTGTACTTTTCAAAATTTTGGAGTAAACAGTGATAAAAGACAATATCCCGGTTTTTTTGATAATGGGTCTTCGTATTCTTAATGAAAATATTTTTGATCTAATTTTTTACCAAAACTTATTGATGTTTACCAAAATTTCGGTTCTAGAAAGAAAATTATTCGTATATTTTATTATCGTCCTATAAAACACTGAAATAAATGTGCTTCAGATTGCTTTAGCAAAGAAGGTAAAATTCTTTTAATTTGTTATAACACAATATAACAAAAGTGTAATTTTCAGCATGATAACATTGTAACTACCCAGGTCCCAGTCAATTATAGTTTTTTTGATTTGTCTCTTTATTGCAACCATTAGCATTCATGTTGAAAACCTCAGGGTCGATTTTCTCACCGAGAGACTTATTTCAATTTACTTCTTTAATCATATATATATATATATATATATATATATATATATATATATATATATACATATATATATATATATATATATATATATATATATATATATATATATATATATATATATACATATATACGAGGCATGTTTTTTAAGTAAGTACCGTTTTGCGATTCCGCCGCCGCAGCGATACGGTCGGCATTCCGCGCATGCGCGCTGGTAACCTACATCTCATGTCTACGCACTGACGCCATTACAGTCTGATTCTTCATTGTATACGTTGTTTACTGAGTGTTTAAGATGCCTCCGACAATCGTGAGTCCCGCCGATTGTGAAGTACGGGCTGTTATATACGATTTCTTATTGCTAAAGGCGTAAAACCGATCGATATTCATCGTGAGATCTGTGAAGTTTACGGACAAAACATTATGAGTGATGGAATGGTAAGGAAATGGGTGAGAGCATTTAAAGATGGCCGCACAAATGTGCATGATGAAGAACGGAGTGGGCGTCCTTCGGTCGTTAATGAAGATTTGGTGCAGAAAGTGGACGAAAAGGTGAGAGAAAACAGACGCTTTACAATTTCATCATTGTGCGACTGCTTTCCTCAATATTCTCGTAGTGTTTTGTATCGCATTGTGACCGAGAACTTGAATTACCGGAAATTGTGTTCACGTTGGGTTCCAAAAATGTTGACGGATTTGCACAAAACCCAACGTTTAGGCAGTGCATTGATTTTCCTTGAGCGGTACCACAATGAAGGTGAACATTTTTTAGACCAAATTGTTACTGGTGACGAAACATGGGTAGCCTACGTCACACCAGAATCGAAACAACAATCCATGGAATGGCGACATTCATCATCACCCAAAAAAGTGAAGTTTAAGCAAACAATTTCTGCCCGCAAAATCATGTGCACAGTTTTTTGGGACAGAAAAGGAGTATTGCTAGTGGAGTTTCTGCATCGTAATGAGACAATCAATGCAGCGTCTTATTGTGAGACATTGAACAATCTGCGTCGTGCAATCCAGAACAAAAGACGTGGCAAGTTGAGTAAGGGTATCGTTTTGCTGCATGACAATGCCCGTCCACATGTGGCTAATCGGACCAAAGATCTCATCAAATCTTTTAAATGGGAAACTCTAGATCATCCTCCATACAGCCCTGATCTGGCGCCCAGCGACTACCATTTGTTCCTGCACTTGAAGAAGCACCTGGGTGGTCAGCGTCTTCAAGACGATAACGAAGGTCAAAACATTTGTGATACAGTGGTTAACAAGTCAGGCGGCAGAATTTTATGAGGAGGGTATTCAAAAACTGGTGCCACGTTATGACAAGTGCCTCAATATTCACGGAAATTATGTAGAAAAGTAGATTAAGGTACAGGCTTTCATGTAAAAATAAAATTATAGCGATATCTTTGCACGTCTTTTTTTAATTTCAAAACGGTACTTACTTAAAAAACATGCCTCGTATATATATATATATATATATATATATATATATATATATATATATATATATATAAATATATATATATATATATATATATATATATATATATAAAATATATATATATATATATATATATATATATATATATATATATATATATATATATATATAGAGAGAGAGAGAGAGAGAGAGAGAGAGAGAGCCAATCGCCTCCTGCATGATTTCCTCCAACAGAAGTTTTTTCAACGTACTTCGGAGTTTAACCTTTTGAGTACGAAGGCTCGATTTTCTTAATTTTGCGCTCCTTGACGCAGTGTCAATTTCGAGTCCCGTGAAAATAAAGACACGATTCATTTTTCGACTTTCGAAGTGACTTTGGCTACCGAGCGAAGTTTTGGCAAGTCGTGGCCTTTTTCGTCTTGTTAAAACAATTTTCACACTTCTTCGCAAACGAGACCGATTTTTTAATTTATATAGCGGCTCTGGAATGTGTCATTTTAGGCCCCTTTGGATGCGAACAAAGAAAGACTGTCTTGAATCGCCGCGCAAACAAGTGACTTATTTTGGATTTTATGTGATTTCGACGAAAGTTCGGAATCGACTAATACTTTTACTAAAAATGAGTCTTAGACAAAGGTTCCCTCTACCAATTCTTTGTAGAGTAGCATCTACATACATATTATTCCTTTCTGGCCAATTCTCTTAAATTAAATTAAAAAATTATTTCTTTTTTGTATTATCCATTCTTGTTTTTTTTTATACAACTATTATAATGTGAGTAATCATGAAAGGTAAAGGATAAAACTTATGTTGTTCACGTTAAAATAGTATTTCCAAAAAATTCAGTGTCAGACCCTTTAGTACAGATTCCGCTAACCCTGCTATGGATACACAAAACTCAATTATGAACCAGCGCCTTCATGTTTTATCTTTGTGTATTAGTAATTTATGAATTTTAATAAGGACGATAGTGTCATCAAAATATTTAAGTAATAATGCGTCGTACAGCATGCAGTTTTTAATGGGTAAAGCCAAATTTGAATGCCGACAGTTTTCCATGTTTTATTTATGATAATATGTACTTAGTAGATAGTCAATTTAATTTAAATTACTTTGTACATATATAAGGGGATCAAGATAGATAATATAATGAAAGGTAAAAACCATGCTGTGAATTTCTTTAATAACTGTAGAGACAGTGAAGAAAACAATGTACTAACTATCACCGGCCGATTAAATGGACCTGTAATACTGGAGGCTGAAGTGAAATTAACGATGAGCAGACTGAAAAACGGCAAAATACCAGGTCATGAGGTTCTGAAACATGTTAACACAAAAAAGACCACACACCTTTTCAACAGAATCTACGAAATCGCACAAAATTCCAAATGATTAGCTAGGATCATAACCATCTCTAAAAAACATAATCCTAGACGCTGTTAGGACTTCAGACTTATAAGCCTCATGAGTCAGGCCCTCAATGCTTTTTTGAAAATAATTCATTCCAGAATGGTCAATAAGTACGAAGAAGTAAGTGGGAAAACACAGTTTGGATTTATGAAAGGTTTGGGAACGAGGAAAGCATTATTTTCAATGAAACTTCTTTTACAAAAATATTACGACCAACGACAGCATGTATATGTTTTATTTGACTATCAACGGGCATTTGTCAACATAAAGTATGACTTTCTGAGGCAGCGGCTTCCTAAAATTGGTCTAGATGATAAGGATGTACAAATAACAAGACTGCTGAGATCAAAATTAATAAGGACATTTCGGCAAAACCTTTCAGGGTCTTAAAGTATGGTAGTCAGGAGTGCATACTGTCGCCAGTATTATTTACTATATACGTATAGAAAATATTTCAACTTGCTCTAGAAGATGAATGTAGAGGGATCAAAGGTAATGAAAAGGCTATAAATAACTTTTGGTATGCAGACAATACCGCAACAGTTGCCAATAACATGGAAGCAAATTCTAATCAATGAGCTGAATGATATTGATGAGAAGTATAAATATTCGGAAAACCAAAATGATGGTGATTAGTAGACATCCTCAAGAGGATGCATCTCTCTTTATAAGGGACCAAGAGATTAAAAGAGTTACTAAATTCAAATATCTTGGCTGGGTCGTCAACGAACGATGAGTTTGTGATGGGGAGGTTAAACTGCGAATTAGCATGGCAAAGGATACCTTTCGAAAGTTAAAAAATATGCTGTATCAAAGAAAATTGCCACTCGCCATGCGCATACGACTAATAAAATGTTATGCCTGGCCGGTCCTCTTATATGGTGTAGAGACATGGTCGTTAAAAATGAGATCATTGAATCGTATCGAAGCTCTCGAGCTAGGCAGAAGTGCCTCAAAGAGCCGGAGTGGAGAGGCAACTACTTAATATCGTAACACAAAGAAAATATATACTAAGAGCTTTCAACTACTCGATTCCAAAACTTATTCTTCAGGGAAAAATGGAGGGTCGTCGAGGATTCGGTAAAAAGCAGCACTCATGGCTTCGAAATATCAGGGACTGGTACAGACACTCTGACGTATGTGAATTTGTGAGACAGGAAGAAGAAGAAAAACCAGTGTTAAGGTTGTTGGTATGTTTGGATATTTCGATGAGCTACCGACTTTTTTCTCGGGTAGAGAAATGATTAATGCACTTCTACTATTATCATGGATTCAGCAGTATATCTAGCAAAATTCAAGATCCTATCTGATGACCCATGCCGACTCCCAAAGAGAAATCCCACACATTCAAAAGAACGTTCAATTAAAGCATCAATTTAGATATCGTCACCCGCCTCACCAAAGCAGCATTGGATCCCAAGACTACGTCCTTATGGGCTTCCGAAAGTTTACAAACCAAACAAACCTCCTCACCCAATTGCAAATACCATTAGCCCTTCAAAGTCTTCTTTTGCCGAGTACCTGGCTTCTGTCCTGAAACGTTTCACCGACCAAATAGATAGCTTTTTCTCATCCTCTTCTCATCTTGTACAACAGCTCAAGGAATTCAAACTTGAACACAAATATATTTTAGTCAGCTTCGATGTCGAATCTCTCTTCATTACGGTTCTTATTCCCAATACTATAACTAGTATAAGAGATTTTCCATGAGCAAAACCTGCCCACAGATCTTCTTACTCTAATTGAGAAATGCCTGTCTGGGATTTATTTTCTGTACCTTGCACAGTGTGTCGACTAGTACAAGTTAGCTGGACAAAATTATTTTTTCACTTATTTCAATTATTTGTGTATATTCTAGGCATATTAAGTTATTTTAAGAAAAAATTTATCGGTTAATAAATGTGGATTTTATTCACAATTTACCGCAGGTACTCAATATCGATAAAATTTGTGTAATACAGCCACCCTTGCATATCGCGGTAAGATTGCATCAGCTTAGCAGGTAGATAACGGAATTAAAGGACAAGGGTATTTTGTATGGTTATTAGAATTAAAAATTATAATACAGTGTCTTTCATTTTACTGCATTTCGCTTACCTGTATTTCTTGTCCAGCTGCACAAAACATTGTATAACAAAAACAAAATATTCTGCGTATGTGCACGAATTTTTCTACAAACTTGAATGTGCAACTAAATGAAAGACACTGTATTATTGTTTTTAATAATAACCAGATGAAAAATCATTTATTGCATTTGTCAATTAAAAATAAAACAATTAATTCATATTACTTAGTTTTATTGACACAAAAAGGATAAACTCAAATAATACCTGTCTTTCAGGTAGGTAACTTGTGCATTATACATACATAAGTAGTTGGTATTTTAAAATGTTTTTGATTTTTTTAAGGTACATATTTCTTGCTGTTCGGTTCAAAAAAAAATTGTTTTTGAAAATTCCAGTCAAAAATTGTTTTTGTTTAATTTTAAAATAAATGTTATAAATGCTCTGTAATAAATTTAGCATAATGACACTGACTGTAATTAAATGTAAAATAAAAATACTCATTTATTGATAAAGAAAAATTTACAAGTCAAGGTTTACATGCTTAGTACAAGCACTACATAACTAAAAAACATAAAAAAAACATAATAAAAAACATAAAAACTACATACCAAAAAAATGTCTGCTTCATCCAACCAATTCTTATTTTTAATTAAAAAACGTTCCTTCGACTTTCATGAAGCCAACCATTTGGCACCAAACTTATTAGACAAGTTGGATATCTTCAACTTTATTTCTTTTTGGCTGCTTTCAGTAATGTCACCAAAGTGAAATTTTGAAGAAAAAAAGTCATATACACGCGAGTTTTTTCCATTCTTCGTGTGTTTCAACCACTCCTCAAAAAAGGCTACCGTTGAAATAGAGTAAACGTGTTCTGGAAAAAAAGAAAAAAAAAACATGTTGTACTGAAGTGTGCTAAACAATATGTGTATTTTTACGAAGAATAAAGTTATTTCTGTGTTAATATCTATAAAAACTAGTAATATCTAAAAACTAGCCCGGATAGAGGTGAATGTCTGTATATTCTGAACTTTCAAAGTTTTTTTTTTTTAAAAAAACACGCTAAAATATATAGGCTATTTAAAAAAAAAAAAATACTAAAAATTCAAATTAATAGATTCCGATTAAAAAAAAATACATCAAAAAATAGTACTTACCCTCAGTATTAATATTCATCACAAAAACTTTCACAATATTACAATATGTCACTATAAGATGTGCACGAAAGTGTCGCTAAATTGCAACTGATTGATTGAAAGAGCTGCATTAAACTCAGTACCTGACTTCTGACGCTTATGACTCGCCACTTGCAAATTTGATAAACAACCTTTTCTCGGAATTCGGGGTTTGGTGGTGTTGTTTACGTTTTGCAAATAAGATTTCCTGGAAATCATAACATGAATTTTGTCCACCTAGCATGTTCTACGCGACACACTGTGCCTTGGTGAAATGTATGTACAAGTATCTGGTACAGCAAAGGGTTCTCTTCTTTGTCCAGTTATTGCAATTACACTTATGGAACACTTCAAAAAACAAGCTATTGATACTTTTCATCTCAATCATCTCAAATCTTTACATCTAAATGTTTAATATTTAAAATAATAATACTTTTCCTTTTTTAGGTATTCTTATTAATCGAAAGTCAGATATGACTTTAGAATACTCAGTGTAAGGAAAGCTCGCTCACACGGATAGATATTTAAATGCTTTTTCGCATCACTATCCCGCCTAAAAACACTAGTTAACAAATCTTAACCATAGAGCTGTAGCGCTCACTCTTACTTCTGTTCGCTAATTAAGCGATTTCCACTATCGACATATAGAGCGCTCCATTCAAAAACATACTCTCTCCAGGTGTCTCCGAAGGCAAGAAGATCAGTCTCTTGGGATTGTAGTCCTAATCCTTAAATACACTAAGAATGACACAAATCGCAAAATGTAAAATAATAACACGATTCTGTACTTGTCATAATTTCTCACAATATCTCAATTCTCCTTGAAAATCTACAGTATCCCATGTAGCTGTGGTAAACTTTATATCGACGAAACAAGCAGAAAAATATGTGGTAGAATTAAAGAACATCAAAGGACAGTACAGTACGTCTTCATAACATTTCCACTTCAGCACTTGTAGAACACCCGGAAGAATCAGGACATCAGATTGTCTTTGACCAATTAAGAGTCCTTGCAACAAATTCCTTTTTATAACCAAGGAAAATTCCAGAGTCGATCAAAATAGCTACAAATCCTAACAACATTAATCGTGATGCTGGTTTTTACCTTTCACTAATCTGGAAACACATCATCCATGAATCTTCGGCCCGCCCCATCCTGATCCGCTAATATAAAAGGCGAGTTCAAACGTATTTAAACTAGTTTCATGATAGATTCCAAAGTGAGTTCTTGGAATAACTTCTGAAGAAGCCAGCAGGACGATGGGTAAAAGGTAAGCATCACTTGTTCGATCAGCAAAGAAAAAATCCATCAGAATTATACCTATAAACCATATAAGTATGTTAAAAATAACATAAAAATATATGTAAAAGAAGAGTAGAGAAAGTGAATCTTTTTTTTTCTTATGTTGCATGTATAAAATTGTCTTTAATATGTCGTCGGGTTGACATACAATTCACTTTTCTCTTAAATTGAGTTATTCTGTCGTAAGATACCCAACCCTACCTGTTACTTATTTGTCCAAAATACCAACTGCAAAGTAAGACTTCCATTCGCCACTTCGAAGCACACACTTGTTTGGTAAGGGATCTAGTTATGACAGGTCGCCTAACTCTGTAAGGGGTCGATATTCTTAAAAGAGTGGTTTGAGTTTATGTAATTTGAGCAGTTTGTCGAAGACGTATGACCGGCCACGACACAAGCAATGTGTCTTTGGACTTGTGGTCTGATGGAAAGTTGTTATACCTCACAATCAGTCGCATTTTCCTGAAGAAATTCTTTATTTGCGTCTTTACATTTTGAAAAGTAAAATAAAAGACCCTTATGTATATTCAACCGAGGGCCTTCAAAAACAGTTAAGAATTCAGAGAGTACAGACTGAACTAGTCAGTTTCTCGAAAAGTACAACTAAAGTCGAGGACGTGTGAAGCATTTCTGAAAGCTCGCCAGGGCAATGCTGTAAGCGTAAGACTGATGTCTTAACACAGATTTTAATAACCCCACTCTGGATACACAAAACTCAATTAAAAATTTTCCCAGTTTTTAAATCAAAAAAATATCAAAGAAAAAAATGATGATGAACATAGCTTACAAGACTAACAATACTATAGGGAAATATCTCAAAAACTACTAACCACAAATCAATAAAGACAATAAATCAGGGGTTTGTCAATTAACATGTGGGTCATGTCCTAAAACATACATAGGACAAACTGGACACACATTTATACAAAGAATTACAGAACACGAAAAAAGTTTCATCCATAGAAAGTCTAATTCAACATTTGCTAATCATCTTTTAACAGAAAATCACACATTTAACAAGAATTTCAAAATTTTACACACCCAACAAAAAGGTTTAAAACCTTTTAGAGACAATGCAAATAAATCGATTAAGGACTACAGGTACTTTACTCAACGACCAGGTAGATTTAAACAATTCACCATTATTGAATTTATTCTCCTAATTCCAAATCTGTGTGGGTTTTCCAATACTATTAATGTAATTTAATTAGGTGTAATTATAATATTACACCTATAATAGGTCGCTTAACTCTGTAAGGCGTCGATATTCTTAAAAGAGTGGTTTGAGTTTATGTAATTTGAGCAGTTTGTCGAAGACGTATGACCGGCCACGACACAAGCAATGTGTCTTTGGACTTGTGGTCTGATGGAAAGTTGTTATACCTCACAATCAGTAGCATTTTCCTGAAGAAATCGTTTGTTTATGTCTTTATATTTTGAAAAGTAAAATAAAAGACCCTTATGTATATTCAACTGAGAGCCTTCAAAAGTCAAGAATTCAAAGAGTACAGACTGAACTAGTCAGTTTTTAGAAAAGTACAACTAAAGTAGAGGACGTGTAAAGCATTTCTGAAAGCTCACCAGGGCAATGCCGTAAGCGTAAGACTGGTGTCTTAACACAGATTTTAATAACCCCACTCTGGATACACAAAACTCAATTATAAACAAGCGCCTTCTTGCTTTTATCTTTATATATTAACAATTTATGAATTTTAATAACGTTGATGATGCCATCAAAATATTTAAGTAATTCTAAGCTCTAAAGTATGCAATTTTTGACTGGTAAATCTAAATTTAAATACAGATAGTTTCGCATGTTTTGTTTATTCTTATGCAATGTTCTTACAAACCTCGATATAAATAAATGTATTACGGTACAAGAAATTGTGTCTCAGGCTGGTGAAAACCTGAAGTTTAAAGGCGTACCTGCTCTCCGTCGGGGGCTTTTTAGGCCTCAGACCAATAAAAGATTGTCCACCTAAGCTGGCAGCAATTAGCGCCAGGCAGCGCGATCGTCAAGGTTCTACCCTACATATATAAAAATCAGTATCAACTACTAATAACCGGCCAAGTGCAAGTCGGACTTGCGCAATTAGTGTTCCGTAAGTTAATTGCTTTTAAAATAAAAATACACCCCAAATGAGTTTTCAACAACGTTTGTTTCCGATCTTTGTGGAACCTTGAATTTATATATACCATATATATATATATATATATATATATATATATATATATATATATATATATATATATATATATATATATATATATATATATATATATGTATATATATATATATATATATATATATATATATATATATATATAATATATATATATATATATATATATATATATATATATATATATATATATATATGTATACCAGATAAATTATTAAAAATAATGTACTTGTGATAATTGTCGTTCAATCTACATCCTGTGGAGAATATTCCAGAATTTTTTCAAAATTTTTTGATTAGTATTTTTCGAGATAAGTAGGAGGTTCAGGGATTGTTGACAATCTTTTAAAAATTATACAAAGAAAAGTGTGTGCAAGTAATTTTTAAACTCATGGCTTCGCAAACTTTCATTTGACACCCCACTCGATGACCTGGTAAGTTTTCTTCCGATATCACCCCCTAAACTAACCTTGTAACTCAAAATTTAACTTTCAAATCCACATAGCTCCAACGAGGCCATCGATTTCTATATTAGTGCCAAATATCAACTTTCTATGTGAAATAGTTTCGGAGAAAATCGAGTGTGACAGAAGGGCAGACTAACAAATACAAGTGATCTTATAAATATTCCGTACGGAACACTAAAAAATGAACAAAGACAATAAAGTCCATAGCAGTGATTCACTGTTTTCTTATTTGTCAGTCCATCTCGGGACGCATTTCCTCGTATCAGGGCTCATCAGCCATGCTAGGAGATGAGCCGTTGTACGACAAAACGCATCCCAAAAGGGATTAACAAATAAAATAACAATAGGTCACTGCTGAAATATGGGCTTTGTTAATGTTTAGTGTTTGATTTTCATGTTTTCTCGACATATATCGTTTATACAGATTTCCGTCCGTCGGTCACACCCGATTTTCAACGAAACTATTTAACATAGAAAGTTGAAAGTTGGTACTCATATAGGAATTGATGGCCCCATCAGAGTCGTGTAGTTTTGAAAGTTAAATTTTGACTTTTTGGGGATGAAATTGGAAGTGAAAAATTTTTTTTTTACCAGGGATGTCAAATGAAAGCTTGTAAAAACACGAGTTCAAAAATATATATACTTGGACACACTTTTCTTTGTATTATTTTGAAAAAATCGCGAACAATCGCTGTCCCCCCCTTATCTCGAAAAGTACTGTTTAAAAAATTTGGAAAAAATTCTGTAATATCCTCCACGGGGTGTAGATCGAACGAAAATTATCACGAGTGCATTACCTTTAATAATTGATCTGGTATATAAAAAAAAAAAAAAAAAAAATTCAAGGTCATCAGTTTTCAGTAAAGATCGGAAACAAACTTTACTGAAAATCATTTCGGGTGTGTTTTGTGAAGTCACTGATTATTTTATACTTTCGTAACAAAATTTTTTATTTTATAAGTAATCAACGTACTAATTGCGCATGTTCAACTTGCACTTGACAGGTTATTTTTTTATTATATTGTGTCTATGAAGTCATTTTTACCATTTTTTCAACCTTACATGCAATCCATATTTCCATCTATCGTAGAGTGACCTGTTTACCTTTTTTTTTCAGTCTAAAAGTCCAAACATACCCTCAAATTCGGACTTCCGTTCTGAAGACAAATTTAGGTCGTTTTGAGCTCGAATTCCTCCACCTCGCGCATTGTTTATTAAAAAAATCTACCTCTTTAAACGTTTTCTACATCATTTAACAGTAAAGGATTGTCACTAAAACGTTAATGATTCAGTAGTTCGTCCAGTTCCCATCAATGTCGATGATCACCTGGCATCTTCGGGTCATACTTACGACGAGATTTTTTGGGACAAAGATTTCCAAATTGTCCGAATTTACCATGACAGCTGCTTCTCTGTGTACACTTTTTCACTATGAAACTTCTGCTTGATGTATAACCACACATTCTCGAGTGGGTTTGCATCGGGCGGCCAATCTAGTGTGACTATACCGGATTCCTCTTTCCATTGGCTACACTTTGAGTCCGATATTTCGGGTCGTTAACCTCCTGAGGAATCCACTCCTCTTTTTTATTGACAAACCATCATTTGGAAGTCGGTAATAGTGCCTTCTTGTAAATCTGGAACATCTTTCCAACATTCAAATTGTAGGTAAAAATGAAGAGTCTCTAAAAATGTTTTTCCGAAAGACATCCCCAAACATGGATCTTCGCAGGGTATTTCACAGTACACTAAACTAATCCGTTAGTAGAACCAGCCCATGGGAGGATAACATAACCTCAAAATGAAGCTTTAGCGGAAAAAGACATTGCGAGTCGTTTCTCCCTGAGTTTTCGCTCATTGTACTCCAATTCTTTAAATCATTAGTCCTGAGATGAATGTGAATCATTTCATATGATATATCCAAACTTTTTTGCGCCTCTTGGTAGATATTGAGGATTTCGGGAAAACATGTTAATAATCATTGTTTCGTCCTTGTCCGACATTTTTCCTTTTGTAACACGTTCTTATAGATCAGCACATTTTTCAACTGAGTGTTGTTTTACCTACTGGCTAATATATGTCCTCACATATAGTTAGCAGCCGCTGTAAGCGTCATTTTTTGGACCTCTTGGATGAATACATAGGAACATAACCTCAAAACTCGAAAAGTATGCAACACTCTCGTTCGATAATGTACTATTATACAATAAGTAAGATTAAAAATTAATTTCTTTCCCCAAAGCGTTGTTTGCAGGGATACCAAGGGTAACCTAAAAAAAAGGAATTTCTGTTACCGACTGCAAGTTGTAGGCGACATGTTCTTACTTGACTGTATACAAAGACAAAAATGTCAGAAATACATATCTTGCACTCCTATTATTTTCGGGAGCATTCTTCATAATCTTTCCATTTAATTACACTGTGCAACATTTTCGAGGTCATCGAATATAAACTAAATTCTAACTTTCTGGAAGTGCCCACCTAAACTAGCAAAACCCTATTTGGGTTTTGATAATTTAGTTCGAATTTTTTTTTTTTGCCATCATCAATTTTTTTGCTCGAGCCTTGGTTTTGCGTGGCTATATCTCGTAAATTATTGGGAACTTCTCAATTCAATCTTCAGACGAAATGTTCTTCACACTAAAATACACAATTTTTGTGAACATGTCGAGGCCAGATTTTCACTCTTTCGGGGTGTTTTTAGTGCAGAAAGCCCGAAAAAAATGCCATTTTTTCACATTTTCGATCATAACTCACAAACCGTGCATATTTTAGCATAACTGTCTTCAACAAAAATGTTCTCTACATAAACACGAGTAACTTGCTGAACATTGCAATAACCTACAATTGATCCTTATAGTTCTTTTGGCCGTTGTAAGGAATTTCACATCAAAATTTCAGCTTTTTTCAGGTTTTACGTTCAAGAAACTGGTTTTTAGCTCACTTTTGAATGCTTACTAACCATTAGCATCTATTTTTGGAAAAGAAATTGAAGAAAAAATTTTGTTTGTAAACTGCTGTGGTACACACACACATACTCACACACGCTGGAATAAATACTCACATATTTGAACGGGGAATCGCTTGTGTGTAGTATGGAATTGACGCGCACTGTACTAGTATTGGTACACAACCATATATCTTACACGTGCACATGTTAAGTATATAGCACTGTACCAATACTAGCACAGGTATGGATTGTTGCACAGTAGGAACTTAGTACTTAAACGTTGTCAATTTTTCGTGTGTGTATACGTATGTTTAAAATTCATTATACGTTTTGTTGCCTTTTTTTTTAAATTTTGAATTTTCAATAGCTCTATAAAATGAATAAAAATTTGCGAAATAAACTTTAACACTTCTTCCTTTTCTTCCTACGTTAGGACCATGTCCTGTGTTCACTTCAAAGGTTTCCCAGAAACAATTGCGATGATGAAGACCAGCTCTCATACCATCTTATTGATGGTCTTCCAAGCGGTCGAGGTGTGTTTGGTCGCTTCTCTTTTGCAACCTTAACAAACCGGTCATTTGGCATTCTGTCCACATGGTCTCTCCATTCTCTTCTCCTATTCCTTGCCCATCTCACCACATCCTGTATTTCGCACATTTCCCTTATTTCTTCACATCTCTTCCTGTCAAATAAGGTATGTCCTGTTATCGATCTAAGTGTTCGCATTTCTGTTGTTCTTAGGAGTCGTTTTGCTATTGTGTTCTCCGCTCTGGTTTCTATCGCGTACGTCATGATCGGTCTTATGCACGTTTTGTATAATCTTACTTTGCTCCTGGTGCTCATATATTTGTTTCTTCAAATTATATCTCTTAAATATCCTGATATTAACGATGCCTTTGTTGTTTGAGTTTTTACATCCTCCTTAAGGTTCTTGGTACTTGTTATGTTTGCCCCTAGATATTTGAAGGCCATCACTTGTTCTACACTCTGATCATAAATCGCGAGTTTGCATCTTTTCGGTTCTTTAGATGTTGTAAGGGATTTTGTTTTCTTTACGGATATTTGCATATTAAACACTTCTGCTGTTTGTTGGAACTTATGTAGGAGTCTCTGTAAGTTATCTTCGTCTTCTGATATAATTACTGCATCATCGGCGTAGCATATTATTTTTATTTCTTTGTCTCCCAATCGATATCCTCTCCCAGTTATCTTTACTTCGTTTATCATTTCATCCATTATGATATTAAATAAGATTGGGCTTAGGCTGTCTCCTTGTCTGATTCCGGTTGTCATAGGTATTTTATTGCTTAATTTATTTGCCACTCTTGCATATGTGTGGTTGTTGATGTTCAACTCTTCGATAGTTTTTATTATATTCGGGTGAATTCCCCTTTTTTGTAGTACGGTTATGACATCAGTTAACCGTACCCTATTGAATGCCTGGGTAAGATCAATGAAACACATAAAGGCTATCTTATTAAACTCTATGGCTTTTTCGGTAATTTGGCAGATTATAAATATGGCGTCTATAGTAGACCTGTTCTTTCTGAACCCTTGCTGTTCTTCACAGATTCCAGTTAACATTATTTCTTCTGCTAAAATTTTAATGAACAAGTTTAGTACCGCACCCATTAAGCTGATACCTGGAACTTTAACACAAAAAAAGACATATTTGCTGATGAAAGCTGAAATTTTGGTGTGAAATGTACTATTTGGTGGCGAAATTCCTTACAACGGCCAAAAGAACTATAAGGATCGATTGTAGGTTATTGCAATGTTCAGCAAAGTTACTCATGTTGATACAGAGAACATTTTTGTCGAAGACAGTTATGCTGAAATATGCACGGTTTGTGAGTTATGGTCGAAAATGTGAAAAAATGGCATTTTTTCGGGCTTCCTGCACTAAAAACACCCCGAAACAGTGAAAATCTGGCCTCGACATGTTCACAAAAATTGTGTTTTTTGGTGTGAAGAACATTTTGTCTGAAAATTGCATGGGAAATTCCCAATAATTTACGAGATATAGCCGTGCAAAACCAAAGCTCGAACAAAAAAATTGATGATGGCAAAAAAAAAATTCGAACTAAACTATCAAAACCCAAATAGGGTTTTACAAGTTTGGGCGGGCACTTCCAGAAACTGAAGTCAGAGTTTAGTTTACATTTTATATGTTGCACTGTATTATTATACACTATTCAATAATTATTTTTTGACTTATTTTAGATGTTGTGAAATAAGAATTGTAAATTGACAAAGAAGAAAAATATCATAAAAATTTTATTAGATAACACAAGAACATGTTTGATTGCATTCTATTCTAAAAAGCAGTAAAATTTTACGGGCGCCAAGAGAATCGAATTGAATTTTCAACGAATTTTGGTCTTAGGTTGTTGTTTTAAATAATAAAATGACTTGAAAAAGATTTATTTTTGAGAGAACAAGTTTATGACTATATTTCAAATATTAATTTTAATGGACCATTATATAACAATGTTAAAATTATTGTAAATGAATAATCAGCCAAAATACACTAGTAAGCAAAAAAATCGACTCAGTTTTGCTTCAATTAACACCGATCCTTGAATTTAATTTTCAAACAGTGGTATTATTTTTGGTATCATTAGAATGCTGATTTTCTACTCTTTCTAATAATACCAAAAGCATTTGGATTTCCAAAATGTTTTACTGATTAAAACGGTTTTATTCAATGGAACCGTTTTTGCTCGCTCAGCAACATACTTGTTGCGCGCTATTCATTCCTATAAAAACACATGCAACTGCATTTTCCTATCATTCCTTTATCGAAACTTGAACCGTCAACATCTCTGCTATGCCTGCTTACTAATAACGTCATCGGAAAATGGATATCACCCCGGAAGAAACGGCATAAGTCATTAATCTGTTGCAAAAAGAGCATAGCCAGAGTCTACAGACGTTACCAACAGACTGGCACCTTTACATGGAGAGCAGGCTCAGAAAGAAGAAGGTGTACGTCTTCATTGTCAACACTTGTCACTTGACCGGCGTTGAGATGCAGCAGGAGCTCCGGCAAGTTCGTGGTCGGGCTGTCAGTCATTGAACTGTCAGAAGAAGAGTTAAAGAAGCTAACCTAACTCCGAAGAGATCAGCTAAAGGACCCAAATTGGCAGCAGCCCATCGACAAGCTCAACTCAGATTTGCCCGAGTACATGTCTACCGGACCTTAAAACAATGGCGCTCCGTTTTATTCTCCGACGAGTCCTGAACCTACATGGTAATGATGGAAGAAAAGTCTATAGAAAGCCTAGGGAGCACTATGCGTATTGCTGCATTACTGAAATGGTCGCCTATGGAGTAGGTTCTGTCATGGTGTAGCGAGGTATCTCACTAGATGCGAAAACCAATTTAGTTTTCGTGACTGATGAGACCCGTAGCGGCGGACTAACTGTTCACTGGTTCATCGAGGAGATTCAGCAGAAACACGTCTTTTCTTACGCTGGGTTTGTTGGCTATAACTTCGTGCTAATGCATGACAATGCGAGGCCACCTGCTGCTGCATCGGTGCGGCAATACCTAGCGGAGTGGGAATACCCACATTAGACTGGCCGGCGCGGAGTCTTGACCTCAATCCAATCGAGCACATGTGGGATGAGCTCAAAAAAATGGGTTTGAGCCAGAAATCGAGCCCCTGCCTCGCTGAGATACTTAAAGGTTGTCACGGCGAAAGAGGGGGGAAAAATCCCACAGACAGTAGTGAAAAAGTTCACTCGCTTCATGAAAAACCGACTAGAGACAGTAAAAAGGGCTAGGGGGTGATATTGGTTTGGGTTTTTATAAATAACTTTATTTCTTAACGTTAAAATTGGCTTAATTTTTCCTTTCTTTTGCCCCTATTTTCAATTATTGTTCTCCTTGTTTCCCCTTTCAATCATTTTTATCAGTAAAAAGCAAGCATGCTGCGGAATTTGGTATCATTAGAAAGAGAATAGAATGGACTTTTAAATGACCGTAAAAATATATGAACATCCCCCTCCCTGATTTGTCGATGCGGTATCGTTTTTCTCGGTGTGCTCAGTACCGAATCGGTAACGAAAACATGCCGAACGCCTCTATTTCAACGGGACTCATCTGACTTGCTCCGCACCCGCGCTTCCCCGCAAGTCAGGCACACCAGAAAAACGATACCGTACCGACAAATCAGGAAGCGGCCTAAATTCTATGATCCGTGTTAAATAAAGCCAAATAGTTTGAGCCAATTTTCTTGCTCACCTGTGTATATTAATTCTGAACAAGGAGTCTTCTTGATGCTTTTATCCTACCTATCCTATCTTACCTATTTAACAAAACAAGTCCATAACTAAATTGTGCAGAGTTATTGCTGTTTCACAAATGTACAACTGTGGACAAGTGTAATTTTGCAATTTTACAAATAAATTAATTGTTATTAACAGTTAATTTACTTTTATTTAACAAATGTAATCGACAAGATAATAACTAACACTTTTAATTAAGTTAAAATTTTGTTTAAGTATCAAGAAGATGTACTTCAGTAGTGTCTCATCAGAAGATAAAAATGAAATTATTGAAAGACAGAGTGGAGTTTTTAGGTTCAGAATCGATTTTCAATTTCAAACTCGGTATAGGTTCAAGAAAAACTTCAGAATGAAGTTGAAATAGAACTCATAATAGACATTGCACACATCAAGGGTATGCAGAGATATTGGAACTCTTATGTATGTAGTTAACTAAATTAAATTTTCTCTAGTTCTTGTAGATATGTCCATGGAACACGAAGCTACTTTTGTTGATTGTAATGGAAACAATTCCATAAGTTGCATAATTATTTAAATATCAAAGCTGAACATCTATAATATCAATAATAATTGCCAGGAAAGTATACATAATGTTCGAATTATGCGAAATAACGGCTTTTTTTCAACGTCCAATTCCAAGTGCAGTTCTAGCTGACTCTGGCGATATTTTATTAAAATAGCTCATGGCAGCAATTTAAGTAAATATTAATGCAGCAAGGACTGCTTATAATAGAGAATTTTATTGTAATAAGACAGTTGAATTTTAATGTTTTATGTACTGAATAATACACAATATAGTAATTACACAAATATATTAAAACAGTGCACAGTGTCCTCGCGTACATTGTTACAAGATTAGTTATTAATTAATATCTAGTTCGCCACCATCCTGCAAATCAATAATAAGTTTTTTTACAGGTTCTAAACTTTTTATATTTATGTATATACATCCATATGAGTATTCAATTTTTTTGACGTGTTGAATACAGTTTCTCCAGTTTTCAACGGTTATATTTTTGATTTCTGTCTTTATCAACTCAATCACACTACTGTTTAAAGTGGGTGTATTATTGTGAGCACGTATATTAGACTTTATTTTATGCCATATCAACTCGATCGCATTAAAGATACAATAATATGGTGGAAGCCGAATTATTTCGTGTCCTGCTTCCTTTGCAATTTTATCACAAACATATTCCTTTGAAAAATTGTAACCTTTTATAACTTCTAACAATTATTTAACTGCATAACTTTCATGGAAATATATGTCACGTTCGCACAAAAAGGCTTATATTTCCCTTTTTCTGCTGGTGGAACTTGGTACCTTATTCATTTGGCGACTATGATAGGATACATTATCCATCAAAATACAGCTATTAGGTGGTATATTCCAAGCTGGAATCTGAAATATTCTTGGCTGCTAGAAATAGACATTCTGGTATCCAGCCTTCTTCTGACCCCGCATGTAGAATAGTTATTCTTTTACCTTTATTTGATGGAGCTTTGGTGTGGCATTTTTTGGATTTATCAATCCATCCTTTACTGGATGTGTTATTAAGAAAGGTGTGCGCCAGGGTTGCATTTTGTCTCCCCTCCTCTTTAACATCTACTCCGAAGAAGTATTCAAAATAGCGCTAGAAGAGAGTACTGAAAGCATAAAGATAAATGGAGAAACATAAGATATGCTGACGATACAGTAGTACTCGTTAGCAGTATAGAAGAGCTAAATAGCTTGATGGAAAGGTTACAAAAAGCAAGTGAAGATTATGGGCTAAGCCTAAATCTCTCGAAGATCAAATGGATGCTTACAAACACGACGATTTATGACTTTTTATTTTTACGCCATTATACAGGTATACAAAAAAATTCTCTGTCTTTTAAGTGAGATACGTGTTTTCTTAAGTATTTTTTATGTTGAATCCAAAAAGATCATAAAAAAAGACATCCACTATGAGGTTTTTTCAGAACACACACTTAAATTTGTCAGAAAATTATTAAATTGAAAAAAATACATTTTAATAGATAATGTAAAACTGTATAATCATTAAAATTATGGAATAAAACTATTATTTCGGACATTTTTAAATGTTCTGAATCTATATTTATCATAAAAACTTAAATATATTAGGTTTCAGCGTTCACGTTTAACAAAAAAACTCGCATACACCACTCTTAACTAAGCTACGTAGCAAAATGCGTTTAAAATAAATATGTGCAACCGCTAAATTAAAAAATTGTTTTTAATTTTTATTAATATTGAACAAAACTATTATTTTCAGTGTTTTTTAAAGTTCTTAATCCTGACTTGACATCAAAAAATAAAGTTTTATGTTCAGTTTTAACAAAAAAAACTCGCTTTTAACACTTAAAAGGGTGTTATTTGGTTGGTAAAATGCTTTATTAAGTAAATAAATGGAACAGCTAAACAAGATTTTTTTTCTAACAAAACTATCAGTTCTAGTAGTTTTTTAAGTTTCAAATAGTGTTTTAGTGTTGAAAAAATTATCCGTTTACTATTTAGGAACAAAAGGTTGCACAGTGCAGTCTAATGTATATCCCTCGACAGTTTTAGAAGTTAATTCCAGCTTTAAAAGCTAAAGTTCGTAGAAATCTACGCTGCACTGACTCAATCTCAGCAATATGGCACTGGTAAGATGGTGACCACACTACCGAAGCATACACCAAACCAGAGCGGACCACTGAAAAATACAACACTCTAAACGTGCTAGCCGACAATTGCTTACTATATCTGGTAACAAAACCAAGATTTCTGAGACCCAGTCTCAGAATATTATTAATATGGCCACGAAAATTAAGTTGACTGTCCAAAAGCACACCCAAATCACGAATCTCCGACACCGACTTAAGCAGGGCGCGCCGTTCAAACTATACCAATGACGCTCAATATTCCGCTTCCTATCAAAGGAAATGCAGAAAAAACACTTTTTAACATTTAGACTTTAAGCCATTTCTTTCTGACCAGTGATAGAGTTGATTCTGATCTTCCTGTAGACGCGTAACATCGTTTACACTTTCTATTCCTCTGTACAATTTGAGGTAATCCGCAAATAAAAGATATTCAGAATGGTTGAACATCTCACATCATCATTAATGGACAAATTAAAAAGGAGAGGCCCACAGTGTGAACCCTGCGGGACACCTGAACATACCGATATGTTTCTTGAAATATGATTTAATATACGTATACACTGGTTACATTCTGTCAAAAAACTCTTGATCCACCTAGTCACGCTCCTGCCGAATCCCAGGGCTCGAAGCTTCCCCCACCAAAAGCTCATGATTAACCCTGTCAAACGACTTCGAGAAATCAGTGTATACAGCATCAACCTGCATACCTCTCCAAACGTACCCAACAGATACTGCTCGTAACTTAGTAAGTTTGTGACTGTGGATCTTCCCCGAGAAAAGCCGTGCTGCTCGTATCTCACAAAGTTCCTACAAATCCATGAAAGTTGATCAGCTTATCAAAGAGCTTCGGTATAGCCGACTGAATACAAATACCCCTGCAATTTACATGCAGAGTGACACTAAAGTGGGAAATGAAGCAAAAGTTATTTATGAAAAAATGTTCTAGATGTGCACCATTTTATTTTCAAGTAAATTTTTTGGCCCCAGAGGTCGAAAGTTTTACTCAGACAATGAATTTAATACCGCTGGAGTGTCATTTTTAGTATTCCGTACGGAATATTTATGGGATCACTTCGGTGTCCGCCTGTGTGTGTTCGTGTTTTTTTAGGCGCTATCGAATTATTTACAATTTTCCAAACTATACTTTCAGGGATGCTTGTTAAAGCTGATGTCTCCATCAATGGAAAGTACTTTTCGTGGCCTAGCTCCACTTTTAACTTAACGGGCAAACATTTGCGGCTTCTGATGGAAAGGGCTTCGGACATTTTAAGATGATATAGAACTTTATAATACACACTATTTTAGTATAATACTGCAGATAAAATGAAAAATATTCTTTATATTTATAAGGACGAAGTAGCCAATAGAATATAAGATTGAAAGAGAGGTATATATATATATATATATATATATATATATATATATATATATATATATATATATATCTTAGTTGGGGAACTCGGCAAATTTGGGCGTGATAAGAGATCACACAATTTTCATTAAGCCGCCAATATTTCGGTCCTGGATTGGGACCTTCTTCAGGGCAGAACTGAAAAGAAGAACAGAGCGTATTCACTGATCGTGTCTAGGACAACTTTAAATTAATGATGTTATCATTAGGTTGTTATAATAAATAAAATTAGTGTAGAACAAGAATAAGATATTAGTCATAATAAGTTAAAAAACTCACATGAGAAGTGCAAAGATTTCGTTAGCCTGAATGGCCGTAGGTTATACATACAAAAGTTGTTACATATAAAAGTTGGTTAATCCATAAAATATATAAAATACACATTAAAACACTGAGAGAGAGGTAGCCAATTGAGCGACCCGGTATGTGATAGCGGAAGGATAAAACATCACCTAATTATAAGTAAATGTTGAGCGAGGGAGCGAGAGAGAGAGTGACAATAATGGGAGCAACGAAGAAGAAGATTATCTAATGAATTAATTATTAATTTAATAATTTCTTGTTGGAATCTGATTGGAAGAAGAGATTGTTGGCAAAAAATCAATGAAGACTGGAGGCACCAGGAAGTGTAAGAGGGGTGACGCAAGGTACTGTCAATGGAAGGAAGACAGTAATCGCTAGGTACAAAAGATGGCCCAGATAAAATGGAAGGAATCTGTGGAGCCCAGAATCAAAGAGAACCGTAAATAGAGAGAAGGAGGAGGAGAGAAACCCTGGAAATTACAGAGATAAAAAAGATACGACCAACGCGGTTCAGATGGATCATAAAACACTTGAAGGCAGGGAATTATTGTGTGAAGTTGACTTATCACAGGAGAGGAGGAAACTATATATGTTACTAAGACAATCCAGGTCGGTTCTTTATTGATATTAAGGTGATTCTCCTGGATGTAACACATCTCAAGGAACTCTCTCTTGAAAGATTATTGGAGAAATGAAGAATTTTTGGGTTCCCTGAAATTAAAAGAATGACCATTGTCAACAGAATGGATCGCCAAGGCACATCGGTGTGGATGGCATCTAGTGTTACTTTTATGGAGTGCAATACGACGATTCAAGGATTGAGAAGTTTGGCCAATGTAGATTGATGGACAATTGATTCCAGATTCCTTCCATTTTATCTGGGCCATCTTTTGTACCTAGCGATTACTGTCTTCCTTCCATTGACAGTACCTTGCGTCACCCCTCTTACACTTCCTGGTGCCTCCAGTCTTCATTGATTTTTTGCCAACAATCTCTTCTTCCAATCAGATTCCAACAAGAAATTATTAAATTAATAATTAATTCATTAGATAATCTTCTTCTTCGTTGCTCCCATTATTGTCACTCTCTCTCTCGCTCCCTCGCTCAACATTTACTTATAATTAGGTGATGTTTTATCCTTCCGCTATCACATACCGGGTCGCTCAATTGGCTACCTCTCTCTCACTTAGGGTCCGATATTTGCACTTCCTTTTCTATCGGTTCCTTCCAGGTGTCGACCCCGCATTCTGGTTAATTGAGTTTTCTTGACTAAACCCCTTATCTCTGTCGGGCAGCTGTCTCCTGTCGTCTTTGTCATTTTTCCTAAATGGCGGTGGCCATATGTGGTGGTCACAAGTGAAATAATTAACGATGTTCTCAACATCCAAGGTTCCCAATTACATCCATGTGTTAAATTTATTTTTTTAGAATTTTGTCTACAGTGTTTTAATGTGTATTTTATATATTTTTATGGATTAACCAACTTTTATATGTAACAACTTTTGTATGTATAACCTACGGCCATTCAGGCTAACGAAATCTTTGCACTTCTCATGTGAGTTTTTTAACTTATTATGACTAATATCTTATTCTTGTTCTACACTAATTTTATTTATTATAACAACCTAATGATAACATCATTAATTTAAAGTTGTCCCAGACACGATCAGTGAATACGCTCTGTTCTTCTTTTCAGTTCTGCCCTGAAGAAGGTCCCAATCCAGGACCGAAAATATTGGTGGGCTTAATGAAAATGATCTCTTATCACGCCCAAATTTGCCGAGTTCCCCAACTAAGATTGTATTTTTAATAATTTTGGTAGATACGGCAACTTTTTGCTTTCTTTCTTTATTCTATATATATATATATATATATATATATATATATATATATATATATATATATATATATATATCAAGTACGACCCTGCTACGGCCAGGTATGTGCGAAGATCCTAACGGTCGTTTTAATCAATTTGCCAAATCACTTTCTTAGATCTTGAAAAAATACTATACGTGGGTTATTTCAGTTGGCATCCCAAATGACAATGTTTTGATTTCACAATTTTTCTGTTTTAATGTATTAAAATTAAAATCACGTCTGTTCCACACTTTTTATTATTATTTTAATTCTTATTTTGGTAGCATAGCTAAAATATTGAACATTATTTTATCAACATATACTCTAATTATTTATACAAAACTTTCGAATTTAAAGGAATGTATGTATGTACAATGCAAATAACTATTCAGTAAAAGCAAACACCCACATTTTTAATTATTTTTGTATATCATTTCACTTTAAAAATTCACAGAGAGAAAAATATTTATTTTTATAATGGTGCATGTAAAATTTAACTTGTTAATTTTTGAGTAAACAGTTTTATTTTAATTATTATACAACATTACTTCATTTTTACTACCGTTGCTACGCTAGATATTGATATTTGATATATCAGAGGCATTTGATCATGTTTTGGCACGACAAATTGTCAATCAAGCTACGCTCATTTGGTGTGTATAGAAGGCTTGTGACTTTTTTCTTTCCAATAACTTCACTATCAACTTCGATGAACTCCAAGGCTCCATACTGTCTCATACTTCCCCTTTCCTTTATAATAACGATCTACTGGCGTACTGTCGAAGGCAACACACTTGTTCCTTTATTTATCTTGAACCTTCGAACATTAGCAGAAAGTTGTTTAGATCTTGATATCCGATATATCTGAGGCATTCGATCATGTTTTGACACAATATATTATCAGTCAAGCTACGGTCCTTTGTTGTGTCTAGAAGTTATTATTTGTGACTCTTTTCTTTCCAATAACTTCACTATCAACTTCGATGAACCCCAAGGCTCCATACTGTCTCATACTTCCCCTTTCCTTTACAATAACGATCTACTGGCATACTGTCGAAGGCAACACACTTGTTCCTTTATTTATCTTGAACCTTCGAACATTAGCAGGAACCTATTTAACTTATTAAAGGCTTAGAAATAATTTTATCTTAGAGTTACAAAAAACCACACACCTGCCGGGAGGAATTTTGCAGACCGAGGTCTCACTTTTCACTTAATCCCGACTAGTCAGCATTGAAAATGTCAAGTAAAATCATGGCGAAACGTCTGCAAAAATTCTGTTCGGAATGAAAGAACTTCCTAAAAAATTAAAGATAAATATATGAACTTAGATTGGCCTTTTTCTTTATTGGGCCTAATATTATCTTCTTTTCATTCGTCGTTGACGATATACCAGTGAAAGGAAACACGAAAATTTTGAACAGCACTTACAAAAAGAAACGTAAAATTACACGCCATTACACAAACGAAGAAGGAAAGAATAGAAGATCAATGACCAAGCATCTTTTTCAATTTGGAAGAAATGAGACTCCCATTTCGAAATCTCCCAAGTAGTCATAGTACTGTCTTGAGATTTCCCTTAGAGCAGAACTCCTCGTAAAGGCTTCTCATTACCGGACGCCCTCGCTAAATTCAATATGCCCTGAAACAGTCACGGAACTTTAAAAAGGTTAACGTTAAAGGACCCGACATAGTTATAACGGGACACTCAATTTTACTAGCACGTTTGTATGCATTATAAACGCATCATAATTATACCAAGATATATTTGTTCCCATCTCATACGAAGATAAAGACACAAACAGAAATAATAAAGCAAAACAGGACGAATATCTACAAGTACTGGAAAATCCTATAAAACACATAAACTACCAAGCGGAACTTTATGAATTGAACGTATAAATAACCAACAGCCTACTCATGACTACAAAACAAATAGCAACATCGAAAAAAAGAAAAACTACAAAAATTAAGTAAAGGGACACAAAATCTCATGAAACAGAAAAGACTATTAAGAAATGATCCTACAAATAACAGATTTGATTCTATGGAGGGCTGATGATATATTTCCTCTGCTGGCAATTTCTATCGTACCGTTTTACAAAGGGGCTTTGAGTATATTTTTTGTGTCTTTTGCCACCAGAATAAAGTGTCAAGTTGTAAACCGATGATAATTTCTGTTGGACTGTTAGTTGTAGTATAATGTGCATTTCTGCCAATTTTTCCTAATTTATTTTAGTTCTTGTTTTGTGGGTCATACTACCGGACATTCCCCTGCCATTAACTTGTATTTTCTACAAATTTTACAAAGAACATTCTATCTATGTATGCAATACATGCCAAGAAAATAAAGATGATTCAATTAGTACATACAGGGAGTGAAAGTAAGAGAGAAAGTGAAACGTTTAAACCCTGTTTACATCGATCATTGTAAATAATTTATATTCGTTAAGTACCTATCTTGAATTATATGGGTACCGACCCGTAAATAATGTTAAAGGATTGAATGCTGCTCTCAAAAAAAAACCTATTACATAATTTCTTGATTATATATCCAATGGAGAGGCTAAATTAAGAAAGTAATTTAAATTATGTTTTTTACAAAAATTTCTTATTACATTCATTATTATGCAATTTTTTGAAAAATAAAATAATATTAATAGCTATATATAAACATGTTGGATAACAACTCATTACTCAAAAGTAGTAAATTACGAATCTTAAATTTAACTTTTCAATATTTCCACAAGCCAATGGTAATATATATGTATATAAATATATATATATATATTATATATATATATATATATATATATATATATATAGTATATATGTATAATATGTATATATATAATATATAATATATTATATATATATATATATATATATATATATATATATGTTATATATGTATATATATATATATATATATATATATATATTATATATATATATATATATATATATATATATATATATATATATGGACGGTTGTTGGATTTTAGTGATCTTGGGCTTAAAATGTTCGTTATTGATCCCTCTTTATGGGCTAGTGTGGCCTTTTGGAAAATTTCTAAATGGCGGCTCAATATGGCGGACAGAAATCAGAGAAAAATGAAAATTACGACCGATTCGATTGGTTTTGGATGCAAATTGTTGGTAATTGACAGCCCTAAAAAGTTGGTTAGGTAAGTTGGCGAAATCCAACATGGCGCATCCAAGATGACGGCTGAAACCTCAAAATCGTCGAAAAATAAAAAAAATTCAAGACTCTGACTAGAGTTTTTCTCACTTAACCTGAATATATTGGCCTTAAATCTTGAGTTTTAATCACTCATTACATATACAGGTTATTATGAATCCAAAATCCAAAATGGCGGCTCCGATTAACCTTAAAATGTAATAAAATCGGTAAAAAATGGTGAAATTTAGGTGAAAACAGTCCCGAACGAGTATATTGATAGTTCATAGATCGTCAAATGATTGCTTTTTTGTATCATGCAGTCGAACTTCATAAATCAAATATGGCGGAGTCAAAATGGCGTTAAGCAATGCCTAATATAAGGAAAAACCCACTGTCAAATGAACTCGCACAACCCATTTAATTGAAATTCTTAACCGAAACGTGTTATCTCGTGGTTTTGTGCATTCTGAATACGAATCCGCGCTCGGAATAAAAAAAAAGTTTTTTATAGTGTTAATTAAGAGACGAAACACTATACTAAATTGCTTTCACCTCTCTATTAAGTTTACTTTAAAAGTCTATTGAACCGAATTTTAGTGTTTAAAAAACTCTATTTAAAATCTGCTTAAAATTTTGATCTCAATAATTCATTTTTAATTAGGAAATAATAAGTACAGAAAAGGTATTTTCAGACCAAACAATTGAAGAACATTTTATTTTGAAAGAGGCGTTACATGGTTTTCACTGTTCTTGGAGAATATTCGGAATTCTATATCTTTAAGATTCACAAGGGAACACCTGATCGTCATATAAGTAGTCGCCAAAGTGAAAAGTTTTCTATTTCACCGCTAGGTGGCCATCAATATACTCGCTCGGGACTGTTTTCACCTAAATTTCACCGGTTTTTTACCGATTTTATTACATTTTGAGGTTAATCGGAACTGCCATTTTGTATTTTGGATTCATAATAACCTGTATATGTAATGAGTGATTGAAACTCAACATTTGAGGCCAATATAATCAGGTCAAGTGTCAAAAACTATAGTCAGAGTCTTGATTTTTTTCCATTTTTCGACGATTTTGAGGTTTCAGCCGCAGCCGCCATCTTGGATTCGCCATGTTTGGATTTCGCCAACCTACCTACCAACTTTTTAGGGCTGTCAATTACAAACAATTTGCACCCAAAACCAATCGAATCGGCCGTAATTTTTTTTTTACTAATTTTTTACTCCATAATCTTGATTTTTCTCCGATTTCTGTTCGCCATACTGAGCCACCATTTTGAAATTTTCCAAAAGGCCACACTAGCCCTTAAAGAAGGATCAATAACGAACATTTTAAATCCAAGATCACTAAAATCCATTAACATGAATTTTGGGCAGAGCCTGTTCCGTTTGACAAAGAACGTCCCATATATATATATATATATATATATATATATATATATATATATATATATATGCATTTAAGAAAGAAATTATCATTTAACATGCTATATAAAATCGGTTACATGTTAACATAGGTCTTCTATCGCAAATATATAAATTATTCACGAGGATAATCACAAATCGATTAGACAAGAAGTTTTAAACTTACCAACCCAAAGAACAAGCAAGCTTCCGAAAAAGATTCAGCACAATTGAACTTCTACACACAGTCAGACAACTTTTAGAATACCATATCACAGCCTGGATGGCACTTGTCGACTTTCCAAAGGCTTTTGACCGAGTAGAATTCTGGACAATTGAGAAAGCTATGAAAAACGCAATTATATTTTGAAATACTTACTGAAAAAAAACAATGATCAATTAAAACTGAAAATGAGGGTACCAAGAAAGTAAAAATAAATAGAGGTGTTAGAGAGGGAGATATCATATCACCCAAAATATTCACTCTTGCAGTGGAAGATATCTTCAAAAGTCTTCACTGAGAACACAGCATATCCAGAAAGAGACTCAACAAGCTGAGATTTGCTGATGATATCGCACTTTTTACCGAAAACCAAATCGAATTGAAAGAAATGCTTCAGGAATTATAAACCGAAGCAAGAAACGTCAGTTAGGAGATGAACATCGCAAAAATCAAATTCATGATGATCGAAAAAACACATTAATGGCGTAATATCCATAGACGGGCAACAGGTAGAAAGGGTGGATACATATATATATATTTGGGGCAAGAACTTGCAATCGGAAAAGTGGATCAAGAATTGGATGTCAGTCGAAGGATGGGCGGCTTTAAAACTTAAAAGCACGATATGTAATAAATGCATTCTACCAGTAACAACATTTGGTAGCAAAACATGGATTCTGACACAGAAAGGTATTAGAAGATTACAAGGGCATCAGAGAGTAATTGAAAGTAAAATGCTGCGTATAACACTCAGGGGCCGCACACCAAACGATTGGATAAGAAATAAAAAAAGTATCCAAGAGATAATTAGAGGAATATTTTCCCTCAAATGGAACTGGGCTGGGCTAGATCTTGAGCGGAAAAAGGGGCAAGATGGAGACCATAGGGAGAAGAAGACGTACTGATCGAAAGGGTGTAGAATCGATAGAGGAAGAAGAAAAAACACGAACATTTTCTTCTATTTCAAATACTCCAATAATGATTTATGCATATTTAGGTACTTGTTTTCAATTAATTTTAAATTGTTCAATTTGTCCCAGATACAAGAAAATCCCGAAACATCCTTTATAAAAGTAACACCGATCGTTAAAATTTCCATAAGTATACATTCTTAAAAATATACGTCTTTTACCCGCAAGTAATTTTTTTAATTTCATTAAAAGCACCCCATAAATTTTTACGATTTAAGTTGTAAATATTAAACGCTATACCGTAACATAAACGCTATCTCTGGAGCGGGCTGAGTCAGCTCCAATTCATCCATATTTAATTGGCCGGCTAAAAGAAAAGTTTTAAGGCCCAATTGCCTAAAAACCTTATTCATTTTTAACAACTTTAGGTAAATAAAACTTTTGAAAACATTGACATTCTGGTGAAAAGGCAAAATATTGTTACGACAGGATGTCATTTCGTTAAATTTAACAAGAGTTTTTTTTCTAAAAAATGTCTAAATATGATATAAGTATATACATATATATATATATATATATATATATATATATATATATAATATATATATATATATATATATATATATATATATATATATATATATATATATATACAGTCCCTGGCCAAATTATTAGACGCACTGCAAGATTTCATGTAAAATATTAATTACCGAGTGATATTGTACCGTTTTTATTATTTTAAATTGATTTGTTTTTTATTTTTATATTATCCAATCAATTACCTATTTATTTGACATAAATAAAACAGCATTAATTTAGAAAAGCGTAAGTTTATTAAGTTTTAAAGAAAAGTGAAATTAATGTTAGTAAAAGTCAATATTTAGTTGAGCCACATTTAGCCGCTATCAAAGCTTTAATTCTGCGCGGCATGCTATCAATGCAAGATTGTACTGTCTCCTGCATTTGAGGATGATGATTCCACACATGAATAATCTTTTCTAGGAGCTGAGTTTTGTTGGTAATCACATCTTTAGCCACTTCTCTTTTCATCAGCTCCCACACATTTTCAATGGGGTTCATACCCGGCCAATCCAACAGAGGGATATTTTTTTCTGCCAAAAAAGCTTTAACAGACCGAGCAGTGTGGCAGGGAGCTCCATCTTGCATGAAAGTGAATGGTTCCCCATTTGGAAACCATTCTCTGAGCTGCGGAATCAACCGATTTTGTAATACTTCTTTGTACTGATCTTGCCTCATTATTCCTTTGACGACGTACAGACGACCAGTGCCCTTGCCGCTGATGACTGACCAAACCATCACTTTGGTGGGATGTTTAACCGTCGGGACGACACAATCAGGATGAAACTTTTCTCCATGACGACGACGCACATACTGAGCTTTATTCTGCAAAATTTCGAATGTGCTTTCGTCACTGAAGCAGACCTGTCAAAAATAGGAAAAATATATAAACTTCCATGTTTATTTGCTTTATTTAACTCAAAAAGATAATAATGTATCAATTATTGATTAAATTGCTGTATCTTACCGATCTCCAGAAGTCCACATCTTTGTCTTGCCATTGTTTGGCCCACTTCAGGAGCTTTGCTTTCATTGCAGCTGTTAACTTGGGCTTCCTGGCGGGGCGACAGGCCTTAAAATCTAATTCTTTCAATTTTCTTCGAACAGTGCGCTCAGAAGCATTTACGCTAGCATCCTGGAGTTGTGATTTTATTACCTTTGTGGTAGCAAATCTGTTTTCTACACAAATTTTCTTCAAACATCTCTCTGACCGTGGAGTGAAAATTGGTTTTCTACCGCATCTTTTCTTTCTTTTCGGGCTTAATTCCTTCCCTGACTCAATTTTCTCTTTTTATGCGTCGTACACTAGCTTCAGAAACCTCCAATCTTCGTGATATTTCTCGGTTTGTAAATGTTTTCGCAATCACAAGGGCCTTCACTTCAGCTTTTTTACGTGGTGAAAGATCGCCTTTTCTACCCATAATGAAAATAGTCCAATTACTTTTTAAAACACTGCATACAAAATAAACTAATAACTGAGTAGTATAAAACTGTTAAACAAACAATCATAGTCCATAAAGCCACAGAAACACGTCCGTACCTGACTCGATTCCGATCGCGACTGATACAGGTTTGTACTTCTTTACGTTCATGTATCACTTTGTCAACACAGTGTTGCCATATGTTAAAAATAAATACAAATATGTAGTCTACAACAATTCTTTTAAATAAAAATCAATAATATTGTAGTTTAAATATACCATTATTGCATAAAAACTCTTAAGAAACATAAAATTACTAAAAAAAATACAGTGCGTCTAATAATTTGGCCAGGGACTGTATGTAATATATATATATATATATATAATATATATATATATATATATATATATATATATATATATATACATACATACATACATACATATATATATATATATATATATATATATATATATATATATATATATATATACATACATATATATATATATATATATATATATATATATATATATATATATATGTATATATCTCTACATATACAAATACGTGGGTTGCTATTTATATTTCTGGCCTTGGCAACAGTAAGTGTTGCCAGGTGCCATCTGACGTTTCCTTTAGAAATTTGACATTGTTGAACATGACCTTTGAACAAACATTTTGTCATTTGAGCGCAATTTGTGTTGTTTACAGTAACTTGAAAAATTCATCTCGGGCAAAAAATGGAATGAATTCGTGAACATTTTCGTGGATTATTTTTCATAACTTTCGACGTGTATTATCAAGAGAAGAGTGCATCGATGACCTTAATTCTTTATACGGCGATGAAGCACCATCCTACAGCACTATAAAAAACTAGTATAACGAATTCAATCGCGGCCGACGTTCGCTCCAGGACGAATTCCGTGAAGGTCGTCCAAAATCGGTTGTTGTGCCAGAAAACATCGATACTGTGCGTGAACTGATAAAGCAAGATCGTCATGTGACATACCGTGAGATTGAGGCATCTTTGGGCATTAGTATGACAAGCATCAATAAGATATTGCATGATCATTTGGCCGTAAAAAAGCTTTGTTCGCGTTGAATCCCGCATAATCTGACAAACGCTCAAAAGAAGGCTCGCTTCGATTGGTGCAAGGAAATGTTGGAAAAGTACGATCAAGGTGCATCAAAGGCTGTGTATAACATCTACACAGGTGACGAATCATGGATCTATGCATATGAGCCCGAAACAAAACAGCAATCGACTGTATGGGTTTTCCAAGACGAGCCAAATCCAACAAAAGTTGTTCGCGGAAGAAGCACATCGAAGCAAATGGTTGCCTGTTTCTTCGGCATTACCGGTCACGTGGCGGCAGTGGCGTTAGAGCAACGTAGGACGGTCAATTCCGAATGGTACATGACCATTTGTTTGTCAGGAGTCTTCGGAGAAATTCGGGAAAAGTCGAAGAAGAGGCGAATCATTCTTCATCATGACAATGCGAGCTCTCACACATTGGATCAAACAAAGGAATTTTTGACCGGCCAAAACATCGAATTGATGGGTCATCCGCGGTACAGCCCTGATTTGGCACCCAATGACTTTTTTTTATTTCCGCACACGAAAAACAAATTATGTGGTCAACGATGGTCAACGATTTTCAACTCCCGAAGAAGCGGTTGATGCATTCAAAACGCATGTTTCGGAGTTACCTCAATCGGAGTGGAAAAAAGTGCTTCGAAAATTGGTTCAAACGCATGCAAAAGTGTATTGATCTTCATGGAGAATATTTTGAAAAATAATAAAACCAATTTCGATCATAAATATTTGTTTTTTCATTATTAAGCCAGAAATATAAATAGCAACCCACGTACATAGTGCGGCTAAAAAAATAACCAGGCTGAATTTATAAAACTTTTTATTTTTGATTTTTGATATTAAAATCCTAATTCCCTTCAATGTACGCTCCTTCTCGATCCCTACAGTGCTTCCTACGAATTTTCCACTGTTAGAAGCAGTGCTGCAGGTCATCTTCTGACAGGCTCATTATGACCTCCTTCGCTTTTTTCTTCACTACGTCAACGCACCCTTCACTTTGGTAAACAATAAAAAACGTACATGGAGCAGGTGAGGTGCGTAGGGTGGATGTTCCAACACGGAGATTCCATGTTTCGCCAAAGACCCCTTGATTGAAAGAGCATTGTGCGCTGGCGCGTTAGTGGAGGATCGAACGGATTCTTCCATATTTCAGGTCTTCTCTTTCTCACACATTCACGAAGGATGTTCAAAACCTGTTTATAGTAAACTTGATTTACAGTTTGATCTCTTCAGTGTTGTCGTCTGTTTTTACCTTTCCTGGACATCCTACGCGGGTATCACCGCTGCCATATTCGAAGCGTTTTATCTATTCGAGAACTTGAGCTCGTGAAAAAGCTTTTATCACCATACGCTTCTTTCAGCAAACTTAATATTTCTGTAGCAGACTATCCAAGTTAAACGAGAAAATTTCACGTTAACTCGTTGCTCAATATTGACACGACCTGATTTAAACTAGCGCTTCAGCCGAATTGGAGACTGAACGGTCATCAAAATGGTGAAACAAGTAGAGGGGGATCTTCAAGTTCAAAGCCCCACTATTGCCAACCACGCGGCTCTAATACTATAGGCTTCACAAAATATGTCCAGTATAAATACATAAATATATATATATATATATATATATATATATATATATATATATATATATATATATATATATATATATATATGTATATATATATATATATATATATATATATATATATATATATATATATATATATTTTATGTATTTATACTGGACAGATTTTGTTAAGCCTATAGTATTAGAGAGTATATATATATATATATATATATATATATATATATATATATATATATATATATATATACATATATATACATATATATACATATATATACATATATATACATATATATATATATATATATATATATATATATATATATATATATATATATATATATATATGTATATATATATATATATATATATATATATATATATATATATATATATATATATATATATATATGTATATATATATATATATATATATATATATATATATATATATATATATATATATACATATATTTATATATACATATATATATATATATAATATATATATATATATATATATATATATTTATATATATATATATATATATATATATATATATATATATACATATATATATATATATATATATATATATATATATATATATATATATATATATATATATATATATATACATATATATATATATATATATATATATATATATATATATATATATTTATATATATATATATATAATATATATATATATATATATATATATATATATATATGTATATTTATATATGCATCAAATGAAACTAATAGTTATGGGTTATAATTATAAAAAGTAAATTCACTAAAGAAAATTATATACATAAGCAATTTTTCATCCAAAGTCAATATTATTTTGTGGTTTTAATATTGACACATTGACATATTGCAATTGGCCCCAATTTCGTTACTTTTCTGGCTAACTCCATTTAATTGCCAAATTTAGCCCCCTGGAATTTTTTCTTTTTCCACAAGAGTAAATTTATACTATATGGACAGCATTTAGAGGATGTGATGAATATTGAAGAAGAAACGACATTGCTGCTGAAGAGTTTTAAAAAGAAGAGGACTTCTAACTGTTCTTTCAGGGATTGAAACGAAGGTGCGGTAATTACATTTTTGGTAATGGAAGATATTTTCAAGGGGATACCATTGATATATGAGAAAATATTTTAAAATTAAATTTTAACTAACATAGTGTACGGAATTTTTTGTACCTACAGGTAGTTTCACAAGAGTGTGTACTTCGAAACTTTTTTCTGAAAACCGTTAGTGGGAGCCATGGAAACTAGGACCCTTCTCCTAAGATACTTTATATAGAGAGCATCAGGTGTCGTTCGACTTTGTTACGAAAAGACATATTTCACCATAAGTACCTATATGCATCACGTTAGGAAGCCCCGGTGTTATTTGAATGCGAAGCGACCGATAATATAGCTCAGAGTTAAACACAGAAAGAACTCGCAGACTTTTAAAAACTCGTGGATGAGACGCTATTCCGACATAAAAGCACGGCGATGACTTGGATTGTATTTTTGTGCAAAAAAAAAGACAGAAATCGAAGCCCGAGTAGTTTTACAGGTGTTACAGAAAATCTTCGTCTCTAATCATGTAACAAGCAAGTGGTTTTAGGTGAAAAGAGTCTATATTTATCATGTGAAAACTAGAAGAACAACTGCTGGTTATAGTGTGAAATTTTACAGCGAAGAAACCACTACTGTTTGAAAAATGATTTCGGTATTAGGCTGTCCCAGAAATTGCATGAGAAAAAGCTTTTTTGAAACCATGGCGAAAGGCCCGAACACTATGGGGCCTCGAGAATGGCAAATTGGAATTCTACGGGTCGAAAAACAATAAAAAAAAATAACAGTTTCAGTCTTCCGGTAAGAATTTTATGTAAAACCTATGTATAATAGCGTCTATACTATTACAATTTCCATTTTTTTTTTAAATTTTGAAAATGTCTTGGCTTCTTCAAGTATAAGTGAGGCGTCTGCCCTCGTAATATTTTATTAATTAAGACTTAAATTTACCTTGGGCTGACGCGTAGGACCCAAAACTTTTGACTTACAGTCTTATTTAATCAAAAACTTTATGGCTGGAAAAAGCGGGTGCAGCTTCGTCCTTCGGTATTGGCGGTGTCTACCTTTTACAGGCCCCCTCTTATTTTAACAAGAACAAACTACATATATCGATTTTATATGGTTAAATAACTGTCCATTTTTGGATCAAAGTTTTTTAGGCCCTAAAGCTGGGTCTGGCGTCTGCCCTTTGGGGCGCTCGATTTTTTTGGTGTTAACAAATATTTTACTTTCCGAATATCTGGAAAAAGGCTATTATTAAACCATGTGCCAAAGTGACAAATCCCATGGAACCAAAAGACCTACAATCACTTTATCCAAAATTCTGGAACGACATGTATATCAGCAAATGTTTTTATATGTAAATAGTAAACAAATAATACCCTATTGTCAGTCGGGATTTCGACCTTATTTTAATACTACTACCAGCTTGGTTAATCTACTGAACGATATTCGTTTCGATGAAGATAAGAACGAAACCACCTGCTTAGCTCTCTTGGATTTTAGTAAGGCGTTCGACACCCTAAATCATGATTTACTCTTGGCATAGCTTTACTACTATGACTTCTCAGATCAGTCAGTTATTTTTATAGAACATTTTCTAAAAAATCGTTCACACTGTGTAGAAATTAGAAAAGTTTTTAAATCCATTAAGTCTAATTACATACCGCTTAATAAAGGAGTGCCTCAGGGCTCCATCCTAGGTCCACTATTGTTTTCTCTTTATGTACCAGATATTGATAAGGCGATAGAATATTCAAAAATGCAACAGTATGCCGATGTCTCTCAAATATATATGCCAGTGCCTTTAAATAAGTTACGCACTTCTTTAGTATATTTTAATAAGGAACTAAATAACATATATAATTTTTGTAATGATCATAGCCTCAAACTTAATGCACAGAAGTCTTGTTTTATGCTGTTTAACGATAATATAACTACAGAGGATATACTTTTTGATACCTTCAAACCTTCCATTAACAGTAGTTTTTTTTGCCTTTGGTTCATGAAGCTAAAGTATTAGAAGTAATTTTCGACAAATCTCTTTCATTTCAATCACATATCAATAATAAATTAAAGGCTGCTAATATTCGTTTAAGAAAACTGTATAATCTAAGGAATCTTCTGCCATCAGAAACCAAATATTATTTGTGTAACAGCTTGATCTTATTTGATTATGCTGATGTTGTATATGGCGACACTTTGTTAGCCCAGTATGTTAGATCTATTTAAATAACAGCTATATTTTAAGTATGGAAAATCGTTAAAAGGTATCATTTGTATAATTTTAACTATCGAATTTTTAAATTTGGACAACCCCAATACCTCAGAGAACAATTTAGTGTTTTTCTGCATCCGCGCGATACGAGAAACATTAATTCCTTTAGAGCTCCTCAACACAGGAAGGCTGCCTTTCAAAAGCCCTTCATTTTTGTTGCTGTTAAAGGCTTTTATTCATCACCCCGGATAGAATTAACAACTAGGCAGACGATTAGTCGACAGGTCAAAATTTCAGGTCGCTCTCTTGGTCTATATGTGGATATGTTTTTTTCAATTCATTTTCCCAAATAGTTTTTCAATTTCGCCTTACACTCTTCTGTCAAACAGTTTTAGTTTTTAATTTTATGATCACAGTTATCACTCACACAAGGGACATTATTAAATGTTTCATTTTATTCTTTCTTTTTTTGGTTAAAAAGGATATTATTAATACTTGTTAATTGCTCTTATCTTATTATTTCGTAGTATTTAGTAAATCCACCTTGTCTTCTATTAAATTAGGATTATTTCAAATAAACCCCGATAAATGTCGTACAATATAATTAATATTATTGCATCCACACATGTATCTACAATATTATACGTAAACAAGCATACAGCCTTTACAGCTTAATTTATATTATAATTAAATTGTAGCACCAAATGGGCTTCCTATTAATAATATTATTATTAACAACCACAATACAAATCGAAATAGCTGGAAATCCTGAATATGTGGTAGAGATAATCATTTGCAGATTTTGCCGTGATGTTATATGATTTATTTAATATTAAAAAATCGGTAATGTTATTTAAAAAACACTTCTCTCGCAGGTATGCTGTTCTCGGAATGACTCGAATTCAACTATAACAACTCAATATTTTCAATGGTAACTACTTAACGGTGAGATATTAGTAACAAAATAGTTGCGAAGGGAAAAGGATTATATTTACAACTGAACCTGATTTAATAGTTTATCAACTGACATTTGATTATTCCTTTGCGACAAAATTGAAAACCCATATTCAGAAATATATTAAATTTATTCAAATATTTATTGTTTATTGTTCGGAATACATCTGTAAAACAATAACTTTTTAACGGAAAGCAAAATTAATCATTAATAAGCTTCCAGTATATCAAGAGAAATATTTAACGCTCTTTTTTACCGAAAAATTACTAAAAAACTATTGAAGTTGAATCAGTCGTTCTCTAGTTCTTAACGAATATATACATAAACCCACTGACCTACACATATCCTCACTGTATTTTTAACTCGTGTCCATGATCACTGCTTCAAAAAACGACATTTTTAGTTCTCTTCTATAATATATATAAAGTGCAACGTCTCTCTGTCTGTCCGTTTGGGCGCTTATCACTGGAGAACCACGTATCCGATTTACGTACTTTTTTGTTAAACATACATATGTTGTCTGGCCAGGTTATAGGATATATTTCATTACGTTAGGGGACATAAGGAATGAGCAGTGACGATAATAGTGAATGAAGTCGGAAAAAAGCTTGCCGCTAGCGCGTACCCTTGCAATACACAGCCTAAACCATTAAATATGGAACAATATAATGCAGCGGAGAATATCTATAATCTATAATATATATAAAATGCAATGTCTCTCTGTCTGTCTGTCTGTCCATTAGTTTATCACGCGAGAACCACTTATCCGAGTTACGTGTCTTTTTTTAAATTCATACATATATTCTTTGGCCAGGTTATATAATAATAATAATAATCTATATCTATAATATATATAAAATGCAACGTCTCTCTGTCTGTCTGTCTGTCCGTTAGTGCGCTTATCCCCCACTTATCCGATTTACGTGATTTTTTAAATTCATACAATGTTCTCTGACCAGGTTATAGATATATATTTTATTACATCTACAATATATATAAAACTAGCCGGGCCTGCGGCTCCGCTCGCGTGGGCTTGATTCACTACTATCGTCACTGCTTATTCCTTATGTTACCCAACGTAATAAAATATCTCCCATTATTTCTCCTTATCTCCCATTATTTCTCCTTATCTTCCATTATCTCACCATAACTCCCATTATCTAGACTTATCTCTGCTTATCTCCCATTATCTCTCCTTATCTCCCATTATTTCTCCTTATCTCCCATTATCTCACCATAACTCCCATTATCTAGACTTATCTCTGCTTATCTCCCATTATCTCTCCTTATCTCTCATTATTTCTCCTTATCTCCCATTATCTCACCTTATCTCCCATTATCTAGGCTTATATCGAATTATATATAACATATGTATAGATTTATAAAAACACGTAAATCGGATAAGTGCTTCTCGAGTGATAAGCGTACTAACGGACAGACAGACAGACAGAGAGACATTGCATTTTATATATATTATAGATTATAGATTATAGATGTTCTCTGCTACATAATATTGTTCCATATTTAATGGTTTAGGCTGTGTACTGCAAGGGAACGCGCTAGCGGCAAACTTTTTTCCGAATTCATTCACTATTATCGTCACTGCTCATTTCTTATGCTACCTATCGTAATAAAATATAGCCTATAACCTGGCCAGAGAACATATGTATGTTTTAAAAAAAAAGTACGTAAATCGGATAAGTGGTTCTCCAGTGATAAGCGCACTAACGGACAGACAGACAGACAGACAGAGAGACTTATTTTATATATATATATATATATATATATATATATATATTTATATATTTTTATATATATTTATATATATATATATATATATATATATATATATATATATATATATATATATATATATATATATATATATATGTATGTATATATATATATATATATATATATATATATATATATATATATATATATATATATTATATATATTTATATATGTATATATATATATATATATATATATATATATATATATATATATATATATATAAACTGGCAAGCACTTATATGTGATAAAAAACTTCATGGAAATTGGATCACTTATTCTCAAGTTATAATATGACACATATGCATACCATTACACACACACATGCACATCATTATTGCATATCATTATTATTAGCTCATTCCATCTATAAGTCGGATGTAAATCTCCCCAAGTTGTCTCCACTGTTTGCATCCAATCGTGTCCTGCTGATATTTTTATGTCGTCCGTCCATCTTGTCTGTGTTCTACCTCTGCATCTTTTATATTCTCTAGGCCTCTATTCAATCATACGGCATGTCCGCCTGTTATCATTCATCCTGTCGATATACCCAACCCAATACTTATATCTGTCATTTTTTATCTTCTTCATATCTCGATGTTAGGTATACGATCTTGGGGTCTAATATTTAGCATTCTCCTCTCCATTGCTCTTTGGGTGACCTGAAGTTTATATATTATACTTTTACTTAAAGCCCACGTTTCAGTGCCATATGTTAATACCGGCAGTACATATTAATCGAGCACTCTAGCTTTTATTATATTTAGGAGGTCCAATTTAAATGTGCATTGTAAACTTTCGAACGCATACCAAGCTAACGAGGTTCTTCTATCGAGCTCAACCTTTAATTTAGTTTTTGATATTTCGATTTTTTATCCTAAATATTTGTAGCTTTCCTATTCTTTCACCTTCCATTAACAGTTCCTGCCTGTTATCTTCATTTTCGTTGTTCAAATAAGGTACCGGTGGCAATTAAGGCCCACCTAAAAAAATATTGCTTTAAATCTGAGTATAATGCGTATAGGATGTCAAAAACATATTGTTTACATAGCTTATACATGTTGCTGTAATAAATGGTGTAAAACAATTAAGAAAAGCATATTTTTTAATAAGAAAATACACTTTTTAAAAACCCTTCTCAGGGGCCTTATTATACTACGGTAGTATATTAAAGCCCATATAAAAATTTGCTTTATTTTTACAGTAAATCGTCCTAAATTTACCTAGAAATAAGTTAAAATAAAAGTAAATTGTTGTTTTTTACTTATTTAATCATTTTCCTTTATTTATTAAACGTGGGCCTCATTGCCCTCTTAATATTAATCGTAGACAATTTAGTTTCAAGGAACTAGTGGTCTTAATTAAGGTACTTAGTACAATCACAACATGTTCTGTAACTTTGAAAACTTAAATAATCAGTTCTTTTTTTATTAAACAAAACAATGTAATTACTTTTATATTAATTTTTAAGACTTCAGTTCTTTAGTATCACAATCATATTCCTAGAATCAAAAAATAGACTCTCAAAACAAAAAAAAAAATATCTTCTGCAAGCAAAATAAAAATAAAAACGATTAACAAACAAATTATTTATACTGAGACGGTAAAATATAGTTAAGTATTTTGTTTAATCACAGTCACAGCAATAAAACATATCTTTATCTTCGGTTGAGAGTCCGACACACTCTTCGTGGTACCATTTAAAACATTGGACACATTGCCGCATGTCCGAAACACGTCCTTCTTTACAAGCATAGCAGAACCATTCAGATTCAATTATTTTTGACTTCTTAACCTTACTGCTATCTTTTCCAGACTTATTCTTACGATCTTTAGTTTTCTGATTGGCTTTTTTTGATTTTTTCACCTTTATCATTTCATTTTCGTTTAGCTCTTCTCGTTTCTTAAAAAGGTCCCTAATAATCCGTTGACCTCTATAATTGATGGCCTTTCTTCTTGGTTTGTCTTTGATTACAGCATAGTTTGGAGTTGGCATAAGTTCTTGAAACGGGGATTTAGTTTCCTTTGTTTTAAGACTGGCTAGCGGAGTATCATCGTCTGAGTCTTCTTCGGAGGTATATAAATTGATTCTGGTGTGATCATTTCTATTCAACATCTTCTGTACAGCGTCAGGCTCAATATCAGTCTCTGAGTCTGAACTTAGAATAAGAGGACGTTTTGTCACAATACCAGATGTTGATGATTTTGGCGATGGAGTTGAAGCATTGCAATTTGTATTTTTGCTTTGTGGTACTTTCACAGGAAAGGTTGATGTAGCAATATCAGTTAAAGCCCTTACACCAATTTGCTTTTCCGGGGTAATAATGTCAGCAATAGTACATTCTTCGTTGTTAAGTATTGATGGTGAAACAGTGTCATAACGTGACGTTACTTCAGGGTACTCTATGTTTGCCTCAATAATAGTTGAAGTTTGTGGAGGAGGATGTTCGGTCAAGATCGCTGGTGCAAATGCTTCATCTGGTAATACATCAGGGTTGAATGGAAACAATCCAGTAGCCCTGAATCCATTTATTATATTTTCATGAGTCAATGCCCTCGACTAAGCTTTTGAGAATATTTTGTTGAAGTTCGATTTCGTCAAGCGTCTGTCAGGATTTTGATACATGTATGTCATAGCTTCTTGATCCCAGTGATGCTCAAAAGACTTATTGACGGATTTATCGAGGGGTTGAAGTTCATGGGTTGTGTTACTAGGCAAACAATAAAGCACAATATCATGATTGTCTGCTTCTTCAACAATTGTATAATCCAGGTGCGAGGACGCTCCATCAAAGATTAACAAGACTTTTCCCTGCGTTTTATACTTTCCCAGATGCTTGATGAATTCTATAAATAACTCCGTGGTCATACTTCCTTTTGTCTTTGGCCTTTAAAGATGATCATTGGTGGGATAGCGGTACCAACAGCATTAACACACATTGCTATGGTAACATTTTCGGCGTGCTCAGGTGCAATCAAATGGACTCGACGAGCTCCTTTTTGCGCCAAAACAGTTTGTTGATGATGAATAGTGAGTCTACACCCCTTTTCATCCATATTATAGAGTCGTTGCGGGTTCTGTAGAATGTCTAATTCCTCATATAGGTCTTTCACTTCTTGGAAATGCTGAGCAACAATAGGACGGTTTAATTTTTGTGCTCTGCCTGGATTCATAAACTGGGCTTTTCTTTTGGAAATTTCTGGGTTCCTTTTCAAAAACATTTTAAGCCAGTCTTTGCCCGCAATGCCAGAGTCTTTATTGAAATTGTGCTTAATATCATAATTCTCGCAAAATAAAAATGCTCGTCTCCGTGTGACTTTTGGAGTAACAGGTACACCAATGTTAGCAAATCGTATAATGCGTTGTACAAGATCTTTTTCTTGGTCGATTGTCAATATGGAAATACGACCTAAGCGCTTAATAGTACTTTTTGAATTTATGTGATTTCGGAGAGTTCGTCTTGGAATGTGGTAACGTTCAGGTGCAGCTCGTTGCGTCAGCTGCCCTCGTTCTATTGCTGCCAAAGCGGCCCGTAAATTGTCTTCTGTCCACTGAGCTCTCTTTGGAGGCATTTTAATCAAAATCTGTAACAATGTTACACATATATTGACAGTAAAATTCACATAGTACATTGACCTAAAACACAAAAAAATTCAATCTGATACTCAAATATTAAGAGGCCAATAAGGCCCAAGTACCGTTATAATGGGCCTTATTAACCTCATGCCACCTTTTTACAAAATAACCTAATAAACCTAAAAAATCTTTCTCTGGCTAGGAAAAACCATATCCATTGTATTGTACAAGACATACTTAAGATAATAAATACAGCGTTATTAGTCAATTATTGAATTAAACGTAAAAATACTTACAGTTTCTTGGTATGAAAATTATAAAATTGCACAGTAGCCGGTCGGTCACTTCATCAACGCATCGCACGTCACTGGCAAGATGGCGGCGCTAGCGACTGCGGACCAATACGGAAACATTCACACCGATATTGTGCACGTGTGCGTAAACAGTGAAGTGTCATAGAAATGTTTTTCCGCGAAATTTGAAATGTGGGCCTTATTACCCCCTGGGCCTTATTTACCTCAGGTACCTTATTTAGTTTCAGTGAAGTTTATTTATAGTCCTATTTCTCGAGAGTTGTTATTTAATTCTGTCAGCATTTTTTCTAATTCTTCTTTTGTGTTGACTATCAGAGTGATATAATCTGCGAACCTTAAGTGATCATGTTTTTAGTGTTCCGTACGGAACACTTATAAGATCACTTCGGTGTCTGTCTGTCTGTCTGTCTGTCTGTCTGTCTGTCACACCCGATTTTCTCCGAAACTATTTGACATAGAAAGGTGAAATTTGGTAATAATATAAGAATTGATGGCCTCATCAGAGCCATGTAGTTTTGAGAATTAAATTTTGACTTAAGGGGTTAGTTTTGGGGGGTGAAGTCGGAAGCGAAAAAAAAAAATTTTTTACTAGGTCATCGAGTGTGGTGTCAAATGAAAGCTTGAGAAAACACGAGTAAAAAATATATATATAATATTATACTTGCGCGCACTTTTCTTTGTATTATTTTTAAAAATTCGCGAAAAAATCGCTGTCCCGGGCCTTATCTCGAAAAGTACTTATCAAAAAATTTCGAAAAAAATTCTGGAATATTCTCCACGGGGTGTAGATTGAACAAAAATTATCACGAGTGCATTACCTTTAATAATTTATATGGTATATAAAAAAAACAAAAAATTTCAAGGTCATCAGATTTCAGTAAAGATTGGAAACAAACTTTCTTGAAAACTCATTTGGGGTGTGTTTTGTGAAGTCACTGATCATTTTATACCACCGTAACATAATTTTGACTTAAGGGGTTCGTTTTGAGGGGTGAAATCGGAAGTGAAAAAAATTTTTTTTACTAGGTCATCGAGTGTGATGTCCAATGAAAGCTTGTGAAAACACGAGTAAATATATATATATATATATATATATATATATATATATATATATATATATATATATATATATATATATATATATATATACATATATATATATATATATATATATATATATATATATATATATATATATATATATACTCGTATATAATGTAATACTTGCGCACACTTTTCTTCGTATTACTTTTAAAAAATCGCTGTCCCTACCTTATCTCGAAAAGTACTGATCAAAAAACTTTGAAAAAATTCTGGAATATTCTCCACGGGGTTTAGATTGAACGAAAATTATCACGAGTGCATTACCTTTAATAATTTATTTGGTATATAAAAAAAAACAAAATTTCAAGGTCACCAGTTTTCAGTAAAGATTGGAAACAACCTTTGTTGAAAACTCCTTTGAGGTGTGTTTTGTGAAGTCACTGATCATTTTATACCACCCTAACAAAATTTTTTTTTTTTAAACAATCAACGTACGGAACACTAATTGTGCAAGTTCAACTTGCACTTGACCGGTTTTTTTGTTATAGTTTCGTCACCACATATTTAATGTGTAATGACAGATCTTACCTAGGGTGAAAATGGGAAAGGCTAGATCTCACAAACAGTGATCAGTTAAATAAAATTGATGTTTTAACATCTAAAAAGCAAAACAAAGGGGTCTGAAGTAATACGAAATAGTAATTTATTCAATTAAAAATTACCAGCGATCACTAGCCTAATATTTTTCCCCAAAACAAACATTAGCGAAATAATGTTTTTCTGCTGATGTATTATACAGTCCCTGGCCAAATTATTAGACGCACTGTATTTTTTTAGTAATTTTATGTTTCTTAACAGTTTTTATGCAATAATGGTATATTTAAACTACAATATTATTAATTTTTATTTAAAAAGAATTGTTGTAGACTACATATTTGTATTTATTTTTAACATATGGCAACACTGTGTTGACAAAGTGATACATGAACGTAAATAAGTACAAACCTGTATCAGTCACGATCGGAATCGAGTCAGGTACGGACGTGTTTCTGTGGCTTTATCGACTGTGATTGTTTGTTTAACAGTTTTATACTACTCAGTTATTAGTTTATTTTGTATGCAGTGTTTTAAAAAAGTAATTGGACTATTTTCATTATGGGTAGAAAAGGCGATCTTTCACCACGTAAAAAAGCTGAAGTGAAGGCCCTTGTGATTGCGAAAACATTTACAAACCGAGAAATATCACGAAGATTGGAGGTTTCTGAAGCTAGTGTACGACGCATAAAAAAAGAAAATTGAGTCAGGGAAGGAATTAAGCCCGGAAAGAAAGAAAAGATGCGGTAGAAAACCAATTTTCACTCCACGGTCAGAGAGATGTTTGAAGAAAATTTGTGTAGAAAACAGATTTGCGACCACAAAGGTAATAAAATCACAACTCCAGGATGCTAGCGTAAATGCTTCTGAGCGCACTGTTCGAAGAAAATTGAAAGAATTAGATTTTAAGGCCTGTCGCCCCGCCAGGAAGCCCAAGTTAACAGCTGCAATGAAACCAAAGCGCCTGAAGTGGGCCAAACAATGGCAAGACAAAGATGTGGACTTCTGGAGATCGATAAGATACAGCAATTTAATCAATAATTGATACATTATTATCATTTTCAGTTAAATAAAGCAAATAAACATGGAAGTTTATATATTTTTCCTATTTTTGACAGGTCTGCTTCAGTGACGAAAGCACATTCGAAATTTTGCAGAATAAAGCTCAGTATGTGCGTCGTCGTCATGGAGAAAAGTTTCATTCTGATTGTGTCGTCCCGACGGTTAAACATCCCACCAAAGTGATGATTTGGTCAGTCATCAGCGGCAAGGGCACTGGACGTCTGTACGTCGTCAAAGGAATAATGAGGCAAGATCAGTACAAAGAAGTATTACAAAATCGGTTGATTCCGCAGCTCAGAGAATGGTTTCCAAATGGGGAACCATTCACTTTCATGCAAGATGGAGCTCCCTCCCACACTGCTCGGTCTGTTAAAGCTTTTTTGGCAGAAAAAAATATCCCTCTGTTGGATTGGCCCTGATATGAACCCCATTGAAAATGTGTGGGAGCTGATGAAAAGAGAAGTGGCTAAAGATGTGATTACCAACAAAACCCAGCTCCTAGAAAAGATTATTCATTTGTGGAATCATCATCCTCAAATGCAGGAGACAGTACAATCTTGCATTGATAGCATGCCGCGCAGAATTAAGGCTTTGATAGCGGCTAAAGGTGTCTCAACTAAATATTGACTTTTACTAACATTAATTTAACTTTTCTTTAAAACTTAATAAACTTATGCTTCTCTAAATTAATGCTGTTTTATTTATGTCAAATAAATAGGTAATTGATTGGATAATATAAAAATAAAAAACAAATCAATTTAAAATAATAAAACGGTACAATATCACTCGGTAATTAATATTTTACATGAAATCTTGCAGTGCGTCTAATAATTTGGCCAGGGACTGTATAGTAAAGGGTCTTCCATTTGGGACTTGACAACTTTGAAATTTCACTGTGAACGCACCCTTAAACCAATCACCGAACTCTCAACGTCAAAACATTCAGTAAAGTCAACATTTTCATCATGGTGAAATACACGAACGAACAACGTTTACAAATAATTAAAATTTGCTACCAAAATTTGGAGTCGGCGACTGCAACTTTAAGAGCGTTAACGCCAATTTTTGATCGTAATTCTCGTCTCAGTAGACAAGCATTTCATAGTCTAGTGAAAAAATTTGAGTTAACATATTCGCTGCTGAATGTTCCCGTGCCAGTGAGACAACGGGTTGGTCGAAGTGGCTAGAATATTGCTGCCGTTCAAGCGTTCATCTCAAACGAACCAAAACAGTCGATTTCACGGCGTTCTCAAGAATTGGGCATCGCTCAGACCACACTATGGCGAATTTTGCGAAAGGATCTTGGCCTGCGCCCTTATAAGTTAAAGTTAACTCAAGAACTAAAGCCACTCGATCATATGAAGCGACGTACGTTCTCGAAACGAGTTCTAGAAATGTTGAAAGAAGATGACCAATTTCATCGCAAAATTATCTTTAGTGATGAAGCGCATTTTTGGATAAACGGCTTCGTCAACAAACAGAATATGCGTTATTGGTCAGGTGAAAACCCTCATGTGCTTGAAGAAACATCACTTCATCCACAAAAAATTACTGTTTGGTGCGGTTTTCATGCCGGTGGTGTCATTGAGCCGTTCTTTTTCGTTGATGAAAATAACCGTCACTTTACAGTCAATGGAGATCGCTACAGAGGCATGTTGCAACGTTATTTCTTTGATCAATTGCATGGGCTAGACATTAATGATATGTGGTTTCAACAAGACGGCGGGCGCCACAAGCCACACAGCGGGTGTAACAATCGACTTACTGCAATCTAAATTCGGTGAACGTATTATATCGAGAAATGGTCCCGTCGAATGGCCGCCTAGATCGTGTAATTTAACACCTCTAGACTTCTTTTTATGGGGGGGTACGTTAAATCATTGGTCTATGCTAACAAGCCTGCGTCGTTAGAGGAGCTCAGAGCCAATATTGAAAGAGAGATAGCGGCCGTTTCCGTCGAAATGTGTGGCCGAGTCATGGAAAATTGGGTTCAACGAATCGACCGCTGCAAATGTGCCCGTGGTGGACATATGAATGAAGTCGAATTCCATACATAAATGTTTTGATTTTACTTCAAGCCGATAGTAAAATTTTCGAAATGTCTCAAATGGGTTGCGTTTTATTTCAAAAAAAAGTTGTCAAGTCCTTAATGGAAGACCCGATACAATAGCAAAATCAAAATGTATTTTGTCTATATTGGGGCAAAAATGCGCGAGAGAACTAACACTAATTTTCTGTTAACTTTTCAACCTATTCTATAGAAAGGGAATATTTTCTTCCTGCTAGAAATGTGCTACATTTCAGCCGATACCCAGAGAAGACAAGAAGACCTTGCCAAACAACTACCGACTGAAAAGGCTATCAATCAGCATCTTCTAATTTATCTTGAAGGATTGTACAATTTATAGTGAGTCAAGACCAACGTAAATCGCTTTTTCCGCACACATGCCGCTTCTGTAGCACGTGTGCTATTCCCATAAGAAAAACCGAAATAAAGGAATAGACAACGCAAAATTTGCTATGAGAACGGATCCACCAACCATTCTGTAAACTACAAAAATATGTTATGCCTTATTGCAAAAAAGAAATTCTGGAAACAAAAAATATTCAGGATAACTAATGAGGTGTTATAATGTAACAGTTCTACACGGGAGATCTAATCAACCCAGAGGTAAAGATATAAATAATAATCGTAAAAATGCTTATAAATCTTGTACAGTAATGTAAGCGCATCCTAAAAGAATGAACGCTACAGTATATACAGATATATAAAATTTAATAGATTGTCAGCAAACTGAATAATTTATGTTATTTATTTGCAACAATTATATTAATAATGCTCTTTGTCATAATTTATTTACAATTGCGAATAATATTTAAATAAACAAAATTGAGTTTTCCTGGAAACCATGCAGTAATTGAAATTATTCAATATTTATACGGATTTATAGAGATTTAATCCATGATAATCGGAATTATAGGCTTTCATACGTTAACCATCGACAACATAGATTAACAGCGTAAATATTAATATCAATTTGGTATCTAACAAAATAATTCATAACTTATGACTGCGTCAAAGTTATGTTATAAATAATTAATATCTAGTTATTGTTGAACAACTAAAAAGAAAAAACTACAGTATTCGTTGGGAAAATAAATATAAATTATTAAGATACGAATAGTAGTTCAGCATAAGTCGGGTGACTTTAGTCTTATCATTTTGTTAATTTTTTTTAGCCATTTTATGTCCTAAAATTTAAAATGTCTTTGGACTGGCTCGCCTAACCTATCTTATTTTATTCTTTTCAGTTAATTACAACCCTCCTTATATTTGATATATATATATATATATATATATATATATATATATATATATATATATATATATATATATATATACAGTAGAACCCCGATTAACCGAGTCGCGATTATCCGAGCTTCGGATTAACCGAGCCAATCTAAGAACCTGATTATCCAAGGTACGCGCGTCTATGCTGCGTATTAACCGAGCTTCTAAAATATGTATGTACATATTTCCATTTAAAATCGTCGGGGCTATCGAGGAATCCCTCTGGCCCGTGTGAGGGGTTCCCCTATTTATGTTTTTGGACTCTTTCAGCATGTAAATTTGCGTGAATGCAGTGCGTTATAGCGTTTACTACGGAGAAGTACGAGTATACTCACATAATTTATTTGGTTGGAGTTCTGGTAGTTAAGTGTAATTAATACGAACTGCTTTGTTTGAATTTTCGTTTGTCGTATTAAAATGGAGCAAAACAAGAGTAAAAGAATCGTCGTTCCTAGTGAAGAAAAATTAAAAGCTATCAGAAGAATTGAAGCAGGAGAGACAATTGAAGTTGTTGCACGAGATTATGGAGTAGGTGAGGTAACAGTTGGAAAAGAAACAGCACAAAAATAGAAGAGTGTTGTATAAATCAAGCCTCCTCGTCCTCAGGAAGAAAATCAATGAAAACCGGCGACTATGAAAAGGTTAACGAAGCTTTATTCATGTGGTTTAACCAACAGAGATCAAAAGGTGTGCCTCTGTCAGGTCCAATTTTACAACAGAAAGCAATAATGATTAGTAGACAATTCCCAGAGATAGATCAGTTTACCGCCAGTTCTGGATGGCTTGACCGCTGGAAAAAACGGTTCGGTGTATGACAACTGACTGTTTGTGGTGAAAAACTTTCTGCTGATGTGTCATCAATTGAGAAGTTTAAGCAGAACTTTAAAAAGCAAATCGAAGATTGTGGATACACACGTGATCAAATTTACAACTGTGACGAAACTGGTCTGAATTATAAAATGCTTCCATCAAAAACATTGGCACTTCGGAAAAATCAGCTCCTGGGCTCAAACGAAGTAAGGAAAGATTAACTATAATGGTATGTTCCAATGCATCTGGCAAGCCCAAAATCCCGCTGATGGTGATTGGCAAGTCTGCACGTCCAAGAGCTTTAAAAGACATCTCACCCAAAGCCCTACCAGTCTATTACAAAAGTCAGAAGAGCGCATGGATGGATGCGACCTTATTTACTAACTGGTTTGAAGAAGAGTTCGTGCCATCTGTGACTAAATTTTTGAACAGAAACCGTCTTCCTATTAAAGCAATTTTGTTAATGGATAATGCCCCCTGTCACCCTGGAGAAGAACTTCATGCTGGCGAAATTGTTGTAAAATTTTTTCCTCCAAATGTAACCAGCATAATGCAACCAATGGATCAAGGCTTCCTCAAAACATTAAAAAAAATTATAGGCGTTTATATCTTGAACATCTGTTAGAATACACAGAATAGGAGGATATTATCAATGGGATGAGAAAGGTTATACTGAAAAATGTTATTTACTGGGCAAGTCAAGCTTGGGATTCTGTGCGTACTACCACTATTCAAAAATCTTGGTCAAAAGTTATTGATTTTGAGGACTATAATGACAGTGAAGATGATACTCCATTAAATGAATTAGCTTTGAAATTGAGAAGCCATGGAGAAATGTCCTGTTCAAATTTTGACAACGAGAGAGAAGAAAAAGAAAAATTTTATTTGAATTAATGCAAAAATTAAAAGGTTGCGAAAATGTGACAAGAGAAGATGTTGTTGAATGGATTACAGCAGATGATTTAGAAGAAGAAATGACTATTGAAGAAATAACGAATGCCTTTCAGGAAACCGAAAAAATCAGATGACGATGAGGATGACGAAGCGGCGGTGGATGAACAGTCTCCCACTAAGATCTCTCATCAAGAAGGTTTTGCTTCTTTGGAAAAAGCTTTGAGGTATATCGAACAACAACCAGAGGCAACCTCAGCAGATTTGCTTCTTCTTAATAGATGGAGAAACATTGCAGCGAGGAAAAGAAGGTGCAATATGAAACAGAAGCGCGTAGATACTTATTTCACTGTTTTATAATGTATGTACTTATTTATATGTTAAAAATGCTAATACATCGGTTTAAAAGTATTGGTGTTTATTTTTTGAATGAATAAAAAACAAATCCGGATTATCCGAGTTTTCAGTTAACCGAGGAGGGTGCCCCCCCCACGTTACCTCGCATAACCGGAGTTCTACTGTATATATATATATATATATATATATATATATATATATATATATATATATATATATATATAAACATATATATATATATATATATATATATATATATATATATATATATATATATATATATATAATATACATTACATATACATATACATACATATATATATATATATATATATATTTATATATATATATATATATATATATATATATATATGTATTATATATAAACACTTCCTGGTGCCTCGAGTCTTCATTGGTTTTTTACCAACAATCTCTTCCTCCAATCAGATTCCAACAAGAAATTAATAAATTAATAATTAATTCACTAGATAATTTTCTTCTTCGTTGCTCCCATTATTGTCACTCTCTCTCTCGCTCCCTCGCTCACCATTTACTTATAATTAGGGTGGTGTTTTATCCTTCCGCTATTTACATACCGGGTGGTTTTGGTCGCTCAGTTGGCTACCTCTCTCTCACTTAGGGTCCAATATTTGTACTTCCTTTTCTATCGGTTCCTTCCAGGTGTCGACTCCGCATTCTGGTTAATTGAGTTTTCTTGACTAAACCCCTTATCTCTGTCGGGTAGCTGTCTCCTGTCGTTCTTGTCATTTGTTCCTAAATGGCGGTGGCCATATGTGGTGGTCACAAGTGAAATAATTAACGATGTTTTCAACATCCAAGGTTCCCAATTACATCCATGTGTTAAATTTGTTTTTTTAGAATTTTGTCTACAGTGTTTTAATGTGTATTTTGTATATGTATGGATTAACCAACTTTTATATGTAACAACTTTTTTATGTATAACCTACGGCCATTCAGGCTAACGAAATCTTTGCACTTCTCATTTGAGTTTTTTTTCTTTACTTATTATGACTAATATCTTATTCTTGTTCCACACTAATTTTATTTATTATAACAACCTAATGATAACATCATTAATTTAAAATTGTCCCCAGACACTATCAGTGAATACGCTCTGTTCTTCTTTTCAGTTCTGCCCTGAAGAAGGTCCCAATCCAGGACCGAAATATTGGCGGCTTAATGAAAATTATGTGATCTCCTATCACGCCCAAATTTGCCGAGTTCCCCAATTAAGATTGTATTTTTAATAATTTTGGTATATACGGCAACATTTTGCTTTCTTTCTTTATTCTATATATATATATATATATATATATATATATATATATATATATATATATATACATATATATATATATATATATATATATATATATATATATATATATAGCCCTTAGGATTACAGAGTGAACAAAAAGTTCTTAGTAACCGTAGTTTTGTTCTAAAATCGAGCTTTCGATGCGAATTCGTACATCTTCTTCAGGACCTAGGAGACAGAAAGAATCCTCATCAAGCAAAGAGCCAACTGAAAGAATTATATCATATTTCAGCAAGAAAGGCCCTATAATACTTAGGATATTTAAAAAAATAGAGTTATTAAATTAGAACGATTACTTACTGCATAATCACAGTTGACCATCTGTCAAAAGAGAAAAAAACCTATGCCATAGAGAGAAATTGAGATGTTGACACATGATTTTTTTAAAATAACGATAACATCACTGAAATTATTTTTCTACACATAAATTCACAACAATTAACGTACGTTTGTCAATTAAAATTATTTTTAATTTAGATAAAACTCATAGTTAGGAAATAAGAGAGTTTTTAAATTTTTTTTTTAAATTCAAAAGTTACAACAATACTTCTTGTACCAGTTGACACGTGCTCGGCCATTTTGAAATAGTAATTTTAATTCGTAAGGTTGTCAATGCTGCCGGAAAACTTCAGAACTTGTCATCAGACATTTAAAGAAAAAAATTTCAAATTACTAGAAAACATACTAATTGCTAACAAATATTCTAAATATATTATAAAAAAATCCTTTCAATCTATGAATAGACCTAGATAAAGAAATTTTTAAACAACTGAGATAAAATTTGGAAATTACAGTACATCGAGGGTCTTTCCCAATCAGTTATTTCACTTTTTAAAGACACCAATCTTAAAATAGCTCAGTATAATTTAAAGAAGGTCTTATTATTCTTACAGACAAGATAAAACTGATCCTTGGCAAAAGTCAGGTGTAGTTTAGGGGATTAAATGTAAATGTGGGTCCATTTACATAGGACAGACTTCGCAAAAATTATCAAAGAGAGTCGCTCTACATAAAAGCGATTGTAAGCACAAACCAGATTCTACCAGTCTGTCAACATGTCAATAAATACGATCATAAATTCATTATAACGAAACTTTCATTTTGGACATTGACAGAAACATGTTCAGACGGAATTTCCTGGAAATGTGCTATATAAGAAACTGCCAGAATAGCCTAAACCATAAAAAAGAAGTCAAAGGCTTAAGTTTCATCTACACATATTTATTGTCCCAGTAGCTTACTAAAAATATTAAAACTCATAATTCCTACACCAGAATTTCTTTAAATTTTAATAATGCATAAATTTTCCATTTTTTCGAATTTTCCTTTATTTTTCATCTGTTTGAACGATCTTCATTTGACCTTTTGTTAATAATTTTTTCAATACGCAGTTTTAGTTTCCGGCAGCATTGACAACTTTACAAATTAAAATTACTAGACTATTTCAAAATGGCCAAGCACGTGTCAGCAGGGACATATATATATATATATATATATATATATATATATATATATATATATATATATATATATATATATATATATATATATATATATATATATATACGAGGCTGGTTTGAAAAGTCCGTGCAAAAATAAAACCTACTTATGTGTTTGGGGTAAACCTTTTTTATTTTTCGACATAGTCTCCTTTTAGGCTTATACACTTCGTCCAACGATGTTCTAGTTTGTTGATCCCTTCCGAATAATAGGATTTGTCCAAGTCTGCAAAATATCCATTAGTAGTGTCTGCAATCACCTCCTCGTTTGAATAAAATCTTTGTCCCGCCAGCCATTTCTTCAAATTGGGGAACAAATAGTAGTCCGAGGGAGCCAAGTCTGGAGAATAGGGGGGATGGGAAACGAGTTGGAATCCTATTTCCATTAATTTTGCGACCACAACTGCTGAGGTGTGTGCTGGTGCGTTGTCGTGATGGAAAAAAGGACTTTCTTGTGGGCCAATCGCGGGCGTTTTTCTTGCAGCTCGGTTTTCAAACGGTCCAATAACGATGAATAATATTCACCTGTAATAGTTTTACCCTTTTCCAGATAGTCGATGAGGATTATCCCTTGCGAATCCCAAAAGACAGTCGCCATAACCTTTCCGGCCGAAGGAACGGTCTTCGCCTTTTTTGGTGCAGATTCCCCCTTGGTAACCCATTGTTTAGATTGTTGTTTGGTCTCAGGAGTATAGTAATGTATCCATGTTTCATCCACAGTGACGAAACGACGCTTAAAGTCCTCCGGATTCTTCTGGAACAGCTGCAAACCATCCTTGCAACACTTCACACGGTTCCGTTTTTGGTCAAGCGTGAGCAATCGCTGCACCCATCTTGCGGATAACTTTCTCATGTCCAAATGTTTATGCAAAATATTATGTACCCGTTCAGTCGAGATGCCCACAGCACTAGTAATCTCACGCACCTTAACTCTTTCTGTCATCCATCACATATCATGGATTTGATCAATGATTTCTGGAGTCGTAACCTCCACAGGTCGTCCAGAACGTTCAGCGTCACTTGTGCCCATATGGCCAGTCCGAAAATTTTGAAACCACTTATGAACTGTTCTAATCGAAGGTGCGGAGTCACCATAATGTTTATCAAGCTTCTCTTTAGTCTCCTGAGGCGTTTTGCCTTTCATAAAGTAATGTTTAATCACCACACGAAATTCTTTTTCGTCCATTTCTTGAAAATCACTCGACTTCCTTGATTCACACGAATGCCAAACACAAAGAAATATACCAATATGGCTGAAACTTGGTGTGCATTCATTCAAGAGATGCTACTAACTAAACATGACCTCGATACGCGCCGGTGGTGCCATCTCTCGGACTTTGCACGGACTTTTCAAACCAGCCTCGTATATATATATATATATATATATATATATATATATATATATATATATATATATATATATATATATATATATATATATAAATATATATATATATATATATATATATATATAATATATATATATATAATTAATGATCCAGGTCTAGCTTGTTAATTTCTCTTAGATAAAAGTAAGAATCATAAGAAGAGAAAGATAAACAGAGATGACCATGCTTTATAATTTGCTTAGTCATGGAATTCTTTGGGCAATTTATATTTACTGTGTTCATTTGAATTGTTGTGAATTTGTGTAATTAATGGATGAGTGGACTTACTGCCACTTTCTAAATATCTACTTACAGATTTTTTAAGTACTCGAAGATTGTTTCTTACATAAGATCTCTACGAATAAGCGTGTTTGACGTATAGGATAGAATATTAATAATCAATTTTAAGACCTTATTGTGTAATATTTGGAATCTTTGAAGTTCCGTTATGCTGTTGATGCACCACGAAGAGGTACCAAAAATTAAATCGGTCTTAGAAAAATTTTATATAAATTACCTTTTGTTTTAGTACACAACTTACTTTTTTTGGTAATATTACTAAATTACTATTATTAAATTAAAATATAACGTGAAGTTGGTCGAGAGTTTTATGATCAATTTGTCTGCCTTATTTTTCCAATTTAATCTACAGTCCCAATATTTATTTTCTGATGACCAATTTCTTTCTTGATTGTATACCTTGATTTTGATTACGATAATCAGAGAATAGCTTTTATAATATATTGCCCTAGTTTTGTCAGGGTTTAATTTAATCTTTCAATTCCTTATCCATATCTCAAGTTCATTGATATATTGTGTGTATGTGTTGTAATTTCCTTGTTAAAATTTCTGGCTGTTTTAATGCAGCTGTAATAGTTGTACCATCTATAATATATATAAAATGCAACGTCTCTCTGTCTGTCTCTCTGTCTGTCTGTCTGTCCGTTAGTGACCTTATCACTGGAGAACCACTTATTCGATTTACGTACTTTTTTTTTTAAAACATACTTATGTTCTCTGGCCAGGTTATAGGCTATATTTTATTACGATAGGTAGCATAAGGAATGAGCAGTGACAATAATAGTGAGTGAAGTCGGAAAAAAAGTTTGCTGCTATCGCGTTCCCTTGCAATATACAGCCTAAACCATTAAATATGGAACAATATTATGTAGCAGAGAATATCTTTAATCTATAATATATATAAAATGTAATGTCTCTCTGTCTGTCCATTAGTGCGTTTATCACGCGAGAACCACTTATCCAATTTATGTGTCTTTTTTAAATTCATACATATATTCTTTGGCCAGGTTATATAATAATAATAATAATCTATATCTATAATATATATAAAATGCAGCGTCTCGCTGTCTGTCTGTCTGTCCGTTAGTGCGCTTATCATTGGAGAACCACTTATCTGATTTACGTGCTTTTATTTAAAACATTCATATGTTCTCTGGTCAGGTTATCTATATATCTATAATATATATAAAATGCAACGTCTCTCTGTCTGTCTGTCTGTCTGTCTGTCTGTCTGTATGTCTGTCTGTCCGTTAGTTACCTTATCACTGGAGAACCACTTATCCGATTTACGTACTTTTTTTTTTTAAAACATACATATGTTCTCTGGCCAGGTTATAGGCTATATTTTATTACGATAGGTAGCATAAGGAATGAGCAGTGACGTAAAATAGTGAATGATGTCGGAAATAAGTTTGCCGCTAGCGCGTGCCTTTGCAATACACAGCCTAAACCATTAAATATGGAACAATATTATGTAGCAAAGAATATCTGTAATGTATAATCTATAAAATATATAAAATGCAATATCTCTCTGTCTGTCTGTCTGTCCATTAGTGCGTTTATCACGCGGGAACCACTTATCCGATTTACCTGTCTTTTTTTAAATTCATACATATATTCTTTGGCCAGGTTATATAATAATAATAATAATCTATATCTATAATATATATAAAATGCAATGTTTGTCTGTCTGTCTGTCTGTCCGTTAATGCGCTTATCCCTCGAGAACCACTTATCCGATTTACGTGATTTTTTTTAAATTCATACATATGTTCTCTGACCAGGTTATAGGTATATATTTTATTACATCTATAATATATATAAAATGCAACCTATCTCTGTCTGTCTGTCCGTTAGTGCGCTTATCACTGGAGGACCACTTATCCGATTTTCGTACTTTTTTTTTAAAAACATACATATGTTCTCCGGCCAGGTTATAGGCTATATTTTATTACGATAGGTAGCATAAGGAATGAACAGTGACAATGATAGTAAATTAAGTCGGACAAACTTTGCCGCTAGCGCGTTCTCTTTGCAATACACAGTCCAAACCATTAAATATGGAACAATATTATGTAGCAGAAAATATCTATATTATATATAAAATGCAATGTCACTCTGTCCGTCTGTCTGTCTGTCCGTCCGTTAGTGTGCTTATCACTGGAGAACCACTTATCCGATTTACGTGCTTTTTTTTAAACATACGTATGTTCTCTGGCCAGGTTATAGGATATATTTTATTAGGTGACATAAGGAATAAGCAGTGACGATAATAGTGAATCAAGTCGGAGAAAAGTTTGCCGCTAACGCGTTCTTTTGCAATACACTCCCTAAAGCATTAAATATGGAACAATATCATGTAGCAAAGAATACAATATATATAAAATGCAACGTCTCTCTGTCTGTCTGTCCGTTAGTGTGCTTATCACTCTAGAACCACTTATCCGATTTACGTGTTTTTTATAAATTTGTACATATGTTCTATATAATTCGATATAAGCCTAGATAATGGGAGATAAGGTGAGATAATGGGAGATAAGGAGAAATAATGGGAGATAAATCGAGATAAGCCTCGATAATGGGAGATAAGGTGAGATAGATAATGGGAGATAAGTATAAATAATGGGAGATAAGGAGAGATAATGGGAGATAAGCAGAGATAAGTCTAGATAATGGGAGTTATGGTGAGATAATGGGAGATAAGGAGAAATATTGGGAGATAAGGAGAAATAATGGGAGATAAGTCAAGATAAGCCTAGATAATGGGAAATAGGGTGAGATAATGGAAGATAAGGAGAAATAATGGGAGATAAGCCTAGATAATGGAAATTATGTAGAGATAATGGGAAATAAGGAGAAATATTGGGAGATAAGGAGAAATAATGGGGGATATTTTATTACGTTGGGTAACATAAGGAATAAGCAGTGACGATAGTAGTGAATCAAGTCCACGCGAGCGGAGCCGCGGGCCCGGCTAGTCTATAATATATATATAAAATGCAACGTCTCTCTGTCTGTCTGTCTGTCGGTCTGTCTGTCTGTCTGTCTGTCTGTCTGTCTGTCTGTTCGTTAGTGCGCTTATCACTGGAGAACCACTTATCCGATTTTCGTACTTTTTTTTAAAAAAACATGTTCTCCGGCCAGATTATAGGCTATATTTTATTACGATAGGTAGCATAAGGAATAAGCAGTGGCGATAATAGCTAATGAAATCAGAAAAAAGTTTGCCGCTAGCGCGTTCTCTTGCAATACACTGCCTAAACCACTAAATATGGAACAGTATCATATAGCAAAGGATATCTATAATATATATAAAATGCAACGTCTCTCTCTCTGTCCGTTTGTGCGCTTATCACTGGAGAACCACTTATCCGATTTACGTGCTTTTTTTTTAAACATGCTAAACCATTAAATATGGAAACAATATCATGGAGCAAAGAATATCTATAATATATATAAAATGCAACGTCTCTCTGTCTGTCTGTCTGTCTGTTAGTGCGCTTATCACCGGAGAACCACTTATCCGATTTACGTGTTTTTTTTTAAACATACGTATGTTCTCTGGCCAGGTTATAGGATATATTAGGATTAGGTGACATAAGGAATAGGCAGTGACGATAATAGTGAATCAAGTCGGAGAAAAGTTTGCCGCTAGCGCGTTCTCTTGCAATACACTGTCTAAAGCATTAAATAGGGAATAATATCATGTAGCAAAGAATATAATATATAATAAAATGTAAGGTCTCTCTGTTTGTCTGTCTGTCCGTTAGTGTGTGCTTATCACTCGAGAACCACTTATCTGATTTACGTGTTTTTATAAATTTATACATATATATAATTCGATATAATCCTAGATAATGGGAGATACGGTGAGATAATGGGAGATAAGGAGAAATAATGGGAGATAAGTCGAGATTGATAATGGAATATAAGGTGAGACAATGGGAAATAAGTATAATGGGAGATAAGGAGAAATAATGGGAGATAAGCAGAGATAAGTCTAGGTAATGGGGAGTTATGGAGAGATAATGGGAGATAAGGAGAAATAGTGGGAGATAAGGAGAAATATTGCGAGATAAGTCGAGATAAGCCTAGATAATAAGAAATAACGTGAGATAAGGAGAAATAATGGGAGATAAGGAGAAATAATGGGAGATGAGCAGAGATAAGCCTAGATAAGGAAAATATTGGGAAATAAGGGGAAATAATGGGAGATATTTTATTACGTTAGGTAACATAAGGAATAAGCAGTGACGATAGTAGTGAACCAAGTCCACGCGAGCGGAGCCGCGGGCCCGGCTAGTCAGAAAATAAAGAAGAAAACTTTTAAGTTATTGAGTGAAATTTGGAAATGCTTAAGGGGTTACATATACCTGGGCACTGCAAAAAGTATGTATATTAAAAAAAAATATTTAAAGGTTGTTAAGTGAATAATACAAAAGAATGGGTATTATATATTTTTATTGTACAGTGTGAGTCAACGATAGAGTAAAGTTCCTTATCTCATTTGTTTCGGGAATGACGAAAAAATGTTAAAAACAATAGTTTTAAGGAATGTTAAGGTGCCACAATTTAAAATAATTTTTAAGTATACAGGGTACCTCAAAAAAGTGTGGCCGATGTTACATATGTTTTTTTAAATGGAACATCCTATTTTCTAATTTATTTGCAAATTCTGCGTAAAATTTTATAACTTTTTTATTAATAATGTTATATACCTAAACCTAGTAGTAAAAATACTAGTTTTCAGTTTTGTAAATAATTGCCGTAGCGCCATTGTTTCCGAAGGTGGAATACTCATAACTGGTACTAGCATTCTATAGAGATGAAAAAAAAAATATATGTATGTTAGATGCTACAGTGTGTTCAAAATAAATTTATGCATTTCGACTACTTTAAACTGAAAAATCTCAAATTTTTATTTTTTTGATAGATTTTATAAAACCCTCCAACTTTTATTAAGTATGTCATATACCATACCTATTTCTAACAGTTGGAGGGGTTTTGTAAAATCTATCAGAAAAAATAATAATATACAGGGTGTGCCATTTAAAAAATTTGATATTTTTCAATCTAAAATAGTCGAAATGCATAAATTTATTTTGAACATTCTGTAGCATCTAACTCAAATTTCTTTACCTATATCTTGTTTTTTCAACTCTATAAAACACTCGTACCAATTATGAGTATTTCACCTTCAGAAACAATGGCGCTACTGTCAATTTATTACAAAACTGAAAACTAGTATTTTTAAAAAAAAAAAAATTGAAATAGTAGAAAAAACTACTAGGTTTAGATTATTAATTTAAAAATAAATTAGAAAACAGGATGTTCCATTTAAAAAAACCTATGTTATATCGGCCACACTTTTTTGAAGTACCCTGTACACTTGCAAATAATTTTAAACTCTGCACCTTAACATTCCCTAAAACTATTGTATTTAACATTTTTTCGTTATTCCCGAAACAAATGAGATAATACTACTCAGTATATATCACCACTACACCAAACACTTTATTTTTGCACTCGACGCGCGTTTCGCTAACCATGTTAGCTTCATCAGGAGCGATGATTGACTAAAGCTAAACTACAAATCTACCCTATTTATACTTAGCCTAACTCTTGAATTACTCAAGCGGAACTAATGACATAGGCAAGGCCATCAATTCCGGTCAAGTAACCAGTAGAGGGGACTATAAGGAATAGGCCCTCTGTCTTTATTTAAACTACTTTTACATTTTATGATTTCCATACTTTCGTATGCGTTTAACAATCTCCTATCAGATACATTTTTTATCAATCTTAGATTATCTAATGTTACAGTATGATCAGCTTCAAGGGCATGTTCGGCAATGCTAGACTTTTCTGTTCTATTGTATTTTAAGTGTGCTAAATGTTCTTTAAATCGTGTTTTAATTGACCTTTTAGTTTGCCCAACATACTTTTTGTCACAATCATTAGAACTAATTTCATAAATTCCACTTTTCTCACAAATTTGGCATCTTATCTTTGGGATTTCCTAAGATATTCCTCAGATTATCTGATGACTTATAAACTAAGACTTACAGACTAAGACTATGCCAAAGATTCCACATTCCCAACTTAAATGAGATAATGAAATTTACTCTATTGTTGACTCACCCTGTACTTCAGATTATAAGAAAAACATTTTTTTAAAAATATGTTTCAAATATTCGGGTCAAATGGACCACTGATGAAAACTATGGCGCCTTCTTGTTGATGATGATGATGATGATGGACACTGATACTACTTCACAAAAATAATCCAGTCTGCAACAATAAAACTTAATCTTGTAAAATAGTGTAGTGGTTAAAAATTGTCGAAGGTTTTTTTTTCAGAATTAAAATTTTACTGTGTTTCAAACTTTAGTACGCAATTTTCGACCAAAAGATTTATGTTTAATTATTTATAAAAAATTGTCTATTAGAAAAAGTTTGAAAAACTTTTCGATATTTTGTAAAGTAAAAAGTAATTATCAAGATTTAAAAAAAAAGTTAAATAATATTAACAATTGTCTAAGTGATATTGCAGACAGTGTCTGAAAACAAGTAGCGGTCTCAATGCGACGCCAAATCACATTCAATGCTATAACTTTTTAATGGAATGGAATTTTCGTAAAAAAATCTTTTTCAATAATCCTTAGAAGTATAGAGAATAAAAATCTGTAAGAAAATTGAATTTTTGGCAATTCAAGGTGTCTGTAAATAAACTAAGACTATAGCTAGGAATACTAGCCCTTATATTTTTATTATCTGAATTTATGTTATGAAACAAAAAAAAAAAATCGGTTTTCTTGGAAGGCTATTATGAGCCGAATGACGAAATTGGGCATACTGATTCTTACTCATTTTCTGTACAATCCTCTTTTCTAGACTTTATTGAAAGCCTTACTAAAATCGATATAAGTAGAAAATTTTCCAGTGAAGTTCGTTAAAATAGTAGAAAATAAATCTGGTTATTTGTCCAGCTGTACAATGACTGCGGACGAAAACCAATTTGTTCATTTGGCAAAATATTTCTTTGACGGAGTAAATTATTACTAAGGTTGGATAATCCATGTATATATATATATATATATATATATATATATATATATATATATATATATACATGGATATATATATATATATATATATATATATATATATATATATATATATATATATATATATATATATATATATATATATATATATATATATATATACATGGATATATATATATATATATATATATATATATATATATATATATATATATATATATGTATATATATATATATATATATATATATATATATTTATATATATATATATATATATATATATATACATGGATATATATATATAATATATATATATATATATATATATATATATATATATATATAAAGAGTTTATAGAAAAAGTATTGAGTCCTTTTCTCATTAGATAGCTTTAGTGTCATATATCTCAGGTAATGTGTGTTCTATAGGGTCACCAGCAACTACTGCATATTTTTCAGAAGTATATATACCATATATATGACAAGATATGGTAGATGCTTGTACTGCACTCTGTCGGTGTATTTAAATTCTAACACACAAAGCGGCCAGATCACAACTGACACTTAATTGCAGAAGCGCACCTTCTCAAGCGTTCCGCTTAAAAGCATAGATAACGTATTGTGAAGTAACCAAGGCGAATTGAAAAATTCGCACTTGGTAGTTCCCAAAAATGTTCTCTGTATTTGCTAGACCATCCCAAGACTCGTTTCGCCGTATCACGGCCCATCAGCTGAGCTAGGTTCAGCAAACACACAGAACACCATTTCAGACCTTATCCGGGACTGACGGAAAACTATGACAAGATAGATGCTTGTACTGCACTCTGTCGTGACTTATTTAAAGTCTGTCCTAACAAAGCGGCCAGATCACAACTGACACTTCACTTAATTGCAGAAGCGCACCTTCTTAAGCTTCCCGCTTGAAGGCATAGATAGCGTATTGTGAAGCAACCAAGGCGAATCGAAAAATCCGCAGTTTGTGATTCTCAAAAGTGTATATATATATATATATATATATATATATATATATATATATATATATATATATATATATATATATATTCAATTTCTTGGGCTTTATGGTTCTTTTGTTTTAAGGATAGAGAAATTATATCACGTTCTAGTTAGAAGTTTATTGAAAACATTTCACCTAATTTTTAGGCTTCTTCAGTTCATCTAAAAATTCAAATTTTCTGTTTTGGATATTCAATAGGACGCACAATTTTTTTTTTAATTATGAACATATAAAATTCTTAAACTTATAATACAATGTAGAAGGTGAATATAATAAAAATACACACTAAAATATATATAAAAACTTACATGTGTGGGTTGAAACGAAGACACACTTAATATTCTTTAAAAGGTGTTACTAAGACGGTCACATTTTTTAAAATAACTTTAGATTTGTATAGGGAACGAAAGTCATTCTTTGGTTTGTTTATGTGTTTTTATTTATTAACTGCTATTGAGTTATTGTGAGAAGAGTCCGAAATAAATATGACTCAGACTCCTAACGTCGCTTTTGTCGTTTATATTGTTTTTCTCTTTATTAATACAGATCATTTCATGGATTGATCTTTTAAAATAATTTGACTCTTTTTTTAAGATATTTGTATTTTTAAAATCAAACGAGTGTTTGCTGTTGGCTCTATCAAAACACGTTAAACAAACCAAACACTCGTTTGATTTTAAAAATACAAAAATCTTAAAAAAAGAGTCAAATTATTTTAAAAGATCAATCCATGAAATGATCTGTATTAATAAAGAGAAAAACAATATAAACGACAAAAGCGACGTTAGGGGTCTGAGTCATATTTATTTCGGACTCTTCTCATAATAACTCAATAGCAGTTAATAAATAAAAACACATAAACAAACCAAAGAATGACTTTCGTTCCCTATACAAATCTAAAGTTATTTTAAAAAATGTGACCATCTTAGTAACACCTTTTAAAGAATGTTAAGTGTGTCTTCGTTTGAACCACACACATGTAAGTTTTTTATATATATTTTTATTATTTTTTTCACCTTCTACATTGTATTATAAGTTCAAGAATTTTATATATTCATAATTAAAAAAAAAAATTTGTGCGTCCTATTGAATATCCAAAACAGAAAATTTCAATTTTTAGATGAACTGAAGAAGCCTAAAAATTAGGCGAAACGTTTTCAATAAACTTCTAACAGAACGTGATGTAATTTCTCTATCCTTAAAACAAAAGAACCATAAAGCCCAAGAAATTGAAAAAATATATATTCATTATTCCAAAGTTCGAGAAAGAATTCAATCCAACATATATATATATATATATATATATATATATATATATATATATACACAATAGGTATTATCTGATTTTAAGTTGGTAATTTCTATCAAATTTAACAATTTAATTTACTTAACTTCAACGATATCAAATTCATAATAAAAACAAAACAATACTGACTGTAGAATATAATTTCTTACTCATTTAAGATAACCCACTGGAGTTTCCATAAAAAAAACTTTCTTTAACTTCCGAAAGAAAATTTTCTTATGGAGTCTAATGGGAGCAAGTACCAAAAACGTACTTAATATTTAAATGTGTCGCCAGTGCGTAACGACTACATAGGGAATATAAGTTGAAGGAAAGTTAGAGCTGGAAAACTGCTACAGGGGTGGCTTTCTAACAAAACTTCTTTGTTTTATAAATTGCTTTTTGGAATGGAAAATGTTTACAGTTTTGGCAATTTTTAGAAATTGTCTGAATTACCACTTCCGTTTTAAAGTATGCATATAATACTTTAATTAAATTACCCTTATATATAGTGTCCCTAAATCTAATTTGAATATACAGAGTGGCACAACGTAAGATACTTATTAGAAATAACTAAAAAAATAATTAGAGATTTTTTTTATCGTTTACCTCTTCGCCTGAGTAGGAATTTTACCCTTTTTTTCATATCCTAAGGATATCGGCGAGGGTATCGTAACACCCGTCAACGTTGTCCAAGTGCCGAAACATACAATTTTGTATTTCACAGCACCTTTTAGACAACGCCATAGTGCTGCCATGGCCGTTATTTGATTTCTGCAAACAACTACTACCTGTGTATGTGGCCAAGTCAAATATACTTAAATAAATTAATAAATAAATATACCGCCCTGTCGGGATTGGAATCCGAGGTCTTCTGCACCGCAAGCAAATACTACGCCACAGAGACGTGGACCGCCACACGGAATCGCGGGACGCCAGAGATATTTTGCCAAGTAATAATAATGGTCTTCATGGATAATTTTTAAGTTTTTTTTTGGAGAAAAATAGAGGACACTAAAAACCCAATTGCTTATAAAAGGGAGTGGGCGCTAATCTATTAAGGCGGGCGCACGCAAACAACTGGAGGCGGAGGCCCTTGATATTCCAAAAAGTTTAACTGGTTAAAAACACGATTTTACTCAAATTTTTGCTTGCTCAGCAAGGTACTCGTTGCGCGCTATTCATCTCTATAAAAACACATGCAACTGCATTTTCCTATCATTTCTTTATCGGAACTGGAACTGTCAACATCTCTGCTGTACCTGCTCACTAATTACGTCATCGGAAAATGCATACCACCCTGAAAGAAACGGCGCAAGAAGGGCATAGCCAACGTATAGTCGCTGCGCAACTGCACCTGAGCTAGTCAGCTGTCTCCAGAGTCTACAGATGTTACTAAGAGACTGGCGCCTTTACACGGAGACCAGAATCAAAAAGAAAGTGTACCTCGGAATGACGACTACTTCATTGTTAACACAGCTCTGAAAAATCGTCATTTGACCGCGTTGAGGTCCAGTAGGAGCTTCGACAAGTTCGTGGTCGGGCTGTCAGTCATTGGACAGGCAGAAAAAGACTTCAAGAAACTAATCTAACTCCGAAGAGATCAGCTAACGGACCCAAATTGACCATCGACAAGCGCGACTCAGATTTGCGCGAGGACATGTCGATTGGACCTTAGAGCAATGAGGTTGTGTTTTATTCTCCGACGAGTTCCGAATGTGCTTATATGGCAATGATAGAAGAAGACGAGCCTATAGGAGGCCTGAGAAGTGCTATGCGCAGTACTGCATTACTAATTGATCTTAACCGTCTAAATTCTAGATAATCATTGTGATTACCATGTCTTTTGAATCATCTCTCCTGACAATATACTCTGATCCAGAGATAATCACATCAAGTAATCTATTATTCGAGTTAGTTATGCTGTTCCATTGCTTGCACTGATTAAGTTCAAGAAAGTTGTTGATAACCAAAGTCTTGTGATCAGAAACGTTACCGTCAACAAAATATGGAGCATTAAAATCACCCATTATGAATACATTGTCTCGACTCCAATAATCAATCTGCTCAGTAAATTTGAAAAAATGATCATATACATCAATACTTAATCTATCAGGTATTTATAATACTACTACATACAAAATTTTATCATTAATACTACATTTTACCATCAACAAATCAACATCCGAAAATTGTAAATCAAATAAAGTCACATCCATACACACGGGATTTTCTGTTTGTTGGTTGTTCTGAAGGTTTGAAGTTTTTTGTTTTGTGTAGTGAATTTTTTTGGCAATTATAGAATTTACTTGTTCTCTGACTTTCCTATCGAAGATATCAAATTCAATATTTGTTGATCTTGATTTTGGTATTTAATAATAAATTTAATTGTTAAACCTAAAATTTGTTTAATTTTTCTTTTCTCTTACCTCTATTTTCAATACTTGTTCTCCTTGTCCCCCCCCCCCCCCCCAATCATTTTAATCAGTAAAAAGCATGATGTATGTTATGGAATTTGGTATCATTAGAAAGAGAATAGAATGTTGTCTACGTTTCAAATTTTTCATTAAGCTACTAGCTGCACTAGCCAAAAACCTACGTCTGGCATTACCTTTTTTTTTAGATATCCTCTCCTATAATTTCTCTATCGTTTCGTTATGTTAGCTGTTGCTACCTGTCATAAAAAATTTGGATGTGAAATGGGCCGACAGGCGTCGTTAATATTTTAGACGATCTATACATATAAAAGGGTGCTGATAACGATTATGGCGATCCTATACCACCCCGCTGCCTCAAAAGGCAAGTTGCGCCTCTTAAAACATTTACCCTGAATATTCAGGTTAGTTTATATTATTCTAAAAGAAATTCCCAAAAGTGCACAACTACGTCAGATCTATAATTTTATTTTTTACTTTTTAATGCTCCAAGAAAATCCAGAATCTTTGTAATAGCTCTGCATTCTATGTTTCAATTGACTTAAAAATTACACAGACCAACGATGAAAAAACTTTTTTAATAATTTTACCTGATTCCTATGTTTTATGGTGTGCTGAGTCAGAAATTAATAATAAAAAAGTCGTATCACCCACCAATTTTTCACATTTTAATATTCAAAATGTGAAAATTTTATTTTTTATCTTTCGATTGTTATTAGGTTGACAATAAAATCAGAATTTTATAAGGTTGGCAGTAAAATCAAATGTTATTAGGTTGGCCGTTTCGATAAATGTCACAGCAGTTTGTTTTCTTCGAGATAATATAACCTCGCATTGTAGTGTTTAACCCATGTGCTTTAATTCACACTCAAAGTATTGCTAATCGTGGTTGTAAGAACTCTCCCAACACTTTTTGTTATATATGTGGTGAGTTTGTAATTAAAAAACATCAAAGAAACATTACTGAATTTGTAAAAAAAAATATCCCTGCTTTGAGTTTTTTCTGTGCTCAACTGATGCATTTTTACCCCTATATATGCAAAACAAGACCCATTCTTATCAAGAGCCTTTACAAATTGCTTCATTAAGCCCAACTTTATATGTAACGGAGGAAGTATGATTTTTTCTCTTTCAACCAAAGCGTCGTTAGTGACATTCTTTTCCCCAACGTCCATATTTTCTCTCTGGGGCCAATCTTTTCTAACCCAGTGGTGTGTTTTGTCCCTACTATCCCAGAGGCACAAGAAACACGGATATTTCGTGTAACCACTTTGCTGCCCAAGAAGAAAGTTTACCATTTTTAAGTCTACACAAATCATCCATTGATGTTCGTAATACTTTATCTTCTGCAAGACCAAAGCTATGGTATTATATTCTTCTTTCAGTTTCGTTGAGTGAGCTAGTGGTATTGAACCATATTTATTCCCATTATGTAGAAGGACACATTTTAAACTTCGCTTTGAACTGTCAATAAATAGGCGCCAATCATCTGGAATATATTCATGAGTCCCCTAATTTCGTGACAAATACAAGATTGTCTTCTTGAGAAAAGAATGGTAGCGGTTCTTTTTCTCTTGTACGGTAAAAGGTAATTTTGGTTCCTTGTTCCAGTAAATTTTTGTCGTTCAACCTAGAAGCCAGTACTTCAGAAGCTTTTTTCGATAAATTGAGATCCCTGGTGAGATCATTTAATTCATTTTGATTGAAGCGTCGAGGAACTGATGACGTCCCCTCATAGTCACTGTTAGTTTCATTAGCATCAGAAGAGCGATCAGAGGGAAAATATTCGTCATCAGAGATATGTGGTAGCTGATGAAATGTTGGAATCGGTATTTCATCTGAGTGCGGGATAGGGCGTATTGCCGAGTCTAAATTGGGATAAGTCCACTTACTGCAGTTATTTCGATTGATTCCATTAGTATTTACTAAACAGAAATAACAATCATTGAAGTGGTTTTTTGGTTCTCTCCAAACCATTGGTACGCCGAATTTTAGACATTTTCTTTTCCCGGTAGTCCACTGCCGTAAATGCTCTGTACAAGTTTTATATACGAGATGCGGGGCCCACGTTTTGTCCTGATCACCAAGCTTAACTCCAAAGTATCCAAGATACGCTCGCTTTACAAAGTCAGTAATAGTTTGTCTGTTTTGTTGAAACATGTATTCTCCGCATATATAGCAAAACACATCAGGTTGATTTACACAACTTCTTCTTGAACTGGAACCTGAACTCATTTTAATTCTGTTCAAAAACACAAAAACACTCTTTTCTTAACATAAAATAACACGCCGAATTCGATCTACTCTCATTAGTAAGAACGCACAAACTGACGAGACTTACCCGAGTTAGGTGATTAAAAGGGTCAGTTCAGGTACCTGATAGGCAATGGTTCCACTATTTATAGATTTACCTGGAATTTACTCAATTACAGACTGACAATAAAATCATTGTACCTACATTAATGAATATATAATAATTTTAGAACTCTCATAAATGAATATACTGAATAAAAACCACATTGGTAGATAAGTTGATGTATCTAAAAAAGTAGAGCTGATAGAGAAAAACGGATTGCATGTATAGATTTAGCGTCCCAAACATAGTTAAAATCAGCTCTAAAATCCCAGGCACCAAAACAAAAATATTTTTTTGTTGCCCTGTGTAATTTATTTGGTATATAAAAAAAAAAAACAATATTTCAAGGTCATCAGATTTCAGTAAAGATTGGAAACAAACTTTGTTGAAAACTCATTTGGGGTGCGTTTTGTGAAGTCACTGATCATTTTATACATCTGTAACAAAATTTTTTTATTTTAAAAGCAATCATCGTACGGAACACTAATTGCGCAAGTTCAACTTGCACTTGACCGGTTTTTCTCTTTATATTTCTGTAGATCTTCTTCTGATTTTTTTTTAATAATTATTAGTCACCCAACCTTCTTCAGAATGGAGATTACTTAAACAAGTATCTCATGAGCTCCCATTTTTGTCAATTGATCAAAAATAAACACGGAGGTAACATCTATGAGTAACATAAATTATACAAACTTTAATTTATGTTCCCTGAGGATGTTACCTCTATGTTTATTTTTAATCAACTTACAAAAATGAGACCTCCTGAGATACTTGTTTAAGCAATCTTCATTCTGAAAAAGGTTGGCTGACTAATCGAAACTTTAAAAAAATTAATAAGAATTACAGTAGAACCCCGGTTATCCGAGGTAACGTGGGGGGCACCCTCCTCGGATAACTGAAAACTCGGATAATCCGGATTTGTATTTTATTATTGTATTTATTAACTCTCCCAACACTTTTTGTTATATATGTGGTGAGTTTGTAGTTAAAAAACATCAAAGAAACATTACTGAATTTGTAAAAAAAGTATACTTTGCATATTTTGGTGTAGAATCAAGAAAAATGTTGGGCTCCTCATAAAGTATGTTCTGTTTGTGTCGAGGATCTTAGGAAATGGTATATGAAAGAAAATAAAGCTTTTAGACTTTCAGTACTCATGGTATCAAGATAGTAAGAAAATCATTCAAATGATTGTTATTTTTTAGCGTTGATGTTTCTGGACTCCAAAAATAAGAAAGTAGCTGAGTTAAATGATTTAGTGGGAGCTTTGGGTTTGACTAAAGAAAAAGCAGAATTGCTTGGTTCTAGGCTGAAAGAGAAACATTTATTGGAATCTGGAACATATATTTACCATTATAGAACAAGAGATTAACAGTTTGCTCAGTTTTTCAAGTATGAAGGGGATTTGGTTTACTGCCATGATATTAGTAGATATTGTGAGAGAATTGTAGGTGATACAAGAAAACTGATACCAGATACGGTTTCAGCACCCAAAAATACATGACACTTAAAAAGTTTTTACAAATATTTTTTTTTGTTGGCTTGTGTTATTGCCTCGCGATCGCTGCTGTTATTTCAACAGCGGCAGGGTTTATTAGATAACTAGCCGGGCCCGCGGCTCCGCTCGCATGGACTTTATTCACTACTATCGTCACTGCTTATTCCTTATGTTACCCAACGTAATAAAATATCTCCCATTATTTCCCCTTATCTCCCAATATTTCTCTTTATCTCCCATTATCTCTACATAATTTCCATTATCTAGGCTTGTCTCTGCTCATCTCCCCTTATTTCTCCTTATCTCCCATTATTTCTCCTTATCTCCCACTATCTCACCTTATTTCCCATTATCTAGGCTTATCTCGACTTATCTCGCAATATTTCCCCTTATCTCCCATTATTTCTCCTTATCTCCCTTTATCTCACCATAACTCCCATTATATAGACTTATCTCTGCTTATCTCCCATTATTTCTCCTTATCTACCATTATTTATACTTATCTCTCATTATCTCACCTTATCTCCCATTATCGAGGCTTATCTCGACTTATCTCCCATTATCTCTCATTATCTAGGCATTTATCGAATTATATAGAACATATGTATAAATTTATAAAAACACGTAAATCAGATAAGTGGTCCTCGAGTGATAAGCGCACTAATGGACAGACAGACAGACAGAGAGACGTTGCATTTTATATATATATATATATATATATATATATATATATATAATATATATATATATATATATTCTTTGCTACATGATATTGTTCCATATTTAAGGCTTTAGGCAATGTATTGCAAGAGAACGCGCTAGTGGCACACTTTTCTTGGTCTCCTACTTGATTCACTATTATCGTCACTGCTTATTCCTTATGTCAAAATATATCCCATAGCCTGGCCAGAGAATATACGTATGCTTAAAAAAAAAGCACGTAAATCGGATAAGTGGTTCTCCAGTGATAAGCGCACTAACGGACAGACAGACAGAGAGAGACGTTGCATTTTATATATATTATAGATATTCTTTGCTCCATGATATTGTTCCATATTTAAAGGTTTAGCCTGTTTAAAAAAAAAACGTAAATCGGATAAGTGGTTCTCCAGTCATAAGCGCACTAACGGACAGACAGACAGAGAAAGACGTTGCATTTTATATATTATAGATATCCTTTGCTACATGATATTGTTCCATATTTAGTGTTTTAGGCAGTGTATTGCAAGAGAACGCGCTAGCGGCAAAATTTTTTCCGATTTTATTCACTATTATCGTCACTGCTTATTCCTAATGTTATATAACGTAATAAAAAGATATCCTATAACCTGGCCAAGAGAACATACGTATGTTTAAAAAAAAGCACGTAAATCGGATAAGTGGTTCTCCAGTGATAAGAGCACTAACGGACGGACAGACAGACAGACAGAGAAACGTTGCATTTTATACATATTATAGATATAGATTATTATTATTATATAACCTGGCCAAAGAATATATGTATGAATTTAAAAAAAGACACATAAATCGGATAAGTAGTTCTCGCGTGATAAACGCACTAATGGACAGACAGACAGACAGACAGACATTGCATTTTATATATATTATAGATTATAGATATTCTCTGCTACATAATATTGTTCAACATTTAGTAGTTTAGACTGTATATTGCAAGAGAACGGGCTAGCGGCAAACTTTTTTCCGACTTCATTCACTATTATCGTCACTGCTCATTCCTTACCCTACCTATCTAATAAAATATAGCCTATAACCTGGCCGGAGAACATATGTATGTTTAAAAAAAAAAGTACGAAAATCGGATAAGTGGTTCTCCAGTGATAAGCGCACTAACGGGTAGTCAGACAGACAGAGATACGTTGCATTTTATATATGAGGCTATGAGCGCAATAGTGGCCTAACTCCCAAGCATCCCTATTGGAGATAAATGCAACTTCTTTTTTTGTAATATTTTTGCAAATTTTTCTCAGTAATAAGTTCTGATAATCAACAATTTTGTTTTTCTGTCATAAATAATTGCTATTGTTGTAATTTTGGACTACTTAAACATTAATTTCATTAGAATAATAAGGAAAATGTGGGTTAGGCCCACTGTTGCCTCATATATTATAGATCTAATAAAATATATATCTATAACCTGGTCAGAGAACATGTATGAATTTAAAAAATCACGTAAATCGGATAACTGGTTTCGAGGGATAAGCGCACTAACGGACAGACAGACAGAGAGACGTTGCATTCTATCTATATATAGATATTATAGATATAGATATAGATTATTATTATTATTATTATTATATAAACCTGACCAAAGAATATATGTATGAATTTTAAAAAAAAAACACGTAAATCTGATAAGTGGTTCTCGCGTGACAAACGCACTAATGGACAGACAGACAGATAGAGAGACATTGCATTTTATATATATTTTAGATTATAGATTATAGATATTCTCTGCTACATAATATTGTTCCATATTTAATGGTTTAGGCTGTGTACTGCAAGGCAACGCGTTAGCGGCAAACTTTTTTCCGACTTCAATTCCTATTTTACGTCACTGCTCATTCCTTATGCTACCTATAACCTGACCAGAGAACATATGTATGTTTAAAAAAAAAAACGTAAATCGGATAAGTGGTTCTCCAGTGATAAGTGCACTAACGGAGAGACAGACAGACAGACAGACAGAGAGACGTTGCATTTTATATATATTATAGATGATCATATTCTGTACTTCCGACAAATAATGTCCCTACTGACTATATAAAAAATCAGGCTACATCTCTGTAAGCACGTGCTATTGTAAAATAGCAAACGAAACGTTAGAACAGCAGACAGGACAAAAGCCTGTGAAATATTCAAAAGGCCATGCATATCAAAAAGTACCCCAGCAAAACGGCAATACATGCCGCATTTGCACGTAGCACTATGCGGAATTATTGTTAGTTGGCCGACACAGAAACTTCCAAGAGTTTGTTTTGTATTCCCTGGAAAAGTTTAACCACTTTCCGAGCGGAAAGTGTTGAATTATTATGCACAGTGGCGTGTCGTGTAGGAAGCCGGGAGATGCGGCTGATCTCGAGCGTCGCATTATGGCCAAAATTAAAAACTAAGTGAAAATAACTCACTTTTTCAAACTCATTAAAGGGAGATAAAAGAACATGAAGCTGAAAAGTTGATAGTGTAGCTTATACTACGTCATTCTAATGCTAAGTAGTTAACTATATTTTTACCAGTTTTTGATGGAGCTATTTTTTAACAAACTAGTTCTTCAAAGTGAGTACCACAGTAAACATAAAACACAGTAGCGACGCTTAAGATAATATTTAGGTCCTGTTTTTTATTATCCATGTAACTCAAGTAGAAGAAGTATTGTACGAGGCTGGTTCAGAAAGTCCGTGCAAAGTCCGAGAGATGGCACCACCGGCGCGTATCGAGGTCATGTTTAGTTAGTAGCATCTCTTGAATGAACGAACACTAAGTTTCAGCCATATTGGTCTATTTCTTTGTGTTTGGCATTCGTGTGAATCAAGGAAGTCGAGTGATTTTCAAGAAATGGACGGAAAAGAATTTCGTGTGGTGATTAAACATTACTTTATGAAAGGCAAAACGCCTCAGGAGACTAAAGAGAAGCTTGATAAACATTATGGTGACTCTGCACCTTCGATTAGAACAGTTTATAAGTGGTTTCAAAATTTTCGGACTGGCCATACGGGCACAAGTGACGCTGATTGTTCTGGACGGCCTGTGGAGGTTACGACTCCAGAAATCATTGATCAAATCCATGATATGGTGATGGATGACAGAAGAGTTAAGGTGCGTGAGATTGCTAGTGCTCTGGGCATCTCGACTGAACGGGGACATAATATTTTGCATAAACATTTGGACATGAGAAAGCTATCCGCAAGATGGGTGCCGCGATTGCTCACGTTTGACCAAAAACGGAATCGTGTGAAGTGTTGCAAGGATGGTTTGCAGCTGTTCCAGAAGAATCCGGAGGACTTTAAGCGTCGTTTCGTCACTGTGGATGAAACATGGATACATTACTATACTCCTGAGACCAAACAACAATCTAAACAATGGGTTTACCAAGGGGGAATCTGCACCAAAAAAGGCGAAGACCGTTCCTTCGGCCGGAAAGGTTATGGCGACTGTCTTTTGGGATTCGCAAGGGATAATCCTCATCGACTATCTGGAAAAGGGTAAAAACTATTACAGGTGAATATTATTCATCGTTATTGGACCGTTTGAAAACCGAGCTGCAAGAAAAAAACGCCCGCGATTGGCCCACAAGAAAGTCCTTTTCCATTACGACAACGCACCAGCACACACCTCAGCAGTTGTGGTCGCAAAATTAATGAAAATAGGATTCCAACTCGTTTCACATCCCCCCTATTCCCCAGACTTGGCTCCCTCGGACTACTATTTGTTCCCCAATTTGAAGAAATGGCTGGCGGGACAAAGATTTTATTCAAACGGGGGGGTGATTGCAGACACTAATGGATATTTTGCAGACTTGGACAAATCCTATTATTCGGAAGGGATCAACAAACTAGAACATCGTTGGACGAAGTGTATAAGCCTAAAAGGAGACTATGTCGAAAAATAAAAAAGGTTTACCCCAAACACATAAGTAGTTTTTATTTTTGCACGGACTTTTCAAACCAGCCTCGTACGTAACAATAACACAGATCAACAGGAATTTTGACTTTGATAAGAGGATATGAAATTTCGATAGATTTGTCGACAGTTAGACGAAAAAAAAATATATATGGCCTGAAAAAGTTTGCTTTTGTATCCAGGAGAACGGTTGAACAGTATTTTAGAAAATCCATAGTTTAAATTTTTATTTATTGATAAATCGAAACAAATATATTTATATATGATTTTCATTATAGACAAGGCGAATCCATCGTTGGAAAAAATTTTCTAATTGAATTTTTTTTCATAACCTTCTCCAGGAGATGCCCTGAAAGAGGATCAACATGTTACCGGGCGGTAACCTGGTCCGAATTTGTTTAAACAAATTTTTTTTAAACAAAGTCCAAAAATTAGGTAAATTGGACCATTTTGAACAAAAAATGTCTCTTGTGAATTTTCTCTAAAATGTGCCGTTTTCGAGATATCGGCGATTTTAGGTGCGAGAAAACGCGAAAATGGCCACTTTCACCTCCCAATATTGGGGTCAAAAATTAAAATTTTCAATGTTGCCAAGTGTCCTAATTAAAGTTTGAGATCTCTTCTACAAATTACCGTAGGAAATATTGCAATATCTTTATTTTTAAACATTGTTTTTTAACAGTTAACAAATTGCGTTCGAGCGCCCGCGGCCGCATCGAAACTGTATACATAGATATATACGCAACGCCCGTACGTAGGCGCGAATATATTTATTCAAAACTGTGATACAAAAATTCCAAAAAATATTAAAACTTTAATGATGAATACAAATAATAAGTTTCAATTGGTTCAATATTTATCTAATAATGCTGTAAATTACGTTGCATTAAGTCACACTCAACAATTAATAATATCAGGTGGATTCTATAACATTGAAAAGTGCTATTGTATACAGGGAAATAATATACATGAAATTATTGAGTTAGAAAACAATCACTTAGAGGCTGATACAAGGATATTTTGTCATGCTCGATATATGTTACCTTATAATTCTGAAATAATAATTCATTCCGTTGATACCGACGTTTTTATATTAGCAATTCATTATTGGAGCTTTTTCAAATTAATTGGTTGTACAGGATTGTAATTTAAAGTAGTTGGTCAGAAGCCAAGATTATTGTCTTGTAATGTAGCTGCTGAATATTTAACTAGTCAAGTTTGTTAAGTTTTGCCTGCTTTACATGCGTTTACAGGCTGTGATACTACTAGTAAAGTAGTACTAAAAATAAAGCTTTAGATTTAGTCTTTGATTTAGATACTCAAAATGCATTAACCCCACTTGGTACTGGCTTACAATTAAATGCCATGGAATTCAATGCATTAGAAAAATTGTATTTGAAAATTTTGAATAAAGCTGGAGAAACAGCAGATAATGCTAGACAAATAATTTTAGAACGTTCTTGTGGGATGGGTATTAATTTTGGAAAAATTCCATGTACATCCGATGCTTTAAAATTGCACATTTCACGAGCTTCACTACAAACGTACATATGGAAAATGTCATTGTATTCTCGGTATCGACATTTAGATGCAACAGAATTTGGTTACACTATAGAAACAGGTGAATTGTTACCCAAATTCATGTTAAAAAATTCGATACCAGATTCGTTAATTAGGCAATGTAAATGTACAAAAAATTGTAAAACTAATGCATGTAATTGCAAAAGCAACAACGTAAGTTGTATACTCATGTGTGGGTGTAATTTAAATATTTGCGAAAATTCTATTAAATATATATAAGTTATATTTCATAAAATTGTTTTAATTCTTCTACCATCCTAATCGAATATTGAATTTTTATTTATATTCATTTGTTATAATAATTAAATTTGATATAACAATTACTCTTTAATAAATAAATATTTTTTACATACTTTTCAAATATATTAATTTTAATAAGAAATCAAGAAACAAAGCTTTATAGAGCATCGCAGTGCGTATACAGTTCCGTGCGCCTACGTACGGGCGTTGCGTATATATCTATGTATACAGTTTCGATGCAGCCGCGGGCGCTCGAACGCAATTTGTTAACTGTTAAAAAACAATATTTAAAAATGAAGATATTGCAATATTTTCCTACGGTAATTTGTAGAGGAGATCTCAAACTTTAATTTGGACACTTGGCAACATTGAAAATTTTAATTTTTGACCCCGATATTGGGAGGTGAAAGTGGCCATTTTCGCGTTTTCTCGCACCTAAAATCGCCGATATCTCGAAAACGGCGCATTTTAGAGAAAATTCACAAGAGACATTTTTTGTTCAAAATGGTCCAATTTACCTAAAAAAACTTGTTCCGGGGCGAAAATTTCAATTTTTGGGCTTTGTTTAAAAAAAATTTGTTTAAACAAATTCGGACCAGGTTACCGCCCGGCAACATGTTGATCCTCTTTCAGGGGCATCTCCTGGAGAAGGTTATGAAAAAAAATTCAATTAGAAAATTTTTTCCAACGATGGCGCCGATTTCGCCTTGTCTATTAACTTTTACTATCATATCAAATTACAAAATAGTGGAAAAGAGTTTAAAAGTGAACCCTGTTACTTTTTCTTTCATGTTCATAAGTACTTTCTCTCACTAAACCCCAAATGTACTCCCCCATCATATTTTGGTTGTATTGGCTCTGATAAGGTTGTTCGAAGTTCATAATATCTTGATAAAAACGTTATCCTTGTTCTTCTGAGTACACTCCCATGTTGTTTTCAAATTTATCTAAATGAACATGCAGCATATGTACTTTTAGAGACATTCTGCAACCCATGGTTTTAAAGTTTTCTAACATGTTTTCAACTAGCTCTTGGTAATTTTCAACTTTGTTATTTCCTAAAAATCCAGAGACTACTGTTTTAAAACTATTCCAACTTTTTTTTTGAGCACTAGTAAGTAATTTTGGAAATTCTTTACTGGCAAATTCGTTTTAATTTGTGGACCGACAAAAATTCCAGCTTTAACCTTTGCTTCTGACAACTTTGGAAAAAAGTTTTTTAAAAATGTAAAAGCTTCAGATTTTTCATCTAGTTTTTTTACGAATTGTTTCATAAGCCCTAACTTGATGTGTAAAGGAGGCATTAATACATTTTCAGGTTCAGGAATAGGTTCACATTTAACGTTTTGTTTTCCAACACAAAATTCCGTTCTTAGGCTCCATGATTGTTGAACATCCGCTCTACTATCCCACAAACCGAGATAACACGGATATTTTGTATATCCACCCTGTAGTCTCATTAAAAATCCTACCATCTTAAAATCTCCAATGAACTGCCCCTTATACTCTTGATATTTTAAAACTTTGAGTAAAATTTTAACACTTTCATAGTTTTCTTTTAATGTACGGAATGAGCGACTGGAAGAGATGGAAATTTATTTCCGTTATGTATTAAAACGGCTTTCAAGCTTTTCGTCGAGCTGTCACTAAATAAACGCCATTCACTGGGAACACAGGGCATCCCAATTGCTTCAAACAAACCTCTTATATCGTTACAATAACAAAGTCCATCTTCTTTGGTGAAGAACATAGCAAATGTCTCATGCCGACTTCGTTGATCTGTTATTTTGACACCAATAAGCAAATTCCATTGCTTCAAACGAAAACCAAAAAGCTCTGCCTTACTCTTCGGCAAATTCAAATCTCTTACTAAGTCATTAAAGTCTTCTGAGGTAAGATAATGGGCTTTCGGTGGTTCCTGTGACAATACAAATTCTTCATCTTCAATATTTTTATTTGAACTCTGAGATGAGCTTGACTGAGACAATTTTTAGGAGGTTCAGGTACTGGAAGTTGTGGGCTATGTGAGACTGGAGCAGAAGATGAAGCAAGGTCAGGATATTCGATGGGTTTCGCATTTTTGCCTCTACGTCTTTTAACTGGATTTACTACGCAAAAATAACAGTCATTAACGTGGTCTCTTGGCTCTCGCCAAATTCTCGGTACTGCGAATTTCTTACTCCGTTTCTCACCTCGATACCCACCTAAAATAAATAAAGATACAAAATAAACATATTTATATTTTTTTTACTAAAAATTGTTTACCTTCTAAACATCTTTTGCAATTACTACAAGCAACTTGTGGAGCCCAGGGCTTGTCTAGATTCCGAACAGGGCAGTTGAAATAGGCTTTATAGGTTTCACAAAGCTTTTCACATGCGTTTAAATAAAATTTTATATCTCGTACTTTAATAAATATACCACATATATAACAAAATGCATCAGCATCATATTTACACTTTCTCGACGACATTTTAATCTCTTTAAGTCTTCTACAAAACAGTCAATTGTTGTTTATCACTTAAGTGACATCTGTAGATACTGGGTGAAAGTTACGACCCGTTTATTTTTTCGCGGTATTTTTAAATATACCAGAACTATTTAATATTTCTTCGATAACTCAAAAAAATATATTATTATCATAACTACCACAAAAGCAAACTTTATATGGAATACGGGTACTTTTCCTTTATTTTGGAGCATAATGAATAGAAAAATCATAAAATAAATTTTAGGACAAAAACAAAAAAATATTTTGTAGAGTTGTGTAATGGGGAAAAATATGTGCGGCATCTGTGAGAATCACCACGAGGCATATTTTAGTGATTCGGCGGTAGCCAAGCGGCTTCGTTTTGTGACGACGTTCTGTTCCAAAAAACCTTATTGTATATCAAACGATAGTCCCTTTATTTTCTAACAATAATGTGAATTTTCAGAAATTTCAAATCTGGTAAAGCTTTTAGAAGGGAAAAGAAAAACGCATTCTGTAATTTTTAATTAGTCATAAAATTAAATCTATTCTCAAGTAGTAGAAACAACGCATAATCTCTAAATTGCCACGTGGGTTATATGTAAAATTCCCAACCACATTTATATCTTTTGTGCTACGAAAACTAGAAAGTTTCTGTAGAAGTTTAAGTGAACTTCCGAAACTTTTAGTTACATCTTCACCATTCCTACGAAATAATTCTTGCATAAAACGTGTCTAGGTTTAAACAAATAGGAATGAACTTTTAGACCATATTAAGATCGGAACGTTTTTAATAACATATTTAAATATACGAGGATGGATTGAGAAGTTCTTGGCCTTACCAAAAAATAATTATAATATTTTTATTATAGTACCCTCAATAAGTTCATACTTTCTTTGGTTGTCATAGTGTAAAATTTTGTTGCTGTAGAATTTGTGGTTTTTAGGTTAGAACGAGTTTAGTGAGACCAAGTGCAGCGTTTTTGGAAAAATAGAAAAATTGAAGAAGGTACGGTCATCAAGTACCTGTTTAAAAAAAGATTAACACCAAAGGAGGGGAATCTGCTCCGTCATATACCACTGTGAAAAAATGGGTTGCGGAATTTAAACGTGGACGAGAGAGCATCGAAGATGACCCTCGCTCCGGCCGGCCCACGACGTCTACGAGTGAAGAAAACATCGGCAAAGTGTCTGATCTCATATTGAAAGACCGTAGATTAACTGTCAGGGAGATTGCAGACACTATAGGCCTCTCGTATGAACGAACACAAAACATCGTTGCCAACGAACTCAGATTTTCTAAGGTTTCCGCTAGGTGGGTCCCCAGATTGCTTTCACTTGAACAAAAACGAATTCGACCCACAATTCATTCCCCTTATGGAGTAGTACAGCCTTCAAACTGACTTTCGATGAGTCTATAAACAATCGCCACTCATCTGGCTGGTGTTGATGTCCAAGAGCCTCCATTACTGCACAAACATCATTACAAAAAACTACATGGCCTTCTTTAGAGAAGTAGTCACTGAAATCACTATGGCGTTTATGATAAACGCATATCCTTGTATCTTTTTGGAGTAGATTCCAACCTTTGAGCCTGGAACTTAACAGCTCAGCTGACTGTTTAGACAACTTTAAATCCCGTATAAGATCATTAAGATCTTCTTGAGATAAAAAGTGAGGTTTTGATGAACAACTTGCTTTAAATGTAGGGTCACTTCTCTCGCGTTTTTCGTCTCCAGTATGAACTAGGTCGGAGTTATCACTTAAGGTCATGAAATCTGGAAACTTTGGTACAGGATACTCTTCACTATGTGGCACACGTCTAATTGAATCGGTGAGTTCGACAACCGTACATGTCCGAAAATGTCATTTTGAGAAATTTAAGAAAAACTGATAATCTTTTAAATTACTTATTTCTCAGGTTTGGCATACACAGAGAAGTTTTAGATCTGGTGATCTGGGATTTATATCTAGTAATAATTTTTCTATAAACGAAACGGTCTAATAGTTATAGCTAAAAGAAGTTAGTGGACAAGTACGGTATTCGAAATCAGTATCGTAAAAAAAATAAAACAGGTGAAAAATGATTACATTTTTAATAGTTCTAAAAGAATAACAAATAAATACTGATTTAAACATTTTAATCGTCATTTTCTGCCGTTATCGTATTATAGGATGTTATATGGTAGAAAAATTCTAACATTTCACCAGTCATATATTGCATAACTTTTTAAATTTCCTCGACTTTTTTCTCATTAATAGTAGAGGATCTTTATAAGCGCCAGCAGTCGGTAGAGAAGGACTTTCCTTATGTTGCTTTAATAACTTAAATGTGTAGGAGAGAAAACCGTTTATGTAATTCCACGTTGTCACATAACCTGGAGTTGAACTGTCATAAAGAAATTGCCTATAGTTTGACAAAGCAAAATTTTCTTTTCTAGTATTATCACCACTGACTAAAATAGAACACGTTTTTTTATAATCAGTCGGCCACCACTTTTTAAAATCAATAATATCGTTATGTCGAATTAACTTTACAGTAAATGGCTGTTTTTTTTTCCTTGAAGATAGTATTATTTCTTGATATTCTTCTGGAATATAAATTCGATCGTGTTTTTTAATCACCCTCTTGACACAACCAAAATCCCTGTCGCAGGGCAAAAATGAATGCCCTCTTATTGGAAAGTAATGGTATATTTTGTTAAATCTCTTGGTCGCCTGCAATGCTAGCAAAAAGCGAACCATGGTCTGGTTACGATTCTGTCCCGCACATCCATCAGAAAATAAGTGTAACTCAGTGATTTCAGATGGTATGTGGTTCAATATATAATCATAAAGAAATGTGCATACTTCATTAGATCCTTTTAGAGCTTCACCCTCGTGGTAGCTATAAAAAATGACCAGTGTTGTCTTTAAGATTATGAATCTGAAATGCATATGCCTCAGATAAAAAATTTCTTGAACCGGGATATGTGGGAGGGGCATATTCTGCATATAGTCAAAAGCTAGGCCCATTACTTCTGGTCGTTCCTTACACAGAGATTGCACTTCTTTTAGTTTCGTGTAAAACTTTTTTGCGCGCCTTTTATGAACTATGAGTTCCGCTGCAACCACTCTCTTTGCATTATCATTAAGATTAACATCTTTAAGTTTAGCTCCAAGGCTTTCACATACCGAGCAGACATCAACCTGTGGTCTTCCAAACCTGAGATTGTAGTTTTCATTATAATATTTTAGATAGAATTCGTATTTAACCAAATTTTCTAGCTGTGGATTTTTATCTATAAACAGATTGTACATTTTCTTCACATTTAAAGATGCATCCAAATAATGAATGGTTTTTGAGGAGTAATGGGAAACTTTAACCGGGGATGACTCAATGTGTTCTTTTATTTTCACAATCCATTCTTCGCATATTGCACGAGGTCTGTTGTTGTGCCGGCCTCTTAAATCCTTTGGTGATTTTGTAGCTAGAAGTAAGGTGTTTAAACGCTGAACTTGCCAATGAGATATGGCATGAAGACTGATAAATGCCTGTTTACATACGGAAATTCGATTTGATTGTTTCATAACAAAGTACAAAAAATTTGATTTTCTTTATTGCTTAGGTTTTACGCCTCTTATCCGATGTCTTTCAATAGGCTTTGCTTCAATAAGCCCCTGCGAATACGTATCTTGTTCATTTTTTGGCTTACCGTCGTATAATTTTGATGTTATTTCTGTTTTCTCTTCATCAGTAAACTGCTGCATGCACTTTTTTTTACACCTTAAAAATGTATTCATTAGTTAAAATTAATTAATTTAAAAAAAATGTAAACTTACATGCATGTAGGTCCGACAGTTTTCGCTTCAATATGTTTTCCGTTTTTACCAACATATTCCTGACCGTGCAAACGTGCTATTTTTCTTTGGTTATGTTTTTAACTAACAATATTCCTTTTTCTTTTTTTGTTGCCATTGCTAGTAACCACATCTTCTCTGTGACAGGATGACATATTTTATTTAAACAAATTTAAAAACACACGATAATTAAGCTATTTTAATTAATAAAACCCACACGAAGTCAACTCTTTCTTTGTAAACAAATAACTGCAGATATTTTAGTAGCTGAGATGAAAAACCGTACAAGTCACGGACATGTACGGTTTTTCCAGTCATCACCGAACGGCAGCCTACTGTAGAGCGTTAACGTTTAAGTTTATCGTACGGTTTTTATGCTCAGTTGATAGGGGGATATATTTAAAACAAAATGGCTATCTCAGTTTAAAATGTCAAATTTTGGACTTGTACGGTTGTCGAACTCACCGATTCAATTGCAGATGCCAAATTGGGGTACTTAACTATATATTTTGTTTTGGACGTAATTCCTTTAATGTTATTTAAGCAGAAATAACAATCAGGTAAATGGTCCTTCTATTCCCTGCAAATAATAGGGACTGAAAACGGCATATGATGAGTACCATTTTTCCAACCAGTGAGAAGCCTAACACATGATACACCTCATAAATTTGGGGCCCAGTCTTTATCAAAATCACCAGTTTTACACCCAAAATAAAGCTCATAACATTTTTTCACAAACGGTGTAAAATTTCGCGTCTGAGACTTGAAGGTCAGTGCACCACACACGTAGCAGAAATTGTTTGGTTGATTTACATACTTTTTGGCATTTTGAAACGTTTATAAAAAAAAAAACTTACAAATAAAAACAATAAACAGCACAAAAACAAGTAGGTACACGTGTTACCAAACTCACTACAATTACAATATTGGCTACTGGCCCTCTGCTTGCTAAAAAAGTGCAATATTTGTACAAGATAGGATAGGTTTGAGCATCATTAAGCCTGGAAAGAGTTAAAACAGGTTTCAACATGAATAAGTCTGCCTATTGCCAAATTATTCTGAATACAAATTCCCACTTCTATGTTTACAAGACTTATAACAATGAAATCCTAATATAGAGAAGTATATTACACAAAAATGACTGTCACAAGAAAATTATGCCTGATAGAAGAAATTTGATAACGTATTTGAATTTAGCATAAAATAACCGGTCAAGTGCAAGTTGAACTTGCGCAATTAGTGTTCCGTATGTTGATTGCTTTTACAATAAAAATTGTTGTAACAGAAGTGTAAAATGATCAGTGACTTCACTAAACACACCCCAAATGAGTTTTCAACAAAGTTTATTTCCAATCTTTACTGAAAATTGATGACCTTGAAATTTCTGTTTTTTATGTACCAGATAAATTATTAGAGGTAATGCACTCGTGATAATTTTCGTTCAATCTACACCCCGTGGAGAGCATTCCAGAATTTTTTCAAATTTTTTTGATTAGTACTTTTCGAGATAAGGCTGGTGGACAGCGATTTTTCGCGATTTTTTAAAAATAATAAAGACAAAGAAAAGTGCGCGCAAGTATTACATTATATATATATTTTTTACTCGTGTTTTCACAAGCTTTCATTTGACACCACACTCGATTACCTAGTAAAAATTTTTTTTTTTCACTTCCGATTTCATCCCCACAAAACTAACCCCTTAAGTGAAAATTTAACTTTCAAAACTACATGGCTCTGATGAGGCCATCAATTCCTATATTATTACCAAATTTCAACTTTCTATGACAAATAGTTTCGGAGAAAATCGGGTGTGACAGACGGACAGACACCGAAGTGATCTTATAAGTGTTCCGTACGGAACACTAAAAACTGAACTAGGGTCTCTATTCAGTTTCTTTGTGAAAAAAATAATTTTGACCAGTAATAATTTATCTGGTATATAAAAATAACAAGCTCCATTCTCTTTAATTAGAAATTAAAAAATGTTATTCACTGTATGGATAAAAGTATAAAGACATATGCACAGCAAGGATCTAAGATAGTTATTGTAAAAGATTTTAACAACACTTTTTTGAAAAGTGTCAATGATAGTCTATCCATCTATCTGAATAGCATTGAGTTTATACAAATGATAAAAGATATTAGTTCTACTAGAGACAGGACCTTAAGATACAATGTATTCTGCAATTTTCCTAATGATATAGAAGTTCACGTTGTAGAAAGTTTTCTTAGCCAACAGGAACAAGTTTGTGCCCGAATTCCAGATATTGATTTTTGAAATCTCATTTGGGATATATTTTGTGAAGTCACTGATCAATTTATACCTCCCTAACAAAAATTTTTATTTTAGAAACAATCACGGTTCGGAACACTAATTGTGGAAGTGTGACTTGCACTTAGCCGTTTTTGTTGGTATTGCCTGTAAAGCACATGTAGAGCCATTTGGAACGATTGTGGAAGTGTGACTTGCACTTAGCCGTTTTTGTTGGTATTGCCTGTAAGCACATGTAGAGCCGATTGGATCTCCCTAAAGAAAGGATCCTTTTAATTTTATTTTTATTTTTGGGGAGTAGGTGCTAAATCAGATGTACGCAGTGAATGGTTGAACACAGAGACTTGATTTCGAGCCAATAATTGACCAACAAGTGAAGTATGACTTGTAACAAGGACCACCTGTCTGGATCTATTCACCTTAAACAATATGAATTCTACTAATGACATCCCGGTTTTTTAATTGTCATTTTCACGCTTCTTGACTACTAAAATCCTCAAAGAATTTGATGGATTCGAAGCTTCGATAACCTTACAGATTTAACTATAGTTGATTACGTTTAAAACTTGTTCTTTCTCCAACCAACCAAGAAAAAGTTCTATAATACCACGGCAACTTCCAAATTTATGATCTCTCACCCTCTTTCACTAAAGCGATGTCGCTCAAATACTATAAGATTCGGCCCTACCTTAAATAGTATACGTGTACCAAACTTGAAATCGATATTCAATGTTTTTTCTGGCTTAGGAAACTTGAAACCTGAAGAAATATTAACATTTCGAAAAGCGATTTCTTCACTACAAACCGTGAGTAGTTCACAGTTCGATTCGAGATAATTTACAGAGTATTGAAAAATTCATTTGAATTTTGAATTTTTTGTTAATAGTATTTTAATTTTTAAAAATTATAATTTTTTTGACAGCTATGTTATAGGTCACTTTTTCGTTGGTTAAGAAATTTACTTTAGATTTTGTGATCATTGTTTTTCCACAATTCTACAACTACCATTTTACAGTATTGAATACTCTTTTATTGTTTCAGTTTGGATCGTGATCAGCCATTTACCTTCCAACTTGGTGCTGGACAAGTCATTAAAGGATGGGACCAAGGTTTAGCGGACATGTGTGTCGGTGAAAAGAGAAAACTAGTCATTCCTCCATCCCTTGGATACGGTGACAGAGGAGCAGGAAATGTTATTCCTGGAGGAGCTACCCTCCATTTTGAGGTAACAGAAAATGCAAATCTGTTGACTTTATAAAACTTTATAAAAAAATAGCATTTCTCGAATCTGAACTTTATTTAGAAAAAATTTTGAATATTCTTTTTATATACAACATAGAAAATCTGCATATAATTCTTTTTGTTGTTTTATTTTTTGCAAAATTAAAAATTTATTGATTTCCAGCTGATGATTCAATATATGCTCGATATGATGTAATTTGGATACTACAAAAATACGTTGAATATTAGTTTTTGCAACAGCATATATTTATATATATATATATATATATATATATATATATATATATATATATATATATATATATATATCAGGTTAACGCTTGTTATACATTTTTCCCATCTTTCGGGCAATTTGTGAATACCACGCCAGTAAAAATCTTCCTCTTGCAAACAAGTGGTAATTGGAAGGAGCCAAGTCTGGTGAGTAACTCGCATGGGGTAGAACTTCCCAGCTGAGTGCGTCCAACGTGTCGAGAACTGGTTTTTTCGTATGTGAAAAAACATGACTTTGTGTTGCCTCTTTCGGTATTCTAGCCTTTTTTCAAGCAGCGAACGGTTCAAATCGGTCAATTGTTGTTGGTAACGTTTAGTTTTAACGATTTCCTCAGGTTTTAACATCTCATAATAAACCACACTCCTCCGGTCCCACCAAACACAGAGCTTCGTCTTTCTGCCAAAGCGATTCGGTCTTGCGGTCGATGTGAATGGTGCGCCTGGGTCTTCCCATGATTTTTTGCGCTTGGGATTCTCAAAATAAACCCGCTTTTCATCCCCTGTAACTATATGATGCAAAAATGATTTCCTTTTGTACCGAGCGAGCAAAATGTCACACGTGTTTTTGCGCTTTTCCATTTGCGTGTCGTTCAACTCATGTGGTACCCATCTACCGGTCTTCTGAATCTTTCTCATCTCTCGTAGCTTGTTGACTAACGCCCAATTGCTCGGCAAGCTGTTTTTGTGTTTGCGAATCACCTTCGTCCAACAATGCTTACAATTCCACATCTTCGTATTTTTTGGCGGTTTTCCACGTTCCTTGTCTGGAACATCGAAGTTACCACTTTTGAAACGCCGAAACCATCGTTCACACGTATCTTGCGATGGAGCATATTCACCATAAGCTTCTCGAAGTAATCGGTATGATTCAACAGCAGTTTTCTTCAAATGAAAACAAAAAATTAATGCTGTCCGCGAATGCTCTTTGTTCGGTATAAATTTCGACAAATTGAACACAACAAAACAACACTATGCACATACTTTTCCAATTTATCACCCGTGCGCATCTGACACTTGTTGATGTCACAACAAAATGGCGCAGTGTCAAATATTTATAGCACCATCTGTTGTCTGAAATCCGCATTTCATACTTGTATACCTGGTATATATATATATATATATATATATATATATATATATATATATATATATATATATATATATATATATGCATTAAATAAAACGGTAATTACCGATTTAAATCATTAAGTAAATATTATTATCTGCCTTGTTATATACTGATAAATGAGAGTATTCTAAAGCCTTGAACTTCTTAACACAGACTGTAAGTTACATTTTTATTTTTCAAATATAAGACCAATTTTGTAAACTTCCTAATATGCACATTTTCCTTAACACTAAGTGTGGATTTTAGCTTAAAAGATACTAGCTATGAACTTCTCGAACTTTTCCGTAAAATTTATATCCATGCCACTTTTTCAATTGCCGTTAATAATAAATAACAGATTCTCAGGATATTCAATATCCTATACAGACGGATCAAAGTCAAAGGCAGGAGTAGGCGCATCATACATCATTGGTAACAACATCAAAACCTTTAAACTTCCTCCCCACACGTCCATTTTTGCTGCAGAGTTGTTAGCCATCAAAGAAAGCCTCAGGCACATACTTAACTCAAACTTGGGCAGAAACTTCATCATCGTGTCAGATTCTCAAAGTGCTTTGCTCTCCATCTTCGCCCTCAAGCAGAACTATTCTTTCATTAGACAAATAATGGACTTATTGTACATAGCAGATATTAGAAACGTCGAAATTGTTTTTCTATGGATTCCAGGCCATGCTGGGATAAGAGGTAACGATTTAGCTGACACTCATGCAAAACTAGCTGCAACATCTGGCCAATCTACAGTAAGTGAAAACCACCCGAAGGATTATTTCAACCTCCTCAAAAAAACCTACAACAAAGTCTTCCAACTTCAATGGGATCTGGAGGAAAACCCTAATAAGCTCTGGGAAGTGAAACCTCTCGTATTTCCCCCATTCCACAATTTTGAAATGACTAGAAAGGAAAACACGGTCTGGAGAAGACTTGCTGTGGGACATACTTATCTCACTCATATCCACTTATTGAAGGGAGACCCTCCCCCCCAGTGTCACATTTGCAACAATCAGCTCTCCATTAAGCACATATTTGAATCTCCAGACTATCATCAAATCAGAACTAATCATGACAGTCCTCACCAACTATGCCAATTACTTTCACCTTATCAAATTAATGTCAACATCAACAAAATCATCTCATTTCTCAAAGAAATTAACATGTATAACATGATTTAATACATTTTTATATGTGGCGCAAAATGACCTCTGCAGTCGATGCGCCAGACACCTATAAAATCAATCAAATCAATTGCCGTTAAATATTTTCATATGGCGCTTGGATTTGTCTTAAGAAGATTTAAAGAATCAAATTTGCCTTATCTTCCGTATTAGGGAATGTATCATTAAATTACTGTATTTATATTTATAAATATTTTGATCACATCGCTAGAAGAAGAGACACCACGGAGAAACTGGTAGTCGAAGGAAAAGTCAGCGGCAGAAGATCAAGAGGCAGATCTCCTACAAGATGGGTAGGTCAACTGCAGCCCATTATTGGAAAAACTCTACGAGAGAGGCAGGCCAATCCCATAACATCAAAGTTTCAGAGCTTGCTCTCGTTGGCAAAAGAGATCGCTTCTGTCAATATGACAGATTCCATAGGTACGTCTAAACTGGGAATAGAAGCCGTTCCCAAGATAGAGAAAGTTGGCTGTGTTAGTCAATGAACTGACCTTCGTTTTGCAGAGAATGAATATACGATATATGTTAGATATAAGACAGATATACCTCATATGATTTGATTTGAAAGAAATGTGACATTACAATTGTTATAAAAGTTGACTTTTATTATTCTTAAAGCAGTGGCAGCTCAGAAATTGGCCAAGTACTTTATTTAGCGTTGAAAAAAAAACAGTTTTGTGATCAAATGGAAATTTCACAAGAAGGTTTTCGTTGGATGATTTTTTACGATAACAGTAAAAGTTTAACTCAACAATAATGCCTTGAATTGCTTCGTTCAACTTTTGGTAATGAGTCACCATCAGAAAAGTCTGTTTTTAATTGGTTTGCAGAATTTCATTATGATCGTGCGTCCGTCAGCGATGAATTTCGTGAAGGTCCACCAAATCGGCTGTTGTTCCAAAAAACATTGATGCTGTGTGCAACATGATTAAAGAGGATCGGCTTGTGACCTAACGTGAGATAGAAGTATCCTTAGGCATATCGAAGACTGCGGTACATTCTATTTTGCATAAACATTTAGCTGTGAAAAAAATCTGTTCCTGATGGATTGGGTCGTGTTAATTGGTGTAAGGAAATTTTCAAAAATTTCGACCGAGGTCATGCAAAATCTGTATACAACATCGTAACAGGAGACGAAACTTGTATATATTCGTACGAGCCGGAAACTAAACGACAATCAACTGTTTAGGTGTTCCAAGATGAACCGAATCCAACAAAAGTAGTTCGTTCGTGAAGCACTTCCAAAAAAATCACCTCTTGTTTCTTTGGTTGTACTGGACATATTGCAACCATTGCTTTAGAGGATCGAAGAACAGTTAATGTTGAATGGTATACAACAATTTGTTTGCCAGAAGTGATCGATAAAATCAGGAGAAACAACCGAATCAGTCTTCATCATTATAATGCCTGCTCTCACACAGCACATCAAACAACTGATTATTTGACGGAGAAAAAGCTCGAATTGTCTCATTGCCTGTATTTACCTGATTTATCACCTAGCGACTCTTGTTGTTCCCGAATGCCAAAAATAAGCGTGGACAGCGATTTTCATCACCTCAAGAAGCTATCGAATCCTTCCAAAGCCATGTTTTTGAGGTACCAACTTCAGAATGGAAAAAATGTTTCGAGAATTGGTTCGAAAGCATGCAAAAGTGTTTAAATCTTAAAGGCAAATACTTTTAGAAACAATAAAACGATTTATACCAAATTTTTGTTTCTTTCATTGTTTTTTAAAAAACTTAAAAAGTAACCCTCGTATTACACACTATTTTATATTTACACAAATCAGTGTGTAATTTCTGTATGTAACGTAACTTATATGAGAGGTTACAACCATTGCTAATTACCCTATTCTTTATGGTTGTAGTAGATATATGGCACTCTTTTTTGCAATTTTTAAATTGGGTTAATCAACGTGCAATTGTTATTATTATTATTATTATTAACATAAACAATTTAAAAATTAACCTAAATTATTCTTCCAATGTCAGCAAAATGATTAATTATTTATTTTTGCAATGCGTTAGTTAATTGTAATAGTGATACGTATAACCTAATTTTGTAATCAAAATATGTTACTTAGAGGAATATACTGTATTCGAAATGAAAAAATTTATATGCAAATAATAGAAATACAGTTTTAAATTGACGCTGTTTACAAAATACCCTCCTTATTGATTTCCGAAAATAAAGATACATCGTGAACTAAAATTCGTTTTTTCTTTCAATTTCATTCTTTCTAAAATCACAATAATCATTATATTATACGCCAACTATCTCACTAAAGTAAGTAAAAATGGCCGTCGTGTAAAAGAAATTTTCAAGCCTTGTTAGAAAAGATAATACTCTGTAAATGAGGTATAACGGTAATATTTTTCAAAACCTATATTATTTGATGTTACAGGTATTTTTAGAAGTTCTCTGTTGGTAAATCAATTTTTCAAAAATCGTAAAAAATATTTTATATATTTTTGACACACTACGTATAAAGGTCTTCGATGTAACCGAGAACTCTTGTCCTACTTTATTTTATGAAAAATTTCATTACTATCCTTTCAGTCATTTTTATGGAAGAATAAATGAACAAAAAGTAATTCACTTTAAGTTACAAAAATTGATTTGGAAATTAATTAAATAAGTTAAAAAATAGGAAAGTCTAAATAAATTTGATACGTTAATTTTATAATCAACACATGATAAAACTCCTGATGGGCAAGTACTTAGGAGACACTAATGGCGGTAAAGAGGGTATCAAATTTTTTTTATGGAACTGTTTCAAAAAATAGTTTTTATTGACCGAAAACATTTTATAAAAATACAATATGCCAAGATGTGTCCGCGATAATTTATTTTTGGTAGATGCGATTTTAGGATTCAACAACAAAACGTTAGAGGGAACCTTTATCTACGACGCATTTTAGTATCAATCGATTCCAAACGAAAAAAAAGGCTAAATCGCGTAAAATCCAAAATGAGTCATTTATTTGCTCGTCAGTTCGAGGCAGTCTTTCTTTGTTCCCATCCAAAGAGGCCTAAAATAACACATTCCGCGGCCGCTAAATATATTAAAAAGTCGGTATCGTTTGTGAAGAAGTGGGTAAATCATTTTAACGAGACGAAAAATGTCGACGACTTACCGAAACGTGGCTCGATAAGCAAAGTTACTCTAAAAATCGAAAAACGTCTTTGTTTTCACGGGACCCGAAATTGACGCTGCGTCAAAAAGAAAATCGGGTTTGAATATGTCCCATGAGACCATTCGACAACATCCTCGTACTCATGATGTCAAATTCCGAAGCACGTTGAAGAAACCCTTGCTGGACAAAAATCACGTGGCGAAGCGGCTCGCTTGAGCTCACGATAAGATACTAGAGTGGCCCTCACAATCGCCGGACGCCAATCCTATTAAAGACGTTTAGTTCCTTGTAAAGAGAAAGCTCAAAGGAAAGACCCTGAGGACTGTAACTCAGTTGTCTCGCGAGATTCGAAAAATTTTGCCGAGTATGTAGAAAATCTCATCGACATCATGCCTCGAAGATGCCAGGCGATTATTAATGCAGGAGGCGATTGGACAACTTACTAAAGTAATTGCGGCGTTATTAGCACAGCAAAAAGTAAATTGATGGCGAAAAATTTTCTCGAAACACATTTTTTTTGAAAAATAGAAGCGGTCACGTTCTTACTGAACAGACTGTAAACACGCGTTCTCTTTTCCAAAAAGAAATCGAACTTTTCGAAAATAGAAGAAAATTATAGCTGAATCGTTTCGTTGTCAAAAGCCGTAACTTTGATAAGTGTTGTTTTATTTTTATTTTGTTCCGTTACATTTTAGTTATAGGGGTAAGAATGAGAGTCAATTTTGCCGAACACCAGGAAAATGCGTTTTAGATAAACAATTGCGATTGACTTTTGTATTAGACATGGTAATCGAAATGCCTCAAATGCTGTAAATAGGGTTGTAAAATAACCGGTGGAGTTCCAATTTTACATTAAAGGAAAAACGCCAAATTACACGTATTAGGGTAATTTTACCAATTCTTCCTAAATCTGTTTTTTCCTAGTACTCTCAGCGTAAACCGAATTTTTTTATATTGTACTCGTAAATATTATCCAGCTGGCCCCAGTAGCGTGTTGGGTTAAGTGCCTGGCAAGTAATCGGATAGTCAGTGGTCAGGGGTGTTTTAACTTCTTAGGTGTTAAATTAAAAATTATATACATACTAAGTTATTATGAACAGATCGTTGCGTCAGTAACACAGAGAAAAAAATATAATTTGTTGCCCGGTACCTGCATTACCAACACTGCGAAGCTCAGGAGGAATATAAAAGTAGTTCATGACCTTTTGGGTAATCATTACCGTGTAGAAAAGAAAAAGAAATGCATAATACTAGAAAAGCTCATAAATGTGCAGGAAAGCCAATTATTACTTAATGATGTCATCTCGAAGAGATCTCCAAACCGCCAGTCTGAGATCACGATGTCCGCATACTTCTCTATTATCCACTTTGGCACGAGACTGACTTAAAGGGTCAATGAGATACAACAATTTGCTACTGTAAGTCTAGTTTTAAAAGCAAGCCTACTCTCTATCAGTGGCTCTTTAAGTCCACAGCCCGATAGAGACATTATTTGGCGCGTTGCTAACAGTTACCGCTAAGCAGCGTATTTGTTAGGTTTGCTTTCAAAACTAGTTATTTTTGATATGACGAAATTCATTCCAAGATAGTTTAATAGGTGAGAGAACAATAAATAACTTCTGAAATATGGACTTTGTTCAATTTAAGTAGCTAATATTGATTACTGGTAGCACAGAGGCTAATTTAACGAAAAGCTCTTATTAAATGTTAAGAGGCTGCGTTTTAGCATACGGGTAATTTTTTGGACGTAGAATACGATAAAAAACAGTACAGCCTACAAAATCGAAAATAAAATGAATAATTCGGTTTTTTGCAAATATCTCGAAAAATAAAAAAGATATCGAAAAACTAATAGTACCATGTGAAAGAAGACGAAATTTTACAAAAAAAAAATAGGATATAATTTTTTTTAGTTTTACCGTAATTTGAAAAAATTATTTAAAATAAAATAGCTGGTTTAACCCCTTTAATTGTAGTGGGAATCATATTTCCAACCTCATTTTTGATGAAATTAACGTTTCTTTATACCGCTAAATATTTTGAAATTGGCTATTAAGGGGTTTTTCTTGGTACTGATTAAAAATCCGATGACATATTTGAAAAATTCAAAATGGCAGATCCAATGATTACATAATTCATTTAATTTTCCAATTTTCTTTTTAAAGTATATAAGGAGTTTTTTGGAGTGCTGATTAAGAATGGCAGTTAGTGTATATAAAAAAAATAAATGAAAATATATTTATTTATATAAAAAATGAATATACTTAATAATAATTGTATAAGTACAAAATAGAAACCAACACTTAATATACACTTAAAGTTAATTATTTTTCACTTAAAAGTTTATTTAACAATATGCAGTACAAACTACGTGAGCGTCGTATCACACAGATCGCGCCAGAGCTGGTGGCGCTGAGTGCGCGTTTCTTCTCCGATCTCCATTAACAAAATACCTTCGAGTAATTTAGAATTTTTGTGTTTTTAATAACTGTTTTCTTTGTACCTAGATATTTAAATGAAATATAAATACTTTATACTTAAAGCTTAGACTTTTATCTTTCATTTCTCACCTTTAAATATGTTTGTCATGAACACTTTTTTAAAAGCAAAATTACAAAGGAAAAGAAAGTTTTTTTAAAGTTTTTAATGATTTTCTAATATCAAGTATACTTTTAGCTATAACTGAAAGGAAATATCCGACTTTTTTTGATCATTTCGTACTGCTTTGAACATAAAACCGGCGGCTCACTACAGCAGGCTAATTGTCATATTCTAAATTCAATCTTTCAATAACACATACATTGTGAGTATTTTAAATTATTCTTATATTGAAACTTACGGTATAATAATGATATAAGCACAAGGATTTTTAGTCAATACTTTATTTTATTAAATATCTGTAATTTACTGTATGTCCGTTAAAATCAAACAAACAAATATTTCGCTTTAAGTTTTACAAATTATAAAGCAATATAAATAAAAACTATTAGTATCACTGGATAACTTAGAGGGTAAATTCCCATTTTGTCGATTGACCGTTTCGTCGACTGGGCATTCTTACTGTTTTTGTTACCCTTTCGTCGACTGAGACCGTTGATGATTTGAAACCGTTTCCTTTTTGTCGACTCGCCGCATTAAAGCTACCAAGTAAAACTGTGGGTTGCCTTCAACCTTTTACAGATAGCTTTACTTAGGTATTTATCTTTATACAATATAAGGGTGCGGCCGGTTAGATTATCGTAGGCGTTCAGGTTATTTCAGGTTAGTTCATGTTCAGGTTTGACAGTCCTAAATTTGTAGAAAGCGTGAAGGAAAGAAAGAATTTTGCTTTATCGATTTTTTTAAGAAATAATTAGTATTTACTCTTAATATAGATTTCCATAACAGATAAAGGGGTTCAGTGAATCGACAAAAGGGGAATTGTCAATAACACCGATGTATAAGTTAAAAGGCCAGTCGACAAAACGGGAATCGACGAAACGGTACTAAATCGCTGAACGTCTACTCTTCAAAAAGCTTCAAATTAATCTGTTTGGCGCGCTACACTTTTACAGTAACCCATCCAAATTTTTAATAAATTCTCACGCTAATAAAAAAATCTGGAAAAATCTATATACTGTTTTTTTTTGTAAAATTTCCCGCTCTTTCACCTGATGGCTATTAGTTTTTCGATATCTTTTTTTATTTTTTGAGATATTACCGAAAAACCGAATTTTTTATTTTATTTTGGATTTGGTGGGATTAGCACACATCAAACTTCAGCCTGTTAACATTTAATGAGTTCATATATCGACATCGGTTGCAATTTCAAGGTTTTATCGTCTTTTTCCAGCACCAGATTTAACGACGACAATTTGAGTATTTTAGGACAACAACGAGCAATAATTGATTTTTTTGCACACTTATAAGCACTACTACACGCCAATTGACATTTTTTGTGAGAAAATAGTTCGTTCTGCCATTGTGAGAAATGTTTGAGCAACCACCAACTTTGTATGTGGGATTATTTGCCGTATTTCCCTGAGTTAGCACCCGTGTGAGTACTTTCTCTTACCATGACATCATTTACGGATGAAGCGATAAAACACCATTGAAAATATTCAAGAAGCCGTCAACAGTCTCAAATGTGAACTTTCTCCTGCCCAGATTTTGAACGAGTTGACTTTTTGTCGTCTTCATTTTTCTGAGTAAAAGATAAATGTTCAACACAAAAGTCAATCGCAATTTTTTGTGTAAAACTCATTTTCCGCCTGTGCGTCCAAAATACACTGATACCACTGTAACTAAGCAACTAAAGTAACAAGTCTTACATAAAACTAACGAAGTTTCAACAGGGACTTGCACAATGTTTTTCATTATATTTTTTCATATTATTTGGTGAACCTATTGATTCGAATGTGTTGGACCCAACATGTTGGTTCATATCTCGCCCTTTTAAATTACTGATACACTAATTATATTTCAGGTTGAACTTATCAACATTGGAGATTCCCCACCAACCACTAATGTCTTCAAAGAAATTGATGCTGATAAAGACAATCAACTGAGTCGCGAAGAAGTAAGAGAATTTATTTTTGTTTCTAATGTTAGAAAGGTTCGGTTTAAAGAATCTCACTTGAAAGGTTTAAGAAAGGCTTGTTGGAGGTTTTACTAACAGTTTGTAAAGTATTAAGCTTGGTACTAATATTTAAAAATTTCTAACACTTGAGCACATTGTATAGAAAAGCCAAATTTATTTCACATGGCTCTGTCTATATGATTGCTGGAGGAATTACGCATATATGCCACGAAAACATCGTCAATCTAACTTACATACTAATAAAACAACGGTCGGGTGTTATTGTTGTCAATTTATGTTTCTTTGATGTGTATATGGATTTAATGGTGTTCTTATATTCTTCTTGAAGTGCCATACCCGATGTGCATGTCGGCGACCCTCTCATCTTTGCCTGTAGTTGGTGCCTTTGTAAGTGTTTCCACAGGCAAAAAGTACTTATAGTTTAATGCCGGCTCTGAACGACTAAACTCAGAGAGTTTTACTAACCATGATACTATGGGTGGTTTACCATTACCTTCTCTAGAGAACCGACCGCCACGTTATATATATATATATTAGGGTGACCGCAAAAAATCGATGTCAGAATTTTGTTCGTCTGGACCCCACAAAACGATTCCCCTTTCCAGATATTGAGATAGCCGAAATTTGAGCTCGATTAAACGACGTTAACCCCCGTGCCGCTCGTCGCTCAAAGTTTGAAAAAATCCAAATTTTTGGCCAAAAAGCTGACATATGGAGCCATAACTCCAGAACGGTAAATAATAGAAACACGCTTAATATCTCAAAAGAAAGCTAATGTTGTTCTTCAAAATTTATATTCTATACATAATTGTTGTTATTTTAAGTCAAACCGAGTTACAACAGCCTTTAGCCCCAAAAACGTGACCTGGTACCAGTAGGAGCCAGTTTGGGAGTATTCTAAGAATTTTACGGGTTTTTACATAATGTGTTTCGGAATTAACATTTTTTTGTTAAAAAGTATTTTGAAACTCAATTTTCAAACATAAAGAGCCTTTTGTTCAAATTTAATCTTTTATTATATGGGGATTACCTGACTAGTTTACAAAAGAAAGACCCATTTGACAGGTAAAAAGGAGGGTGAATCTAATTTCTATTTTAGGGATGGTGATTTTACTTCAACGTACAACCGACCTTTTATTTATTCAGTTTAGTTTCTAAAGTGCCTTTGAGCTGGTTAGATCGAACAATTATCTAGTGAAGATATTTTAAGACACTGAAGAGGACAGCATCTACCAGGAACTTGAGAGCTTGGAGGAAATGGACATCCCTGAAGAAGCTGCAGAAGATCCAGGACCATCTGAGAACAAGAGGATGAAAGTTTCATTTGCGAGGGGCGTTAAAGAGATTTTAAACATGAAATTGTCCATTTTATTAGTAAATGCAAATGTTACTGCTGCATTCGAGACCAAATTAACTGAGAGCCACTCCAGAGATGACTACGAGGAGCTATTGCAGTTGGTTCTCGTATTTGTTGGATCACTAGACGGCAATGTTGTGGGTTTTAGAACTCCAGGAGCCATTCATCACGCTAGGTGGATGGCAAAGGCTATTTACTGCTTAAGAATGTTCATTTTTCGTCGTCAATTTAAGATGTCTAAAGAAGAAGAAAGTTCTGTGCGTGCCATTTCTGTTTTCCTAGTTAAAATTTATTGTAAAGCTTGGTTCAATGCTCCAAAAGCTCATCTTGCACCAAAGCAAGATTTAGGTATTTTGCATAGTCTGTTAGACTATAAAGAATGTGACAACGACATTGCAGAAATAGCCCTGACCAAATTTTCGAACCATTTGTGGTATTTGAAAGCAAAGTTGGTGGGATTATCGTTTTTTTGATCCCACCATTACAGACGATGAAAAGTTGTTAATGGCTAATAAATTGCTCAGTAGCACAGATGAACCATCACAGCACGCTAGGGTTGTAAATCCAAAAGTTAGGAAAGAAAACTTAAAAGAGGTAGTTGATGGAGGATTGGTAAATTTACTTACCAAAGAAACGTTTACATTCTTTGACCAATTTAATATAAAAACAGATTTCCTAAGACAACATCCAAACACCTGGCCTCAAAATAATGACTTCCAAGAAGGATTCAAAATTGTCAAAACATTAAAAGTAGTTAATGATATGGCTGAGCGTGGTGTTAAATTAATAACCGACTTTAACGACCTTCTGACAAAAGATGAAGACCAAAAGCAATATGTCCTGCAAGTTGTAAGTAAATGCCGAGCATTATATCCTGACGTTTCAAAAACTACTTTAACAAAAAGCTCTAGAATAGATTAGATAACTATGTAAAATTATTAACTCATGTAGGTACTACGTCTGTATCTTTTCTGTGTCTGTTTTGTATGTATTATATACCTAATTTTTATATTTTAAAATAAAAAATATCATTAGACAGTATTACTTGTTTTTTTATTATATTTCTACTTTAAACTCAAAAATATACCAAAAAAAAGCAAAATTTATCAGTTAATAACAAAATATACGAAGTATGCTCCTAATGGTACCAGGTCACGTTTTTGGGGCTAAAGGCTGTTTAACTCGGTTTGACTTAAAATAACAACAATTATGTATAGAATATAAATTTTGAAGAACAACATTAGCTTTCTTTTGAGATATTAAGCGTGTTTCTATTATTTACCGTTCTGGAGTTATGGCTCCATATGTCAGCTTTTTGGCCAAAAATTTGGATTTTTTCAAACTCGTTTTGTGGGGTCCAGACGAACAAGATTCCGACATTTTTTTTCCCCCTCTATGAGATCCGGTCACTCTAATATATATGTATATATATATATATATATATATATATATATATATATATATATATATATATATATATATATGTATATATATATGTATATATATATATATATATATATATATATATATATATATATATATATATATATATATATATGTATATATATATATATATATATATATATATATATATATATATATATATATATATATATATATATATATATTCTGCTTAAATAATATTGAATTTGTAATTTTTAACTTTGAAAAAATCGGATTTTTAGATTGATACTTTTTTAAATAGATGCCATATGAGGACAATCAATTAAATAAATTTATTAAAAGTAAATGACAGATATGTCGATTCGAATTGCGAAAATCATAACTAAGGAAACCCAAATATGCAAGTGAAAAACTTTAAAAAAAAAAATCGAAATAGACTTGAAAAATGTAAATTTATTGTTTCACATTACATGATACGAGTACTATACAAATGTAGCAATAAAAAACCCATTTTTTAACATACAGGGCGAATGAACTAAATATAATATTATACAAAGCAAAAAATAAATATAAATAATAATATATTTTATTACTTTACTTTTTTATCGCATGGTATCTGCAATAAAAAAAAGAAAATTTAATTAAAATCCCAAGGAAAAAATTCGTTAAATAGAAATTTCGTCAAATAGAAAACTAGGTGCTTAGGACAGGCAAAAATTAAAATTCTGCTTTGTACCTTTTTTATTAGATTACCTAGAAATACATACGTTTACGTATGTATTTCTATTTTGTTCGTTAAATGGAACAAAAATAACTTAACATTGAAAATAGCATCAACGGCAAAATCCTGATAAAAATTTCGTTATGTTTAAATATTAAACGAAAATGAAATACCCTGTATATTCAATAGGTATTCAAAAATTATACTTACAATTTTAACACATGCAGAACAGTAGATTTTTCCCATATCTATTTTTAGTTCTTTGTATGATTTAATCCACACTACTGGCTTTGGGCATTTCACTGTAGTAAAATACGACTCACAAGATAAAAAGCACAAATTGACGTAACCACTTTAAAAGCACAACCAAAAATGAAATCTAATAAATTAATAATACAAGTATGCTCTGATGGCCGTCTGGGGTTTACTGACTGGTTTTTACTGACCATAAAATAATAAAATTTATTTGAGGAAAACCACCGGCGCGGCGGCGGCGGCCTAAACATTGACCCTTATTCCGAAAAATGAATGAAAACGCCTGCCAAAGACCTACATTATTATAAATTCCTTCAAATATGCACATATATCCTATTTTTAAAGCATTTATGCAAATATTTAGAAAAAATGCATATAATATGCAAAATATGCAATATATGCGCTTTGCATATTTGGGTGTCCTTAATCATAACATTTATCAGTATAAAAAAATCGTACTCAAAACCTTAGTAAATGTGTAATAAATATTCAAAAGCTATTCAAGGATATAAAATTTTTAAAAAATAGTATGTTGTAGTATTTACACTGACCTAGAATGGCAACTCTTATGTTGGAGAGAGTGGGACTAGCGTATTTTTTTTGTATTGAATGCTATCTGCTTCTGTATAAAACAACAATCACTTACTGATGTTGACAATTACAAGAAAATGGTGTTTAATCATTTATCAGCAAGTTATGAAGTCAAAAACGTTCACATTTTACATTTTATTTACTGGCAACTAGCTAGTCTATAACTATAACTATTATACAATGATGTGATAGAATATGATTAACAATTTCGATATATACATGACAGGGACCTAATTAAGTGCATAAGTGAGGGATTTATATAAGTATATTAAAACAACTTAAGATAATTCATGAACATAAAATTAAACTTAATATTAATTGAGATTATCGTAAGTTAGTCCGGAGGCAGGGAGTCGCTGGGCCTTGGCAGACGGCGGCGAGCATGACATGGAGGGGGGCGGTAGGCGGTTCCGACTGTGGGGTTGGGGTGGTGGGTAGCTTTGTTGAGGAATTTGATCTTGGCGTTGCTGATGAATTCAGGGATTGTAAGGTCTCGGTGGAGTTGGATGTTGCCGACGAACCATGAGATTTTGGCGATGATGCGGAGGGTCTTATTTTAGATGGTTTGGAGGGTGGATCTGTGGATGCGTGACATCTGGCACCATGCTGTGCTGGACTAGGTCAGTACGGCTCGAATGATCATCTCGTAGATTTTCAACTTGTTGCGTTTTAACAATTTACTGGACTTGAGTAGAGGATGGAGTTTGCTGAGGAGTTGGTTGGCTTTATGGCGGAGATGGTAACCTGGTCCTTCCCTACTAGCCGCTCGTCGAAGTGGAGGCCCAGGTATTTATCATTGTGTTAAAATTTTATATCTAAAATAAACAATAATGTATTTAAAGATTCATAATATTTGGAAATACGAGGCTGGTTTGAAAAGTCCGTGCAAAAATAAAAACTACTTATGTGTTTGGGGTGTTTATTTTTCGACATAGTCTCCTTTTAGGCTTATACACTTCGTCCAACGATGTTCTAGTTTGTTGATCCCTTCCGAATAATAGGATTTGTCCAAGTCTGCAAAATATCCATTAGTGTCTGCAATCACCTCCTCGTTTGAATAAAATCTTTGTCCCGCCAGCCAATTCTTCAAATTGGGGAACAAATAGTAGTCCGAGGGAGCCAAGTCTGGAGAATAGGGGGGATGTGAAACGAGTTGGAATCCTATTTCCATTAATTTTGCGACCACAACTGCTGAGGTGTGTGCTGGTGCGTTGTCGTGATGGAAAATGACTTTCTTGTGGGCCAATCGCGGGCGTTTTTCTTGCAGCTCAGTTTTCAAACGGTCCAATAACGATGAATAATATTCACCTGTAATAGTTTTACCCCTTTTCCAGATAGTCGATGAGGATTATCCCTTGCGAATCCCAAAAGACAGTCGCCATAACCTTTCCGGCCGAAGGAACGGTCTTCGCCTTTTTTGGTGCAGATTCCCCCTTGGTAACCCATTGTTTAGATTGTTATTTGGTCTCAGAAGTATAGTAATGTATCCATGTTTCATCCACAGTGATGAAACGACGCTTAAAGTCCTCCGGATTCTTCTGGAACAGCTGCAAACCATCCTTGCAACACTTCACACGATTCCGTTTTTGGTCAAGCGTGAGCAATCGCGGCACCCATCTTGCGGATAGCTTTCTCATGTCCAAATGTTTATGCAAAATATTATGTACCCGTTCAGTCGAGATGCCCACAGCACTAGCAATCTCACGCACCTAAACTCTTCTGTCATCCATCACCATATCATGGATTTGATCAATGACTTCTGGAGTCGTAACCTCCACAGGCCGTCCAGAACGTTCAGCGTCACTTGTGCCCATATGACCAGTCCGAAAATTTTGAAACCACTTATAAACTGTTCTAAGCGAAGGTGCAGAGTCACCATAATGTTTATCAAGCTTCTCTTTAGTCTCCTGAGGCGTTTTGCCTTTCATAAAGTAATGTTTAATCACCAAACGAAATTCTTTTTCGTCCATTTCTTGAAAATCACTCGACTTCCTTGATTCACACGAATGCCAAACACAAAGAAATAGACCAATATGGCTGAAACTTGGTGTGCGTTCATTCAAAAGATGCTACTAACTAAACATGACCTCGATACGCGCCGGTGGTGCCATATCTCGGACTTTGCACGGACATTTCAAACCAGCCTCGTATTGCTGGCTTAATGAATAAATGAAAATAAAAAAATTGGACAGTTTAAATTAATTTTCATTCATCGTAAATAATGTGACATACGTGGTACCAAAAAACGGCTAATGGGCCTCATCAGGTGGTTTTTTTGTTGGATATTTTAGGATTAATTTGTCAGAAAGATAATCTATTGGTGCTTACCTAGTTCTAATGATGCAATTCTCCCATTCAGAACTTCAAAACTACATTATTTCTATCGCCACTTTTTAGTAGGAAGTCAGTTGAACGTACATATGAAAGTATTAGTGAAATTTCTGGAAACCGTTTGCCTATAAGGTTCATATACTTTATTCTTTAGTGTTCCGTACGGAACACTTATAGGATCAGTTCGGCGTTCGTCTGCTACATCCGGTTTTTTCCGAAACTATTTGACATAGAAAGATGAAATTTGGCTAAAATGTAGGAATTGATGACTCAATCAGGGCTGCCTAGCTTTAAAAGGTAAATTTTTACTTAAGGGGTTAGCTTGTAGGTAGAAGTGGGATTTTTTCTTCTGAGGTCATCGAGTCGGGTTTCAAATGGAAGCTTGTGATAATACGAGTTCAAAAATATATATAATGTAATACTCGCGCCACTTTTCTTCATATTGTGTTGAAAAAATGTTCAACAATTGCTGTCTCTCCCCCGATCTCGAAAAGTACTGATCAAAAAATTTTGAAAAAATGCTGAAATATTCTCCATAAAATTTAGATTGAGTAAAAATTACCACGAGGGTATAACGTTTAATAATTTATCCGATATAAAAAAAAAAAAAAACGTATTTGTCTGGTGGAGTTGTTTTTCGTGAAAAGTTATAAATTCAACCGGGACTAAGAGCTATGAAATATCAATACGTATTCGAATCAGTCAGTAATATCATGATGACTGGTGGCCAATGGATACAAAGCCAAAATAATTTTATTTTATTTGTTTGTAATTAATCAAATATATAGGCAGTAAATATTTGTTTTAAACTTTTGCTACAAAGATGTCTCGCTTTTTATATATTCTTGGTAATTCTTCTATCAATCAATCACGGTACGGAATACTAATTATGCAAGTTGAACTTGCACTTGGCCGGTTATTTTTACTTAATATAGATTATGTGGTTTTGTCTGAAATTTAGAGCAATTTTTTTTTCTTTTTAGTGTTCCGTACGAAACACTTATAAGATCACTTTGCTGTCTGTCCGTCTGTCACACCCGATTTACTCCGAAACTATTCTTCCTCATCAGAGCCGTGTAGTTATGAAAATTTTGACCTAAGGAGTTGGTTTTGGGGGGAGAAATTGCGAAAAAAGAATTTTGTACCAGGTCATGGAGTGGGGTGTCAAATGAAAGCTTATGAAAACACGAGTTCAAAAATATATGTAACGTAATACTGGCGCACACTTTTCTTTGTATTATTTTTAAATAATTTGCGAAAAATCGCTGTTCCCTCCTTATCTCACAAAGTACTGATCAAAGAATTTTGAAAAAATTCTAGAATATTTCCACAGGGTGTAAATTCAATAAAAATTATCACGAGTGCATACCTTTAATAATTTATCTAGTATATAAAAAACAAAAATTTTAAGGTTATCCGTTTTCAGTAAAAATCTGAAAAAAAACTTGATAAAAACCCATTTGGGGTGTAACAAAAATTTTTATTTTAAAAGCAATTAACGTACGGAACACTAATTGCGCAAGTCCGACTTGCACTTGGCCTTTTTTTTTACTTTTAATGTTTGTTTTCTACAACAGTACATTAACTGCTGAGAAGTCAGGATTTCTTAAGTAGGTATAAAATCAGAAAATAGAAATGAAAAAATAAATTTTATCATTTCTTGGAGACATCAAAAAAAAAACTTACCAAAAATTATATTGTTTATCTATAATATATATAAAATGCTCTCTGTCTGTCTGTCTGTCTGTCCATTAGTGCGCTTATCACTGGAGAACCACTTATCCGATTTATATACTTTTTTTTTTAAAACATACATATGTTCTCTGGCCAGGTTATAGGCTATATTTTATTACGATAGGTAACATAAGGAATGAGCAGTGACGATAATAGTGAATGAAGTCGGAAAAAAGTTTGCCACTAGCGCGTTCCCTTGCAATACACAATCTAAACCAGTAAATATGGAACAATATTATGTAGCAGAGAATATCTACAATCTATAATATATATGTCTGTCTATTAGTGTTTTTTATCAGGCGAGAACCACTTATCCGATTTACGTCTCTTTTTTTAAATTCATCATGTATTCTTTGGCCAGATTATATAATAATAATAATAATCTATATCTATAATATATATATATATATATATATATATATATATATATATATATATATATATAAAAATGTAACGTCTCTCTGTCTGTCTGTCTGTCCGTTAGTCCTCGAGAATCACTTATCCGATTTACGTACTTTTTTTTTAAAAACATACATATGTTTTCTGTCTAGGTTATAGGATATATTTTATTACGTTAGGTGACATAAGGAATAAGCAGTGACGATAATAGTGAATCAAGTCGGAGAAAAGTTTGCCGCTAGCGCGTCCTCTTGCAATACACTGCCCAAAGCATTAAATATGGAACAATATCATGTAGCAAAGAATATAATATATATAAAATGCAACGTCTCACTTATCCGATTTACGTGTTTTTTTTTTAATTCATACATTTGTTCTCTGGCCAGGTTCTCTATAATCTTCTATCTATAATATATATAAAATGCAACGTCTGTCTATCTGCCTGTCTCTCTGCGTGTCTGTCTGTCTGTCCGTTAGTGTGCTTATCACTGGAGAATCACTTATCCGATTTACGTGCTTTTTTTTAAAAAATATACATATTCTCTCTGGCCAGGTTATAGGATATATTTTATTGCGTTAGGTAACATAAAGAATCAGCAGTGACGATAATAGTGAATCAAGTCGGAAAAAAGGTTACTGTTAGCGCGTTGCAATACATTGCCTTAATCTTTAAATATGAAACAATATTATGTTGCAAAGAATATAATATATATAAAATCCAACGTCTCTCTGTCTGTCTGTCCGTTAGTGCGCTTATCACTTGAGAAGCGCTTATCCGATTTACGTGTTTTTATAAATTTATACATATGTTCTATATAATTCGATATAAGCCTAGATAATGGGAGATAAGGTGAGATAATGGGAGATAAGTATAAGCAATGGGAGATAAGGAGAAGTAATGGGAGATAAGCAGAAATAAGATAATGAGAGTTATGGTGAGATAATGGGTGATAAGTAGAAATAATGGGAGATAAGGAGAAATATTGCGAGATAAGTGGAAATAAACCTAGACAATGGGAGATAAGGTGAGATAATGAGAGATAAGGAGAAATAACGGGAAATAAGGAGAAATAATTGGAGATAAGGAGAAATAATGGGAGATGAGCAGAGATAAGCCTAGATAATGGAAATTATGTAGAGATAATGGGAGATAAGAATAAATAATGGAAGATAGAGGGAAATAGTAGCAGATATTTTATTACATTAGGTAACATAAGGAATAAGCAGTGACGATAGTAGTGAATCAAGTCCACGCGAGCGGAGCCGCGGGCACGGCTAGTTTATAAATAAATGTTAATATTATTTAATTATTTAATTTTTGCTCCTTTACAATGATAATTGCCTACCTCTCTAATCATATTAATAGCTACATAGTCTGAAAACACTTGTAATTACATCAACATAAATATGTCGTTGGCTGTTTAACGGCTTGGAAAATAGTCTACGGTAAATGAATACACAGTTCTAAATACATTGGAATATCGTTTGGAAAATTATTATTTCTATTTTGAAAATGCAATGACAATTAATATATTACAAATTATTTAATTGTAGTAGATTATTACTTTAATTTAAAATGCAGAGTGAGCCAACAATAGAGTAAAGTTCATTATCTCATTTGTTTTGCGAATGACGAAAAAATGCTAAATACAATAGTTTTAGAGAATGTTGGGTGCACAGTTTAAAATTATTTTTGAATAAACAGGGTACTTCAGAAATGTGCGGGCGATATAATATATGTTTTTTTTAAATGGAACATCCTATTTTCTAATTTATTTTTAAATTCTACGTAAAATTTTATAACTTTTTTATTAATAATGTTATATACCTAAACCTAGTAGTTTTTCTAATATTTAATTTTTTTTAAAAAATTACTAGTTTTCAGTTTTATAAAAAATTGCCAGTAGCGCCATTGTTTCTAAAGGTGGAATACTCATGATTGGTACGAGCGTTCTATAGAGACGAAAAAAAGATATATATAAAGAAATTTGAGTTAGATGCTACAGGGTAATCAATTTTATTATTTTTTCTGATAGATTTTACAAAACTCTCCAACTTTTATTAAGCTGTAACAGCATAGGTGCCAAGACAAAACAAAAATGTAGTCATTGTCAAATTTTGACATGTCTATTAAGCAAATAAAAATAGTTTAATTTGTTGCAGTAAGTGACGTATAAAGATAATAGTTTTGGATTTTCCTAAAAATGAATTAACTGATATGGTTTATATACTGGGCGAGGAAAAAAAATTGCCTTTTGGCAATAAGGCTTTACGGAGCGAAGTACCCTAATAGACGTATACTATCTAGAAAATCTTTTCAGTGCTTAATGGAACGGTTTGATGGTAGCGGTAACGTTGAGTATACGACACGGAAAGTAGTAAACCAGAATGCTACCAATGAGGAAAAAGAAATGGAGATTTTACTTCATGTTGAAGATAATCCCCAGGTCAGCAACCGTCAACTAGCTGACTTATCTGACACATCCCAATCTACGGCTAGTCGCACCACGAGAAAATACAAGTATCATCTTTTTCATATGGAACTACGCCAAGAACCTCAAGATCGTGATTTTGAACGAGTAAACTTTTGTACCACCATGAGTCCAAAATTTTTATTCAAAATAATGTTTTCTGATAAAACTACTTTTCGCAGTAATGGAGCATTTAACAGCAATAACATGCATTATTATTCAACAGTTAATCCAAAACCATTGGTCACTTAACGTATGGTGTGGAATATTAAGTTTTCGAATTATTGGTCCATATTTTTTCCGCGAACCGCTTAACGGGCCTAGATATTTAAATTCTTTGCAAAACGAATTACCCCTGCTTCTGGAAGAAGTTGATACGTTTGAAAGGGAACAAATGTGGATTTAACAAGACGGAGCTCTTGCTCATTATCACCGGGAAGTTCGAGAATTTTTAAACTATCGTTACCCACAAAAATAGATCGGTAGGGATGGATTCATTCAATGGCCCCTCAATCATGTGACCTTTAGACTTCTTTTTGTGGGGCTACATTAAAGATCGTGTTTATGTGAATCCCCCTACAACATCAGTAGATGAGAAAATAGGATACGGGATGCGTGCAGGACAATAGCTCCCTTTATGCTAAGGAAAGTGGAGGAAAATATAGTAAAGCGACTAAACATGTGTATTCAAGTAGACGGGCATATTTTTGAACATTTATTACGTCATAATAATTAATCATTAAATAAGTTAAACTATATTAAAATTATTATTAACTATTTGTTTATGTTTTCACAATAGCGTAAGTGTATTTAAAACAAGGGTAAAAATTGAAAAATTCAAAATAAATAGAAAACTATTAGAAATAGGTATATGACATACTTAATAAAAGTTGGAGGGTTTGTTTACTCCTTGAGTAAACATACTCGCCCTCGCCATTTTTCTCCTTCTACTTGTCGTTCGTACAACTTTCCTAATGTCATCATACTCTCTTAATATAGGTCGTCCTGAATTTTTTTTCCTCATGGTTCCTATTTGCCATTGATCAGAAATTTACAATCAAAATGTCATTTTTTTTCTATGACTATCTTGCCACTAGAAGGATAGTCCAACATATAGGCCGATATACGTCTTAAATAAAATAACCGGTCATGTGCAAGTTGAACTTGCACAATTAGTGTTCCGTACGTTGATTGTTTTTAAAATAAAAAAATTTTATTAGGGTGGTATAAAATAATCAGTGACTTCACAAAACACACCCCAAATGAGTTTTCAACAAAGTTTGTTTCCAATCTTTACTGAAAACTGGTGACCTTGAAATTTTGTTTTTTTTTTTTCTATAAAAGATAAATTATTAAAGGTAATGATAATTTCCGTTCAATCTATACCCCGTGGAGAATATTCCAGGATTTTTTCAAAATTTTTTGGTCAGTACTTTTCGAGATAAGATAGGGGACAGCGATTTTTCACGATTTTTTAAAAGTAATACGAAGAAAAGTGTGTGCAAGTATTACATTATATATATATTTTTTATTCGTGTTTTCACAAGCTTTCATTTGACACCACACTCGATGACCTAGTAAAAAAATTTTTTTTCACTTCCGATTTCACCCCTCAAAATGAATCCCTTAAGTCAAAATTTATGTTACGGTAATATAAAATGATCAGTGACTTCACAAAACACACCCCAAATAAGTTTTCAACAAAGTTTATTTCCAATCTTTACTGAAAACTGGTGACCTTGAAATTTTGGTTTTTTTCTATACCAGATAAATTATTAAAGGTAATGATAATTTTTGTTCAATCTATACCCCGTGGAGAATATTCCAGGATTTTTTCAAAATTTTTTGATCAGTACTTTTCGAGATAAGGTAGGCGACAGCGATTTTTCACGATTTTTTAAAAGTAATACGAAGAAAAGTGTGCGCAAGTATTACATTATATATATATTTTTTTACTCGTGTTTTCATAAGCTTTCATTTGACAACACACTCGATGATCTAGTAAAAAAATTTTTTTTCACTTCCGATTTCCCCCCCCAAAACGAATCCCTTAAGTCAAAATTTATCTTACGGTGATATAAAATGATCAGTGACTTCACAAAATACACCCCAAATAAGTTTCAACAAAGTTTATTTCCAATCTTTACTGAAAATTGATGACCTTGAAATTTCTGTTTTTTTTATATACCAGATAAATTATTACAGGTAATGCACTCGTGATAATTTTCGTTCAATCTACACCCCGTGGAGAATATTCCAGAATTTTTTCAGAATTTTTTGATAAGTACTTTCCGAGATAAGGCGGGTGGACAGCGATTTTTCGCGATTTTTTAAAAATAATACAAAGAAAAGTGCGCGCAAGTATTACATTATATATATATTTTTTACTCGTGTTTTCACAAGCTTTCATTTGATACCACACTCGATTACCTAGTAAAAAAATTTTTTTTTCACTTCCGATTTCACCCCCCAAAAACTAACCCCTTAAGTCAAAATTTAACTTTCAAAACTACATGGCTCTGATGAGGCCATCAATTCCTATATTACTACCAAATTTCAACTTTCTATGACAAATAGTTTCGGAGAAAATCGGGTGTGACAGACGGACAGACGGACAGACGGACAGACAGACGGACAGACACCGAAGTGATCTTATAAGTGTTCCGTACGGAACACTAAAAATACATTTTTCTCTATAGAATAATATTTTATAATCTTGATACATCAAAATTTAAAACGGGACTCCTCTGCGGCATTGCTGGGTAACGTGTAAAAAGCAAAGAAACAAATATTCTTACATGATTTATCGTTGAAATAATATACCTACCAAGTCCAGCGACAATCAAAATATTTTCTTCATCTGTCAAACCATCTCGGCACGCGTTTTGACATATCTCGACTCATCAGCCGAGCTAGGATCGACAGCGAAGGGAACAAAACTCCTGCTAATTTTTATTAGTTATATTATTGCTGCTTCGCGAATCCTTTAGCTATTCTAATTAGTTATTCATCTTTGCTCAAGTGATTCTCCTGCCAGTTTTATACCAGTTTGAGCGGCTTCGGGTAGAGGGCAGGTATTCTCCAAATTTTTATATTTTCACCAGCTGCAGATATAATTTATTATATCTGATTGTGATTTATCATTGTTTATCGCCTTCGAAACCTGCTGACTTAAAAAAAAATCATAAAAGCGACCAAATTTCGTCCCTAACAGATTTTTTTTTATTTCAAGGATTGTAGTTTCATATACATGAGTTAATCAATGTGTCGAAAGCGGAAATGAAACAAGATGAATTAATGAGACGAAATACTTCAGTATAATCTCCCTTAAGCTCAATATTATTTTTCAGTGATTTTCCAGTTCATTTACCCCATCTCTGAAGTCGTTTTCCGGAAGACCTTCAAAATACGCCTCTACGAAAGCTATCACCTCATCATTTGTTGAATAACGCTTCCCACGTAGAAATCTTTTGAGGTTTGGGGACAGATGGAAGTCAGACGGAGCCAGATCTGGCGAATAGGGTGGATGTTTCAACAATTCGTACGTTAATCCGACCAGTTTTGCCTCACAGCGGTGTTTTGGCAACGGCATTATCATGATGAAAGATGATTTTTTTCTTCTGTAAACCGGGCCTTTTCTCATGACTTTTCTGATCAAGGTGGTCTAAAAGGTTACAATAATACTCTCCTGTGGTTGTTTTACTGGTTTGAAGGTGATTAATTAACAAAATTCCTTTTGTCTCCCAGAAAACTAATGTCATAATTCTTTTAGTCGACCACTTTGGCTGCTTTGGAGCAGATCAACCGGACTCAGTCCACTGTGTGGTTTGTTGTCGTAGGTTAGGTTTATACTGGTAAACCCAAGTCATTACAAATCGACGCACAAAATCAGTTTCATTCTTTGTAAAACAAGCCAAATATTGTTTAGAAAGTTTCTTTCGAGTGCGTTTTTGTTTCGATGTTAGCAAATGCGGACCCATCTTGTGAATAGCTTTCTCATACCCAAAATATTAGTTAAAATCTCATGTACTGATTCATGTGAGATGCTTATGGCCTCAGTTAAATCATCCACGGTTAATCGACGGTCTTCCATGACGATATCTATAGAGTCCATCTATGAACAGTTGGAACTTTGTATAGATTTCAGTTGCCGATTAACCTTCCAAGTATTTTATCAATGCACCATATTCGATTGTTTTCCATTTTTAAAAATACACACTCGTATACTTTAACTAGCTGATAACCAGTGAATGACGTGACAGATCGACTTGAAATTTAGAGTGTGTTTATATGACAAAACAAAGCTTCAAAATAGTGTTTAATATTTGGTTTTAAGTGATGCTCCATAAGTGTCGCTTTCAAAACTTATTGACGGACCTGATATGTTTTGTTTATCACTAGGCTTGTTTGATGTAAATTTTTCCGTTTTAATAAAGAGGTGTTTAAATAAAGAAAAAGTTTCTGAGAAACTTATAGTGTGTGAAAAAATTACTTCTTATGTTCAAAGATACCCGATCCGTGTTGTTCTGCCCAATTAAACATAGTTATTTATTAGGAATATTATATGCAATGGTAAAAATAACATTTATTTTACCTTCCGGCCTAGAATTTATTGTAGTATTGTGTTTTGCTTGTACTTCTATAATAATATAAAAAGAAAAAGCTAATTTAATAAACACTTATACCTTATAGAAACTAAAATAATAGACACGCCAATGTAAATCATCAACATCTGTAATTTCCATCTTTACTTTCAGTGAAACTTGTAGAAATTGTTCCGCGAAAGTAACGCGAAACGAATACCGTTAAGTTTAACAATATACATTTATCGCACAACAATGAGATATTAAAAGATGATATAATCTCTTCCTAGTTTAATTTTAATGCTAATATTTTATTATTAGGTATCTGGCATTTTGCTAGGCTTTTTGTGTGGGTATCTTCTATTCAACTATTCAGAAGACACTCCTAACTTCTGTGACAATCTAATCGACCATTTGTATAAAATTATGACAGGGAAACAAAATTATTGATCAATAAAATACTTTTCAAATTTACTAGCCAATAAATAGGTTTTTATTTTAGAAATGCATGACCTAAGGTGAAGGATAAAAACAATTTTTTTATTAATAGTACCCTAGATTGCTATAGTTTTTTTTTTACTTTTGTTGGTAAAGGACAGTATTGTATTTCGAGATTGTTTGCTTTTCATCACGTTTTAGGACCCCTAAATCATGAAAAACGTACTCACTCATTTCCTTTGGTCTGTCTGTTTGTCAGTTTAGTAGCACGGTAACTCTGGGTACGTAGATAACAACTAATAAGGAGATGAATTTCCTAGTATTTGAACCATATCGCTTCAGACCTAGCTCGTGAAAGAATTGAGGATTGATCAACTTTAAAAGGTTTTAATAGTAATATTTTTTGCTGGTTTTTGTTGAATAATAACAAACAAATTTTCCTGGGATTTTGAAGCCTAGAAATCTAAAAATTAGGTTATTTTTTCAATACTTTCAAGTTTAACCCAGACAGACGCTGAAAATTTAAAATAGAAAAATACGTTCAACTCTAACTAAAACAAAATCAGCACACGTTTACATTTTTGACTGGTTTTATTCTCAAGATCACAAACACTACCATTTGATTCGAATTTTTGAATTAAATTACTAATAGTAAGCTTTGTAGGTAGATTATGTTGACCATAAATATCACGTAATGCGCAAAACGTAGCCCGCCCGAATAGATTCATTATTTTTGTAATAAATTTTAACAATTTCTCTACCCTGTACAAATGTGTACCTTTCCATGAAGATTTGCCAAACAACACAAATGTCAGTTTTGGAAAAGGCATAGACATGACGTTTTAAGAATATATAATACTAGTTTGATAACCCTTTATAAACGGTGTCCCAAAATTCACGCCAGAAGTAATTTTGATAGAAAACACAGGTTTTTAATTAAAAATGGTAATTTTTTTTATTGATTCATAAAGTATACAGTATAGGGTTATGTATGGAATAACATATCGGGTAGATGGCCTCCACGGCTTTGCTGGCACATACGCACTCTTTTTGCGAAATTTTCCATGACCGTTCTGCATAAATGTGGCTGAATTTCGTTGATACAGCACTTAATTTCCTCCTTCCAGTCGTGGGTGGTCGTGGGCTTGCTGGCATAAACCTTAGACTTTAAAAAAACCAAAGAAAAAAGTCCAACGGCGTTAAATTGCGGGATATTACACGACCAGGAAATGACAGTAATTGAATTGTTTCTCGGGCTGTATGGCTGTGATACCGTCTTGTTGAAACCACTTGTCGTCCATATCCAATTTAGGCACAAAAAACTGGATTATCATATCGCGATAACGTTCACCATTAACCGTTATTGCCTAGCCAACTGCATTTTCGAAGAAGAATGTTGCCTCCAGCCCAAAATCTGCACCAAACAGTGACACGTTGTGGATGTATTTGTTTCGCAACAGTCACGTGTGGATTGTCTAAAACCCATATGCGACAATTTTCTCGATTAACGAAGCCATGAAGATCGAAATGATCCTCATCGCTGAAGATAATTTTCTTCGAAAAATCAGTATCCACTTGTTGTTGTTCCATAATCCATCAAACGAACCCTCTTCATTGTGCGTGGTCAGTACGCTTCAGTTCTTGAGTCAATTGAAATTTGTAAGCGTGAAAATGCAAATCTTTCATGAGAATACGCTGTAAAGGGCTTCTCGAAATGTCCAATTCTTGACCACGGCGCCGAATTGATGTTCCTGGAGTCGCAGCAACACTCTCACGAATTGCTTCAATGTTTTGTGTCGAACGACTTATTGAGGGGCGGCCAGAGCGTTTAAGATCACTCATTGATCCAGTCTCCTTGAATTTTTCAATTAATCTCTTCACAATTAATGAGATTAAATCACTATTCCGACTATATTTTGTACGAAAATTCCGAACTTTCATTTTTTTAAAAATATTTCTCAACAATGAAAACACGTTGTTCTTTCGTGTAGGGCTCCATTTTTAATAACCCTGAACTGTCAGCTATCACGCTGTGTTTTTTGTTTTGTTGGCAACACTTTACCATACAAATGGGGCAAAATTCAAATCTTGCTTGAATTTTGGAACATCCTTTAATAGGGGATTTTAACATATTTTAATTCTTCTTCTTTGGGTACCATGACCGTTCAATGATCGTCGGTTATCATGTTGATGATGATCGTTTTATTGGCAGCCGGTCGGAAGACTTCGAACCGTAGACTTTTCGTACTACTGCCTCAAATTTTTCAACTACGATGTTCTCCTTCTCCCTGCCTGAAATCTTTCCCTCAATAATGAGATGCAAGATTTTGTATTTTCCTGGATGTCTCATAATGTGGCCGAAATATTCTAATTTGCTTGTTAGTCGTGACCACCTCCAAGTCCATGCGAGTGAGGACGCTGTTACTAATTCTGTCCATCCAACTAATTTTCAGCAGTCGTCGATACACCCACATCTCGAATGCATCCAAACGTTTAAGCATTATTTCAGTTAGCATCCACGCTTCCACGCCGTACAAGAGAACCGGAAAGACATAGCAGCTTACCATTTTTATGCGTAGTTTCAATAATAGGTCGTGACTAGCTAAAATTTTTTTGTTCTCCATAAATGCGACTCGGGCCTTCTTTTTTCGAATTTTGACTTCCACGGTCGGATCCCAGTGGTCGTTGATATTGCCACCGAGGTACATCAACTTATCAACTCTATTTTTGTGCCACTGACTGTAATACCACCATTTTCAACAATAATTTTTTTGTTTCTAATCATATATTCTGTTTTATTTGTTTTTTATTTATTTTTTTCCTCTTCAACAGCCCCTCGTTAGTCTTAAACGAAACTATGTACAAGTGTCAGTTATTTTAACTTTAAGTTTTTGTAGATCTTTTCCGTTATTAGTTATAATCGGCGTATTTGATTTATGTTAACGCCGTTGATGTTGATTCTTTTAGTGGTATTAGTGAGTGCTTCATTGAATATTACCTCCGAATAGAGGTTGAACAACAATATATATCATACAATCCTGACGCGATATAATACAATCGTGACACACTCCCCGCTTGATTTTAATTTCCCGTACTTCAGCTGTCTGATGCCAATACAAACTGATGAGGATTCAAATGTCTTTGTCGTCTATACCGGTCGTTTTTAAAATCTCTAGAAGTCTTTCGTAGTGTACCTTGTCGAAGGCTTTTTTAAACTCAATTGAAAAAAGGAACCCATTTTGACTGACATCGCGACATCTCTGGATCAACACATGGATACCAAATAGTGCTTCTCTAGTCCCTAATCCGTTTCGAAAACCAAAGTGACTGTTTCCAATTCTTTCTTTATTAGTATATATATATATATATATATATATATATATATATATATATATATATATATATATATATATATATATATATATATATCTGACAAACCAAATTTTTGCTTATTTTTTTTAGTCCTACCCCTGCAAAATTTTCAATTCTATGAAAAAATGAAGCCCCTAAATGTTTAGAGAAAATATTAATATTTAGAGCTCGCATCCATCGACTGAAAATATATTTTTTCTTCTCAATAGTTTTTTCCTCTTCAACAGCCCCCCGTTAGACTTCTGATTTGAATTTAAGGATTTTGAAGGTGTCTCCATGTACATTTTTTGATGTTGAGTCTCGCTGTCTTTGTCCCATATTACTCGGGCGCCATGAAAATTTCTCAAAGATCTGCCTCATATCTATGATTTTGCATCATAAAACTTGATCTACGATGCTTCCCGTTAATTTAGCGGAACTTTTTTGAAAAGAAAACCTATTCATTCACCCTTAATGCACACCTAACATGAGCATAGCAGAAAATTGAAGGATTTAGGGGGAAACGGCTCTCGGGAACGGATTCAGCAACAAAAAATATACAAGGAAACACCTTCATAATCCTTGAACTCAAATCAGAAGTTTAACAGGGGAAAAAACTATTAAGAAGAAAAAATATATTTTCAGTATATGGATGCGAGCGCTAAATACTAATATTTTCTCTAAAAATTTAGGGGCGAGCTTCATTTTTTCATAGGATTGAACATTTTGCTGGGGTACAACCAAAGAAAATAAAAAAAAAATTTTGACTTGTCACCCTAATATTTATATATTAATTGTAAATTATAATTATATCCCAGGATTCATGTCCATATATAAGATCGTCGTCGAGTATAACATAAACAGGAGTGACTCTTAAAAATTGCCATACTTTTGTACAAGAGAGAGGGAAAGAGAAGAGCTTGCTTTAATCCTATATAGAAATATCGCGGATTTATCTGGATTAACACAATCTAACCTCTGTCGCTGTCTACATATTAGCGCGATTATCTTCGTCTGGATCAACAGCTATACGTGCTCTCTAGTGCTTTGTGCTTTTGTATATTTATTGTGCTGTTTAAAAACTTAAAAACTATTCTACAGTCAGAAAAAACTAACCACTTGTAAACAAGGGGAAAAAGATACAGCAAATTATAGCATCATTTTTAAACGCTTAGAGCTTAAAAAGGGCCTAACCGATTTGAATGATTTATTCAAATTCTAAAAGCTTGTTTTGTCTTCATTTTTCTAGTCCATTTATTTTAGTAAAAACTTTGGAACTGTGTACAGAATATACAAAGTTTATGCTTTACAAGCAGATTTCTATTAGAAAATATTGATCGAAATCATTTTGAGATATCAGTCTTTAAAAATACTGCTAGAAATGCAATGTATCTTTTTTAACAAGCTTCTAAGAAGATTTGTCTTTAAGTATACAACCGAAAAGTAAGTTATATAAGATAGTATATTAAAATAAATTAATTAAGAAAGCTACGAATTAATTACGTGGGCGGTCTGAAAAGTTCTTAACCTAACAATGTAATAATTTTTTGACGTGAAATATGTTTTATTTTTTAATATAATCTCCTGAAACTTCAATATACTTATTCCAATATTTTTCCAATAATTCAATATCATCATTATGATTCCGGAAGGTCTACAAAATACCCATTTACGGCTGGAATGGCTTCGTCATTTGATGTAAAACGCTTTCCAACCAGGAATTTTTTCAGGTTTGGAAACAGATAATAGTCAGAGAGAGCTAAATCTAGTGAATACGCTGGATGTTCAAGCAATTCGTACTTTAATTCGTTGAATTTTGCCATCGTCGAAACACCTGTGTGAACACGTACATTGACTTGATGAAAAATGATTCTTTTCTTCTTTAAAACAGGTCTTTTCTAACGAATTTTTGCATCTAACTGATCCAAAAGGTTACAATAATATTCAGAGTTAATTGTTTTACCTTTCTGAAGATAATCGATTAACAAAACACCTTTGTAATCTCAAAAAATTGTTGCCGTAACCTTCCCTGCTGATGGAACCGTTTTTGCCTTCTTTGGTGCACTTTCACCGGCTTCAATTCATTGTTTCGACGGTTCTTTTCACTCTGGTGTATAGTGGTGGGTCCAAGTTTCATCAACAATTATGAAACGACGGAACACTTATAAAATCACGTCGGTGTCTGTCCGTCTGTCCGTCCGTCTGTCACACCCAATTTTCTCCGAAACTATTTGTCATAGAAAGTTGAAATTTGGTAATAATATAGGAACTGATGGCCTAATCAGAGCCATATAGTTTTGAAAGTTAAATTTTGACTTAAGGGGTTAGTTTTGGGGGGTGATATCGGAAGTGAAAAAAAAATTTTTTACTAGGTAATCGAGTGTGGTGTCAAATAAAAGCTTGTGAAAACACGATTAAAAATATATATATAATGTAATCCTTGCGCGCACTTTTCTTTGTATTATTTTTAAAAAATCGCGAAAAATCGCTGTCCACCCGCCTTACCTCGAAAAGTACTTATCAAAAAATGTTGAAAAAATTCTGGAATATTCTCCACGGAGTGTAGATTGAACGAAAATTATCACAAGTGCATTACCTGTAATAATTTATCTGGTATATAAAAAAAAACAGAAATTTCAAGGTCATCAATTTTCAGTAAAGATTGGAAATAAACTTTGTTGAAAACTCATTTGGGGTGTGTTTTGTGAAGTCACTGATCATTTTATACTTTCGTTACAACATTTTTTATTTTAAAAGCAATCAACGTACGGAACCCTAATTGCGCAAGTTCAACTTGCACTTGACCGGTTATATTTCGCTTAAAACGATCCAGACACGCTTGAGAAGTACTCATTCGAATGCGTTTTTAGTCAATTGTCAGCAAAAGTGGCACCCATCTTGCACAAAGCCTTTTCGTATGTAATTCTTCATGCCAAATATTTCTAAATCGTTCTTTTGAAATGCCTATGGCCTCAGATATTTTACGCATTTTCACTTATCGATAATCTAAGACCATATCATGGACTTGTTGAATGATTTGTGGTGTTGTAGAAGTTTTTGGACAACCTTCGCGTGGATTATCTTCGAAGCTTGTACGACAAGATCTAAAAAGAGCAATCCATTTTTTCATAGTGGAAAGTGAAGGCGATGAATCCTTATACATTTTTAACAATTTCGATTGAATTTCTGTTGGTGTTAAACCATCCAAAACAAAGAATTTAATCACTACACGATATTCAATTTTTTCCATCTCTAAAAGAAATCAATGACATTTTAACGGAAAGAAATAAAACACTTATGTATTATTACCACTATATTGCACAAGTTTTGCGACTGCAGTTTCGACCTATGCGGTCATTATCAAGCTTACGTACTAAACTGAATTAAATAGACAAGTCATACTAAAATTAAAGTTAGGTGGTAGGTATAAAATATTATTATAAAACATTATTATTTAATTCTAGGGTTAATACAATTGATCTTAAGTGGTAGGTAGTAATTTTATGGTTTTATGACGGTCAATAGCGGTGAATAGAAAAGGTCTAGTTTGTCGTTTAACAGATTACAGTTTTGGTTTTTCCGATGTTTATAAATTTCCAATGATTCTAAGATATTTAATTTAAAACCTTTCTCCGCATAATGTAGAATTTCTGTATTATGTAAATCGGGAAAGGGGTGTTGGTTTTCTGTACAATGGTTTGCAAATGAGGAATCTGTTTTTTGTAGCCTATATGATCTAAAATGTTCTGTATATCTGGTTTTAATGTTTCTTCCGCTTTGTCCAATATATATGCTGTTACAGTCCGAGCATTTTAACTTATAAACTCCACATTTTTTAAATTTGTCCGTCTTATCTTTGGCATTGTAAAGGATATTTGATAGGGTATTTTGCGATTTGAACGCAATTTTCAGATTATGTTTTGAAAAAATATTGGCTAATTTTTCGGATAGCGTGCCATGGTAGGGTATTGTAATGTATGTATGTTGTTCCGTGGATTTTATTTTAGGGTATATTCAGCGAAAAGTAAGTTGCTTTTGTTTTTTGTTGATTAGTTTTCCAACCCGTTCGTAAACATAGATCAACAGGAGATCTTCTGACTTATGTAACACATATTTGGAACAACGCAGTTGAACACTTTGGAGAATCTCGAGCGGTTGCTCTTGACATATCCAAGGCATTCGACCGTGTTTGGCACGATGGACTGTTGGCTAAGTTGCGCTCTTATGGTATGTCTGAAAGGTTCTGTTTGTGGCTCTCATATTTCCTCAGAGAGCGTTCTTTACGAGTGGCGGTCAACGACTTTCTAACACCCTCACTATCAACGCTGGTGTGCCCCAGGGCTCCATACTGTCTCCTACTCTCCTTCTCATTTACATTAACGATCTGCTGGAAAAGACCGGGAATCCAATCTATAGCTTTGCAGATGACAGTACGCTTGTCTCTTCATTCACCTTGAACGCTCGGACATCGGCTGCTCAGGCGAATATCCGCAGACAGCGGGAGGTCGTTCAACTCAACAAAGACCTGGAAGAAATTCTATCTTGGGGTGACAGTAACCAAGTGGAATTTAACGCTACAAAAACCCAAGCGGCAGTTTTTTCTAAAAAAGTTAACGTTGCTGAACCCGACATAGTTATGTCGGGGCACTCCATTCCCCTAGCATCGTCGCTCAATTTGTTGAGCGTTAGTTTGGGAGCAAATATGTCTTGGCATGAACATGTTGCAGGCATAGCAAGGAGAGCTTCTCAAAAGTTGGGAATATTATTTAGAACCAGAAAGCTTTACACCCCACAACAACTGTTAATTCTTTACAAAGCCCAAATTCGACCAACTATGGAATACTGCTCCCACGTTTGGGGCTCCGCTCCCAAACATACACTACATTTGTTGGATTCTGTTCAGAGAAGAGCGGTCCGTCTGATTGGGGACCCGGAATTGACCGGCGGCCTTGATTCGCTGGAACATCGAAGAACGGTTGGCGACTTGAGTCTGTTCTACAAGTATTTTCATGGAAAGTGTTCGAAGGATGTAGCCCGCTTAATTCCTCCCAAAGCGGTGCATGTTAGAAATACACGTCGCGCTGGTGCTTCGCATCCGTATGAGGTTCAGCTTGTTACTCCGCGTACAACGCTTTTCAAGCAATCTTTTATATGGAGAACGTCATCCCTTTGGAATAATTTGCCCAGCGCTGTGTTTCCCACCGAGTACAATTTACAGCGATTCAAGAACAACGTGAATCGCTTTTTCCGCACTCGTGCCGCTCCTGGAGCGCTTTAGGGACTTCCCTGCAGCATGTGTGCTAGACCAATAAAAAAAAAAAAAAAAAAAAAAAACCCACTCTCGAGAGAAGTTATTTTTTTTGTGGCAATGTTTTTAATAGTATTTAGTTCGTCTTCTAGGTCAGCTTTGGATAACGGGAGTGAAAGGGCTCTATGTATATCATTGAGTTGAATGCTGCCATTTTATGTTGGTTTGGGTGGAATGAGTCTTTTGGGATCGTTATACCTGTGAATGTGGGTTTTCTGTATACTTTAAATGTGCAACTGTTATTCATATGTAAGATGCTTAGATCTAGAAAGTTAATTTTGTTATCTGCTTCCTGTTCTAGAGTAAACTGAATTTTTGGGAGGATGCTATTAATGAAATTTAAGAGATTGTCTAGTTGTCTTGAGGAGCCTTTGAAACAAGCGAGGATGTCGTCAACATATCTGTACCAACAATGAATGTGGTTTTTGCCATGATTAGAGTTAAGAATTTCTCTTTCTATATGTGTGATGAAAATGTCTGCTAAGAGAGGACTAAGTGGTGATCCCATTGGTAAACCTGAGTTTTGAAGGTGTGTTTGTGATTGAATTGGAAATATGTTTGAGAGAGGCATGTTTCAAAAGCAGATAATATTTCGGAGGAGATCACAGGGTTTATATTAGATTTGTTCAGTATTTTATGGATTATTGGTATGCATTCTTCAGCTGGAATGTTGGAGAACATATTCTTTATATCAAAGGAGACCAAAAAGGAGGTTGTCGGGGTTCTTTGGTCTTTTAGTTTTTGAACGAGTTCAAGTGAGTTCGTTACACTAGTTTCTGATGTGAATTTTGTTAAATCTTTAAAAATTGAATTCAGTTTTATACTTAGGTCTCTAGTTAGGCTATTGATATATGAGACGACAGGTCTGATGGGGTTCCCTGGTTTGTGAATCACATTTAATTCAGTTTAGTACGTAAGCTTGATAATGACCGCATAGGTCGAAACTGCAGTCGTAAAACTTGTGCAATATAGTGGTAATAATACATAATAAGTGTTTTATTTCTTTCCGTTAAAATGATAAATTACCACATAGTAACGGCCACGACGATCAACTATTTAAAATCAATGACACATCAGTTGTGCTGCTACTACTCGAATGAATTGATAGATTGAAATAAAATTTTACATGGGTTTATATAAAGGATGGTAATTTCCAATAAAATTATGGCCGAGAACTTTTCAAACAGCCTAGGTATAATCATTTAACAAAATCCAAATAAAGCATACATATTTATCGAAAGTTCCCTTCTTTGTTCTCTTGTTTATTTTACAAACATCTACTGTTTCTTTAACTTCATTCAAAATTATTATTATAATATAAACCTCCGCCAAGCTTTACTAAATTTCTTAACCGAGCCGAACCCTCAAAAACAGACACTTTTCCTTACTATTTTAACGTTTTAGGTCAGCGAATATCTCAAAAAACAAATGGTTGCTGCCGAGGGTGGAACCCCAAGTGAAGAAATCAAAAATATGCTTGCAGAACACGATAAACTAGTCGAAGAAATCTTTCAACATGAAGACAAAGATAAAAACGGATTTATTTCTCATGATGAATTTTCTGGACCGAAACATGACGAACTTTAGATGTGTTAACTATGTTTTTTTTTAAGAAGTGTTGTTTTTATTGTCATTAAAACAAAAAATTTTACTGCCAGGATTGTTAGTATAATACACAGAAACTCCCAGAAAATACTTGTCTTCATATTTGCATAGGATAATTAAAATACTTTGTTCGTTCATGTACCTCAGAAAATGTCCACTGCCTTATTTTCCATATATCTTGAACCTATACCTTACTAGCTCCAATGATCATAAATATGTAAATTCTAAACCATGTCGACACAAAATACAATGAAAAACATAATGTGCTGGGTTGGTCAGCTATCGCAAATAAAGCAGGTGGAAGTGTTGCCTCTAATTCTGTCCATAATGGGGATCATACCCAAAAATTTAAAAAAATAATCGAACGAGATTGAAATACCAAAAAGTACTTAACAACCGATACAAGAATCAATTATTGTAATGCTGCAAATGGCGTCAGGTTGGTTCTGGGTTCGTATTTATTTTAACTGTCTTCTTGCGCTAGATGAGTCGCTGCAGTTATACCTAAAAATAGAACGCAAACAACATATTAAGATAAAGGAAGAAAATAAGATTGTGTAAAAGTGATCCGTTCAGCGATCAACACTGTCTTTTTCGGAAAGTATTTAATAACTAAAAATTAGCTTTACATTCCCAGTCAAATTATGTTTTTGACCTTTTTGCTTTGACGCTGTATTTTTCAAAATGTCGCGAGCGACGCGTATGAGGCGACTAAAGAAACAGAGTCAAAATAACACCCTTTTTTTAGTTTATCGCTTCAGTGACGCCAAAAATGTTTTTGGACAATCAAAACAACACTTTTCACGGATTTTATCAACGACTGAAAGTTACAAAATTTTAGTCAATATAAATATTACTTCCAATTTTTCAATCTTGGTATTGTACTTTAATTTTAAAAACTTCATATTATTATTTCCAAAAAATGTGGTGATTCATTCAAAGTTTCTTTCATTAATTCCATGATTATTATAAAGGCTTTCTAAAATTCAAATGAGTATCGCTTGAAAAGTCAACAGATTATTGGTTTAAAGAAGGTCAACAATTACACAGGTATACAAAAAAAAAATTCTCTGTCTTTTAAGTAAGGCACATATTTTCTTAAGCATCTTTTTATACTAAATCAAAAAAAAATCATAAATAAAGACATCCACCGTGAGGTTTTTTCAGAAAACACACTTAAAGTTGCCAGAAAATTATTAAATTGGAAAAAAAAACAGTTTAATAAATAATTTAAAACTGTCTAATCATTAAAATTATGAAATGTAACTGTTATTTCGTTATTGTAAAGTAACTAAAAATAGACCATGGTTCATATTTCAGCAGTTTACTGGCTGTTCTCTTGTCCGTCAAATCCATCACGCGTTTCGCCGTATCATGGCTCGTCAGTCAGGCTAGAATTGACAAACAAGAGAACGCACGTACTCTATAACTCCTGGGATAAGTACCAGTTGATTCCCTTCTCTCGTTTGTCTATCCTATCCTGACTGACGAGGCGTGATGCAGCGAAACGGGTTTCAGGATGGATTTGACGGACAAGAGAACAGCTAATAAACTGCTGAAATATGAACTCTGTCTATTTTCAGTTGCTTTACAATAATTATATATGCCTGAGGAGGATCTCTCGAAAAGCGCTACCTGCTTTTAAGCTTTAACTGTGTCTACCACTCTGTCGGCTCGAAAGCTGCTGTGTCAGCTTTCGATGGAGTAATAGGAATACGTACTTAACCCTGCGGGCCGGGCGCCGCCGACTAAATCTCCAACCAGGGCGCCGGGTCTCGCAAACCCATCAATAAAAAATCTTGTTAAAAAAAAAAAGTGATAAATTAATATTTTTATTGAAAAAAAAATACACATTTTTAAATACAAAACCTTATATTATAAAACTGGTTTAAGTATACACAGTCAAAAATCTAATTTTTAAATATTTGTTGTCAAAAAAATTAAACATTTCCTAAAAACTACAAACAAAATAACTTGAAGATGAAAAAAAAAAAAATTTTTAGTAAAACATTGTAAAAATATCATACATCAACAGATTTTATTGATTCATTGCAATTTCTGAGCACTCAGAACACCATGCATGGATATGAGTAAGACATATAAATTTTCCACATTTTTTGCAAAAATATTTGGTTTTTGAATCTTTTTTACAAAAAAAAACATCTTTTTCTGTTACCTGGTTGGACTTCTTCATTTCTATTGGGTTCTTGTGTTCCAGCAACTTCTTGTCTTCTTTCCCTTACCGACCTTGGAACATTTGTTTCATAAGAACGTCGCTCCAAGTGTTCTTTTGTCAAGGATAGTCCAACATCTCTTAGATATAATCGTCTTTCAATCTTATAAGTTTTATTATTGCAAGCAAAAATAATTTGGGAATTTACACCACCCATATTCATAATTGAAAAAAAAATAACCATCGGCCACCTTCTTGTATTCCTTGCTACGTTATAGGTAGCAGACAATTTGTCGAGATTATCTACACCTCCTTTGGTATGATTGTAATAAGTAATTATATCGGGTTTGCATTTTTCTGCTGTAGAGGGATCAATCCTATCATCGTGATGTAAACTGGATATAAGATTAACATTTCTATATTTCTTTGGAATATATGACACAATAGTCATAACTTTTTGAAAGCCAAATATTGAAGAAAATTCAGGGCGAGCTCTTGTGTTGGAGAATTCTAGAGGCAATTCCCTTTTATTTTTTTTTATTGTACCCACGTAAGTGGTTTTATGCTCCACAAGTAATTTTTTTACCAATTCAACACTGGTAAACCAATTATCACACGTAAGATTACGATTAGTCCCAGATATAGGTTCTATTAGTCTCAAAACTATACTTTGTGGATCATTAGGGCGTTCATATATACCTTCAGGCTGCTTTCCGACGTAAACCTCCAGATTTGAAGCATAAGATGTAGAGGAATCAACTAAAGCAAATATTTTTATACCGTATCTGTTAGGTTTACTTGGAATATACTGTTTGAAATCACATCGCCCCCTAAATGCCTCAAGCTTTTCATCAATTGTTGTGTTTGCTCCAACAGTATATGTGTTTTTACAGTTTTCAACAAAAAGGTCAAATAGGCTTCTGATTGGTGCTAGCTTGTCAAATTGTTTCCTTGCTTCTCTTGTCGTCAAGTCATCAAAACGAAGGCATCGAAGAAGAAAATGAAATCGATCGTGAGACATTACCAACCAAAATCTTTCAATCCCGAGTTCGTTTCTTTGCCATAGCTCTTTTGTATTAAGTCGTCCACTTTTGAGGGTCCCCGCCAAATATAATATTCCAAGAAAAGCTTTTATTTCACAAATGTCCGTGGGTTTCCCTCTTCTCTCTCTTGCATAATTTTGAGCCAATCCAGAAATGTAGAGATTTGTGTTTTCCACTATAATGTTAAGCATTTCATCTGTGAAAAATAATGACCAACACTCCATGGCTGTTTTGGCGTTTTTCCCACAGTTCCTGACGCCTGCTAGCCGAACAATAATATTTTCTTTTCTCGTTCTTACGGTTTTGTTTGGACAATGTTTTTGCCATCGCGTGGTTCCGTTTTTACTAATGAAAGCTGGAATTCTTGGTAATTTTGCAAGAGGTACATTGTCATCACTGCTATCATCGCACTCTTGTTCTGATTCACTATCGGTACTTCGGGTTTCTACTATATTTTCTTCTAAAGCTAACTCCTCTTCTTCGTCATCCGGCTCTTCATCTGAATCAGCTTCTTCCCATAATTGACGGAGTTTCTCCTGCTCTTTCTCATAATAAGTAGACATCGCTGCTAAACAAAAGAGATACTATTTTTTATAAAATAGTAACTAATAAATAATTAATATGCATAAAATAATGCAAAATAAATTTTATTTATGCTAACTTACCGTTGAAAAGTAAAACCAACCGAATGTAAAAAGAAAAGCGCAAACCGGGGCGCCGGGTCTCGCAGACCAAAATCAAAATAATTTAAAAACTAAAATACATACACAACCACCGATTGTTATGCGGGTATTGAGGCCAAAAATGAACAGGTAGACGAACCGCTAAGCGGTTGCAACGATGTTACGAAAATTGCCGACTGATTGTCGGAGCGTCGGGTCTCAGAGGCTAGGCGCCCCGCCCGCAGGGTTAATACAATTTGTTGTATCTTACCATCGTACTGTTATTTCGGACATCTTTAAAAATTCTGAATCTATATTTATCTTAAAAATTTAAAAATATTAGGTTTCAGTATTTTTGTTTAACAAAAGACACGCATACATCACCTTTAACTAAGCTACGTAGCAAAATGATGTTTAAAATAAATATGTGCAACTGTTAAATTAAAAAATGGTTTTCAATTTTTATTAATATTGAAAAAAAATTTATTCCATTGCATTTATTTACTTAAAAAAGCATTTTACCAACCACATAGTACCCTTGTAAGTCTTAAAAGCTAGTATTTTGTTGAAACTGAACATAAAACTTCATTTTTTGACGTTAAGTCAGAATTAGGAACTGCAAAAAAACACCGGAAATAATAGTTTTATTTCATAATTTTAATAATTATACAGTTTTACATTATTTAATAAATTAATATTTTTTTCAGTTTACTGGTTTGCTGGCAACTTTAAGTGTGTTTTTGGATTCAGCATAATAAAATACTTAAGAAAACACATATTTCACTTAGAAGACAAAGATTTTTTTCTATACCTGTGTTATTATTAAGGTATTAGAGTCTACAAATGTCATCAACTCTTGGTAGCCTTGATGTTTTTTAACAATTTATCAATAATTTTTTACTTTCTACCTTCTTTAAAATGAAACAAGATGGCGGTCCTTGCTTTGCTTTTTGAAGTCCTTATAATAATCCTGAGATCAATCAACAAAATAAAATAAAGAATGGGTCACTACATGATACTTTTAAATATTTTTATAGGTATGTTGTAATCTAGAATAAATTTTGATACCTCGTTAGAGCAGAGTGTAATAAAAACAAGGATGGTGAATGTGTAAATTGTTACGTAATTTAGGTACAATAAGTACTTAATTATTATTATTTTTTTATTTCAATATTAAATAAATTTTATTGTGTTATATATTATATAGTTAGGGCATTTTTTACCGTCTAACATGAGATGTTCATATTTATTTCATTTTAAGTTTCGCTTCAGTAATTTATATAATAAGGGTAAAGTTTTATTTCTTCATTTGTTTAGGTTGGTTAAAATTATATGTATATGTTGTTAAATGAAAAGTTAATAAAATCTTTTTATAAAACGCATGATAATATTATTTCATTGGTTTTTTCACCTTATATTCCTCAATGTCCATCGAAACTTCTTATATTGCACAGAAGTAATACAACATAATTATTTAAATCTTTTAATTTAATCTCTCTCTCAGCTTCGATGCAGTATTTAGCTGGATTAGTTAATTTGCTAAATAAAGTACTCATATTCGTTTTGGTAATGCTGTTAATAGTCGTGATTACCGCACCTTTTCTTTCGTCGGCAAACGAAGGCCAGGGAAGAAAAAAAAAAAACAGTCGCCATAATCGCATGATTATGGCGAATGATCCAATATATGAATTTTGCTTTTACTCAGAGCTGCGCATAATAGGATGAAGTCCTACTATGCAACTCAAAATTCCAGCTGCCTTTCAATTTTTAAGATATTGCATTAATTTTTTAAAATACTCATCAGACATAGCACTTCAACTTGTACTGGAAACTTTTTTGTTAATTTTTTTTTTTGTAAATTGGGCTGAAAGATGAAGAAGGTATCTTTTTTGTAAACAATACTCTTTTGGGCGATGAACTTTTTACTGTATACATTGAAATCTCGATTAGCTTACGGTAATATATGTTTCTGACGTCGCTTATTTCTGTAAAAATAGTCATTTTAGCAAGAATTTTGAGGGATTTGAAATCACTGGAAAATTTTGGTTATTTTCCGCTGTTTTTTATAGTTTTTTTAGCCGATAAAGAAAGAACGGGGAATTTCTGGCTCAACAATATTAGTTTAAGGTACTTAATAAGGGATACTATATTAATTTTGGCAAAAATTAATTTAGTTTTCAATAAATGACCAATTTTCATTTTACTCAAAAACTTTGTTTTCAATTGAAATTTATCAAGTGGGAATTATTTGAAGATAATAATCTACTTGTATGAGGTATATAAAAATAAATAAATTTACAACTATAAAAACTATAAAAAAAGTTAAAATTAACTGAATTTAACCAATAGCTTAAAATCCTCGAAATTTTCGCTAAAATTACTATTTTTAGAGTAATCACTGACCTCAGAAATATATATTAACGTGAGCAAATTATCGAGATTTTAATGTACAGAGTAAAAGGTTCATCGCCTAAAACAGTATTATTTAAAAAATAGAAATCCTCTTCATCTTTCGATCAAAATTACATTAAAAAAATGGTAAAAAAGTTGCAGGTACAAATTGAAGCGCCTATATTTGGCGAGTATTTTAAAAAAAATTAATGTAATATCTTAAAAATTGAAAGGCAGCCAGAATTTTGAGTTGCACAGTGGGACCTCATCCCACCGTACTGCGGAACAAACCCTGAACGAACCACGTTCCGTCACCAATATTGATCATTTTAATTAAGTTTGAGTCTCCATGAACCGTGAAAATATTGTGCTTAGCTTAGAATACCCAATTCATTATGAATCTGTCTTGTGTAAAATTTCGAGTTTTCTCAAGCACTTTCTGAATAGTTATAGTAGAAGTGGAGAGGCTTAGGTAGATATGTGGTTAATAGGTTGCTTAAACGCACTAAAGTTCTGCACGTTTCCCATTTAAGGGTTGCGAAAGACCAATAAAAGGACAACAGCCTTTCATCTTAATCTATTCCTGGTCCAAAATTATTGGAGATCCCAAGTAAGTTTGTCTAGCGTGTGTTATTGGAGGGCAAAACATAGTTCCTCCTCCGTCCGGTACCATTAATAATTTGAATAGTGTTTGACTCCAATGAAAGTTAGGTGCTTATGAAGATCTTTTCAGATCCCTTTTTAGTGTTTCCTACGGAACACTTATAAGATCACTTCGGTGTCTGTCTGTCCGTCTGTCTGTCTGTCTATCACACCCGATTTTCTCCGAAACTATTTGACGTTGAAAATGGAAATTTGGCACTGGTATAGGAATTGATGCCTCATTAGAGTCGTGTAGTTTTGAAAGTTAAATTTTGACTTAAGGGTTAGTTTTAGGGGGTGAAATTGGAAGTGAAAAAAAAAATACCAGGTCATCGAGTGGGGTGTCAAATGAAAGTTTGTAAAAACATGAGTTCAAAAATATATATAATGTAATATTTGCGCACATTTTTCTTCGTATTATTTTTAAAATTTTGCGAGAAATCGCGGCCCCCCCCTCTTCTCGAAAAGTACTGATCAAAAAATTTTGTCAAGGTCATTAGTCTTTAATAAAGATCGGACAAAAACTTTGTTGAAAACTCTTTTGGGGTGTGTTTTGTAAAGTGATTGATCATTTTACACCTTCATAACAAACATTTTTATTTTAAAAACAATCAACGTACGGAAGACTAATTGCGCAAGTCCAACTTGCACTTGGTCGGTTTTTTGTTTAGACCCATGTCTGTATCAGGATCCTTTCTTTAGGGAGAAGGTTGCATTAGCCAAGTCTTCACAGGAGAGATATTTTTTGCCAACTTCCCTAAGTTTTTATAGTATTTTTCTTCTCACTTCTTACTGGCCACAAATCTCGACGGTAACCAGCCTTCGCCTCCATTGCTACCTTATAAACGTCGTTGTGGCATTGCGGTAAAGTATGTAGGTATCATTCGAGAATTTCAAGGGTACTAGTTGCCTACGCTCCACTTTGTAGGATTTTTTGGTTCAAGGGGCCTACCATCAACCGCATGCAGTCGGGCAGTTTTCCGCTCTCTATCCTTACTAAGATCGAGTTTTGATATGCAGCATCCTATAATACAGGAAAGCGTTATCTACGTTATGGCTACGAGCAGTCTCCCAACAGCATGTTGGCATTACGAGTCTGCCGAAATCTTCTGCGTTGGAGCATCACATGGTATATGGGCTACCAAAATATTACAATTATTTCAGCCGATACTCCGTGGAAATCCATAATAATTTTTATGTGAAATGTGAAAAAATAATAAAACAGTTATTTACACAAACTTTCCACTATATTTGTAATACACCGTAACATGTTTCGCTATCACAGTAGCTTCTTCAGACGTTACATTCTGAATTACTGAACATTAAAGAGTAAAGGTGTTAATATAAGTAGAAACAAGAAAAGAAAATTTATTTGTACCATTAACTAATTAAATATTAATAGAAAATATTTAACAAAAGTGAATTATTAAGGTCTACCTGATCATTCAATAGACGGTTGGAATTTTTAAGTTTGTTTATCTCTAGAGACTCAGTTAGGTTTAAGGGGGTCACTACCGAGAAAAATGAAAAAAAATACGTTTTTTCGTTTTTTTCCATTTTTATAATCTACAATCATTTCTGCACAAAACAATCCAACCCCCACAATTATACGATGAGTATAAGTGCCTGAAATTTTTATATAAAGTAGTCAAGGTATGAGCCATCAATCAGTATCGCCAAGATATGAGTCCCGCTCAGCCTTCGCCTAGCTTCGCACTACGCACCTTTCAATATACCACCCTATTCCCCAAAGTTATTATTATTTTCACTATTATTATTATTATCCCACTTTTTATTAACAATGCTTAGGAATAATTATATAACACTATTTACTATATACAAATAAAAAATTTTATTTTTACAAAAATATTTTGAAATACTATTTACTATATACAAATAAAAAACTTTATTTTTACAATAATATTTTGAAAAGTAATAATACGATTTTATTATTTTGTTATACTTTTTTTTAATTAAAATGAACCCGCGTCATATGACGGGCCTTCTTTTTTTTTTCTAACTTCTTAAATTTTTCTTCTAAACTTTTTCTTGCTCTTGAAATTTTTTGCCTCTCGCATTTCGATGCTTGTTGTAAGTCTTTCTCGGCTTTCACTATTCTCAGTTCATCTTCCTTCATCAGCCAGCAATTGTAAATTTTCCAGGGTCAATGAAAAGTTTTTCAAGTACTCGGCAGCAGGAAATATTACCTTCATTGAAGCAGCATAGTGCATCATATGCACCTAATTCTAGTGTGCTTTTCTCTACAAAAATATTTTTTTGGGCATCTAACCCACCATGCATTATTATAGCTTTCGTTTGTGTTTTGTGTCTTACCGTGAACACATTTTTCTAACAGGGCTGGATTCGCCAGGTCCCTGAAGACAGGTTTCAAAATTTCCATTACTACTTTTGGTAGATGAAAATGCTTTGAGTGCTCATATAATTTTTTTTCTGCTTGGGCCTTGAGGAACTTACACCAGTCCAAGCTGCATAAATTGTGTGCCGGATTCTGGTCGTTTGAGCCGAGATGAAAAAATTCTGCCCATACTGCTTTTTTCATCTCAGCCAAGCTGCCAACGTTTCTTCGTATGGCTAAGCCATAAAACTTTTGAATGTCGTTTATTGCCACATCCGTGAGTCTGCCCTTTCCTCCTATCGGCTTTCCATCTTGCAGTTTTTTGGACGTGTAGGAAGTTTTTAGCTGAGTCTAGATCCCATCCTTTTTTAACATGTTCTATACATTCTAACTTCTGAACTAAGAGATTATCTCCGTAAGGGTTTTGTTCTAAAACCTTCAAGAAACCCTTTGAGTCTTGGAGGACTTGACAATTCTGACAAACAATCTTTATAGTGGATGCCAAACCGTTTCTCAAACAAACACTTAGGGTGATTTCACCACCACATTTTTTGCAGTCCACTGTTGAGTTCAGTGCTTTACTCAGCTCTCCAACATCCACCAAATCATACGCATGGTTGCTCATGAATGACTCAAATTTATTTTGATTACCTAGTTTTTTGAAGAAGAAGAAGGTGTACGATTTTCAGATGAGGTTGATGGTGTTGATTCAACAGATGGTAAGGACATGACCAATTTACGAGCAACAGAAATATGTGTCCCACTAAAAGGTTTATTCCTTTTCTTGCTCTTGAAGCTAGTCTTTGGCTTAGTCATTTTTCTTCACAAAACAATAATAAAAAACTATAATAAAATAACAATATAATAAAATTTAAAACCGCAATAGTAACAGAAAACAGGAAAAAAATTTGTAACTATGTAAACAAAAACAATCTCTCACGTAAAATATAACCAAACAAAACAAAACTAAAAAAAAAAAATTTGGAAAAAAACATATTTTGTTCAGTCAAAACTACAACTTTTTAGTTTTTCGGCTCTCCTGAAAAATTGACTTTTTTTTTTGTACATTTGCCCCATTATCTTCAAAACTATAAAAGTTATTGAGCTATTTTTTTTTTTAAATATCCATGGCAACACTGTCTACAGTTCGGACTAAGGAAATGTCAAACGAAACAGCTGGTAATTTACCGCGTCAATTCAAACATACAAATAAAATTCATGAACTTTCAAAATTTCTAGAAAATGTAATTTAAATTATTTCTTTAAACCCTTAGTCCCATTAAATTATATAATAATAAATAAAAAGTGTGCAAAGTTTCGTTGAAATAGGATGAACGGTTGCTGAGAAAATGGGTTTTACTTTTCAATGTAAATTGACCTCGGTAGTGACCCCCTTAACCTCTGGCTTTTGTTCTCATTGTGTTTCTACTCACGATCAGGTAGACCTTTGTTAAATATTTTCTATTAATATTTAATTAGTTAATGGTACAAATAAATTTTCTTTTCTTGCTTCTACTTATATATTAACAACTTTACTCTTTAATGTTCAGTAATTCAGAATGCAACGTCTGAAGAAGCTACTGTGATAGCGAAACATGTACCGGTGTATTACAAATATAGTGGAAAGTTTGTGTAAATAATTGTTTTATTATTTTTTCGCATTTCACATAATAATTACCAAAATATTCCTTAATAAACTAATATGCGAACCCTGAACAGATTTGTTCATGAAACTATTTTTTAATCAGTCCCAGTCACTCAAATTAAGGAAAGACAATTTACTTTGATTGAGTTCTATCTGTTACATTCCCTACTAGTTTGAAACTACTGGCTTAAAACTGTTTTTAAGGACCAAGCGGATAGTATTTAAGGCTTTTTAATAATAAGGACATTGGTTAATCGGTGATAGATCCCTATTTTTAAGAAAACGAAGTTGGTTAGCTTATTTTTAAATTTTATTGTTAACTTTCAGGTCAACGAATACATTAGGAAACAGATGATGGCCGCTGAAAGTCAAGCCAGTGAGGAAGTAAAAAATAAACTTTCAGAAAACGACAAGCTCACTGAAGAAATATTTCAGCACGAAGATAAAGACAGAGATGGCTTTATTTCACTCGATGAATTTTCTGGACCCAAACATGATGAACTCTAAGTTTCTTTTCTTTTAATACCTAGAATTGTTATTTTCACTTAAAGATATGTATATATTATATATATATATATATATATATATATATATATATATATATATATATATATATATATATACAGCGGCGTGCAAAAGTTTCCGGCCAGTGACATTTCGTACTCTAATTTATTAAAAAAAAGACTAATGATTTTTCATCATTATGAGAAATGAGTATAAGATATAGGAAACAAAATAATATAGTAAAAGAATATTATTTATGTTTGTGAATATATTTATTATTATTATTATTCTTATATTTATATGTGCAAAAGTTTCCGGCCACTTTGTACTACGAGAAAAATTATTAGTCCATATGCTCTATAATAGACTTAAATTATATTTTTATGTTAATATTTTGTAGCCATACCCTTTGCAGCGATAATAGCCGCGCAACGACGTGGCATTGACTCAATTAATCGATTAATACAAGCAGGTGAAATTTTATCCCATTCTTCCTTCAATGATTTGAATAATGCGGCTTTATTTGAATATGTATGCTTTCGAACTTGACGATCTAACGTTTCCCATAAGTATTCTATTGGGTTCAAGTCCGGTGATTGAGATGGCCAGCTTAAAACTCTCACATTTGAAGCAGAAAACCACTGTTTTAACAACTTGGATGTATGTTTGGGGTCATTATCCTGCTGAAATATACAATTCTGCGGCAATGTTTCTTCAGCATATGATAACAAATTGTTTTCTAAAATGTCCTTGTAAATATCAGCGTTTCGTATTTCCGTCGATCTCGATCAATGGACCGACTCCTTGTGCAGAGAAAATTCCCCAAACCATCACACTTCCTCCACCGTGTTTTACAGTAGGAATTTGGTACCGAACATCATTTCTCGTACCAATAGGACGTCGTACATGTTGTCTACCATCGCTTTCAAAAAGATTAAATTTAGATTCGTCTCAGAAAGCTACTTTTTTCCAATCTTTGATTGCCCAATTTAGGTAATCTTTGGCAAATTGTAATCGGGCCTTCTTATTCTTTTTACTGATTAATGGCTTTTTAATACTTATACGGCCAAAAAGTCCCACATTATGTAGTTTTCGTGTCACAGTACTACGACTAACATTAGCTAGGTTTTCATCCTTTAGCTCGCGTGCAATTTCGGCAGCAATTTTATTGACATCCGCAGTTGATTTACGTTTAATGATACGATCTACTTTTTAGACGTTTTTCTTGGTCTTCCACTACGCGGACGATCTTTTAAACCATATCCATAACGGTATTTTACAATAATATCGTTCACGGTTGATTTACCTATCGATAATAATGAAGTAATCTCACGAAAAAACTTTCCTTCTTTTGAAAATTTTAATACTCTCACACGAATTTGGATTTGCATATACCGAGCCATGTTTATGCTCCCACGACCTTTTATGTACTAAATGTGAACATTCAATGCGCTATTATTCATAAATACGTCTTTGAACATCCTACTGCGTCAATGTATATTATGTGGCCGGAAACTTTTGCACATATAAATATAAGAATAATAATAATAAATATATTCACAAACATAAATAATATTTCTTTTACTATATTATTTTGTTTCCTATATCTCATACTCACATCTCATAATGATTAAAAATCATTAGTCTTTTTTTTTAATAAATTAGAGTACGAAATGTTACTGACCGGGAACTTTTGCACGCCACTATATATATATATATATATATATATATATATATATATATATATATATATATATATATATATATATTTTACATATATAAAATTATTTTAATCGTTGTTGCTTCTATGTCTATATATTTTAAAAATAATTTTATTAATTTTTTACCCTTTCCTAATTACCATCACAAAAAATGCTGCCAGAGTTTTTGTAGCCTTAAATTCTATTCGGTTACTGCCACACCTAAACAGTATTTCTGCTTAATCTTTGTTAGGTATGACACTTTCTGCTGTCTACAGGTATTAGCATTCTACAGCTGGTATTTGAACATCCTGGATAAATAAAGAAATCATAGCCCTGTCATCAGCAAATCTGTAAATTAAATTATCAGTCTTTTGCGACAATTCATAAGAGTAAAGAAGAAAAAAAATGAACAACAGACTAGAAATGATATAAAACAATAAAGAGTATTTACTATCTAAAAAAAATCTCTTAGTCTACATTCTCCAGTTTCTTCAAACTTGCAGAATTTACTAAAGCGGAATAAACACTTATTTTTTTAATTGCTATCATTTTAAATAGAAAATGGTGACAATAAAAGTGATCACCAAATTTCGAAAAAATAATTTTTATAAAATAAAAAGAAAAAATTAAACCTTAGGGCTTTCTGTAAATAAACTAAAGCTATACTTGTTCTTCCATAAAAATTTCATATATATAGCTCGTAAGACGTATGTCTAAAATAGCTTGAATACTGCGCCTTTGATTAATGTAGTGAAACTACTACGAAACCAATTTTGGCCGATGTACCCAAAAAAAAAAAAATAAAATCTTGACAGTACTATCATCAAGTTGTTTAATAGCTTTATTTTCTTGTACATCTGTTTTTCGCATTTGCATCTCTCATCAATCATTTGAAGCGACCTGGAAAAGGTGTTAAAGAAAAATTGTATTTTGACTGCCTCACCTTGTAGAGCTTGTAAAATACAACATACATGTAAAACATATAAGTATAAATTACGGTTGCAAAAAATTGATAAAAGTCTTTAATTTACACCACTCTGCTCGCGAATTTACTGGTTTTTTGTTGACTGGTAATGGTTTAAATCGATTTCTTACCTTTGCAACAAAACACTCTCTCTATTTTGGACGGTATTTTTGAAAAAGGTTTTGCTTGGAAAACCCTGAGCGAAATTTCTTTGATTCTGATCAGTCAAAATTATGCCTATTGGTACTATAGTATCAATTTGTGTGCAGAGTTTCAATGCAGTGTTTTTTAGTCAACCTTACGTATTACTTAGAATGCTACTTAGAACAATTGAGTGTCAGAGATTATTTGACCATCACTTGTGATCGGGAAAAGATGCAAACATAAGGGGTAAATTACCTAAGATAGAGACAACTACACACGGAACGTTATTATTTCTTAATGGTCCAGCAACCAATGTTAAATGACTCAAAACAGATTGATTATTGTTGTTGGTATCGTTAAAATATAATTACTGCTTACGTTCATGAACGAAGGTTTTTTAAACAAAAAATCTCGTAGTGTTTCATAAATTAGTCATATAATAGAAAATTATATTATTTTGTATTTAAAGAAATAAAGTATTTTATAAGTAAATTGAGCTATTTATTATATAAGACTACTATAAAATTACACGAAGAACCTAGGTATGACATACCAGAACACAATAATATTCCAACATGTAGCTTACGGTGTTACGCTACGTTGGCGCTCAGGAAAATAGCCATAAAATATACCGTTATGTCCTGCGACTCTTTTTGTTATGACTGTGTCCACTCGCACCTGGCTGCTTACCACCTGAAATGCGGGCCTACTCTCAAGAGTACTCTGCCACTCTGACCTTAAATCACTATAACTCCGATAATAATTGGAATTTTTTTACATTTTGTAAAGCTTGAAATATTCTATATATATATATATATATATATATATATATATATATATATATATAATATATATATATATATATAATCAATCGGTTTTATAAGGTCTTCCGTCTTCCGATGCCTAATTTCCACTCCTCCTGGTTTCTCCATCCCTCCTCCTCCAGATCTCTCTCTAGTACTTCCTTGTTGATTCCTGCTCTCTAGCTTTGGCGTGGTCTTCCTCGTTTTCTTTTTCCATGAGGGTTCCAATTTAAAATCTTTTTAGGTAGTCGGTCTTGTGACATTCTCTGTACATGTCCGTACCATACCAACTGTTGGGTTCTGATTTCGTCCACTATATCGTGCTTTATTTCTAAAGCTCGTCTTATCGTGTTATTTGGTATGCGGTCTTTTCTGGATTTTCTGGCTGCTCGTCTCCAGAAATCCATTTCTGTAGCTTTTAGTATTTTTCTGTTCTTTCCTTCAATGGCCACACCTGGGAGCTGTAAGTTATTATACTTTTCACTATTGAGTTGTAAATTCTCTTCTTATTTTCAATGGTTATGTTTTTGTCCCATAGTATACTATTAAGCATTGCAATCGCTTTTCTTCCTTGGATATTCCTCTCGAATATTGCTTCTTCCAGTGTTCCGTCCCTAGATATTCTCGTTCCCAAATCCTTATAACTGGCACAGTGTTTGATGGTGTGTCCTGTAGCCAGTTTCAAGTCCTGCTGTTGTCCTCCGACGCACATGTACTCGGTCTTTTTAATATTGTCTTCTAGGCCCCATTTTTCATATTCCTCCATAAGTTTTGTGTCATGTATTCCATATCATCGATGTCCTGAGCGACTACCACCTGGTCATCTGCGAATGATATCCCATACTGCTGCATTTCCTTTTCCAGTTCTTCAGTGCACTCTCCAAATAGATTTTAAATAGCGTTGGGGATATACAGCAGCCCTGTTTGAGACCCTTTGTGACCTGGAACCCTGCTGATATACCATATTTGGTTTTCACACTACTTCTTGCATCTTGGTATAAGGATTTTACGGCTTTAATTATCTCGGTGCTTACATTACTCTGTTGTAGTGTTTCCCACAATCTCATTAGGGGCACGCTGTCGTAGGCCTTTTTTAAATCGACAAACAAGACATGGACTTCCTAATCAAATGCGGTTTTCTTTTCTAGGATTTGTGTTAGTGAGAAGAGATGGTCTATTGTGGATCTCACACTGCTCTAAAGCCTGCCTGTTCTTCAGCTTCTACGTCCGCGTATTCCGTTTCTATTCTATTTTTAAGTATTTTTCCGTATATTCTGCTAATAGATCCTGTAACCGTTATTCCCCTATAGTTATCGCAATTATTTTTGTCTCCTTTCTTATGAATTGTTGATATGTATGATATTTTCCATTCCTCAGGTACTTCTGATGTGTTAATGCACCTTTGGAATAAGTTCCTCAAAGCGCTAAATAGCTTTTCGGTTTCGTATTTTACTGTCTCTCCTGGGATGTTTGCTGGTCCTAGAGCTCTACCATTTTTTTAGCGTTTTACATACTTCTTTAACTTCTGATGTTGTTATCCTTATTGGGGATCCTCGTATAACTATATTTGGGTTTCCATGTTGGGTACTTTTGAACTCTGGTCTATCTTCTGTTAGCATATTTGTAAAATATTTGTTCCATTTTTCTGGTGTTATTGGTGAGAAGATTTCTCTTTTCCGTTCTGTTCTCATATTTTTAAAAAGTCTCCAGCTTTCTGTGCTTTTTCTTCCTCCTATGTAAGTGTTGAGTTTTGAGCATGTCTTTTCCCATTGGTTGTTCTTTTTGTCACTAATCATTTTGCGTACTCTAGCTTGGGATTCTTTGTATTTTACTTTGTCGTTTGTGCTCTTTGAACTTAAGTATTTGGGCCGATTGGCCGGGCTTCCATAAGATTAGTGCGGAGTTCTTTCCTTGGCTCTGATCAGTCAAAATTATTCCTATTGGTACCATGAATTTGTGTGCCGAGTTTCAGTGCAATGTTTTTCAGTCAACCTTGAATGATTTTAAACTATAGACCACCAGCTAGAGATACAATATGTTGTATCTTACCACGATTTTACACTAGTACTAGAATAAGTACTGCAACGTCGAAATGCGTCCCGCGATCGATTGACAAATAAAAGTACAGTGGATTACTACGAAAATATGAACTTTTGTTTCTTTTCCAGTAGCTGGTACTGATTCTTAAGTAGTTTATTGCGAAAAATAAAATTTTTTCTAGCGTAGTTATACTGGAAAATATTTTACAATTACGAATAATAATTCAGATAATCTACATACGACGGACTCAATATGAGGCAGCAAGCTTGCTACCAAACATTACGTCTAAGCCTTTAGCTGTACTGTAACGCGATAATTTAAAATCGTTGGTCCGTCAACGCTCACTGAGGAAACACGAGAGCCATAAATAAAACTGTACGAGTACCAAAAGAATGTTGTTTAGCCAAAAATGTTAAATAAGGTCAAATGCCTTGGTTATATCAAGTTCAACCTCTTGAGATTTTCCAAAATATTCAAGTGTGTTGTTCGACATAAGTTAGAAGATCTCCTGTTGATCTTTGCTTACGAAGCCATATTGATGGTCGCTAACAATATTGAATCCTTCGAGACATTTTAAAAGATGCTGATTGACAGCCTTTTCCATAACTTTCGATATTAACACGTAGGCTGATAAGTTTTGGTCTAGCTACTTAACACACATTTTTTCACACACATGTTTTATTCATCAACATACTCTCCTTCAAGAGCGGTACTATCAGTCTAACACTTTTCTAACATTTCTATACTTTTCTTGTAGAAGGACTTGTATTTGCCTTCAAATAGGCTTCAGTTTCGGCGATGACTTCTTCACTGGAGCCAAATCTCTTTCCCTCGAGCATTTTTTGACGTCTTTTTTTTTTTATGGGTCTAGCACACGTGCTGCAGGGAAGTCCCTAAAGCGCTCCAGGAGCGGCACGAGTGCGGAAAGAGCGATTCACGTTGTTCTTGAATCGCTGTAAATTGTACTCGGTGGGAAACACAGCGCTGGGCAAATTATTTCAAAGGGATGACGTTCTCCCATATAAAAGATTGCTTGAAAAGCGTTGTACGCGGAGTAACAAGCTGAACTTCATACGGATGCGAAGCACCAGCGCGACGTGTATTTCTAACATGCACCGCTTGGGAGGAATTAAGCGGGCTACATCCTTCGAACACTTCCCATGAAAATACTTGTAGAACAGACTCAAGTCGCCAACCGTTCTTCGATGTTCCAGCGAATCAAGGCCGCCGGTTAATTCCGGGTCCCCAATCAGACGGACCGCTCTTCTCTGAACAGAATCCAACAAATGCAGTGTAAGTTTGGGAGCGGAGCCCCAAACGTGGGAGCAGTATTCCATAGTTGGTCGAAGTTGGGCTTTGTAAAGAATTAACAGTTGCTGTGGGGTGTAAAGCTTTCTGGTTCTAAATAATATTCCCAACTTTTGAGAAGCTCTCCTTGCTATGCCTGCAACATGTTCATGCCAAGACATATTTGCTCCCAAACTAACGCCCCAACAAATTGAGCGACGATGCTAGGGGAATGGAGTGCCCCGACATAACTATGTCGGGTTCAGCAACGTTAACTTTTTTAGAAAAAACTGCCGCTTGGGTTTTTGTAGCGTTAAATTCCACTTGGTTACTGTCACCCCAAGATAGAATTTCTTCCAGGTCTTTGTTAAGTTGAACGACCTCCTGCTGTCTGCGGATACTCGCCTGAGCAGCCGATGTCCGAGCGTTCAAGTGAATGAAGAGACAAGCGTACTGTCATCTGCAAAAGCTTAGTAGCCAACATCAATCGTGCCAAACACGGTCGAATGCCTTGGATATGTCAAGAGCAACCGCTCGAGATTCTCCAAAATGTTCAATTGCGTTGTTCCAAACATGTGTTACATAAGTCAGAAGATCTCCTGTTGATCTATGTTTACGAAAACCATATTGGTGATCGCTAATAATATTGAATCGTTCAAGATATTTTAGAAGATGCTCATTGATAACCTTTTCCATGACTTTCGATATTATTGAAAGCAGTGCGACTGGTCGGTAGTGATTTGGCAAGGTCTTCTTACCTTTTTTAGGTATCGACGAACCGTGGCACATTTCCAGCAGGACGGAAATATTCCCTTTCTGTAGGATAGGTTAAAAAGTCTACAGAAAACTGGTGTTCCCTTGCACAGTTTTTGAGAACTATGGCAGGTATTCCGTCAGCGCCAGAAGCCTTCTTGGTGTCTAGCTTCATTAAAATACGCTTTATGATGCGCTGTCTGAAGACAACATCGGGCATCCTTGACTGCAATATGGGATAGTAGGTGGTGTTTTTTCCTTGGAAATCGACAGTAGAATGTGAAGCAAAGAGTTCAGCCAAGTTCGCTCTCTCAACAGGTGTGGTTGCAATGGAATTATCTAGCCGTGTGAGTGGTGGTATGGTGGGTTTGGTAAAATTTTGACTAACTGCCCTAGCGACTGCCCAAAAGGACCTGGAATTGTTGGGACAAGCGAGAAGTTTGTTTCTAATTCGTTGATTGTGTGCCTCCTTGGTTTCGTCGATAATTCCCTTGCATCTGTTCCGGGCATGAACAAAGATGTTACGATTTACGGTGTTAGGATTTTCACGCCATTGTCGATAGGCAATATGTTTAGAAGCAACAGCTTCTTTGCATTTTCGATCGAACCAAGGCTTGCCGTTGGAGGAGCATTTCTTCGAAAAAGGGATGTAAGCTTCCATACCAGCCAAAATAACATCGGAGATCTCCCTGGCGCAGTCAGATGGGTTATCGGATCGAAAACAAATGTCCATCCAAGGGAAAGTTCGAAAGTATTCCATAAGATCTTCCCATTTAGCAGATTTGTAGTACCAAATCTTGCGCGGCCTAGGCGCCTCTCTGTCACTGATTGGCAGGATACTCGATGTCGAAAGCAGTTTATGGTCGGAAGAACCTAACGGCGGATTTACGGTAATCGTGTAAATCTCCGGATTGGTGGTTAAAAACAGATCAAGAAGACTGGCGAACTCCCCGTCTCGATCAGGGATCCGTGTTGGTTCGTCAATAAGCTGAGTTAAGCCATAACTGATTGAGAATGATTCATCTTCACGACCTTGTTCGTCGGTAGTATTGGAATATTTAAGCCAGTTGATATTGTGGACATTAAAGTCGCCCAGGATGGCAATTTCGGCACTTGGGTAGTTACTTTGTAAATGATCGATGGTGTCTGCAAGAGAAGCGAAAAGTGTTCGAAAATTGGTATCACTTGGTGGTCGATGTAGGATACAGATGAACCTTGTGGTTTGTTGAGTCGTTATTTTTAACCACACAACATCAAAGTTTGGGGGCTCCAGAGCTTCTTCTCGTTGACAAGAGAGGTCGCTTCTGACAAAAAGACAGATTCCAAAGTTACGCCTAAATCGGGAATAGAAGTCGTACCCAGGATAAAGATAGTTGACCGTGCTGGTCGATGGACTGACCTTGGTTTCACATAGAGCGAGTACATGAGGTTTATTTGATTGCAGGTGTTGATGCACTGAATTTATGTTCGAGTTTATACCTCGTATGTTGCAAAAATCTATCTTAAAACTACGAATAGATAATAGTCGCTGGGGGCCAAATTTTGAGAATACGATGGATGAGAAAGCAATTCGAACTTCAATTCATGCAATTTTGCCATCGTAACCATCGACTTGTGACATGGTGGATTGTCTTGATGAAAGAACATTTTTTTCTTGTTCATTTGGGGCTGTTTCCTTGCGACTTCTGCCTTCAAACGAATCAATAACTTTATATAATATTCGCTATTGATGGTTTTTCCTTTCTCAGCATAGTCGATGAAAATTATTCCACGCACATTCCAAAATACAGAGGCCAAAAGCTTCCCAGCCGACTGTTGTGTCTTTTGTCGCTCCGAGCGGCTTTCACCGGCTGCTGTCCACTCAGCTAACTGCCGATTTGATTCCGATGTGTAGTTGTGGATCCACGTTTTATCCATTGTCACATGTCGTATGAAAAAATCCTTTTATTGCGCTTAAACAGGTCCAAACAGCGCTTAGAATTATCAACACGTTGTTGTTGTTAGTCGACTATGAGCAAACGCGGTATCCATTTCGAACAGAGCTTTCTGCATGCAAAATATGACCAACACGTTTTTTTTTTAATATCTTTAGGGTGTCAGTTATCTCACGCAATTTCACTTTACGGTCATCCCAAACAATTTTGTGGATTTTTTTATGTTTTCCGGTGTAACCACCTCATTTGGGCGTCCAGAGCGTTCAGCATCATTTGTGTCTATAAGACCGCGTTAAAATTCAGTACACCAGTAAATGATGAGTGATTTTCCAGGGCAGAGTCCCTGCAAACACTTATCAAGCCATTGCGTTGCTTGAACGGTATTTTTTCCCATCAAAAAACAGTGTTTAATCAACACATGAAATTCGATTTTTTCTATTGTTTTGAAAATATCAAAAGTAGCGTCACTAAAACCACTGTAACTTGTAAACTAATAGTCGAAATATCATGAAATTTTGACACGTCTCGTTTGAAAGTTGATACTTCCTAAAAATCATATGGATTTTTTGAAAAGGGCGACATCTATGTGTCAGACCAAAAACTTTTCAGCCTACGTGTTATTTCAATACTATCGAAAGCAGTGCGACAGGTCAGTGATTTATGTGGGAAGGTCTTCTTGCCTTTTTTTGGGTATCGCCTTAACTGTAGTGGATTTCCAGCAGAAAGGAAATATTCAATTTCTGCAGGATAGGTTGAAAAGTCTTGTTAGTTGGCATTTTTTGAGGTCTTTAACAGGTATTCCATCAACTTCAGGAGCAGATGCTGCCTGAAGGCAATATCGGGCATCCTTACTGCACATTGAGAATAGTAGTTGTGTTTTCCTTGGAAATGATGGTAGAGTAGAATATAAAGCTAGGGATTCAAGCCACAAGTTGGCTTTCTCAACAAGTGTTTTGGCAATGGTATTATTTGTGAGTATTGGTATGGTGGATTTAGTAAAATAATGGCTTTAGCGACCGACCAAAAGGACCTGGAATTATTGGGGTACGCAAGAAGCTTGTTTTTAATTCTTTGATTGTGTGTGCGTGGCGTGGGAGTTCGCCAGTCTACTTGATCTGTTTTTAACGACCAATCCGGAGATTTACGCGGTCACCGTAAATCCGCCGTTAGGTTCTTCCGACCATAAACTGCTTTCGACATCGAGTATCCTGCCAATCAGTGACAGAGAGGCGCCTAGGCCGCGCAAGATTTGGCACTACAAATCTGCTAAATGGGAAGATCTCATGGAATACTTTCGAACTTTCCCTTGGATGGACGTTTGTTTTCGATCCGATAACCAATCTGACTGCGCCAGGGAGGTCTCCGATGTTATTTTGGCTGGTATGGAAGCTTACATCCCTTTTTCGAAGAAATGCTCCTCCAACGGCAAGCCTTGGTTCGACCGAAAATGCAAAGAAGCTGTTGCTTCTAAACATATTGCCTACCGACAATGGCGTGAAAATCCTAACACCCTAAATCGAAACATCTTTGTTCATGCCCGGAACAGATGCAAGGGAATTATCGACGAAACCAAGGAGGCACATAATCAACGAATTAGGAACAAACTTCTCGCTTGTCCCAACAATTCCAGGTCCTTTTGGGCAGTCGCTAAGGCAGTTAGTCAAAATTTTACCAAATCCACCATACCACCACTCACACGGCCAGATAATTCCATTGCAACCACACCTGTTGAGAGAGCGAACTTGTTGGCTGAACTCTTTGCTTCACATTCTACTGTCGATTTCCAAGGAAAAACACCACCTACTATTCCCATATTGCAGTCAAGGATGCCCGATGTTGTCTTTAGACAGCGCATCATAAAGCGTATTTTAATGAAGCTAGACACCAAGAAGGCTTCTGGCGCTGACGGAATACCTGCCATAGTTCTCAAAAACTGTGCAAGGGAACTAACACCAGTTTTCTGTAGACTTTTTAACCTATCCTACAGAAAGGGAATATTTCCGTCCTGCTGGAAATGTGCCACGGTTCAGCCAATACCTAAAAAAGGTAAGAAGACCTTGCCAAATAACTACCGACCAGTTGCATTGCTTTCAATAATATCAAAAGTCATGGAAAAGGTTATCAATGAGCATCTTCTAAAATATCTTGAACGATTCAATATTATTAGCGATCACCAATATGCTTTTCGTAAACATAGATCAACAGGAGATCTTCTGACTTACGTAACACATGTTTGGAACAACGCAATTGAACACTTTGGAGAATCTCGAGCGGTTGCTCTTGACATATCCAAGGCATTCGACCGTGTTTGGCACGATGGACTGTTGGCTAAGTTGCGCTCTTATGGTATGTCTGAAAGGTTCTGTTTGTGGCTCTCATGTTTCCTCAGAGAGCGTTCTTTACGAGTGGCGGTCGACGGATTTTTTTCTAACACCCTCACTATCAACGCTGGTGTGCCCCAGGGCTCCATACTGTCTCCTACTCTCTTTCTCATTTACATTAACGATCTGCTGGAAAAGACCGGGAATCCAATCTATAGCTTTGCAGATGACGGTACGCTTGTCTCTTCATTCACCTTGAACGCTCGGACATCGGCTGCTCAGGCGAATATCCGCAGACAGCAGGAGGTCGTTCAACTTAACAAAGACCTGGAAGAAATTCTATCTTGGGGTGACAGTAACCAAGTGGAATTTAACGTCATCCCTTTGGAATAATTTGCCCAGCGCTGTCTTTCCCACCGAGTACAATTTACAGCGATTCAAGAACAACGTGAATCGCTTTTTCCGCACTCGCCGAATTTTATACGAATCTCCTGAGAGTTGACACTAACTGTATGATTGTATGATTATTTTGCTTATGCTACCATCTCTCGTAAAGTCTCGAGACTTTTCAACCCATATAGTAACTTTTTAATTTCTTTCTTTTGGTTAAAAATTCAATTTATCTAAAAAAAGGTATTAAGGGATGTAATAAAGGCAATTAGTTTTAACAAAATCATTTAACTATATTACAGAATAGTTTAAACAATAGTTATTACAATTAACTAACTAAAACCACAGCAAAAATAAGTGAAAAAAACTGTCAGTAAATAATTAATTTATAATTCAATAGGATTTTAGAAATTACATTAAATATTAATCAAACAAAAGGGAAATCCTCACAGTGTAAAAAATTAGTTAAAACAAAAGTGTGTCAGAATAATTAAGAAATGTTATACACAGTTAAATAAAAGAGAAATTACTCAAGTAGCATTTTTACTGTTCTTTTCTTTTATTTTGCCAGTCATCAAAAATATGATCCGCCATATAAACTATTATCATTTTTTTTTTGTATTAACAATTACTTTTTCGATTTGTCGTCAAAAATTAAAAAATAATATTAGTAATTATTTTTAAACCGTAGTATTTTTAATACCTAAAGTCGATAATAAATGTTAAAAATATGTTAACATGAATATTTATACTAGTACAACTTCTGACTCGGGTAGAGTCATCCCGATAGCGTTTTTTTACAAAAACAAATCCGCTTGCAGAGTTACTTCATCGCGTAAAAGTTTGAAATTCTAAAAAACACAGTTTTAAGGGTACTTTATGCATCTAGATTCTACATTTAAAATAAACTAATACAATGGGACTATTAGAGGTTAAACATTTAATAATAAAAAACAATTAACGAATACAAACTGCAAACTTCTACGACCATTTATTCCCAATTTTAGCAGGTGCGCATTCGATCCGCGTGCGCGTCTGTTCCTCGCGTCGAGAATGCAGTTTCGCGGTTGTTATGAGTCGTTCATATATTTTGTTAGTTAATTTCAATATTCTAGTTAGATTAGACCGTGTAAATAAATAGTTATCTAATTCATATTTTTAGTGTTTCGTACACTAAATATATGATCACTTCGGTGTCTGTCTGTCACACACAATCTTCTCCGAAACTATTTTACATAGAAAGTTGAAATTTGGTACTAATATAGGAATTGATGGCCTCATCAGAGCCGTATAGTTTTGAAAGTTAAATTTTGACTTAAGGGATTAGTTTTGAGGGGTGAAATAGGAAGTGAAAAAAAATTTTTTTTACTAGGTCATCGAGTGTGGTGTCAAATGAAAGCTTGTGAAGACACGAGTAAAAAATGTATATATAATGTAATACTTGCGCATACTTTTGTTTGTATTATTTTTTAAAAAAATCGCGAAAAATCGCTGTCCCCCTACTTTATCTCAAAAAGTACTGATCAAAAAATTTTGAAAAAATTCTGAAATATTCTCTACGGGGTATAGATTGAACAAAAATTACCACGAGTGCATTACCTTTAATAATTTATCTCGTTTTTTTTTTTATGGGTCTAGCACACGTGCTACAGGGAAGTCCCTAAAGCGCTACAAGAGCGACACGTGTGCGGAAAAAGCGATTCATGTATAAAAAAAAAACAAAAATTTCAAGTTTTCAGTAAAGATTGGAAACAAACTTTGTTGAAAACTCATTTGGGGTGTGTTTTGTGAAGTCACTGATCATTTTATACCACCGTAATAATTTTTTTTATTTTAAAAGCAATTAACGTACGGAACACTAATTGTGCAAGTTCAACTTGCCCTTGACCGGTTTTTTTTATTTCTTTTCAATGTTTTTCAGTAAGGAAATTGAGTGCATCTATGCCCGTTAGAAATTGAAAGAAAATACATTTTCAAGTAATTCAAAATAATTAATTAATAGATTAGTTGGAATACTTTTTCATTATATAATATAATATATACGTATTCTCGACACGTGGATTTGACAGGCGGGGCTGCATGTTGCGCGTCTTTTTAAATTAAAAATAAATAAATGCCGAAGAATGAAATTCACCAATTTTTTCCTATTATTTAAGATTTCACCTTTACTACTCAGTATATATCACCACTATACCAAACACTTTATTTTTGCACTCGACGCGCGTTTCGCTAACCATGTTAGCTTCATCAGGAGCGATGATTGACTAAAGCTTAACTACAAATCTACCCTATTTATACTTAGCCTAACCCTTGAATTACTCAAGCGGAACTAATGACATAGGCAAGGCTTTCAGTTCAGGTCAAGTAACCAGTAGAGGGGACTATAAGGAATAGGCCCTCTGTCTTTATTTAAACTACTTTTACATTTTATGATTTCCATACTTTCGTATGCGTTCAACAATCTCCTATCAGATACATTTTTTATTAATCTTAGATTATCTAATGTTACAGTATGATCAGCTTCAAGGGCATGTTCGGCAATGCTAGACTTTTCTGTTCTATTGTATCTTAAGTGTGCTAAATGTTCTTTACATAGTACTTTAATTGACCTTTTAGTTTGCCCAACATACTTTTTGTCACAATCATTACCACTAATTTCATAAATTCCACTTTTCTCACAATTAGAATCTTATCTTTGGGATTTCCTAAGATATTCCTCAGATTGTCTGATGACTTATAGACTAAGGCGAGTCCTACCTTATTAAATACCTTATTGAGTCCCTTGCTATATTTCGGATTATATGGTATGGAGACATACTTGGTGTTATTTTCTTCGCGTGTAAAAAAGGTGGAATTCTGAATATTAAACCTAAATTTATGTCTATTTATTAGCTTATTTACTAAGTCATCGTCATAACCATTAACTCTAGTTATATTTCTAATACGATTCCTTTCTTTATTAAAGTTTACTCTATTCAAAGGGAAAGTGACCAAAACGATGAACTAAAAAATGTAATGAGGCTAATTTATGTTGTTTGCAATGAAATGAATCATCAGTCAAGAATTCGATTATTTCCCAAGGGTATGGTATAGGTATGTGGATGATATTTTTCGCGATTTTTGATACAAAGAAAGCAAATATTGATGATTTTGTTTCTAAATTAAATAGCCGGTATGATTCCATTAAATTCACTTACGAAGTTGAGAACAAAGGACAATTGCCTTTTCTAGATATTTTAATTATTAAAATAATAATAGATTAGAATTTGATATCTATAAAAAGGACACAATAACAGATAGATATATTCCTAATGATTCATTTCATTGCAAACAACATAAATTAGCCTCATTACATTTTTTAGTTCATCGTTTGGTCACTTTCCCTCTGAATAGAGTAAACTTTAATAAAGAAAGGAATCGTATTAGAAATATAACTAGAGTTAATGGTTATGACGATGACTTAGTAAATAAGCTAATAAATAACATAAATTTAGGTTTAATATTCAGAATTCCACCTTTTTTACACGCGAAAAAAATAACACCAAGTATGTCTCCATACCATATAATCCGAAATATAGCAAGGGACTCAATAAGGTATTTAAGAAGGTAGGACTCACCTTAGTCTATAAGTCATCAGACAATCTGAGGAATATCTTAGGAAATCCCAAAGATAAGATTCCTAATTGTGAGAAAAGTGGAATTTATGAAATTAATTGTAATGATTGTGACAAAAAGTATGTTGGGTAAACTAAAAGGTCATTAAAGTACAATGTAAAGAACATTTGGCACACTTAAAATACAATAGAACAGAAAAGTCTAGCATTGCCGAACATGCCCTTGAAGCTGATTATACTGTAACATTAGATAATCTAAGATTAATAAAAAATGTATCTGATAGGAGATTGTTGAACGCATACGAAAGTATGGAAATCATAAAATGTAAAAGTAGTTTAAATAAAGACAGAGGGCCTATTCCTTATAGTCCCCTCTACTGGTTACTTGACCTGAACTGATAGCCTTGCCTATGTCATTAGTTCCGCTTGAGTAATTCAAGGGTTAGGCTAAGTATAAATAGGGTAGATTTGTAGTTAAGCTTTAGTCAATCATCGCTCCTGATGAAGCTAACATGGTTAGCGAAACGCGCGTCGAGTGCAAAAATAAAGTGTTTGGTGTAGTGGTGATATATACTGAGTAGTATCATTGTGCCAAAGATTCCACATTCCCAACTTATTTCACCTTTAATTTACATATAATGTCGAGTATCGCAATTTAAACTCTATGGCACAAAGTACCCTCAAGATCCCACTTTCTGCAATTTCAGTCGCAAAAATTCTTTTCAAACCAAACGTCACAGAACAATTTCGTAAACAAGTTCATTGCCTGCAGACAAAATGCTATAGAGGTCACCCTATGCAACCTCGGAACCAAAAGTTGTGTTGTACCTTGAAATGCTACTTGAAAATAAAAGAAGACTAGTCGCCAATTTACATAGATACATAAAAAACAAGGCTCTATATGGAATCTGTTGCTCATCTTGTAACCGTTAAAAATTAACACTGAAAAATAAATAAAAACCTATGCTAGAGAAAGTACTCAACTAAATAATATCAACAATAATCAATATTGTTTAAGATGAGTAGCAGCCATATATTTATTATCACATTAAAAATTGTCAGTGTACAATAATATCTAATAAATACAAAATTTATAATCTATAAAATTCAAATAAAGTATGTTTTACGATAAACATATTTAAAAAAAAAAACACTCAGGCCCGCATACATAGTCGTTTCTTGAGGAGCTTCTTAACCATAAATTTATCTTAAAATAATACATTTCAAAATAAAAAGATAGTTAGGTTAAAAATGTCCATTTCATTTCAAAATATAAATTATTTGTATACATTACAGTTTATTTAAATAAAATGAGATGTGAAATCAAGATGTATCACGTCTAATAATAATAAATATGTACAATAATTTCAATGTTAATTTAGTTAAATAAAACCTAATTATTTTAAATAACTTTTAACATCGAAAAAATATAAAATAAATACCGAAAATCAATTTCACTAGTTCCGGTGAAAATAAAAAAAATCGACATTTGAAACTCAAATCTCTTTTCAATTTCTCCCCCTGGGAGAGGGAGAAAATTACATATGAAATGGAGATTTGAAGAAGAGGCCAGGATAGCCTGGACTGAGCTAACCTTCAGTATTAACTACTCGCCCCCCCCCCCCTACTTGAAGAGACAATTAAGAATACGGGCCTAAAATCATCGATCCACCAAACTGACGCACCTATAACAATTTACAGAAAGCAACAGCGTATCGTACGCGTCCAGTATTCCAACACTTTTATCCTTAAGATTGGTCTATATAAGGGTCATTCCATGCCAAATCGACCACTTTTGACCCCGACCCCTTACGATTTGGCGAAAGTTTTTTATCTTTTTCTACCCTATGAAAAACAGT